>OX457080.1:13445740-14045740 GCA_949752815.1 Conops quadrifasciatus | reverse complement strand
AGTAGTGTAGATCTTGTCGCTGCCTATTCGTGTCTCTGGGCTATTGAGTAACGCGAGGACGGTGGCCAAAACTTACTGCTATGTAGAATCGTAAGAGGCAAAAGATTTGTTATTATGTTTAGGGATCCTTTTTTCGAGACTATCAAATAATTTGAAGAGATACTGAGATTGAATACGAAATTTTCAGTAACGCTTAAAATAAATAATCTTTTCCTTCCGAGCTCCTAAATTTGGTTAACGAAGTTTGGTTTGATGGTAACAAAAAAGAGAAATTGGCCCATACGGTATTTAAAATATTTTTTATTATTAAATTTATTATTATTATTTATTATTAAATTATATCCTATTCTTAAGCTTAGTGTAGTGGTCACTCGCATACGAAGCTTCTCGGTCCGGATTGATTGATGGTCTGGTTGTTGCGGTTCATAAACAACTCACATACCATCATAAATACCGGCAGGTAGGCGCATTAGGCCCTAATAATCTTAAAGCCGTTGATCGAAAAGTAATTAAGTAAATAATAATTAATCATTGAAGCATCCGGTATCGGCCAATCGATGATGTAGAGTGAAAAGAGTGAGAGAGAGCCCGAGAGAGGTGAGAGCTCATCGTTTCAATAACGCATACTTATTGAAGACAATGGAAGGATTGAAATATGCCTCATCACAATCATCTCAGTAATCATTTAAATTTCCTTTAAATTGAATTAATTTTCCTTTAATTGAATTATGTTAGCATTCAGCTACTTCCGTAAGTGTATTTGCATTTACGTGGATGGCCATGTGATTAATGATGCACAATTTTCTAGATTAAAAGAGTACAGTACAGTGCATACTCTATAATTTTAACAATTGTTCTATTCTGGAATTCTGTACGCGTATTTCAATTTAGTATTTGCTTATTTTGATTTTATATTTATTGCAATTACGACAAACTTAGAAGACTAAAACAACGATTACGCGGAAATAATAAAATATATCAGCTCAATTTTTTTTAAACCGAGATTTTATGTGAACCATTTACATCAAAACTTGACCAAAACAAAAATTGTTGTTCCTGCTGAAAATAAAGAAAATAAACAAAAACGGAATCTCGAACAGCTGGCTACCAAACACCAACAGTTGGCAAAACAACAGCCCTAACAACCGCAACATCAACGCAAATTATTGTCAACGTCTTTTGAGACGTGAAGCAGGAGGAGTTTGTGAGTACCGTCTTCAGAGGAGGGAGGAAATGAGACTGTTATTATTCGCTTTCGCATCAAACGCTCGTTAATAAGCGAGATGCCAACTTTTCGACATAAAAGCTTTCAATAAACTTTCAGCGATGCCTAATTAGTTGCCACAGAAGTACCGGACCGGACCTAAACCAAACCGAAGTGATGAAATGGCGAATTTAGTGCCTTTAGTGCTTAATATGACTTTATTTCTTACACGACATCGTTGTCTCTCCAGATGCTGGAAGCAAAACTTCTCTTGAGCTAATAGAAAGTAAGAATGAAGAAATATTTGACATTTGAGATGAAAAAGTAATAATGATTTTAACACTTTGTTAAGGTTTCTGTCTACTACTTTTTCTACATCTTAGCCCTAATTAATTGAGTCAGGAAACAAGAATTTTTTCATGTTTGAGTGGACTCTGCAGAAGAAGAAACAAAGTAAGGAATGACTTTCTGTGATGAGATTTTTCACAGGATAAGAAGCGCCTTTGAAACTAACATTTTTTCTACATATATCAAATAAAAAACAGCCTTTCAATCAATCATCTCCACGTCGGTTCGTAGACTTTGGTAATCTATAGTGGCGTAGCTTCGATACATCACAGTTCGAGAATAGGTATGGTAAGTAGGTTATATTAGTATAAAATAATCCGCAGCAAATTTTATCTATTGAATATCTTGACGTCTTAGGTTTTCCATTTACGATAATGCTCACTGATGACTATTCAATATGAAACTAGAGTACATATATGTATATAAATAGTATGTATGTATGTATAATATTATGCAAAAAATGTGAACCTTTGTAATTAACACAAATTAATCATACGCATGGTTGATCTCAATCACTTTTGATTATAATAATAACATGTTAGTTTTTCTATTTATTTTAATTACACTTATTTTGTTTTAGTATTGAGGTCAGTATTATTCTATATGTTTGCTGATGTATAAAGAAAAAGAAAAAAATAACAAACTTGTTAATTTTATTGTCGAAGAGATTAATATACAGGGTGTTTCGCATAAGATGAATCAAAAGGTTAGTTCGTGTAGGTTGCTTCGAGACAAGAAAAAATCGTATGGGGGGAGGGGGGGGGGTTATCCCCATCCCCATTTAGTAGGTAGAAGGAATTTTCTAAAAAAATACTCCAAATCGAAATTAAATTAAAATAAAAAATAATAAATTCCAAAAAAATGTTTGGTCAAAATTAAAAAAAAAATAACAATTTTTTGTAATTGTAACTGATTACAGTTTCTGCACATTTGACGCAAAAAGTGTACTTTGTGAGAAAAGTATATTTCCTAAAATACAATGTACACTAAAAACTACGAAAGTTTTATTAGAGTTTCCAAAGGAGTTCTAAAAACATTTTCCTTCACCTGGAAAAGTGTCATCTCATCAGATATTGACATAAGAAAATCGATATTATCTCTCAGAATCTAGTATTATAGTGATTATAAATCATTTACAGGAAAACACGAAACTCTCCTTCAAAAATCTCTGCTATTAAAACATTTCTCAAAATACTTGAGCTAATGAAGCGAAACCAAAACAAACTTGTGTGGTGGTGGTAATAGTATTACAAGCAATAAAACATCACTGATCCGTATATTTTCCAGCGGAACGATAAACCCTTTCGCCAAAAGACAAGCAACAGTTAGAACAACAAAAAGGCAAAGCTATATCAAGCGAAACCAAATCAAGCTAAGGATATCCGAGTAGAAATTAATGTGCGGACTACCGAAAAGAGAGCACAGAAAACAAGCCAACAAAAGTACGTGAAAACCAATAGAGGGAAAATTGAACTAAAGCACCATGCCGCGACGAACCGCAATAAGACAGTGATTACAGTGACAGTGAGCCAATCTTTCTTGTAAGTTTCGGACAAGCCAACAAGTAGCCGATTTGTTGGAAAATGTTCGAAAAGCCCCGCAGATTTTGTATTAATTTTAGTTTTAATTGATGTTAGATAAATTAGAGACAAATTAGACAAATTAGAGCCGAAGAAACACTTGAAAGTGTCTTAAAAGTGTACTCAAAAACTATTCAACTTCGAAAATAAATTTTAATTACTAAAAAGTGGCAAACTGCAAAATTTCAAAATTGCACTGAAGCGGCAAAAATCGGAAGAAACTGCCAATTACGAAAAATGTTTATGAAGAATACGCAGCTTGGAAATCTGCTGCCGTGAATACGCAGCATTAGTTTATTTAAAGAAATCTTAAAGGGAGGAAGTTTTTACTGCTTCGCTTTTGATTTGCAAAATGCATTAAGCCAAGTTTTTTAGCCACTCCAAGTAAATATCAACATGCTGCGAGGACTAATTGAGTGAGATGTAAATCTTGACAACTTTTCCGCACAGCTGACTGTCACGGCAGGAAGAATCACGTGCGGACAGCGAGCAAGAGCAGCACCATCCACTCTGGAGAAAACCAAAAACAGGCTAATGGGTAGAAAGAGGAAGATAGATAGAAAGAGAGACATTATTTTGAACTTGAGTAGATTGTCTGTTATTTATCATTGTCGTTGTTGTTTTGTTTGTTGTTGGTAGGTGTTGTCTTAACTGCAGTTAGTTAGCTTTTGTTTTGTACTTTTTCTTATTTTAGCTCCTGAGTACGTCTTGATATAAAATCTGTTATTTTTGGCAACAGCAAGACCTAAATAAAATGAAAAAAACAACGAAATAAAAGTGAAGCAAGCAGCACAAAACCTTCGAAACTGTGTTGATGGAATGAGAAGTGCTTTTTAATGCGGTTTTTGTTGTGACAAAAGTTTCTGGGACATTTCGTGAAAAACGGTGTACCGTGAAATACGTGTGTACACAACGCAAATCTGCGCTAATAAAGAATCTCCGCGGAAATGTTCCGGCAAATGTCCCGTGGGCCTTGACTCAAGGACTACAGCAATACCTACTTATAAAATTCTGTTAAGATCAAGTCAGTAATAAGGGTTAACTGCGCATACGAGCCTAAGGTTTTACTAAGTCTCTTCTTAGCTTCTGACAGATGCTTAGTTTAAATGCTTAGTTTAGGCTTTAAATAAAAAATAAATGAAAAAATTACAAACATCTCAAAGTTTGCTGTTACACAAAAAGCTTTTAGTGAATGAAGAACAAAATGTGAATGTTAAGAACAAAATCGTCGAGGTCATTCAATTATGTTCACAATGTGCGCAATGCTCGAGGAGCCCCCGAGCCTCTGTATGTGTCAGAATATTAGGGGCGCGGAGCTGCAGTTTGCTTGACGAGTTATTTTGACCGTCGGTTTTATATAAAAAAAAAATCAGGTATACTCGTACCCGAAATCAATTCGAAATCAATTACCTCGACTGGCACGCGCGAGTGCATTCTGTTGATTTTAATTTGGCAAATGGCATCGCCGCCTAATTGGCGGTAAGCCCACTTGCCATTAGGTTTTCCGGACCATCTAACATTCATTATGTTCAATGGCGAGCCTCGGTGCTCGAGATTACTGTCATAAACGCGGATACCGTAGGTTCGCGCCAAGTATAGCGGTGCATCTAAATATGTTCTCAGTTGAGTGGAAAATGATTTTCAAAATTCAAAAATATCAACGAGGAAATTCGTTAGTTTAGCAATTATAAACATTATTAAATTAAATTAAATCAAGCAATTGCGAACTCGAGCCGTTGTTTGAGTTAGTGATTACGATAATAGTGATGTCTCATAATGATGTAATATATTTCGAACCTGGTTAGATTAGGTTCTTTGGTTAACTTCTTCTATCCATCGCTTTTTGCATTGCAAAACGAAGCTTATATTGATCTTTCCCAATTTGTAGTGTTTTTTTAGTTCTGACTGTTTTTACGGGAAAATGTTTACCAATGGCCAAATTGGCAACTCGATTATTTACTTTTAATTAAATTCGCGGACGGTGTAGTGTTTGTGTCTTTTGCCGTTGCGCCAATACTAACATGAATTTTTAAAAATTCAATTTTCCGCTTCCGGTCAAGTGAAATTTTATTCGCACTGCCAAGAGCTACTTTCGTCAGTCCAGTCGGGAGAGCCACCAGCGCACTGCAGAACGCATGCAAGCAAGCTTCGTTCTCTCACGACCGAATTCATAAACAAACAAACTTTGTGTAAGTCTTAATTAAATTTAAGATCAAAAGACCGAACGTGCAAGAGTTCAATGGCGAGGGCGAGGGCGAGGGCGAGGGCGAGGGTAGCACTATTAGATCTTCACTCCTCTAAAAACAAGGGTTGAAGGAACAAAAAGTGATGGTGTAAGGGTTGAAAGAAGGTGGAAGCAATGCGAATTGAGCCAGTATTCATAGAAATCAGCTGCCGCTTTGGTGGTGAAGAAATTAAAAAGGGCTGAAAGGTAAATAAAAAAAGAGACAGTGAGCTTGGGCCCAATCAAAAAAACTCTGCGGTTTTCATTTTATAACTCCTAATATTTCACAATGTCCCAGAAAAAATCATTTCAGGTACGCTTTGAGTGCACGAAACTTAATTTGGGAACTCATTGTTCGTATGCACAACCTGGTTCAATGTTGGCGGTACAGGTGTTCGTATAAAAATGTACATATCAAGTCTGAACAAGTGTGTGCTCTGCATTTAACAAAAGCTGCCAACGAAGCCGCATAAATCCAATTGGATTTTCAACGCTTCAGCAGCATCCACACGCGGAGGCCGATTTATACTCAAACCTGAAGCATCAAATGCTCACTCACCATTTGGCCGGCAGCAGCTCGAGGGCAGAGGAGGAGTGGTGGAGGACTGCAGCGGCGTTTCAGTTTTCTTGCAATTTGCTGTCCTGTTATCTGGCGCTTTTACGATCTGTCCATGCTTCATGAAGATGCAAAAAGTGGCAAATCAAGTCGTGACCTGCTCAAGCTGCGAGTGCCTCGGTTGAATGCACAGCTTCACAGCAGCTGAGTGAGACGCACGCAGACTACTCAAGCAAATGACATCAAGAGGAAGACAAAAGAAGCTGATTGAAATTACGTAGATTTAAGTGAAAATTGTCAAATTATGCCAGAGAAAATTTTGTGCTCGATCGTCAGAAGAGTCTAATTTCATATTTTCGGTCCTGCAAGGATGCTATTTTCATATTAAAGCTTTTCTCTTAGCATCTTTGAAATGAAGGTCTTTAAAAGTCTGCTTTTATCTCCGGAATGCGCAGGCAAAAAGGATTTCTGCGTATTTAACTTTTGCGAAGCTTTATTTGCTATTAATTTCTCCCCCCCCCCAACAATTTTGTACATATTATTTTGTTTTAATCTGTACGAAATTAATAAATGAAGACTTCTACCAACCTCTACAGTCGACCACTTAATTAAATTCATTTGAATGGAGCAGCTCATTGATTCCTTTGTTCTTACACACAAACTCGCACTTTGTATGCCTTGACTTTAATTACGGCTAAATTCCGGCTAAATTCTTTGGGGCATATAGTACTCGCCCCGGCTCCGTTTTGGAATTGCGACGAATGAATCCGGTTCAATAATGCATCGAGCCCTGTGCGGCGAAGAGATCTGAAGTTTAATGCAAAATGAAATGAAAATGCAAAAGTCGAGATTTAAGATTAAACCTGCAGTGGTCGAATGCCGGAAAACCGCCAGATGGCAAGCGGAAACGGAAACTGCTCTTTGCCGCGAACGAAAACAATTCCAGTTATTCCATGGACCATGGAGACCGATAACAGCCACATTGGAAGCTCTGTGGGGGGGGGAAAAACTGGCAACAAAGAAGATAGTAATAGTCAGAAAATGTGGGCATAAGGAAATTTTAATCGGTTGCACAATAATCAAACAGTTGAAAAATTTTCAATGAATTTTAATACGTAATTTGAGGCATGTTGATAAGATAAATAAATGCAAGAATGCCAAAAAAAAAATTGTGATTATATTTTTTTTTAATATTATTAAATAAATTTTATTAAATAAATATAAATTTTTAAAATCTATTATTATAATATACAAATTATTTATTATTATACAAATTATTTTTTTTATAAAATCATTTAACCCTCACAAGCTCAGTATTTAGTATTTACCCACGTTATTATCGCTTTGTTAAAATTGGCATATTTTGCGCATTTTAAAAAAAAAATTACATATTTCTTCAAAGATATGTGAAAAATGTTCTTACCTTTTAAAAAGCTTAAAGCCTAAAGCTTTTAAGCTAAAAACCTGAAAAAGTGGAGATTTTGGCACAATGTTAGTAGATTAACAACAAAAAAAACAACAACAGCAGCAAGAGCAGCGACTTCTTAAAAGCACTTTTAATTAGAACAAACGTTCCAATTACAACAACAACAGCAACATCAACAGCAAAAAACAGTAACATCATCCATCACCGTCGTTGTTGTAGTCAACCATACAAAGGCAAGGGGCAACAACAAATGCAAATAACAACCACAAATAACAACAACAACAAACGCTGCACCAAGAAGGAGCTGCATGGTTATCCTTTCCGTTGACGGCGCGCCGTCTGCTGCAGCTCAAGCCGTTAGTTGGCCCGTTGTTTGGTTGGTTTTTTTTGTTGTATTTGTTGTGACCACTATTTCTGCTGTTTATTTTCAGAAGAGTTTTCCATACATGCCGTCATTCCAATACGTTTTAACTATCAACCGTTATTGCGCCCGTTTTTATGGATCTCGGAAAGTGTTCAGCAAACTGTACGCTACGCTAAAAAAAAAAAAAATATATAAGAACAAAACAGCAGCAACAACGAGAAATTGCAATTCAATAAAAAAGTGGCTGTGTGTGTGTGTGTGTTTTTCATTTTGACATAAATGCAGTGATGGAAAGTTGATTATTATTTTCGTTTGACATGTTTCTCACTCGACTCTTGTTAACGTTGTTTCACTCTTAGTAACACTTTCTCTCTCTCCCTCCGTCTTTTCCAGAAGCAGTTTATTCGCAGTTCATCAAAGCACAGCGGTGCAGTGCCATCACAAGGTGAGGCAACAACAATGCGGAGAACAATGCCGGAGCCTTCCTTCCAATTCCTGCGAATTGCTTCTCAACCAACCAATCATCCAACCAACCAGCCAACCAACCAGTCACTCCGCTCGCAATGCGTCAACGAGTTGAGTAGCGTGTGTCACCCAAGGCCTAACCGCTGACGAGCATGAATCGAAAATTTAGCAGCTGCATTTAAATTTTCTATAGTCAGTTCTTCCATGAGGTCTACACACACACACACAAACACACTTACGCACACGTCTGCATACTCTAACAAATCCTCGTGAGTATGTGTGATAAAGCCAAATTCTGACATTTCATTGCGCTTGTCTTTGACCCTTTCAAAAAGGCTTGCACTAAATTATCTTGTATTTAGAGTTGCCAACTGCTCTTCAGAAGTTGTGTATTCCATTTTTTTTTTTGAATTTTTATTTATTTTATTAACTCTTAAGAGTTGCGAAAATTTTTACTGCTTTGATGAAATTTGAATTTATAAAAATGCATAAAATATAGTAAATGAATTTCTAATTTATATATAAAGTTTAGATCGTTGGCTACTCTGCCCTTTACTCGTAAAACATTCGTAATTGTGCTGAAGTGTCATGGCGAGTGTTGTGGTCGACAGAAGGCGTCTCTGCAATGCGCCATCGCTATGCGTCCATGCTTGAATTATATTGACGATGGCTCGTGGTTATGAAGATGATGATGATGGTGGTCAGGATGACAAACTGTCGACTACGAGTAACAGCAATCGTCAGCTAATCTTTTGTTTTACCGCGAGAAAATGTTCACTTTTGATTTTCAGTCGCAATTATTTATGTCAAATGACAAATTCTAGTGACATAAAATTCTATGCACTTTAAAGACAATGAATGTGTAAAATTACTCAAGAAAGTTCTTTTAAAAAAAGTGCTTCAAAATTTATTTATTCTTCTTGTTATGGAATCGATATGATGAAGTGACACTACCTTTATCCTTTCACACAAAAGTTATTCAATATTTTGTCCTAAAGAAGTTATGTGAAGCAAAAACTTCTCGCGGTATTACTTCTTGAAACTGTTCTTTGTTCTATTGCAAATTTATAAGTCTGAATCCAGATTTTATTACTTATGAGTATACGCAACATTTTGCAAAGATTTATGATAGTGGCACGTCGCTTCTTATATTAAAAAAACTTGTTCTTAAAAATTTTTATCATCGTTTACAACTTTTAGTAGTAACTTCAACAAAAACTGGCAACGGGCATGTCCTGCAGCTAAGGCATTGCATCAATTTACAATTAGGAAGCTGAACATAAAAGAATCGGAACATTAAGGACACTAATTGGCATCCAGAAGGAGAACTGAATGAGGATCCAATGGAGAACGAGATCCATCACGACCAACGCGACTAAGAGAAAGAGAAGCAGGAAGCATATTGAACACAAGATTGAGCAGAAGCAACGTCGAAATAAAGTCTGTTTTCTTTCTTGCTGTTGTTGTGCCTGGATAGGAACAGTGGCAGTTTCTAAGGAAGAAGTGGCAGTTTCTACTTTTAAAAATGCTAAACAATTCAAATGAATTCAATACAGGATGGACTGGATGGTGGTAATGGAGGTGCGACCGACGTACGGAGCGGGGAAAAAAAAATATCAAAAAAAAACAAGAAAAAAAATTATAAATAAATGCTCAAGTCCAACTTTTATTTAGCAGCCTTTTTTCTTTGTGCGAAACATTGCAGGATGCCAAAATAAAATCCTTGTTTTTTGGTAATCCTCTATTTTTCCCGACAATATGAGAAAAGGAGAAATAGAACAAGCAAAAATGTACCGAAAAGAAAAAAATCGAATGGAATTTGAATTTTACATAGAGATCAGGTAGGATTACCGTATAATGTTAGCGGTGGACTCGTACCTAGTGAGGGCCACCCGGTCTCTGCACCTGTCGATGATGTGATTTCTTTGCTGTATTAATTGGTTAACCGGCTGATAGTTTGGTTGACAGGCCCGTTTTTTGGACGCGCCTTAGAATGGTCCCTTTGTAGTCGGCCATATCGATTAGTGAAAATAACAACGAACGGTCTTGTAAAACGCGACACGTGCCACCCTTCCCTTTTATCCGTAAAAAGGGAATAAAACATATGTCATCCGATTACGTTTGATTGAAATGCGTGATTTCGTTTTATTTTTTCATTGGACTTTCTTCTTTTTTTTTGAAAATTTGAAAATTTTGTATTCATGAGCTTAGCATGAACCAATAAAAACCGTAGACCGAAAGAGGAATAAGGCTCTAATCTATTGTAATAAAACTTTTAAAAAAATAAAAAAATTATTAAAAATATATAGGTCTTAAAGGGAGTATCCCTGATCATAATAATAACACAAATTTAATAAACACAAATTTAATAAATTTGTTTAAAATCAGATTTGAATAAAAATTAAATCAAGAAAAAAAGGGTAAAAAAGCTATATAGATTACAAATGAAACTTTGCAAAAAGTATATTGTAATTAAGTATACGAAATAATTTTAAATTAACAGGGAAAAATACTGATATCATATTATCGATGATATTCATGTTATGTAAATGAGTTTTCAGTTTATGCTCGAAGTAAGCATATTTGCATTCATTTAAATGCTTGCGGCTGGCGTTGATTCAATGACGATTTTGATTGACTTTCGCACGGCCGCAAATTAAGTTTGTTTCATTTGCAATAATTAACTTTCAATCAGCAACGCCAACGATCGAACAGTATTCCCAAACGTTAACACCTTTGCCCTTTTCGGACTGACTGCGAAGACTGCAAGCGTAATGAAAAGTATCAAGCATTCATAGAGAAAAATTATAAAAAAAATAATAAAAAGATAAAAAAAAAATAATAAAAAATTATAAAAAGTGTAATGAATTCGGGACGTGCATTGTAACTACTTACAATAAGTACTACTACCACCACAGCTAGCATCGAGGTATTCGCATCAAAAAAATTATATAATTTGGTGTTAATATTAATCTATTGATTTCGAAATTTACACACCCACCGAAAGTAGGCGGCTGGGATGTATCTAGCGTGTGGCTCGCTGGTGGATTGAGTTAATTGGCGAACAGTTGGTTACGTGACCGTCGTACAAATTGTGTCACTAATGAGGTTCACGAGGAATTAATGAAAATTTGCAATACTTGTAAATGCATTAATAATTCTCTGTGATCAATTATAGACGTCTGTGTAATAAATTATGGGCACTTTTTATTAATTTATTATAGCAATTTGAATTTCTCCCAGAGTGAATACTACATGCGAGTATATGCCGCTTACGTGCATAGTTGGGTGATGGTGTTACCGTAGCGGACTGTACACGACGAAAAGCAATGAAAATCTAAGAAATATCGCAGCAATAATTGATAAGATGTCACAAACAGAGTTATGGTTTCCATTCAAGTAAAGGGCGGCCTGGCTTGACAATATGCGCGCCCATACTTGATTGGTGATTGCATTTTGAAAATATTTATTAGAATTCGGCAATAAAAAGTCTGTTGATCTAAGCCGAAGGTGGCAGTACATTTATTCATAATTAATTATTTTAAAAAATTCCTTCGGTTGGTTTATTTTATTTTGAATAAGCAAATTTATTAAATATAAATTTTTCTAATTAAAATTAATATAGTAAGAAGAATGGAAGAAATTTTTTTAAATTAAAATCACAACATTTTTGTTTCATGCGACCTGCGTCAAAATCGTACTCGCCTAGAGGTATTTCTCAAGCATCTGCGCCGTAACGCACGATGGAAATGCACTCCGTGAGACATTAAAAGAGAAGAAAATGTACAGAGGAAAATGTTCCAGAGAAAGGAAAGTACCGAGAGGCAATCTTCAAATCGAACCAGTTGCCAACCAACAAGTACAGCATCCGAACAGCTAACCACGGTTAACATTCGTTCCAGTTTGGTGGAGAAAATAACAGAATTATGTTATGCACAGAAGAGAGTAAGAACAATGAAATGTAATGAAATAACTACACTGTTGCCAAGTTGGCTTCCAACTTGTCCGACCAATTAGTAAGACTGAGCCTTTATTAATAAAACTTTAGTGATTTTTTTTTATTTAATCAGCGAACTTACCAACACTTAACTCTTATGTCTGTTAAAAATTAAAATTTTCCATTTAATTTTGTAATGTACATATTTTTTTAAGTGTACTTTAGACTATAAATGCAAAAAAGACTTTTAAAATCGTGGAGAATTCTCTTTTCAGGCGAAAAATCACCTCCACAGGACTGGTGTCAAATTAGCCATCATACTGTCTGCTCCAGTGAAATTTCTGGAACAAGTTTTTGTCTTCCCCTTCCTACTTCTCATAAAATCAACCTACTGCTTGATATTCCATGAACACAGAAGCTGTGCATGTGCAAGCAATAAATCGTTTAATTCGATAAGATCGTTGTTACTAAAGGCGTTGTTACTACCGTTGTCTACTACACTGCTGACGTTGTTGTTGTGCTTGTGCTTTTTTTTAAAATAGCTTGGGTAAATATTTCATAAAAACCATACATATATTGTAAATACCAGACTATACTCATCGGACCGATTTATCAACGCATAAAGAGTAAAGAGAGATCGGGTTATAATAGACGCACCAGCAACGGCGGCAGTGTGAACGAATCTGTGGCCAAAGGAATGGGCAAAATGAAGGGAAGCAGATTCGCCGTTGAATGCAAAGATATTCATCGAAAAGTAATATTGGAAATAAATAAAAAGCCATAGAAATAATAATACGCGAGCATCAGATCAAACAAAGGATGAAGTTAAATGCATTATAAACTATGATTTATCTCTATGAGAAGATGAAAAATTAATGGAACAGCAAATGATGCTACATTTGTACAGGGTGTAAAAGCCTATTTTAAAGGCCACATTCTTCGGTATCTTGAAAAAATGGGCGTTACAATCTTCTGTTACTGTTTTGGCCATTTCTCCAGACATTTTTATCCGATACAAAAGAAATTTATAGAAATCAATAGAGACAGCACCCTGTAAGTGTGACAGTCTCTTCGAACCATAAAGAAAATTGTAAAATAAGAAAAGTTCTTTAAAAGGATTCGATTTTGTAAGATAAAATTAATAGCGACAGTAGAAGCTAAACGACTCCAAAAAGCTCGACAACGACGACGAGAACAACAACGACGACTATAAATTGTCAGGGGTGCAGTTTTCCCCCATTACAAGACATCTTGACAGAAATTATACCAGTTGAACAAAGAACAAAAACAGCACAAAGTAAAATACAATGGCGATGACAATTCAATGAAAAAAATTTTAAAAAATATGCTTCAAACAGAAAGGATCTATGTCGTATAGTACTTAGGAAAATTGCAAATAACGAGAAGAGCACGCAAGGATTTACTACGATTCAACGTGCGTATAAGTTTTTCGAGCATTCTTTGTATTTTAAATTTTGATTTTATTTTCTAAAAGGCCTCCACTTGGAGCTGCTGAAATTGGTGGAAATTCCTGTAACAAATTACTTTATCGGTAGGATGGAGAAAACTACGGAAGTACTTATTCGAGCACTGAAAAAGAGACAACGGCAGAACTTTAAAATAGTTTTATTATAAAATTAAATTAAAATAAAATAAAGAAAACTTAGTGTACCTTAAACACTTTAAGCGTTTACATCATACTTCTATTAGAAAAATAATTCTATTATTATTCTATTCTAATTTTTTTATCTTATTATATAAAACTATATTTATAATATTATGTAATAAAATGTTTCTCTTCGATGGGAGTATATGGCTGTTCTCAAGGGATCACACGAAAGCTCTTTATCTTCTTCTAGGTTTTATGTTTTGTTGGTTTTTATGTGCTTTGCGATATTTAGACTGACCTAAGTCAAGGAATTGTGTAAAAAGTGAAAAACAAACAAAATATAATTGAAATACTAACTCAAAAAGTTTAGAAAAATATCTTAAAAAATTGCTGGGTGCAAAATTAGAAGGATTATAAATACAAAATTGCCGTAACTATCAGTCCTTTCCACTGTGCTGCACCATTTTGATCGCTTTGCGGCAGCAATTTGCGCTCTTGGTCTAGTGGAAGCCGCAGCGGTGTGACAGTGACAGTGACGCACTTCGAAAATAAGTTCGCAGCAACAAAAATAAGCTCCAAACAGCAACAACGACGATAACAAGTAACATAGTATATAACAATTCCACTTCGTTGCTCAACTTTATTAAGTTTCCATCGTTGACATTTCTATTGCCAACATTTTTCTCGCCATCTTGAAGGAGCGATGCGGTTGAAACGCTAGCAGATGCGAGTACAGAGAAAGAGGCACTGGCTCATCGGCCCCCAGAAAAGCTCAACACCAGACAAAATAGCGCTCTGGGTTGTTTCGAAAGTCGTTGGAGAGAATTTGATATTTTCATTGTTGTTGCTTGAGCCAGGCAGTGCATCAGGCGCAATAAAAGATACAACAATACAAGCAGCAATAATGGGTCTAGTACTCGTTAAGCAAACAACCAAAAAAAACAACAACAAAAGTGTTTGGCTGGCGGCATGCAATCATAGTTGTTGCAACGAACAGCAATGTTAAGGCAACAAAACGAAATAGAAATTTTTCCTGATTTCTGGTCCCTTTTTTGTTGAAGCCTTTGACTTCTCTCTCTTTACACATGCGTTTTTTTATGTTCCCGGAATTTTATTAAATTTTAGATTTGCCGGATTTCAATTTCTGCTCTGATCTAAACAGGAGATAAATAATAAAAAAAAGAAATACATATCTACATACTACATAAGTAAAAAATTTTCACTGAAGCATGGGACCCTTTGCCGTTGATTTTTTGGTCCTTTTTTTAGAGTAATTTTGCAATATTGCGGTAAACTATCATCATTCATTTATTCAGAATATTTAGAAAATGCGATGGCATTCAAAAAACTTGTGTTTATTATTAAATAAATTGCAAAATAACTTTTTCTTTATAAAGCGTGAGCCGTTAGTTTTGGAATTATATTGCATATACATACATAATATAATTTCAAGATTTTCTTTCGGATATTTCGTTTAAGATTTCATGGCCAACCAATTAGAAAAACCTTTTTTCCACTCTTGTACACTTTTTTGCTTTTTCGCTGTGCGCTCTCGTATTAGTTCGACCTCGCCATTCGCCCATGCTTATATTCGTAATATACGCAGAGGTCGAGCTTATTATTTTGTAATTTAATGCAAATTACTTAGCCTAGAATAAATGCTTACAAACGCGCACAAGCAGACGCTCAAACACATACGCCTCGGCACATTAACACTCATTCGATGCTTTTGAACTGCGGCAGCTTTATCTGAATTAATTTTAATTAAAAATACTTAAAAAAATAATACAAACAACAGCATCAGCAACAGCAACAACAACGGCAGCAACAACGGCAATGTGCTCTGCTATACACGTTAGATGCACAGAAGAAAATCTATGACTATGAGCATTTATGTGAGCATGTTTTACCCCAAAAAAACTGCTTCAGAAGATCTTCAATCTTCTCTACTCATTCCCAACTTTTAAGACGACAAATTTTCATTCGGAGTTTAAGTTTTACGCCTTTCTGTTCACGATTTAAACTTAATAGTTGAAAACAAAATTAAGGAATATTCCAACCCAAAGAATGTTGAAAAAAATGAAAAAATTACTATATTTTTCGACCGTGTAGCTGCTAACGAAAAACTTGTAGCTAGTAAGTGGTTAACGGTTGAAGATTGATGAAGTTCCGTAGATTCTGTAACTAATTGCTTCAGCTCTGTCAAGGCCAAGTGCCATTTGACCCAAATAAATCTCATAACAAGAAATCCATTTTTAATTACAATTAGTCTGACCATTATGTACAATAAAAATAAACTAAGAGTTTTTGTTTCCGTTTTTGTTTTTGTTTCCGGTTGGGAAACGGTTAGCTTAACGTTCCAAAGTCCATACTTGGGGGGTACGTTACTCTCTTTGTGTCAGTTCACCCCTATTGCCGAATTGCGGAAAATTGACGAGTTCGTCAATTATTTCACCGACTACCTTCCGGTAGTTCGGCTCGGACGATAATTTGTTTTTTTTACTTAAAATTGATACGATACAAATTTCCAGAAATCCGTGATTAAAGGCGACAGAGGGTCGCCCACAATCGTTGGGTAAGACTGGTTTCTAAGCGGCAAGACAGGCAGAGTGCCTGGCGATAAAAGGTCGCCTATAAAAGCCTCTTTATTTTTGGTATTCGCCCCAAACAAAAAAATGGTACGGGTGCACGCGTGTCCACAGACAAACTGTATTCGACAACAAAGCCAATCATTAATATCTTTGCGTATAAGCATAAACCGTGTGTAGGTGAGACTGTGTGCTGATCTCTTTGGCTCTTGTCTTGGCCTAACCGTCTGCTGGCTTCACAGCACAAACAAATCCAAGAAAGCAAAGCCCAAAAGTCGCAAATAAATAAATAAGTGCATTTGACATCATTTCCTTCATTGGCGAAATGTGGTTGCCACAGAAGGCAAAGGAGAGAAAAGGGGAGGTTTTTCGACAAAGCTGAAATTATATTTTAAAAATTTATGTTTCCTGATTGTGGACCACTTTGCTGGAGAACGATTGCGAATACAGAGCAAGGGACAACCGGAGTCGACACGTCTGTATGATGGCGACAGTCAAAAGGAATTTAAAAGGATGCATGATGCCAACATACCCACACACACCCACCTCAGGCACCTCTTGACATGTACGACGGAGTGTTGGATGTAATCTTGTTCTAATTTAACCTTTTATAAATTCTTTTTCGTGTGTTTTATTTGAATTTAATTTCTTTAAAATCCCGATTCTGGATTTTGTGATGATCATAAACATTTGCTAAATTTTATTTTTGCACTCATGAATTGAAGGCTGGTTTAATTCCTCTTTTTATTAGTGAAATCTTTTCAATCTACGGCTTAATTAGGAAAAAAAAAAATGAATCTCGAAGAAAAACATGCCATATTTTTAAAGTGAATAACGAAAAACCGACACCGTGTTAACAGAGTAGAAATAGACGACGACGTTCTAATACCTTCCTTTTCTTAAGGTTATAATAAAGGTTAATAAAGGTTATAAGGACATTGCAATCAATGTTTCCAACAACGACAAAGTGTGAAAAATAAGTACATACTTAGTCTTAATGAAATTATTTGATATGAAATAAGGTACCTTTTTGTATTTAAAAAAAGATTTATTAGTACATATTTTTAATCTTTGTCGCTGTTATTTTTCCCTTTAAAATTAAACACATTTCACTGCTAATGTGACACTTTTTTACAAGCAACAACAATCAATTCATTACATGAAATTTATTGTTGCGGTTACTGACTAAATTTAATACCGACGAGTATGTGATGGGTGTGTATGAGTTTGTGTGTGTGTGCGTGTGTGTCAGTGTAAAAACCATCACCAATTTGTAATTCATGCGCTCACACGCACATAAATCTATTCGTAGGATCCGCAATTTATTTCAATGATAAAATGATAGAAATAACGGAAACGTTTTAATGCCACCGCAAGTTAAGAAGAACCCGGATATATAATTAATTGTTGAGAATTGATTTACGATGTGCTCGTTAACGTTATTTGTGCAAACATGTTGCATGTTTTGACCGGGACGCGTTGACTTCAGTCAGAACTCGAGGTTGTTGTGTACTCAAGTAGGTACTGAGATTTTATGAGCTGGTGCAAGCTTGTGCTAAGCTTCTCTTGTGCATGGTTAAACAGCAAATCGGTTACAAATTCTTCATTATCTTGACTGGCGTGACTAGATTCTGTGGTGAAAGTGGTAACCAAGGTCATCCGCATTGCCTTCATAATTCTTTCTGGCTGCGTCCTCCAATGACGACGCACTATTCACTTTCGTATCATTGTTTTTTTTTCAGTTATGTAATTTACAAAGTTGCACAATGATTCACGTTTCTTTATAAAGGGTGAATGTTTCGCAGAATTAGCAACAACAACAACAACAACAACTTCGAGCAGTACTTTAACTTTTTCTTTGGGTTTCCCTTAGGATTAGTTTTTAGCGCAGACACTTGATTTTGAGTACCAACCATTCGTTATGCCGCACTTAAGTACCTGCCACTTTTCAGCACCGTAACCGCAACCGCAATCATATTCGCACGCCTTCCGCCCTTTCTGTTTTTACCACAACCGTAGGGCAATTGAAGTATAAATGAAGCCTTTCATACTTTTCGTACAGTCGCTTTTATTCTACTTCATTTGCTTCATCTTTTTTCCCTTACTACCTTCCTTCCTTCCTTCCTTCCTTCCTTCCTTCCTTCCTTCCTTCCTTCCTTCCTTCCTTCCTTTCTTAAGAGAAAGTAAAGTTAGAAAATTGAAGGTAGGTTTTTTGTGTTTATTAACATATTTTTATACCCTACACCCGAAGGGATGAATATACCCCTCACTTTGCTCTCCCATTTTTACAATTACATGAGAATGAGTACAAGCATCGTCTCGAAATTCGCCACCAATATTCTCTCTTTTGTGGTTCTTTAATATCAAAAATCGAGAAAATCGAACAGCTGCCACGCCTTTAAGTAAATATTAATTCATCTGATTTGAGGGTTGAATTTCTCAGTTCGCAGTCCGGATCTGCTCGCATTTTATTGCCGTGCTTGCGGTATTGGTGAGAGTAATCTCAACAAAAAGGGCGTGACACGCCCACTGGTGTACCATACCTTATAATATAGTGTCACTTGGGAAAAGCCAAAAGAATGAAAGTGATGAATTTTCTTATTTCTAAAGAAACATACAATATTTTATGATTCTTGTCCCAGAGAATTTGAAAAATAATTAAAACGAAACTTCAGAAATGTAAACCATTAAATATTTTAAATATTCCTCGCGATTCGACCTTAAAATTAAAGCAGTTCTAGTAATATTCAGCCAAGTACCTACAAAGAACTTTTTATAGGTATTTGCCGCAAAATGCCGGAACGAAAACACGAAAAAGTCATGGGAGTGCCTCTGGTTATTTTGATGAAGCAATCAGGTGAGCGATCGACCATAACATTCTTCGCGGTAAATTATTTGTTCTACCAACAGGTGAGAAGGTCCGGCGTACGGCTATTGCTGAAATACTTGGCGACTGCCGTTCAAGCATCACCACACTCGATTCGATATGCAGCCTACTCGATGCAGGACTGAGTGTTATTCGGGTACAGTAGCTTGTTTTTACTTTTTTTACTTTTGGTTGTATAAATATTTCTTCGCTCGCTAACAACTAAGATAATGAGGCCTTACGATTAAAATATGCCTTCACTCCTCAAAAAACACTGTATTTTATCAACTACGGCCAAGTCTCTTTACACAATGACCGTTTGTGCTGCAGCAGGGACTACTCGTCAAATAAAAACTATTAAATTTTTCATATTTTATAATAATTTTTGCATCCTTTGTTTAACGCCTTTTTAATTCGTCAAGTACACTTAAGTAACGCTCCCTCGGAATAGTGCAGCGTAATTTAATATTTACTGCAACAATAACAACGTTTAATGCATAATTATGCAGCAACGACTCAGCAGCATTTTCGGGCTGAACTGTTCCAGTTTTTCGAGTTTTTCATTTGACGAAAGCGAAAAAGGAGGAGGTTTTATTGAAGGAAGCCGGAAGGTTTTTGACTACGTAGTTCTTGTAGTAATTCCCGACCGTAATTATGCTTACCTCTGCAGGGTGGTGTTGCCGGAGATTAAAAAAGGAAAGTTTCTACAACAATGCGAAGAAGTCAAGTGCGGTAACCGGGCACAGCATGGAAGGGTCCATAGTAGCAAGAGCAAACAATTGACAGTCGTCGCAGCTGAGATATAAAAATAAGGTTAAACACACAACTCGTTCCGTGTTCATTCCTGCTTCTTTTGATCACTTTGTTGTGGTTTTTTTTTGGCAGGGCGAAAAATTAACAGCCCCTCGTTATATTTTTAAATCGAAATATTTAGATCGTAGAGTTCTTTCTGGTTTAAGTGAAAAATACATCAAAATTATAAAAATGATCGCTTCTTAAAAATTTGCATATTTTTCGCATGCATTTTTTTAAAATTATTTCCTCTTAAAATATGTAAACAATTTTTTAAGCTTTTACTAAATATTCGAAAAAAAATTTAAAAATATAGTTTTTTGATATGAAGCTTGTAGGATTTTTTCATATAATACATATTTATATATCTGGAAAATTAATTATGAAATGAACCGAACGTGTGAGGGTTAAAACGCTCGTTTAATCAATGGTTCATAATCTTATGCGATTTTTTAACTTCACAATTAATAGACAGCATGCTTTTAAAGAGCATTTTAATTATCGTAAATTCTAATCATTCTGTTTTATCAATAAGATCTACAGCATCTACATCTAACAGCATCATCTAAGATCTGCAGCATTATTTCTTTGAAGGATGATAACGTGATGATATCTCCAAAATCCGTAGTAGAAAAATCTCTCTGAAAAATCGAATCATTTCTTCACTTATAATACATTTAAATCTGTGACTAAATAATAATTTATTGATTTGCTTTTACTAATTTAAAGCCAAATTGTTGATAAAACTAATCAAACAAAACACACAAGAAAAGTGGGACATAAAAACTACAAACAAAATATTTAAATTCCATAAGACGAAAAGTCAGAAGGCAAATATTTATAAAAATATCTGATGAAATGTGATGAAAATTTATTGCAACAGACCAAATTTTCCCATTTAAGAAAATCATAAAATACTAATCTGATTTGTTACGGTGTCCGGAATGAATAAAAACTCAGTGTCTGTCAGATTCACAGCATGATCGCTTTGCTAAGTCTACCACAGTTTTAGTTTTAATGAGCGGCTGCTGGTGATTGATTTTCGTGGGAGCAACAATTTGTGGAAAATCTAGAAGAAAGAAAATCTGGGAAAAATTGTGCCATTTACATCTCTGACAATCTTATCGTGGCCATGAAAAAGTATCAATCACAGCAAAAGAAAAGTATATAAAAAAGAAATTTCACAGGATATATACTTAATAGCTTTCGAAAAACATACCACCTCTACCTAAAACCTTCACCATATTTTAAGTCTACGTTTGCAAACAATTCGTGCAAACGAAAAATTTACGAAATTAGAATTAAAATAAAGTGTACCTTCAAAAACAAAGAGAATGCTTTAATCCTCTTCTGACACGACTTGTGGTATAACTTGCGAAAGAGGACTAAGCAATCTTGGAAAATCGAGTGAGAATATTTGTCTGTGCGTCTAAAAAAATCTAATGAATACACTGACGTTCAACAGCTGACGTTCAACATCGTGATGACCTTTCACTGGCGGCATAAGAGGAAAAGCGAAAGGCATCATAGGCGAGTAACCGAATTAACCACCCGAGCCAAGTCGAGACCTAAAGCCCAGCCTGGATAAAGTTCACACAACCAACACGTCTGGCTGCCAACGTCCAATTCAAATGGCTTTTTGTTGCATCTGAAAAATGGGAGAAACAGAAAATAGGAAAAAAGGGACAATCAGAATGATAAAAATTGAGTTTGTTTGGCAGTTTCTCCTGAACCTGGCCGTCTCTTGCAAAATACGAAAAAGTGTTCGCAATATTCTTCTAACGTCAACACGTTTTAACTGTATAGAAAACGGCATGCAGTGAGGGACCCTGCCTACAGCATCAAGCAGAGGACTAAAAAATCCTCACAGAGGTTATAGTGAAAAAATTTGAGCATTTTTGTTCCGAAATGCATAGAGGAAATTTACTCTGACGTTACCAAATTTGATTTCTACGTGATTCTTCGTCGTATAACGAGATGTCACACGGTTTCTCGTCTAATGGTTTTGGAATAACGTTTGCAGAATTGATCAAGCGTTCAAGCGTGGTTCCTTTGAGTACAAGAATAGGTTAAGAAGTACACATGTACTTGGAAGATTTCTCTGTTTCATAGCCTTTAAAATTATGACTGTATTCATATTAAATTTAGTGAGGACCCAAGACAAAGAAGGTCTCATAATCTCAGTGGTTTGAAGTTCGACTACTTCAGGGCCTAATCCTTCGAATTTTCGTCCCAAAAAAGAAAATTCATAATTTGATTTTGTTTTACTTCAGTACGTTTGTCGAAAACGGCGCTAACTTAGCTTCGTGGCTTGCAGTCATGGAACTGCCTTTGTCTGTAACCAACATTTGTCAAGTTTTTCTCTATTCATTTGTTCCTGCTTCTCTTCAAAGATTTCTCTTTCCAGTTCTTTCGATTTCTGTGTAATTGTGTTCGTTTTAACTTTTTCTTACCTTAACTTTTATTATTTCTTAGAGAAGTTTATTCTTCTGAGTATTCGAGATGTCTCGAACCGGCGAACGAACTTTTATTTTAGAATGTTTCATGTTATTCTTCCATCCTTCAAAACTTCCAAAAAGTTGTGGGCGCAGATCAAGACATCTATCTGAAACTTGTGGGCAAGCCTTTACAGAATATGTACGTACGCGTTCCTTTCGATTTCTTGGTGTTAAGCGCTTTTACGCTCCACCCGTTCTGTTGTGTTGTTTTGTCATGCTTTAATGACAATTCGTCTTGTGCTACGCTTTTAAATTGATTTTTCTCAAAGGTTATTTAAAAGAATCGTTCATGAACTTGCTGCCATAAAGAAAATAACATATTAAATGCGTCGTAAAAAATTGCCAACGTGTACGGCCAAATCCAAGTCGACCTGCTATAATATAAAAGTGTTAAATAATTTTTGCTATAAATTTCAGGGCTTTATCGGGTATGATAGATGAAGGGAATGCTTGAATATTTCGAAATTAAATTAACCTTTTTAGCTCATTGAAAAAAGAGTGGTAATAATGGTTACGTTTTTTAAATAATTGAATGCATCCACTATTTTTTTTTTTAATGATTACTGATTATGTTGATACCAATGACCCGAATTTAATAGATTGTTAGCCGCAAAAGGCCACAGTCACGTCACGCCTGTCACGTCTAAAGCAGCGACAAATTCACGTGACACAAACGATTACTTTGCGGAACGTATCTGGCTTACGTTACGTAACAGCTGTGAAATTGAACACAGACTAACTAACGATCGCAAGTCAAATGTCAGCTAACAATTTTAAAAGTATTAAATTGCAGCAATCTCACGGCAACCCGGTTACTGTGTTCGCGGGCAAAAGACTATATACTATACATACTAAAATTTCTAATTTGTAAATTCTTGTTTTTTTTCTTTTGGAGTCTGCAATATTCCATTGGAGCTGCAGACTCGGCGGCTGAAAATTAAAATATGGCAGCGCCGAGCTGTGCTGACAGTGAAGAGTGTGTGTGTGTGTGTGTGCATGCACGTTTTATTGTTGTCTCGATTGACATTTTGGCAGGAAACTCGCGCTCTGCTGCGCGAATTTACGTGATATTTTATTGGAATGTCAAAACAGCAGCAACAATGGAACACAATGCAACAACGATGGGATGAGCAGCGGAGGCAGTGGGCGGCGGCAGCATGACTAAATTTTAATTTGAATCGTTTTAGGTCGTTGACAACAATAGCGTCTAATTTCGAGCGTTGGCATTCAAGACACTGTCATTAATTTTTGCCCCGTCATTGTGGTTTAATAGCGCCGCGCGCCAGTCGTGTCAGCCGCCGTTTTTACTTAGTCTCACTATAGCGACGTCAGTCGATAAGTTCCGAGCAGAGTTTATGACATCAACTGTCGCCCCTCCGTTCGTTTCTCCGGCTGCGGCGCTTGCAGTAACGATGGTAACTTGATTCTTTGTGGGTGATGTGAATAATTTTAATATCCTTTCGTCGCTGGAATGTTTAAAAATAAAAAAAAAACTAACTCTTCTCTTTGTAGACTTGTTACTTCACACCTTGAGACTTCTTCAGGGGTCTTGAAGCGCTCTTTGAAATGGAAACCGAGGAAAATCGGGTCAGGGATACGCTCCTTTATTATCTATATCTATATTTTTAGAGCTAAATTTCTTAGCTTGTATACAGATCTGAAATTGGAAAATCATTGCTGAGTTTATCAACTTTTTCTTTCCCTTCGTAAGAGCTTCTTCCACACAAGTATATAATCCTCGGCCAGCCGGAGCCCGGAGTTAACACCCTTTCTTGGTTTTATTTCAATTATTTCATCATTTATGAAAGTTTTTTATTAAATTAACTTTCTTAACTCAAAGAATGACTATTTCTCACATTCTTAGAAAAACGTGTATCGCTAACGTACGCTCTTTTCGTGTAAAATTTACTGGCACCAGAAGAGTTATGAGAGGGACAAACGAGTCTGAAGAAACTGAGAAATTGTAATAAAAATAAATATCGTAATAAATGTTTCCACCTTTTGTTTCAGTTCAGCAAAAGGTCTTTCGGGGGACAGCACTGAAGAAAAACATAATTTAAATTTAAACTCGCTGTAGAAACAGAAACAGAAGCAATAAACGGTGAATGATTGTACCCGAAATGAATAGTGCGGTCGTTGGAAAAAAATTGCTACAACCATTTCTTAGTTTTTAAACGTTTTATTAGCTGTAATAAAAAATTTGAGACGCAGAGAAAAAATGTGTCATCATTCGCGGTTACGTTTTTGCGATTGCTGTCGTGTTGGTTTTTCTGTTTTCATTTCCGGCGGAAGTTTACTACTCTATCTCTGTCTGTATATCTTGGCGATGATATTTTTGTAATTTTTATAACGTTTCTGAAACTTGGCGAGCGAGTGATGCGCCGTTGTTTCGTGTGATAGCCATTATAAACCATTTACAACCGACTACAAATCTCTTCGGGATAGCTTTAGTTATTCCTACTTACTCCCGATTTTCCTCAATTTTACTCAAGTAGGCGTGGCACTAGTCCAATTTTAGGATGACAGAGAATATTCGTGCCAAATTTCATGACAATACTTCTATTCGGTCTCTTGTAAACCTGATTTCCACAGACAGACAGATGGTCAGACATGGCTAAATCGACTCAGCAGGTGATTCTGAGCCAGAATATATATACTTTTCTATACCTACCACGCCTATTTTGGGTCTTACAAACGGTAAAACAAAGTGAATATAGCCTCATCCCTTCAGGTGTAGAGTATAAAGATAATTTTTAAAATTCGGCAAAAATTATTCTTCCAAACTTTTGTCTTTTTTTATATTTACGATACAATGAACTGAATCCGTTGACTGTAAATAAATTGTAATTTTTTTCTTTTTTCCTGTATCTTGATTTGCATAAAAATCAGTAAACTTTTAATATTATACAGAGCGTCAGTTTTTTGTTTACCGGATCAATTTTTTTATTTGGCACAGAGAGAGAAGCTGGTCCTCCCACCAAATAACAATTTTATTTAACATAGTTTTAACAGCATGAGCTTTGTTAGTAAAACAATGAACGCTCTCCAAAGGCTCCATCAGCCCTTTAAATAAAGTAGAAAATTGTTGCGCTGTTTTCGCTTCGGAAAATATTTGCTTTTAGGAAATATTTTCTTGAATATTTGCTTTCAAGGAAAATATTCCTAAAAGAAAAAGTGATGATTTCATTGATGTCAGAAGAATCAACTTTCGAAGTATTCTCGATTTTCGATTAAGCGATGATACTGGCCTCGCGCTTTGTGAAAATTAATGTGTGCACACTATAATATTAAAATAAAAATCCTTTACTTACTTTTATTTGCGCATTGAGTGTTTTTAACTGCGAAAAACTTGTTGTTATTGTATTAAAAAATTCACACGGAAACAAACAAAACAAAAATTCTGCATTTCAAAAAGCGTTAAAAATATTGCAGCTTTTAACGCATTTATGCTTTTGTTAAGCATATTTTTTCAACCGGCCAGCACCCGTCTTTTTGTTAATGACTATGGAAAAATCTTATTTGATTTATTGTCGAAACGGACAAAAAATGAAATGTGGTAGCAATAAAATTGCGAAAGTGTTGAAACTGATATTGATAAAATGGATGCAATAACATAAAGTGTAAAAATCACAATCGAATAAATAATAAAATTAAATGAAATAAAGACAGGATGTGGTGACTGTGGAGATGAAAAAAGCTACGTTTGCATTTTAGTATTCATTAGAGTTTTTTCTCATGCATTCGCGAAAGAGTTTGATTAAAGATAAACCATTCGCGAATTATGATGCAGACAGAGAGTAAGAGAGTGAGCGTACTCACTTCAACTTAAATATACCGAATGCACGCAGGATAAGAATTTCATGTCTCTTCAGTACGCTTTAAGTTTCGTCGCTGCACTCACGTAATTTGGAAATTCTCTCGAGCCATCAATTCCCAGAAAACAAATCGAATTTCTCCTCGACCAAAACGCAAAAAACCACCCTTGCGTGTGTTTTTGTGTGAGCTTATACACATATGCACTCCCTATAACGCCAGGAACGGCCACAGCATAGCCCACCTTACTAACCTGATCAACACAGCAGACACCTCAACTTCAGCCCCTGGACGTGGCAGACGCATGACCTGAAATCTTGCATATAAGTTAAATTGTTTTGCAATACAATGCAAATTTTAAATAAAAGAAATGCCGAAAGTTCGAAATTCCTACTATTTACGGCTCTATTTTTCGCAGGTATATTTTTCCGCAATGACTGAGGCAATCTTTGAGGAGAGAAATTTAAAATTTAATGGGTTTAAAACTTTATCTATTTATTTATTAATTTAATTAAACATTCCTAAATTCCTTCGGTTTGGAAAAATTCATTTGAATCTACTAAAATCATCATTTCTGCATGCTGCAAGAAAATTTATATTAAGAAACAGTGCATTGTGTCAGTCGTAAAAATGTCACTGACGTACGCAGAGCCCGTAGATAAACGACACAATGACAGAAAGCATCGCAATACGAGTACGCTGGTAATTTCTACAACACCGAAGATGTTACGCCACCATCTCGTCATGTCTTCTCTGTACGTTTGCGTTTTTATCGTATAGTGTCGTGCTGTTGTCTGCGGTCTGTCTGTAGGGCTAAAGAAAAACGAACAGCAGGATACCAGATGCACAACGATGCAGCAGACAAGCTGGCAGATCGGACAGATAAAGACGCAGACAGCAATATAAAAATGGGGCTGCACGACTTTATGCTGCTAATTATTTATTGCATTAAAATTTTCCTTCTCTTCCATATCATTAGGTTTCTTCGACCCCATGAAATAACGCCAATGAAATAAGGCCCTACTTCTTTTTATATGCACTGTTTTGGGTGCTATTAACGGATTTAATTTCCCGCATGTCACAAGCCCAAGCGATTTTTTCTTTGCGTGTATCATCGGACATGGCTCCACTCCGGCATAACAAAAATCTTTCTCTTCTTATAATCATGCCGCTGCTGTAAAGCAACAAACCTGTCTCAACGTTTGCCACATGCGAAATTCTATATCCTGGACTTTTTTCGTTTCATTCATTGAACCCTGTGAACTCGGAGGGTTAATCGTAGGCGAACCCCTCTATCGCGGCCACTTTGTCTGCACTGAAGTTGTCTGATCTGGCGGCACCCGAGCCACTGCACTTTCTGCTGAAGCTAGAGTTACCAGTCGGTCTCGTCGGTCTCCTTGACAGTCTGCTACAATGACACCTTTTAAAGACAGGAGAGGGAGAGAGGAAAAAACGTAGGGCCAGGGGGGGGGGGGGTGTTAATTTGCTTGTGTGAGACTTTGGTCGAATCTACGATTGCATTAAGGTCAGGCAGGTGGAATTTGGTATGCTCGAATTTGGAATTTTGGTATAAAATTTCGTTTGAAATCGGATCGTGATGTTGTCTATCACTTCGTTTACCACACACTTTGTGTACGCACACACGTGTGCGTTTTTGTGTGTGTGTGTGTGTGTGTGCGAATGACAGAGACAGAACATAGTATAGCATTTATGTACTTTTTATTTGTACATAGTTTAACCTTTAATAGAACTTCAGAAGAAATGGTCGAAACTCGTTCCAATATTCATTTCAACAAAGAGCCAAAGAAAAACGAGATTGAAAAAGGGGAACAAAGCAACGTCTAGCCGAGAAAATGCGCATGGAAAATAATGATTTTTCATTTAACCAAGAAACCAGCCTGCAGAGATTTTGAACCAAGCACTTATCAATCAGGCCACAAAGCGAGCGGGCTGATGTTGAGATTTCAGCCGGAAATTCTTTTCCTCCACCCGAGTTGTACGACACTTTGTATTGCTCATTCGGTCCTTTGATTCAACGTTTTAAAAAAATGGGCCAATTTCCATAAAAAATAAGCCAATTTTGTTGCAGAGTAACTTCACAAATTGATGAAGATTTTTTCCCGTTCACACTTTTTCGGCTACGTTAAATGTACTCTTTCTGCTCTTCATCTTTCTCCGCTTATACAGTCCGATAAACCCTCCGCAGTGTCCGTTCCGTTTTTACCGTATTTTGAGGCTCATCTCGTCTAAAACAAAAATTGTAAAGCTGTTGCCGCCGGTTGAGTGCGACTCTCTAGCTAAAGCCACATTCACTAAGAATATCCTTGCGTCGTATAATGCGGGCGATGGAGTGAAGTGTTATGCCCAGAGACAGACGAATCGAGGGGCATCGTAAGTGAATGTTTGCCAAAGTGTAATTTTCATTTCCGGCCTTAAAGTTGCACGATATTTTTTCTCTTTATTGGATGCGGCAGGATGCTATAAATTATGCGAGTAAGGAAAGACACTTCTCCCGAAGTTGAGCGTGACCAAAGTTAGTTTTGATATTCAAGAAACGCCTACCTTTTGGGGCAGTTAGCACAGTCCGCCTCGTTCGTTCGATTGATTATTTTGACGGTGTAGAAAATGTTTGCATACAAAAACATCATAAAGCAGCAACAACAAACAAGCACGAAAGGATAGAAAAGTACTTCAGTACACGCACACACGAACATAAAACACTTGTTGCTGGGCGTATTTTTCTATGAAGCTTTTAAAACGGAACTTTTCTTTTCCGTTGGCACATTGAAGCCTTCCGGAGCTTGATAAGCATGTGGTCACCGTGAGGACTCTGAGATGACAGTGCGTCGGTACTGTTAATTCACTTGCCATCTGTTGCGGCTACCTGGCGACGGCACATTTCCTTTTTCGAGCAGCTTTTTCTAGCTGAGAAAGTTTATAAGTGTATGTACTCTTTAACGTTATTCGTTATTTCGCGTCTATCTGGGCACATGTACCTACTTCCGTATATATGTGTGTACGTTTGCGTCTTCAGCAATGTTGAAAGTTAAGGACGTTGATAAAGCAGCTCGAGACATAAAATAAATACAGCGAGCATTTAATAGTGATAACAAATTTCCTTTCTAATCCGAACACATTCCGACCTAGTTCATTGCAAAGTCAATTCAAGTAGACTGCCGGTTAGCGAGTGATGTTCAGGCAAGAAATACAACTTTATGAAAGGTTATAGCGTTGCTGCTCAGCGAACTTGCAGGCAGTTTAAGCGAATACAGGCGGCACGCTGCAACGCAATGCAATTTAGCGAAATTTATTGCAGCAGTTTAATCATGATTCCGAACTCCTTTACGAACATCGAGTAACCTGAGAACTTTCTCCCGGACCTTGTCTTTCGCTTCGTAACAAATGGGTATCGAAACTACATAGTAATCGCAAGAATCTCTTGTTTCTGAGAATGCGCGCTTTAGAAACCGCGTTAGCAGTTAAACTTACCTTCGTTTTTGCTTCTCTTGATTTCTAGCGTACAGGAATTTATATTGCTGGATTTACTTCTTTATTAAGCGAGTCGTCTAATGTTCAATTTCTTATTGTCTACTGATGCTATTGCCGGAGTCCTTTATTAGTCTTCAATAAAGAACCTTTAAGACTTCGAGATTAGAGGATCTGCTTGCTTCACCTCGACGGCTTGCCAGATTGCCAATTTTCACATTTTAACTTTTTCAATTAACCAAAGCATAATTTTTTATTATTTTAGATTAAGCAGGGTTGATTTAATATCTTTTTAACATTCTGTCTTCTACTCTTCTCCCTTGGACTTCGACTCCTTTCTCTTTCTGGCCTTGAGCGCATCCTTTAGGCCGCTAATATTTTTAATAGACCTGCTTTTAGTTTGAAATTTCCATAAATTATTAATAGAACTTCCTTTTCGGTTTTTCCCATTCAAATTTTGCTAGATTAGGAAAGTTCTCGCTTAACCAAAAGTAGCCGAAGAAAGTCTAAATGGACTTTTTGAGCTTTCGTACTACCTCATTACTCTCTCAGTTGGCTGCTGCCGAATTTGCTGTCTGGATTGGCTTTGTGTGCTTTTCGTTGACGTTTCAGAATGTTGAATTTCCGGTTTTTAATTTTCTATTTTTTTTTTAAATCTTACAGAGGAAATTTAATGTTTTACAGATTCTTTGTTGTTCTGTTTGCAAATGCAAAGGATTTTTTACATTTTTAGCTACGAGGTTGACCAGAGAAGTTCGCGCAAAGAAATTTTCTAAACTACGAACCAAAAACACAACAAGCATTATGGAAAACAATGCCACTCAAGGAAAAAGGACAAAGGAACAAAAGAAAGTGCTGCAATAACTTTTTCCATTGCGAATTGAGGCAAAAGGAAACTTTTGCCGACTACTTTTAAACTTTTCTCCTTCTACTCTTCTCATCACACTCTTCGATGGTCTGCTTTTTTGTGTCATTCATTTTAAAAACGACCATTTTGATTAGCATAATTACTAATTTTCTTCTTCTTCTTCTCTTTCTTCTTTTTCTTCAAGCTATTTTACTCTTTTTTGGATACTGTCAACGGGATGAAAGAGAGATGATTCTCTATAGAGAATTCGTCAGTACGTGAGAGAAGAAAAGAATTTAAGGATGATAAAAGAAATGTACAGTTTTTGTAGCAAAAGAAAACTAAAGGAAAATACAGACGTTACACAATGTTTTACATAAAACATCGCCGGACCTCAAAACCAAAACCTTTAATAGCCTTTAAAAGGCTATTTAGTTTCTATACTATCAAAACTAATACTAATTCTTGATGTTGAAACTTGAAGACTCATCCCGTTTCTGGTCGATGCTAGTCACAGCTATTTTTAAGTTTTTGAGAGTGTGTCATGGCATACCCACTGACGGTTTATTAACTTTGCAATAAACCTCTGAAGTTTTTGCACTTAATTACTTTAAATCAACTTCCCTGAAAACTTCAAGATTCTTCGAGTGGGCAGAAAGCTGCAGCGGCGGCAATAGCGGCAACTCTGGCAGTGGCAGTGGCAGCATCATCCACTAACGACACATCGAGCGCCAACCAAGACAATAACGACATTAGGATCAGGAACGGCAACAACAACAACAACAACAACAACGGCAGAGTATCAGATAGCCATTATGTACTTGGTCTCATTCACTGAGTTTCGAAACGCTGAAAGTTTAAATGAATGAAAATGCTTTCACTGCCTCCTCTTCGTCTTCTTCTCTCCTTTCTCAACGTACTTAATTTTGGCTCCCTTTATTATTTAATTGAAGTTTTTTGCTCTTCTTTTGGTTTTGCAGCTCTTCAGTCAAATGATAATAATGATGGAATTGCAAGAGAAAATGTTCAAGAGATATCGACCGCCTGGTAGAGACCACCCTTCCGTGCAAAGTGTTTGCATCAAGGACAGAGAACTCTAGACAAGGCGCATTGCTGAAAAAGAGTTAAACATTAGACGAAAAGTAGCCGTAAAGCCCGAATGGGCGTGTAGGAAGAGCGTATGTACAGAAACTGACAGCAATAATGAGGTCGTATAAAGTAAAATTTGTGTTTGCATAAAATGAAGGGAAGCGCATCATTATCTGAAGATGCTCAGATGATAAATTCTCACTTAGGCGGACCACGGACAATTTTTATTGGAGGACTTTCTTCGACATTATAAGCGCATTCAGGATTTTATTTACACATATCTGAAATATGAGCTGATAAATTTTACATTAAAGTAAGGCGTTTTTACATTTACTTACTATAAAAAAAGCAAACCGTTTAAGAAATAAACTCAGAAATATCTACGAGCTTGGCTTAAAATAAAATAATATGCACGATTTTTAAAAGTTGCGATTACTCAAGTTGTTGCTCATATTAAATTGCAACAACAACAACCTGCTATGAGTACACACACACACACACACACACACACACACACACACACAAACACCCATATTCCAAAAAAAAAATATACGAAAGCGTTTGAAACATCAGCATAAATTACAATCATTGCGCACGCAAAAACTCACACACACACGCACACGCTGGGACCCATTTCCTCACACAACAAGCACTAAACCCAGTATAATAACCGCTACCAACACATCTGCAGAATTTGTCTTTGTTTTGCCCGAGCTAATTACACGCTTCGAAAATTACATTTTCCACGCTCGCGAGCTTGTGTTACGAAATGAATTGCCGCGCGTTATTTAACCACTCTTTGAGCGGTGTGTGCGACTATAGTTTGCTATGCGTGTGTGTGTGGGGGGGGGGGGGGGGTGTGCTTGTGTTGGTATGTTTGGTTGTTTGTGTGCCTATTTATGCATTTAATGGCTGCTGGCGGCAATTAATTTGCCTCGATGAATATACGCATGTGCCTTTGAAACTTCAAAATTATATGCGAATGTTAGTATGCGTCATTATGTGTGTGTGTGTTTGTGTGTGTGTTTGTGTGTGTGTAAGTGTATGTTGCTATTTTTGTGTGTGGGTGTCAATAAATGCGTGTGTTTTGCACATTTCAATTGTTTTGTTTGTTTTGTTTGAATGGTTTTCGTTGTCGTTGTTGCTGATGATGATGCTATTATTGTTGTTATTGTTATTAATACTTTGCAATTGGTAAAATGGGAAGTTTACAAAGGTAAAATGAACTATTTTGTCAAAGATGATGTAAGTGAGTGCAGCCATTAGCAAGTCGAAATGTTGGTTTTCCAACATTCTATCATTCTTTGTTATTTAACACTATCTGGCGACACTTCAGGCCTGTCGATGTGTTTGTGAGGATTTAGTAATCATCCGCGCAATTATTTCGTTAGTTGTTGGACGTTTTTGACACTTTACTGATACCGTCCTGATTTATGTGATTCATTTCAAAATATTAAGCTTATTTTCAAGACTTTAAACTTGTTTGAAGACAAAAACGGGAAATTGTTTGTTCTGTAGAAATTTTGCAAGAAATATTCGATGTGATAATAAAGTTTTCAATTCCTTCAGTTTTCAATTCCTTTTTAGTTCTGATTGCAATATTTTCCCGCAATTATTCATAATTAAAAAGAAATAGCTTTTTCACTTTTTGTTTTGGGGAAGCCTGCGTTATGTTTTTGAAGCTGCCGTTGGTGAGCCGCTGCCGTATTGATCGGTCGAGAAAGCATTTGAGATTATTCAAATTTTTACCGAAAACATATGCAGAATAATTTTAATATGATTAAATTTGAAATTAAAACGAATGCTTGTAGGGTTAGCCATACCGCCATAAGTTTATTCGGAGATAATTTTTTCGGGTATTAATTATTAAAAATTAAAATACTATTACTTTTCGTAGTCTGTGGAAATGTTTCCCTCTTTCCGTTTCCTCTTTCCCAGTTAAGAAGTCAAATGAGTTTCGCGCCGTGGGAAAGGAAAATGCTGATGAGATTAAAAATGGTTATTAAATTTTCATTAAAAAATTTCGTTCCACTGAACGAAACGAACTGCTTCTACATCGCAGGGACGCTTACTACTTTCGAAAAGGACACGCAGAGTAAGCCCGCGTTTAATGCAAGCCTCGAGTAGAAGCAACTTCGCGAGCATTGCTTGAGTAACGCGAAGAGTCACGAACGAAAAAACAATGAATTACGAATTCAATTAAGCTCGGAAAAGTTTAATGAAAACGAACAACCGCACAGACACGAACAAAGTCACAAGACGTAGCAAATGTACGCACGCCAACAACGTAAGAAAGAGAAGGAGAGGGAAGAGAGTGTCACTTCAGGTGCTGTATGACTTTTACGCAAGCTCTTTTTTTTACATCCTTCGAAACTTTTCTACTTTTCACGAAATACTTTAGTTAATTTTTTCGCATACGCTGCGGTTCAGTTTATTACATCGGTTGTGCCGCAAGCTGAGGCGGTCGAAGAGGGGTCGGTGGGGGGAGAAACGGGTTGGAGTGTAATTATCTAAATTTTCTCTAAAGTTTTCGGCGAAATTTTAATAAGATTGAACGCAGTGCTGCCACGAGTTGCCGCGAGTGCGTTGAGAAGTTTCGGGGGGAAAAAGATATTATTAACTCTACGTGACAGCCTTGTTGTTGTTGTTGTTGTTGTTGTTACATACGAAATCATTAAATCGGGCACTGACAATGGTGATGGCGCAGATGCTGAGTGGTTTCGATTGATTTTAAATAGGATACGATTTGCTTTCATCGAAGTTTTCGAACGTGCTTTAAAATTTTCTGCAAGAGTTTTATTATTATATTACCTCCAATAGTACTCGTATATACAAATATTTTAAACTTTTGGCAAAATTTGTCTTCTCTTGTCGGAAATTACACTTTTTGTTTTACAAATATAGAATTTTGTTTTTTAAATATAGAATCATCAGGATTAACTTTAACCTTTTGAAGAATTCTAAGCTAACCATAGCCGTTCCTTTCGCCTCCAGCAAATAAATGTTCCATTGCACGGTGTCGAGAAGTGTTGCTTAGTGCGTTGCCATAAGAACGCCATAAGATATAACAGCTTCTGAGCAACCACAATACAAATCCTCACACTCACATGACTGCACACAGAGTTCTTCTCACGCTCCTTCCCAAGAATGCCGAGGGTAATGTGTCAGGCGCTGATGCTTAGTTGATGAAACAGAAAACTCTCTCTTTTGCATTTTAGAACTTACTAGAGAGTATCCCTCAAAAGGGTTTAGGGTTGCGAATTCCTCACACAATGTTAACTTGAGAATCGAACATTGCGATGGCTCGAGTTTGTCATTATGATGATGCACGCCGTAAAGCTCAAGGAACAGCATTATTTCTGCATCTTTTAATATCTAAAATGCTTGCACAGGCATAGTGCATATAAGTGTGAGTGTTTGTGTGGGCTTGTATGTGGCTGGGTGTGGGTGGTTGGGTGGTTGGGTGAGGGTGTGCAGTTTAATTTTCTCCCTCCATCAATTAATTGTAAATTTTCCTCATTTTCACACAAAAAGTTTTCTTGTTTCGACAGCAAGAAACACTTCGTGCTGCAGAATTTCTCCGCTTTTACTTTTCGCTGCTTACTTTACGGCTGCAGTAGAAAACTTTAGAAGCTAAAAAGTTTCCATATTGCAAAGAAAAGTGTTTAGAGAGACGCTCATTCGATTGAATGGTTTGATAAAGGTTAACTCTGCTGAGTGCAGTCGAGGCGAAAGGTTAGATTACAGCAACAAAAATTTACAAAAACAAAGTGTGATGTGAATATGAAGAAGTCGTAACAAATTCAGTAAAAAAATTAAGAAATATAAAAACCCGAGCATTTCAAGAATTTTTCTTTCATTCTAAAAAAAATTAACTTAAAGTTCTTGTAGCAATGTTACATAGAAAAACTATGCTACTGATTGAAGGGTGAAAGAAAGCTTTTCGTTAATGATTACAATCCATTCAAGAAGTAAAACAAAATCACATCAAAGTAAAGCGAAAAAAGATTAAAAAAGTTTTGAGATGTTTTCCTCTCAAACTTACTCCAAAAATGTAGCTACTCCAAAAAGAAAGAAAGAAGGAAAGAAAGAAAGAAAGGTAGCAAGAAAGGCTTGAAGGCTGCTGTTCGAACATGGGGAAGAACAAGAAATATGATCCATCTGATAGTGACATCTGATATTGTGTGTGTGTGTGTGTATGTATTGGATTAACTTACATGCATATTGAGAAAATATTCCTTGCAAAAATAAAAAAGCGTGAAATAAAAAAACTCGCCCCAAAATAAAAAAGCGTGGTGGCGAGCGTAACCATCATGACTCACGCCCGACTCATTTCTTTCAAATAAAAAAGTCAGACACTCTGGTCTGCGACGATTAAAAAATCCCAAATGATTTTCCTTCTTCATGCTTAAGACAAATAAGTTTAGGAATCTGAAACTGTACCAATGTGCGTTAAACGGCCGCGGCGCCTTAATGAAGCCTTTCAGTCACGTAGCTTCAATTAACGTAATGAACTCGACTGTTGCTAACCGACCGATGACTATATGCTGCCTGTAGCTGTTTTTTAAGCTGTTTATTAGCTGTTTATTAAATTGGCACAATAGAAATTTAAACAGCAAGCCGTAGAGAAAAGAAGAGAATCGTCTGAAATCGAAGCGTTTACAATCGTAAAAACTCGAGATTTCTTACAAATAAAATCAGGAAAGTAGACTTTCTCAATTTCTAAAATTTTCAGACAATTTTTTGACGCTATTTATTTGTTGGCAACAGTTGCATTATCGAGAAATTTCATTTTTACTTTGCTCGGTATCACACAGATTTTATTCATACTTGCTTTGCGATAATATTTATTTGGCACGTTTATCTCCATTTTTACTTGTTTCCTCCTGGTTTGTACTTTTAACATTTGCTTGCAAAAAAAAACCCAGAATAAATCCATGCCGATTTATTGAAAATAATACCCTTGTTTCTACCCCTTTGCAAGCACGATGAATATACTGTACACAAATAACGAGTTGGTTTTTTCTTGTAGTCCTTGCAGTTGTTTTTCTTTATTTATTTATTTATTTTTCGTGTAGATTTCACGCCCACTGTAACAATATAGTTTGTGTACGTATTTATTTCAGTATGTATTTTTGTTTATACGCACACACCCGTTTACAATATTCATTACCTCTTGTAACGCAGACGTCTGGCTCTACAGTAAAAACGAGGCGTGCAGCATGATGAATGATGCTTGGCATGTTTGTGAAAAAACATGCATACGAGTTGATGTATACAACATTTTGTTGATTTTTGTTGTTTCCTTTTGTGTTTGTTTTGCGAAGGATACAATTTTGAAAAAATTGTATACGTGTATATGTACGATACGTGCGCTTGTACGTACATATGTATGTGCTCGTGCGTATGCATAAGCATGTGTTGCTTTGGATTTTGCTTTATTGTATGTTTGACTTTCGACCACTTTAACAGTAACAGAGCAAAAATCTCTCAATAATATTTATTCATTTAATAAAAAGAGCTATAAAAAACCTTAAAGTACTTCACCCCTTTCACACACACGCCCCTTAAAAACACCCACACACAAACACAAACACAAACACTAAAATGTGGCAATTATTTAAAATTTGTTATTTTGACTGATTGCTTTCAATAAATATGCAGCCGCGAGGGCGGAAATCGTTAGGTTTGATTGAACTGTAAAATCGACAATTATTTTATTGCATTTCTCGCCAGATAAAAGTCGGCTTTAAGCATTGGAAGTGCTGCTGCAAATGCGATAGTGGCTAAAGCAAATGTTTTTCCATAAAAAATAATTCAATTTTGCCCCAGAAATTGATAATTCTATTATTAACTGAAAATTTAACACTCGAAATGAAATTATGCAATTTAAACCCAATAAATATCCAATTCCGTTGATTTAATTCAGTGTTTACAGTATTGTATACGTCTGTACATAGACTTAAATACAGTTTTTGGCACATCATCAGAGATTGCAATTTGCACAGCAATCTATACTGCAGTGAATAAGAAGAGAGTTTTTTGAAGTCACAACTTTATGGCTGAACTTTACTTTAACCTAAAGATGTGTATGATGATATTTTATGGGTTATCTTAAACTATAGTGCGCCCTCCTGACACTTTTCCTTCCATGAAAATTCAAATTTAATTAACAAACCGAGAAAATGTCAACTGGTCATGACATCAGTGTCAAAGATCATGAGATATGTTTTCTACGAGCTAAAGATGACCTTTTAACAGAATACAGGATTCTCACAGAACTATAAGTACGAAGTGACAGTAAAACAAACAGCTTCGATTTAACATTTCTCTCTCTCTCACTCTCATTTCTCCTGTTTTTTTTTTTGCTAACGTTAAGTTACGTAATTTTAAGCTGAATAAATTATGCGATCGGTAGAGTTTTTAAAAAGCGCAGAATTAAGACAAAATTAAGAGAATTTTTAGTGGCGTTTCGCGTTAATAATTCCGGAAATCGAAAACAAGTTGAGACTTTATTGGGATGACGCCATAAAGGCAGCAATAGTTGCTCGTGAAATTGGTAACCGAAAGCAGCGTAAATATCAATATATTCCATCGACAGTGACATGATGCAAAACTCAGAAGTGGGCGCGGACAGCAAGCACGCAATCACATTGCAGCCATTTTCACGGGTGTGGGAAAGGGTGGTACTTGGCAAAATCTAAAAGGTTAAAGCACTTCGGCGAATTTGTCTGGATTTTTCTACGGGCTTAAAAGAGTATGTATTGCTTTTTGTTGACTCATTCGCTTTTTATTCAAGTTTTTTCTTTTTTTTCTTCTGTCCAATACCGAAATTTCCATTTATAGTTACTTTTGCGCTTTCTCTATTATTTCTCTTGAAGCGTGATCCTTTTTCCTAAAAAGCTGACACCAGAGCACATGAGCGAAGTCGGCTGTCGTTCGCAAGTTCTTCTTGAAAGCTCTCAGTATGTCGGCACAACATTGCAATCACTTTGTGATTGTTGATAGTACATACAATTGTTGGCTTACTCGTACCCAATGCTGTTGCTCCTGTTACTGCGTTGGTCACAGGCGATGCGTTATTGCGTTCGGGGCAGTCTGTTTTTCGTTGCTTGGCCTCAAAAGGCACAGAAAAGCGCATTCATGCATTTGGCATCGAGTGTACGAGTATTTGTGTGGGTGTGTGTTTCGATTTGCACTGTTTGTAGTATGCTCAGATTCCATTTCAACCAACCGGGCGTGAGCTTGTGTAAATAGGTAAGACCTTCTTTAAATGGAAGTGAAAATGAAATGGAAATGATAAAATTCTTCAGAAATTTTGATGCTACGAATTTTGATGGTACGTTAATGACAGACGGTGGGACATAAGAGAGATATATTGTTAAAGAAAAATGTAAGATCTCTTTTCAGCCGATGTTTGATGCAAGAGATGATGATGTTAGTAGATGATCTCAGCAAGAACAACGACAACAAAGACGAAAGAGACTAACCTGATCTGAAGGATACACTTTCCACTCGTTTCTGGCCAATTAAAATGGTGAAAACAAGTAATAAGAACAAAATGTTTAAAATAACAAGAAGACGAAAAAACAAGACGTATTTCTTTGGGAAACAAGTAACGGCACGTGTCACGTTTTTCATGTTTTAATTAAATGACAACCGAAAACGTCTTCAGCAACCTACACTTACAATGACTATAACAACAACAACAACAACAACAACAACAACACTAATAATAATAAAAAATCTACAGCTATTTCAGTAACAATGTCGGTAGCTCGTATTTATTTAATTTCACAGAACACGCACTCGCAGACACACTCGATGGAGACCGCTTGAAGACATTACCTCAGGGTGCCATGAACTCAAGTACTCCCTCTGAAGGACACTGCAGTACTAAATCTGTCCGCTTCGTTAAATAATATATGCCACGAATTTGTCAAAGCAGCGAATTTATTACAATTATTATCAGGATGGATCCGTTATGAATGCGTAATTTTATACACGGACATCGCATGTCCTTGAGGAGCGAGCAGCGAGCAGCAAGGTTGATTGCGTGGGTGAATTCAGTCCTGGTTTAGATAACTATATTTTTTGCTTGGTTCGCTGTGATGCTTAATTTTATTACTGCCTGAGTCACAAAAACTAGGGACGCATTCCCGGCGGGTGTTCATTAGATAATTAATATCTTGAGCAGACACAACAGTGCTTCATCATCATTAGCTCGTGGTTATACAACGTCGTTTCATTGTTCATCAACGGCATTGCTTTTGTTAGTTGTTATATTGCATGGTTTTTGTTGTACTCCAATACTTTAAAAGCGTTGTTTTACATATATTAACCGTTATAATTACTACATAATATATAAACTAAATTTTTTATATCACTCGCCATCTTTTTGCAAATAAATCTCTTACTCTTAGTATGAGCAAGGTCATAGCCATTTACATATATAGAGCACTAGTCCTGGAAGTCCATTTATATCAAGATCTACTCCTGAAGCTCTTTAGTTCGTTAAATTTTACGGGAATTTTAAATTTTACTCTTTATTTTTAAAGATAAGAATTTTTAATCTTTACTTTTAAAGGAATTTGATTTAATTAAAAAAAGAGTTATTCCAAATAATTCGAGTGTGACAAATTCGTTTTATTTGATTTAATCTCTCCACAACCAGCAGAAAGTAACTTAAAATTTATTTTATTTTATTTATTTTAATTCCGATGAAACGACCTCCTTTCATAGAATCGTTCAGCAAGCGATTGCACGAGAATAAAGTATGTGCCAGGACGAGGAAAATTTGCATACCGCACACACGACGACTGCAGCAAGAAGAAGATGTTCGGAGCAGAGTGTTAACTTAGTGTCATACATGACACCAGCAACAGCATCGAATACACCAGCTGAAGAAGAACAACTTAAGCTCGGAAGCTGTTTCTTTAAAAGTGATAGAGGCTGATGCGAAAATAGTTTTCATGCGAGGACAATTAATTTTATAGGGTCATGATAGAGTTGTGTGTGGGTTGTATTTTTTAAAATAAAAAATAAATTAGTTAGTAAACATTTAATTTGAATTCGACTCGACAACTATTGTAAAATGTTTATTGCTTTAATAGCAACGATAAAAACGTGATACATATATTTCAATTAGAATAGAATGGTATATAAAAATATTTTAGGACTCTAAACGTTCGTTAAGGACTCTAAGCAACGGTCTAAACAACTATAAGAATTATCGTGATTTTAATTAATCTTGTCTGCAAGAATCTTGTAATAAACGCATACAATGCACATGCATAAATTCACATACACATACATACACACATCCATGCATATAAATACGCTGTTTGTTACACCATCTAAACATTTTTGCAAAAATTTCATTTCCTTTTTTCGGTCGGGTGACAATTTATGGCCCCTTTCCGGAAGGTCTTTCTTCGCGTCTTCTTCCAAACAAATTATTTTTTGAAGAAAATTCATTGCTGTCGCTTCACACAAGCGCATGAAGCCACAGAACGAGCAAACCAGCAAAAAGGCGCAAAGAAGAGAGAGAGAGAGAGAGAGAGAGAGAGCAATATAAGAATGAGATAGATGTATTGAACTAGAAAACGGATGTACACAAATAAACTTTGTGTAAATATAAATTAAATAACAACCGTTTGCCGGCAGCCGGATGAAATGAAATGAAAAAAGGCGTGGTTTGAAAAGAACTAAAAAAGAAAAAATGCTGAAATAAAACTTATTTGATTAATCAAATAAGTTGAATTTGTTACAGGGAGGACAAACAGAAAGCGGCGGGAGAGCGCACCAACTATGAAAAACCGCAAGGCCAAAATTGATTGAGAACAGAAACTAAAAGAGCTATTGCGAAGTGTACTGTAACCTGTAAGAGGATGCGGTCAAACATCCTTTGACGGTGACTTCGGCGACGACCTGCAATAAAAAGAGATTTTTCTAAGTAGACAGCTGTTGTATTGTATTTGTATTTATTTTAGTTATGTCATATTATATGTATTTAAAAATGTAGAGTTAAACAAGCTTTCACACAATAATTACATACACAAAATAAATAAATTTTGTTATCAAACATAGTATAATTTACGGTAAATTGCATTTACCGACATGTTTCAGCAAAAGTCGGAGACGTATATATTTTCATTCAGTATCGCTTTATAATTATCCAAGTTTGAAGGATATATAATATTCTTAGAATTAAGAAATAATTATTGTAATATTTGTAATAAATGGGAGGAAAGTGTCTATGTAATATTATTTCGAAAAATCTCTTTATAACACAAAAATTGGTTTTTATATTCTGTCCATTATAAAAACAATCTCATTATTTTATCAAAATAACAAATTGACCACGAAAAGTAATCGTCAGCAAAGAATATATTGTTATAAAAAAAAAATAAAATCTATTAAAGTTTTATTTACTGGTATGTTTACTAGTATACTAGTATGTGTAATACATATTGTGTGTTCACTATCTTTTTACATGAATGAGTGTGAAAGTGGTCTAAAAGGGTCTTTATGGCAAATTGTATATTGGGTAAGTCTTCTGGTTCCTGTCCCGACATGTATTTTCTTACTTTTTTTGTATATTTGGCTTAATTTTATTGGTTTACTTAACTACATAACAACAAAATAAGCTCGATGTTAACCAAGTTCTGAAAACAATATCAGAGTGCTTTTTATTATGAATATAAAGTACGTATAATATACGTACGTACATATATATATTTGGCCAAATGCTTGGCCTATTAAATGCAAAAATGTTTTCTTCTTTAGATGTTATTCGTTTATGTTGTTTTTAATATTCTCATCTTGTTATGCTTTCGGAATACAAAAAACAGGCATTAAAATTACTGTTATGTCAAGTTGCATAAATTTAAGAATTTATGAAAATTGTAAGGCTTGTTTTAGTTTCGAATTCCCTAAAGTGATCCTCCTCGCATTCCCTTCAAACCTCCTCGATCAACGCAAAAATGTACTGTAAGGACTGAGTCTTCGTTCGATAGCTTCGGTAGGCATTTTCTAACTGCAATATTTATTTATTTGTTTTGAGAAATTGTCTCTTTCTGCATGTACCAAAAGTGAAGCATGTAAAGTAACAAAGAGCAATAAAAAACCAATACATATTAGTATGACCAAAGCCTTCAAAATACAATATATCTTGTATAAACTTGTCCACAGGATCGGAAATTGGAAAATGTTCGATATAAAAATGTTTTTTTTTTGGTTTTCAAGTTTATTTTATGTTTATTTTTCATACAATTTTTTTTTTACCTTAGCGTTGTGGATAAAAACATTATTCGCTTTTCAATTGTTTTTAAGAAAATATTTGTGGTACAAATGGTTTTTTAATCTGGTAAAAAACTTGTAACTTGGAACAGATTTTTTTAATCGATGTGAACCTTTTTCCTAATAGAAGAATAGAAATTGCGCAATATTAGCAAGCAATATAAACAATGCCAAGTACAACAACAATAACACCAACAACCACATTGTTAGTAAACGAATAAACTGCTTATTAGCTTAATTGAATAGCTCCGGAATCACGTCAAGCTACTTTTTTCTATGCCTCGAAGCTGGCTGTAGACAAGAAGTAAGCTCTCAAGTACACAATTGTTGTCAACCATGTCCTCCAACCACTGACAGAAATCTTCCACCTCTTCTATTTTGCAGAATTTAATTTTATCTCTTCGTCGCCTCGCATCGTCTCAATTTGGCTCGCAGCTCGCGCCGTGTTGGCGTCTTATTTATTTTACTTTGTCACTTAACTCGTTGCCATTCCGAGAGCCATTGCGTGTCCTTTCGCATTGAGGAGTTGCCGCTGCTTTTGCCTCTGCTGCTGCTCCTGTTTTGTGTGTTCGGCTACATCCACGGTCTGCCGCGGCATGCCGTGGAGTTAATTCAATGAATGACAGTCTTGAGTTTCATTTTTAAAACCTTCCTCTATTCATACCGCCCAGCATTTGTGCAATATGCTACCACCTATTATAAAGTGTTTGTTGCTGTAGCTGCTCTTTTGATCGATTTTGTTGTTGTCGTCGCTCTTGCTGCAGACGACTGGACTGCTGAAAAAATTCGAAATGAGGCGGCGGTAATGAAATGAGAGGCGCAAGGCTCCATTGAGGAGCAGCAAAGCAATTTAATATAAACCGCTAGTGGTCTCTCCTTTTCGTATCCGGCTCTATTCTCTATTTGTGTCTTTTCTTTTCGAAACTTAATTGGAGTCCTTTACACTAATTTGAATAAACTATTGTATTAACTAAACAAATTGCGAGCGTAATTTTTTTAAACTTTTCTCTTTTCAGGTTTTTATGTTATTAATGGAGTCAATTTCTTAATTATTTTTATATAACATCTCTTCACAACTTGACATACTTTATGAAGACTTTGTGTGCGCAAAAATATATGCCTGTTTAATAATAAAATGTATGTATATAATCGTATATAAATATGTCGATGCACGACACGACCGCCTGTAAAATTCACTCTCAAAATTTAAATAAAATTATAAAATCGCTAATATGTACGTCAAATCAAAAAATATAGACATATTGAAACTGGTATAAAAGGTTGCAATTAGAAGGCCGTCCTTCCGGCGAGTGCACAGAAACGTGGTTTTTCGGCTGCTTTGATAGTTCCACTAATTACATTTAATTGAAATTCTAATTCAATTAATTAATAATTCAGAAGCCTACACTCAGGCAGAGTCACAGAAACACAAAGAGCTGCGTTGTAAGGCTGTGGCTTCTGATCGGTAAGATTGTCGGTTCACCGATTTTGATTTAATTAACATTCATTACCGAACAAATTTGAGACTTCTTTCCCTCTTTCGCCCCGCAATAAAGATTATTCTAGCTATTTAATAAACTTTATTGCGGGAGAAAAAGAGGAAAGAAAACAAGAAGACTCAAATTTGTTGAAATAAGGAAAAAATTAGTAATCATTTTGAAAGTACAGAATAAATAAAAACCGGAAACAATTGAAAAGTTTATTTTTATGCTTATATATATTTTAATTTTTGCTTTGCCAAAGACTTTAATGTGTACATTCATTCAAAAAATTCCATCAATAGGTCTAATAAAGCAAGGTAGTAGCTTTCAAACAAATTTTCAATTCTATTTTTATGCTATTTTTACCGTAAAATATAAATACCAGCACAAAATAAATCTTTATTTTTATCAAAAAAGGCCACTTTCCAGCACTATTTTCATACTATTTCCAAAATACCTTCCAATCAATTCGGTTTGCAGCGTTATTTTTAAATAATACATACTAACAATCTCCTAAGCCAACAAATTTAAAACGACAATAACAACAACGACAATAATAGTAACAATAAACTACTGTAATTTTCATCATGGGACACACACACGGCCCGGAACCCACCCAAATTTGATCTATTGTCCGAACGGTAAGATTTGAAATTGATTGAAATATAAATCCAATTTTTGCAGGTTTTCAAAAGAGAGAAAAAAAGAAAAATTTTGTATTAAGAATTTACCGCATGTTCCTATTTCGATGTTCCTTTTCTTGTTGTTTGCAAATGGCTGAAGGATATTATTTATGTATATTTTCCGTTCCTGCATGCCTTCAACAGAATTCTGAACCGAAAAATGTATTTGTCACTTCTCTTTTTTTAGTATTTTTTTGTATATTCTTTGTGGCAAGTTGTGTGCGTTGGTGAAGTTGTCCGTGTGTGTTCGTGTATGCGTAGGTGACACCCTTGTGTGGACCGTCGTGCAAATGTGTGTGTGTGTGTGTTCGTTCGCCTTAAAATTATGTTAATTTGTAAATCTTCATTGCTGAAAATTTGACTTGAAAATACAACAGCCATGATATAAAAATTATTGTATGCAAAATAAATCCTGCATAAATTATGCTGAAGATCGCAAATATACATATTTGCTTTATGGATATATGTATTTTATGCGTTGGAGGAGACTTTTAGCCTAAGCGAACTCGAGTTGAGTGCTTTGGTTCAAAAATTCTGACGTCTGAAAAGACAAATATTGTATAAAAGGTATTGAAGAAGATATTTTAAAAATAACATAAAAACTTAATAAATAAGATTTAAAAAAAATGGACACACAATATCCAACACAAATACACATCTTCACGCAAATACAAGTTTATAATAAATTTAAAATTTTTGGAACAATTGTCCTGTTAAGATTTTCTAGTTTATCGAAGCTTCAATTGAATTTAATTATTCTTCTTGTTTTTCTTTCGATGTTATCATGTTGAACTCTATTTTTGTTGTTGTTTTTGTTGTTTGTTTGCTTTGTGAATCAGCTTCTGACGAAGACGGCAAAAATCAAAAAAAAGTTTTATTTTGTACAAAACATGAAAATAACTGTAAAAATATAATCAGAGAAGCAGCGAATAAAGTGTTAAAATCGTATGCACACTGAATCGAAGTGATCCCAGCCAGAGTTTCCAACGTCATTTTACTTAATGGTGTTTTTGCGTATTCTACTTAATAGCATTATCACATCTACATACATAACTTTGACGATATATTAATTTATATTCATATTTTTATGTCACATTCAGCCTGTGCTGAGGCGTCAGCACTTGCATACAAATACAACATTAACACACGGTACGAAAAATTTCATGACAATTTTTGAAAGACATTCAGGTATGTTATAACAAAAAAAAAAATTCTATTATGTATAACATTATATAACATTATAAAAATAAAAATAACATCCACGAAAAAACCTAAATTTTCGATTTTAAATATGAACGTGGATTTATCTTGATTCTGTATATATATTCTCTCTCTTTTCATGGAGAGAGAAAGAAATAGGCACTGCCGCAGGTTACTTTAAAATGTGAGCCACAGCGCATGAGTCTCAATGACTTCGTTTCAAACACAACGCTCTGGCTCTGACCTAATCGGAGTGAAATTAAAGCCATCCAGTGAGAGCAACATGAAATTTGAAAGAAATCTCGTCAGCCGGTTTCGGTGCAAATTTGCAATTTTAGAAAATTTTTGCAAATTTAGAGAAAATTAGTTGGAAAGTCCTTTTTGTCTACATAAATTAGTTTCATAACACTGAAAAACTGAACTTCTACGCTGAGGCTGCTGCGGACGAGTTGTGCAGAGAGACTGAAGGACTTTATGCGTCTCTTACGTCTCTTTTTTATCTCTTAAAAACTTTCTTTAGGTTCGTTATTTTTAACAATTTTCCAATGTCGGTTTTTCCGCCCGTTGAAAGTGCCCGTGTGTAAAAAAGGATTTGAGCACTTGGCTGAAAATGTCCTTCCTAATGGAAGACAAACAGACGAGTTAATGTAAGGTCGATGTTCATATTAAAAGCTTCCATCCGGCTTGAATGTGTTCTTTCCACCGTCCTCCTGCTTTCCACTCGAGCTCCTCGAAGCAGCCTGAAGCTCAGGCCACACACACACACATACACACACGTACACCACAGAATATATTATATTTTCATAAATAATTCGAGTATCATGGCCATAAGGAGCTTACCATGCAACGTTGACTTGCTCAATGATGACGTTAGCGTTGATTTCATTTTTTCAGTGCCTCGAGTTTGTGGTACGGATTCGTTCGTTTTGTTCGACTGCGGGCTGAAAGCAGTCACACTCGCAGAAGGAGGAGCAGCAGCAGCCAGAACTCCAAAAACAGCAGGACCAGCTCCATCTATTTTTCAGAAAAAAAGAAAGTGCTTCTGGAGGTTGTAGAGATCACCACGAACAGTAAAGGAAAAAGCAGCAAAGGCTAAAAGCGGCTGAATGCTTTTGAGATGAAAACTTTAATAAAATTCTAAAGTTAAAACGGAAAAAATTAAGGAGACCACTTGCTGTCCTCTTTTTCAACACTTCCAGCCGCTTTGGAAAACGTTTCCCGCTGGTTTTTTTTAAATTATTTGCCGCAATGCAAACTGTTGCATTGCAGTGGCAAAAATGCGGCCAACTCTGCATCCGGCGACGGCGGCACGTCGCGCGCTCTTAAGTGCCACTTAATCTTGATATTTTTATTTAATTTCGCTTACTCTTAGCGATAACGTTAACGCTTTCAGCGAGCAGAGACAATTAAATAAAAAGCAAGGCATCGAACAAAGAAAAAAATTAAATTAAATAAAATAGAATGAAAAAAAAGTTTCTAGGATTTTATTCACATTAAGTCACGTTTGCGGCATACTAAACGGTTTTGATGCCGACTTTAAAACGATTCTGATTTAGGTTAGGTTCTGAGTTAGGTTGATATAAACTAAAATAAAATAAATAAATTTAATTGGTTGAAGATTGCAGATTGATTATTGCTGCTTCGCGGTTCGTTGGTCGTGAGCAAATTTGGCAGGATTTATACTTACCTACTTACCATACCTACTTTCAAAATAAATCGGTACAATAAAACTATATCTTTTTCCATTGCCAAATTCGAAGAATAACTTTTTACTACTATCCTTTTATTAGTTATTATACCCACCAATGATGATGTTAAAAATTTATGCGGCTATTTTAACCTTCCTTTTCCACTGTACGATACTGAAATCTGCAGCATACTGAATATCATCGTGCAGTACGAACGGAAGAAACCCAAATCCCTTCGGTCGTTAAACAGAAACTTCAACAATGAATAGCATTGTTAGCAGTATTGTTAGTATTGTTGCAACTTTTGTGGTTAACACCATGGCGTGTAATACTCGCGCTCTTGAAACTTGTGTAATGAGTCTGTGTTAAGTTTTGCTAACAATATCGACAATGGCAATTATTCAGAAAGTTCTAAAGACAGCAAAAAATATTGGGATAATAATTATGGATTATTATTTCAGTAAAACAAAAATTTGGTTTAAAAGTGTTTTAATTGTCTGCAAGAGTGTTTTAATTGTCTGCAAGAGCAAACTGTAAGATTAAACCTTTTCTAAAAGTGTGCGGCTAAGCAATTTACTTAAATCGTCCATTAAAAAAAAGTTTTTATGAATTTATTAAGTCAAGACATTTGAAGGCTGGACAATTTCGGGGTGAGAAGCCCATCGATAAAGCCAAACACTCCAAAGAAATCAATACACACAATTATCAGGCATGCGAGCACACTTAGAAGTAATTATGTGCGCTTGTATGTGTCTATGTGTTTGTATACACGAGTAAGTGTTGCATATATAAGTACTGTGTAAATTTCGAATTCGAACTCGATTAAGCACAAAGTGCTTCAGGTCTATGGCTACAAGGTCCGCAAAGGAGATGCACTTAATTTGAAAGTGTTTATCTGTTGAAGACCAAGATGGAACGGTACACGTTATACTATCCATCATAATGCGTTACTGTACTATCACAGAGATTTTTTAATAGTTATGACGACTTCATGGAACTGACTTCAAGGAAAGTTTGGAGGCATGAAGCCCAGAGTGAAGCATCATGATAATGCGATGGTAAGAAAAGATGAATTTCTAGCATTTCGGAAATCTTAACAAACATCAAGAAATAAAACCATTTTATTTTGTTCTCTTGCCGCTGCCGTCTGAGAGGATTAAACAAGAAGCAAGTAATGCCATTGTTTTTCAAAATTTTTTTGCAGTGTAGTTAAGTGCAGTGTAGTGTAGCTAAGAACTCGTACATCACCTTCACACGGTCAAACCGCACACAGCTTGCAAGACGGACAATCCCATTCGAGTATATTCGAATATAATTACGCAAACTTATTGATCCGAGTGCCTGCCTTCGCTGAATAACTGCTGATTGTAACAATTAATGATAATTACTGAGCGCCTTTAATGAACCAGCAGTACTGTTACTGCACTACATGCTGCTTGTGCCAATTAATACTCATTTACTCTGGAGACTTCCTAAGTAAGTATTAAAATTTAGTACCGTACCATTCCCCAAACTCATTAACCCCTCGTGTGTGTTTCTCGACCATGAGGGCGGATGGTGTTGGGTGGATTGTTGTGGTTGTTGTTCTTTTGTTCAGTCAGAACATGAATTAATATTCATCAAAAGTTCAGTTGCAAAAAAAAATTCACTTGAAGCGCATTATAAAAATCAATTAAAATGAAATTTTAACCACGCAACGGAGATCAGAGCCGTGTTCTCGGATCAGACGCATTGTTCCTTGCGTTGCTCTTGTTGTTGTTGTAAGAGTATTTAGATGTGAAGAAGGGCAGTGAATCCGAAGGAGCCACTCAATCTTTCATTTTTAAGAAGGATGCACAAGTTTCGAAATGAAAACCATTCTCTGATAAAAATATTTCCTTTTTTAGCAACATTTCTTAAATTACAATATACACCATAAAAGCTTTTTAGTTAATTAAAAAGTACATATTTGAACGATACAAGTAAAATAAATTTTTTTAATTCCTTGACGTTCATCTACTTTCATAAAATATTTTTTTTAAAAAAATAAATTCTAGTTAGTACTAAAATAATTTAATATAAAGTATTATATTAATTATGAACAGTTTTTATTGCATGCAAAAAAAAACCGTTACTATAAAAATATATTTTAATTTAAAAAATGTATGTTAATATATTTTTGTATGTTAGCAATATTTTTTAAAACTCATTAATGTCATCATTAATGTTTATTTAGCCGGCTTTCATGCAACGGCCAGAGCAGTGCTTCATTTTCAATATGATGGAAAATATTTTTCCTCCGTGGCGGCAAAAAAGTTGCAGCAGAAGAAGCCGTAGTAGCAATAAATTAGCTTTTGGCTAATGCCAGCGAACAAACTGCGCGTGACACGCGTAAAACCTGCAAAGATAATTGATTGGATTCGTGCGAAACCTCTCTCTCTCTCTCTCTCTCTAAATAATCAAGAAAACCCAAAAATTGGAAGGTTAGAATATAGTAAATAATGGAAATGACCGACGCCCGCGGCCGAAAGTAAGTATCGCTGCTGCAATGGTCGTAGATAGTCTTTATTTACTTCGTGCCTTCGCGTACCGAAATTGAATTTCCAATTGCCTCAACGCTCGGTATATTCGATTAAACATTTACGTAGTTAGGTTTAATTTTCTACTCGAAGCTTCTTTTCCTGCGAGAAAAGAGAAAAAAGATGCGCAAAGAAAGGGCCATCTTTTCGTTTTTGCTTCTGGCAGTTTTTCGGTATCGCTATTGAAAATTTACATATTGATTGTTGATTTTGTGTGTGCAAATATGCTAATAGCAGTGCGTCTTATGCCACCAGTAAAACGCTCTCGCCCTGCACTCCTGACCTTTTAGTGATGCTTTTAAACAAATTTCTCGTTCGCATGATAGTCACAATAATGAAAAATAACATCATCTCCAACGACAATGCCTAGTCATCATTGTCTTCAACATCATCATCGTGATATTCAAATCTATAGTCATCAGTATCATAATTATTCTGCTCCTGTGGCACACCGGAAAAAGGTTTGAGTGGCAATAACTAACAAATATCTTCCTTTGGGCGAGTTCGCGCTTCGTGCATTGTTATCACATGGCTTCTGTTATCCATACCAGCTTCGGAAAGAATTCCGGTCACGCTTGTCTCATGTTATTAAAGCTGTAACCGCGGCGGAATTTGCTCCGCAAGGACCATCTGAGGCGCAGGCAATACGAGTATGAGCATGCTTGAAGGTTAACACGATATAAGAATAAGCGGTGCGTATTTGCGATTTGTTATCTGCTTGTTCCAGCGCGTACGTCTTCTGCTTCCAAATTTTTTCATTATTTGCGCTTTTTTTTGTATATTTTCCTCGAAGAGTGAGGTTATCCCGATAATGCGTTGAGCTGCTTAAAATCGGCCAAAATCGGTAATGGTCCATAGCCACTTGTGAATGCGTATCATATACTCTTGCAATATTCACATGAGAGCCCCTAGAAGGAAATATTTATTATTACTGTGAGGTTTTCTGATTTTATGAAGGTAATAAAAAGAGATAAAGCTACAGAGCTGCGGACTTCAACCTTCCTAATTAAGCTTCACAAAGTAACAGTACTTGTATCTAGAGTATCTTTTATGTTTCTCAGAAAGTACGTAGGTACGTTTTTCCTCAGTACAAAAAAGTGCTCATATCACAAGCGGCAAATTTGTCGTTAATCTTACCCTCTGGTAACCGGTAAGACCTACTACTTTTTATTCTTTCAAGTGAAAATTGTAATTTGTTCTTAATTTCGAAGCACTTTTGTCTAAGTATTTCGATGGAAAGACCGCCAAACGTGGCATTTTTAATTTCATTTTATTTATGCAAAATACGTATACGTATACGTTATCCTTTTAAAAGTACGAACAACGAAAAAGCAAAAAATTAATAAAAATTCACAAAAAGTGGCTGCTTGAAGTCTGCTTGAAGACTTCATTCTCAGCGCAACAACAACAAGTAAGAATAAAACAGCTAATTCCGTTCAAGGACCATGCCGTACAACCATCCCTCCTTTTGAATAATTTCTTCCGCCCTTTTTGTTTGATTCACCGCTGGTTCATCGAAGTCACCGCTGGTTTGACAACTTGTTTGATTTTCAAGATTAAAATGAAATGAAATGCAATTAAATTATTTACATTTTCTCGCGCACAAAGCAACAATGGCTGTTGCTGCCTGTTGCTGTTCGTTGTTTTGAAGTGGCAATTAAGGGCAGCATATGCTTGTTCAGTATGTGCGGAAATGGTCTGCAAATTGTGATTGCATTAACGATGTACTCGCGGTGAGTATAAATTTTAATTTACAAACTGAAAACTGCTTTCGAACTGCCTCAACTCGAAAAGTACTACTAGTGGCATCATCGAATATCGATGGATTGTGCTTCTGTGCGATATATGAGTATCATTGGTTATTCATAATATAAAAACTCGTACTTGAAAAACGTAGTAAAATTACCCCAAAAACGGTGGGTCATTTTACATTTTTGTAATGTATTTATTTTAAGCAATTGTGAATTTGAATAAGAGCGACTTAACACACTCTTTAAAATATTCATACGAGTATATATGTAGGCACATATATGAGTGGGTGGGTGTGGGTTTGTGTGGGTGTGTGTGTGTGTATGTGCGGGAGTATATCCGCATTTTGAATTTTCGTTGCGTTTTCGTTGGAATCAAGAAATGATTTCATTATGCACAAGTATACTCCTATAAATCTAAATGAAATGTTATACAGTGTATAGTATCAACACCAGCCACAACAACAACAATGATAATACAATGATAATTATAAAAAAGCAACAGGAGTAAAACACCGATAAAGAGCATTTTTAAAAGCGTAAATTAAAAATTGTATGAAAGAGTGCTTCTTTTATTTCAGACATTAATTTCGCCGCAAACACCCATACACACCGTTATATGGTACATAAACTTCCCATCCTTTATTTTAATGATGATAAATTATTTGTTGACTTTACACTGACAAACGGATAAAACAACAACAACAACGATGTCGACAATAAAACGCATTAACAAAAAGTGTCACTACGAAGGCACGAGATCGAGCGGAAAACAAGAGAAAATGGAAGTCATCCATCCATCATCTGTCTCTTATTCGTAGCATCAGTTATGAATATTATGGATCTCATTTGGTATCGACAAAGGTATCACATCGAGACAGTTATGGAACTTGGATGGTAATCATCATTATCTAATGGCTATTATTGCAAGTAAGCCAACCTGTCTCAACAGAAAAATTTCTTTCTACCATAAAAATCATAATGTTATCAATTTTCCTCTGTCCTAGATATTCTGTCATTCCAATTATTTTCGATTTTCCTTCTCATATTCCTCATCAAGTGGCTTCAAAAAATTTATTGACTTCGAAAAGTAGCACGGAATTCATTTTAATAAATCAAATAAAAATCTCGCTCGCCTGCGAATCGGCGATTTTAATCAAACGTAATCAAATGGCAAAACTTTTATTGGCTTCTTTCTAACGATAATAGAAACAACTACTACGCCGGCAACAACAACAACTTTTTATACTGATCTAAATAGAAGACCCGGTACAGAGAAGGCAACAACAAAACACACGCAGGGTTCCAAATAATTCCAAAATATTCACTTCGAGCCTGTTTAAAAACTCCCGGCGGATGAAACAGTGGAATTTCGGAAGTTTTTGCTGCTTGCAACTTTGGAAACTGCAACAGGACAAAAACATAATAACATACAAACTACAGGTAAAATTTTTCGTATTTTACGACTATAAAAAATCGTTTTCCAATTTCTTTCCTTTGAGATTTCCCGCAAGGATCTCGCAAAATTTGATTTCACTAAAACTGATTGAAAAATTGACAACTGAACTAGAAAAATCTGGCGTGGCTAGCGTTTGGAGTTCAGGTGTTTGTTTTTCAACGGTAAAGAGAACTTGTAACCAACATCATTTCAAATTTGTTTTTTGGACTCGTCGTCGGTGTGTCCCTGCTTTTTTTCGACACTGACAGAAACAAATTTTAGAATAAGTAAAACGTTTACAATTTCAATTTAATAGTTTTAATTCGTTGCATCAAAACGTAAAGTTAAAAAAAAAGGAAATCCACTTGTTTTAACACAAAATATATACATATTAGATTATATTATTATATTAAATTTATTTCAGGGCGTTAAATAAAATATAATTGAATGCTTTTCAATTGTAATTGCTTTTCAAATTCGGTTGTACGGAATATATACTGAAATTTTCGAATTGAAAAATGTCATCTCAAAAAATCTCTAATTAATACAAACGTTACTATGATAGAAATTAATAAAGTGAATAAAGATAAAGTACACATATAGAACATATATAGCATTATAATGTTTTTTTTACTTTCTCAGTTAATTTTTTTTAATCGAATTTTTATACATTAACACGCATTGTTAATATTGCGTGTGTACCTTTCAATACATAGGATGGACGGATAGGATGATGGTATTATTGTATTTGACGCTATCGACGAAATTCACAGCTAATCACGAGTAATGTCATTATCATTAGCTATTCGTTTAATTATTATTGGTAATGTGTCATTTTGTGGCCCTGGTAGTAGGAGTATTTGTTGTTGTTGTATGACTCTATCAAATTAGCATCAATATTTGCTGCAATGTCATGACCATTGCAGTACGAATCAATTTATTTACAAATTCTTAATTCCATTTAATAGCATTCGATTTGGTTAAATTCAGTTAGCAAACAAATCGACCCAATTTCTTGCCATGTAAATACAAAAATAAATAAAATCCAAAATACGAAAATACTCAAATATATTTAATTCCAATGAAAACAAAAGCAATAATTAAGAGGGCAATATTCGAACACCATAATAATTACTAGAATAAAATAGACACATACAGGTACATATAGAAAAGGTAAATCGATTACGGTGTGTTGGTGAGTATATTCTGTTTGGGCTTCGATAGCAATTAAATTTGCATTTAAATATCTTTTAAATAGTTTAGAGTCTCACTTAAATCCGCATGACTTCAAATCTCTCCTTTGCATAGTTCTCCATTCAAAATATAAACTATTTAAATCTTAATCTTTTTTGTCGTCTAAGCCTTTATATTTATTTATATACCATTTTTTCACTAGATTACAGAAGCTAAAGGCTCGCAAGGATTCGCATCCGTGTTGAGAGACCTGAAAGAGTGTAGAGTTATATACAATATATTGTACATACATGCATACATATGTATGTATGTGAAGAGCTGCAAGGTGACCAGACGTTCATGGTAATTCGACACTTAGCAGATTGGACCAGTAGACAGGCGGAGGAACTACTGTCCATCAGCTGTCATCACAATCCGATCAAATTACGACCGGTATGTGACACTCGATGTCATACCTTTTCGCCTTGTGGTTCTTGTGCATTCACCTGTTATTTATACTATTTATACTATAGACAACACTTGGGCTTCGACCTGCGAAAGAAATTAAATGATAAGAAAATCTTATATTACATCCAAAAGTCATGAAAATACGAAATCGCCACAGATGTAAACGGAGTATATCGTTCAGGGTCGAAAGAATAAATAAAATCTTGGAAAAAAGTGCATTTTATACCCAATTATGCCGCTTGCGTTTGAACCTTATCTCTTCCAGACTTTTTCATTTTCTTCCAGACCTATTTCGAAATTCCGCCCTGGCGAGTTACTCTAAACGACAACAGTCGGTGACGGTGACGACGGTGTTCGAAATTGACCCTTGAAATTGCTTTTGATTTGCACTTGACACATGGCAAAATATCATTTAAAATAAGGGCAGGAATATAATGTGAAACCGGAGATGCCGAAATCCTTAATTGATTTTTTTACTTCGCCGAACTCTCACGAATAAAGCAAATCATCGAGTGTACTCCACCTCTTACGTTCATTTCAAAGCATTGAACTTACCTTTGAAAATTTCGAACAATCGTTCTTCAATCAAAAACAATTTTCTGCCGATTGATGCCACACCCAGCTAAAGTGCAATCCAACTCAAGAATGTATAGAACACAAATTAAATACGTCTTCAACACAATCAAAAACACAAGAGCGCTCTTATAAGCGCTCTGCAATCATCGAGCGCCAAAATAAAGTCTGAATTAATGAGAAAAATTCAAACCAAAGAAAATTAGTTTTCTTTTAAGGAACCTTGGACACCCTGAGTAATTCCTAAACCAAAGGAGCTTTATCACAAAGTTCTAAAGCTCTTTCGAAAAAGAAGAGTTTTAGAAATAAAACCTTCCACAGAACACTAAATTCAAAAGTCGCAAAAGCCCATCTGCCCATTGCAGATAATTAAAAAAAAATTAAGGCGGCTTTTCCGATGCTATGGCAACAAACTTAGCAAATAATTATTTCTGCGTTTGTAAAGTACCGCAAGATATACGGTATAAACGGATATACTCCAGAAACTTACAGAAAATTAAGCAAGCGACACAAAAACGGCATAACACACGAATATATCTCTTCACATAAAAACACATACACATACACATACACATACTCGTATCATGTATGTAAGTCAGCATAACATGTTGATATTTCGTAGAAACTGATGAAAAAAAAAAGAATTGCAAAAAGGTAGAGACTTGTTGGCATAAAGCAGAAAATAATGACCAGAAGAGGATGAAGGATGGCAAGCATGACAAGGATGAAATAAAATTCTTTCCGGATGGGCGAGGTAAAAACTGGAATAACTGTACACGGTTCACATCATGTGATTGCAGCTCACGTCATCTCATCGCATAATCGTAACTTCTAATAGCAACCACCCAACCGAAAGACCCGGCAGCCGGCATCCGCAACGAGTGGGTTCAGTTGAGGTGCACGGAGTGTACGAATGGTGAGGACAGATCAAACACCAGGTGACATGTTCATTGTCCTTTCCTGGGGACATTTGGCCATAATATATTTTATCATTGCGAAATTTATGACATTATAAAGCTGGTAGAAATAGTCCTAGTCGTCAACATACATACTTCTATTCGTGTGAGAAACTCAACTGCATGAAGTGTAACCCAAATGATGAACCCAAAAGGGCAAGATGGTCGTGTTGGAGCTATCCGTTGGCCCTATAAAAATTCGATTTTAAGATTCTGCACGACAATTGAAGACATCAGCACTTTTATTTGAGAATGAAAATGGACAATCATTTTTACTGCTAGAAGAACATTTTTTAAAAGAAGATACTATTAAAAGAATTCCATTTTAAATTGCGATAGCTTATGCCCTTTAACGGTATTTCATCTGAAATCTTTCTTTACTTGATGGCATGAAAATTACTCTATGACACAGAAAATTCCAAGAAATTTAAAGAGGAAAAAATGGTGCACATTTAAACATTCGGGGTGAGTGGAACGTTGGAGTAAGTGTTGGACATGCAGAAACGGATTAAATCCTTCTGCTTTGCGATAGTATTTGTGCATTTGTGGGCTGTTTTACAACATTGGGTCTTATTTTAAGAAATAAGACTCAATCTCAATCAATCAAAGAAAATTATCTAAACCCCAATTTAGGCCTTATTTCATTTGGGCGTTATTTCTTGATGCCGTTGTTAGCTTTTTTATAAGTTTGCTAAGTTGGTTTTTTTTGAATTTTTAAAGGGAAGGAGAACTTTTAGTAGAAAATTCGAAAAATTTTAACCACTGGCTTAAATTCTTCTATTGATTAATTTTTATTTACATATATCCTTCCTGATGCTAAAAACTTTAACATTTAAAAACACCAAATAATTTCTTGTTTGGAATTCACTTGAATTTATTGAGAAGTTTTAATTAAGTGAGAAGATAAAACCTGTCCAAATAATGTGTAAGAAAAGCAATAGAAATGTGTGCAACTCAAGGCGACTTTTTCAAAGTCATAAAAATGCTTTCTTCACCCTTTACATTTGGACGTGTTGAAAACATAAAGTCTGTGCGGATAAAAGAGGAACCTTTAAATTTTAGTACAAAAATGTCGAGGTTTTATGTCTGGCAGCAATAAAACGCCTTGTGCTGTTATACTTGCAACGCAAAAGTTTCATGATTGTAGGAAATGACTTTGTCTGGCACAATATTTTTTAATAAAATATAGAAGTACAAAATATTTTTTATACTGATGGTTCGCCATATAAAACCATTCCCTAAAGAACGTTTTGTAAAGCGAATTTTGATTGAAGTCGTTCAAAATTTTGCAAAAAAAATTTCCATGGACCAATGGATATATACTTTAAGATGGATAGATATACTTCAATATGATAGAAAATTAAACTTCTTTCAAGCAGAAGTTGCTTTTAAATAAGGTATAATTCTCCTGAATGACTTTTCCAGACCATGAAAAAACTTAACCAATTTCCTTGATAGATTTTTTGGCATCTGGAGATCTATAAATTTGGCAAATCCTGTAAACTATTTATCGTCTTCGCAATTAACTATAAAAAAATTTTATGAAATGTAGTAAATTTGAAATTTTTGAAAGTGGAAGAAATTGTCTTCACGTACAAAGCAAAGCTTTGTTTTATACGTACAGAAATGGTATCGTCTGCTAATTTTCTTTCCAGTTTTCGCTTCTTTTTATTGCTGTCCAGCCAAGTTTAGTTTTCTGTTTCGTCTACCTTTTCTACTTTTATTTCTTATTATTAAGCTCGGTTCTGTTAACTTCGGTAAAAATTCTTAATTCCCAGTTCTCGGCGATTTCGCTGATGCTTCTGCTTCTTCCCCGCTTGCAGCGTTGCCAACATTGACTGCCAATGACAATGCAAATGAGAATAATAAAGTTTTCTCGAGGACATTTGTCTGCACAAATTTTCCAGTATTGCGGTTATTTTATGACGTCATAAATTGTGTTAACTTTGCGTTCGGTCAATTGTTTTGACCTCAGTTTATGTAATCGATTTTGACACTCGAACGTTGAGTCGAACGTTGAGTAATAATTTCGACATAGCTCCAAAATTTTAGTTCCAAAATAAAATTAACATTATGGATTAATTTCAGTACTTATTAAAATGTTACTACTCTTAGATCGGCATATTTAGGATTTATGACAAAAGACAGTTTGTACACTATTGATAGCACTATTGTTGAAGCCTCTGATGATAATAACCAGAGGAAAGAAAGAGATAAAAACAAATAAGGTAAAAACTAGAAAATAAATCTTGGGACAAAGGGAATAAGTGTCCCTGTTCATGTGCAGGTGTGACTGTATTTGTGTGACAGTGTGGTTTTGTGGTTGCGGCCATTGCAATTTACACAGCATGCAAAAGCACACTCACATGCACAGCAATAGGCACACACAGACTCAAGCAAACACAAGCTTAAATTTGCAATACAAGCCACAAAAACAGAAAAAAGTAGTAAAAACGGATGACAAGAATTTGTTTGTTTGTGTTTGTCTTTGCATTGGTCTGTTTGCTGTTGTTGTTTTCTCTGTTTGGCTATTTTTTGTTTATATGTAACATATATACATATGTACATACATATATCGTTCAAACGCGATGCTGAAGTATTATTGAAAGTTTCATATGAACGCGTCTCCGTCTCTGGTGGGTGGAGGTTGCTCTGTACTGAAAACTGAGTGTTTAATGGAAGGGTTTGAGAAAGAATTGAACACCACAAAACAAGTGGCCATGTTTCCTCCATCGCTTGGATGATCGCAAATACAGACTGAGGACACAGTTTGGCCATAATGGTTTTGAGTACGTAAAGTAACGTAAATGTATTCACAACCATTCAAACTTGCGGGCAGCGTGAGACGGTTACGTTCTATGTACAGCCGGGATAAAAGGTCGAGGCAATAAAGGATAAATAAAACTGAAATATACAACAAAAAATTTAAAGAAATAAATTAATAAAAATAAATATTGTAAATACGTTACAAATAAGTTAAATTTATGGGAATAAGGCTTGTTTTTTGTAAACCAAAAAAAAACGGAAACGAGAGAAGCCAGCATTTGCTCACCTTGCACAATTTTGTTTATTGAAATTGAACAGAACGAAACAAAATAACATAACAGAACTCTCATAATACTTACGATGGTTGATGGAGCTTAGTTAGCCGAACTTGTTAACCATGCAACAAAAATTGATTTTCGATTAATAACAATGTGTTGTTGCTTCAATTGCGCTTAAGCACAAATAATATCAAGTACCGAAAATACGAACTTCATTTCAAAATAAGAACCGAAAATAAGAACTTTAATTTCATAATAAAGAAAAGCTTGCTGCCAGCGGGCTTCCTTTCTAATTTTCACTTTACTTCTGGCCTTCACTTTACTTAACCTTAACTTTTTATTAGTTTTGAATGCACATCAAGCTGCAAACATCAACTCGGATGATGAGAAGCCATAAATGTATTATGTTTGCTGAGTTTGAGCGCAGAATTCACTCTAATTGAATTACGCAGAGTTAATAAAGGCAAAACTAAATTCAAGCAGAGTCGAACAGCTCTATTGTTATCGTCGGCATTCATCATCAACATCATCATCAACATCATCATCGTGATGTGGAAGTATTGAGTTCGGTTTAAGAAGAAAAGGTTGCTTCTAAAATTAATTGTATTTACTCGTTGGTCGGTTCGTTGATGTCGGATTTGTTGTAGTTTTTGTTCTTGGTTAAATAGGAGTTACCTTATCTTGGCTTGCGGCTTATTTTTATGAACATTTATGAGCGTTTCACGATGTTGAGAATCAAGTTGGTTCGTGCTCTATTTCTAAGCATCCACCCAAAACCTAACGATCCTACTGCAAGGATGGTCAGAAGAAACATAGACCTTTTATTTACATATATATATACATATACATCGTACATAAAATTGCATTAGAAAGAACGGCACTCGGCAACGTGCAGGAATTGAAAATATTAAAATTAGAAATTCGTTGTTTTCGAAAAGAAAAGAAAAAAAAAAGTTTTCGAAAGAAAAAAACACAAACTTACAGTAAGCTAATAGGAGACGGGGAGGAGGAGGATGAAAAATAAAAATCAAATGGTTGAACTATTGTACTCGTATTTTCCTTCAATGTTATTTTGATTAAAATAATATATGTTTAAAAAGCTGTCAACAAAAACCGACGCAACAAATGAGGATGTATTAAATAATTAAAAATTAACTACAAAAGAAAAGCTAATGTACCTTTTGGTATTGTTAATTATGATTATAATGACTATTAGATGAGTTAGATGCAGTCATTATGACGAACTGACCAATACAATCCAGTACGTGACTTTCTGCGTCAGAAAGAAAATAATTGTCTTTAAAACAGATAAATGGCAGTAATAAATTTTGATAAATTTTGCATGAAGCTGATTTTTCTCCGTTCCAGAGCCTTCAAGAACTTTCCGCAATGTAGAAAATCTCGGTCTTTCTTCACCGCGCCAAACAATAACTACGTTTAATGCCTTAAATTAAAGCCTTAAAGCATTCATGATTCCAGACAATAGATTTATCATCATCGCACACAACGACTTTGCAATCATTAGAAACCGCAGAATGAACCGCACCCATTTATTACAAATTTATTAAAATTTATTGTTGTTCAAGAAAACTGTTTAACTAATTTCAATTTGAATTCAGGGTCTCTAGTAAACATTTCAGGTTGTGTGTGTATGTATGTTCATATTTATTCCGCTACAAATAGAAAAACAACTAAATGACAGTCTGCATGACAGTCGCGTAAATCAAGCATATTTTTTCCAATTTATTCAAAATACGCTCCGATCAAATGAAATTGATTGGAGAAAATGAGATACTAACAGCTTGATATAATGAGGTGAGGTCATGTGGTATTAAGGGTTATGGTCGGTTTTACGTAATGAGCAGTTGATTTAAGCCACGGTCACATAGTGACATGATTATTGTTACGTTAATTTTTAATCTGATGATTCGATTCACAGTAAGTGACGTGGTGTGTTCAGGGTTATGCCACAAAGTACAATAGTTTTAGGACAGGCTGGCGCAGGTATCATTACTCACTAGAGTCTTTTTTGTTCCAACAACTTCTGGAGAGGTGGCGAAATCACCAGACCAAAGTGCGAAAAGCTTGTAGTTAGTCTTCACCGGGAAGATGAAGAGAGATGCCGGGAATATTGAGAGTTGAAGAAAAGAGAATTGGTTTCGAAATATTTAAAAAAAAAAAAGAAAGATTTTAGCAAACCAATTGCGGAGTGCTTCATCACACAAAAAGCATTTCCATTTTCTACGATTTTTATTAATAATAATTCATTTTTTCAAAGCGTAAGATTGGTTTTGGATATTACAATAAAACAGAAGAACAATATTTCCATCCATTTATAAGTTTATGATTTTCATGCGATATTCTCCAAGGAACGCTTAAGGCATGAGTCAGTCATAAAAGTAATGACTTCGGTTTGGTGTGCTCAGCCGTGACGAAGGAAGTGAGAGACAACAACAAGCAGACCAACAATAAAAATGTTGACTGGCCTCTGTGTTAGTCTTAGCGCTGATGTTGTTATTGCTTTCCTCGTTATTATGGCCGTTTTCTCCGCTTTCGTTACGGCTGTAAAGCCATTCTAGCCACCATAAATGCCTGAAAGTGAGGAAAATTAGTCATTTAATTCAATAACCCTGAAAACACAGACAGACCGCAAAAGAACACTCCTTTGAACCGCTGCATGCTGCTTTGCTTCCTCTTCCAGCCATGTGCCTCGCACGCGTCCAGCGCATTAGTAAAACAAAGCCTGCAAAGGCCCGTCCTTTATTTGGTTCGAGTATCTGCTGGAAGATCTCTATCTCCTTTTGTTTAGAGTCTATAAAACCGTGAGGAAACCGTACAAAATCTACCCTTAAAACCCGCGGAAGTGAAATTGTTTGAAGTTTATGTAAACAGCCCTTTTGAGGGCTCAGTCTTTTTAACCTTAGCACTAACAACACTAAGAGCAAAATTGGTTTCAAGTGATTATGTGACCATTAGACCAACATTTTTGCACGCTCCCATATTATAAAAAGTTAATTATTTAATGACGGCGGTTTTTGAAAAGCGGTACAGTCATAAGAATTGTTATTTTTTTTTAAATTTTAAACTATAAAAAGCTTACGAGTCTGAATATAAGTTTTTCTGAGTCTGAGAAAGAGTTTCAGAACGACCACTAGTTTCGATGGAACCTTGTTGTAAAATTTTTTCTTTACTCAGTTTTTGCTTCTATATTAATTGACTTGCCGGCCAGTCATCAGCTGCACTCCATTGACAGCTGTCATTTTGACTGGCTGCACGGGTCAATAAGCGGCAAATGTCACTGTAATGAAAAAACCTTACTAAAGAATAAATAAACACAGATATTGTTACTCCCCCGAAATGTCGATAGAATTTTTCGTTATGGGTTGGTTGCACCTTTCTTGTGATGATAAAAAGTAGCAGTCACCGAGTGTTTGCTAAACACTCGACTCGTCCGTAAAACAAACCAGAAACAAGCGGTCGATTGTATGCTAAATTTAATAACATCAAAACAACAACAAACAACATTAATGCCGTCATCGTCACATCTGCATGCCGATTTGCCAAGAGTTGAACTTAATAGCAATCGATTTCTCTGATAGTTTACAAAAAACAAATTCCTAACAAAGTGCCTGAAAAAGAATACAACAAAAAACCATCTGCCTGGAACACTTGGCATGCAAGCAAGATGGTGGCATGCCGAATGAGGGTAGAAGCAGTATATAAAAGATTAACAAGTAAGAGCGCGTGTGACGCCCACGTTCATTTCACTTAGAGTTGGTAAATTTTGATCTATAAACTCATTTACAACAGCGCTTTTCCCAGCAAACACCTTGTTATTTGGTATGGTATAGCGCAATCGGTTTGGCAAACAAGCACCTGGTTTATCGATAACGTTTCGGACTCCACACTTCCAGTGCTTTGCAGACGAGGATGTGTTTGAGGAGGTGTTACTTTAAAACTGTAGTTTGCGGGGTAGAACGCAACCCTAACAACCCCAAAAATCTGAAGGAAACACTCCTTTCAAAACACTGCACGCGAACACGCCACATTAGGCGCAGGGCAAACATGCTTGAAGATGTTTGCTTACAGAAAGGAGTTTAGTAATAACACGAACATTCAGACGACTTTCTAAAGGGACTAGTCAAAGGACCACACCTACGCCATTGGTTTGGGAAAGTGCAATGAACGTAGCACAAAAGGTAGCACAAAATACAAGACATTTGTCCGTATGGCGTGCCCATTTCTTCCCGACCGACTTTTTAATGACATGGTAGACAGGTAGACAGACAGTTAGTAAAAGCCAATTTATGCCAATTTATTTTAGTGAGTAGAGTAAGAGAAAAAGGAATCTTCTATGATGGACTTATTTATCGGCTGTATCAAGAAATTTCGATTTAAAATCTACAAAGCTCGAATTGACTCATGTTGCAGTTGATTTTTTTTTTGACATATTTTTTCATCTTCTCTAAAGCAGATTATTGCTTCCAATAGCCGTGGACCTAATCTAGCCTTTTTGTCATAGTGAAATATTATAAGACATAACAGCTTCAGAAGAATGAGAAGAAAAATTAGTGGAATTATGATTCATGCATCATATAAACTGCAAAAAGAATAGCAATAGTTACAGTGGTCATTTTCTATACTGAATGCAAAGAATAATGAGTATGACGGGTCGATTGTATTTAGTTCTATAATACAACTAAATCCGATATGAACTATTTGGACAAAAACAAATAAATACTGACATTCAATCCGATGAAAAGTCAATGTGATATTTTCGTCCAATTTAAGGAAGATATCGGTAACCATTAAAACACAGTGGTCGAAAAGGGCAAAAAGAGCGCTTGCTGGCAATTAAGTCATTAAAACAAATTAGTAATCGAGCCCAGGTCGCCTCCATAGAGACAAAGAAATACGTCCCAAATTCGCTTAGGATGCACGACTGACGGAAAGCGGGCCTGGTGCTGAAAAACGTACCCGCTGACTCTACAGCTGATGCACGGGCATAAAAATTAAACAGATTTAATGACAGCAGCACCCGCACAGCAGGCGCGGACAATCGGTTGAACAGACAGGCAACGACACTGGAGGGACCCAACGGCTAAAGGGACCACGGGACAGCGTGGTACCGACGAGTCAGCGAAGAACGGTCACAAAAAGATGAAAAAGAATGGCCTAATTTATCATTAAGCGAGCAGATGGCTTCCTGGCTACTTGTATTCGTGCCTCGGAGTCGGGCTGGAACCGTGCAGAGTGGTTGGTGAATATTCCAAACGAGTAAAGCGAAGACTGATGCGCAGCGGACTTAAGCGGCAGGCCGAAAAAGGGAGGACCTGCCGACACAGAGGGCGGTGTGGAGTTTCTGGAGCAACAAACAACCACAACAATGACCACAGGTCCCATTCGCTTAGTCAGTCAATTAGTTGGTACGTCGTGAAATGAGTCGGTGAGATCATTTGGCACAAGAACACCAACAAAAGAGATAAGAACTGCGACAGACGGATGGATGAAGGGACAGTTGAGAAGACGGTTTCGGCCAGACAGTTTTTTTTTCGTGCAAAACGCTGCTGCACTGCCCGCTTCTGTTAATGTTGTCCGCAGCGATGACTGAGCTTTCTCCACAGTGTGTTTAGGGGGGAGAGGGGTGTAACAGCTGCTGCTGCCAGTAGGGCTACTTCCATTTTTGAATTCTTCTTTCTTTGGTTTGGGTTGCTTCCATTTTTTTTTGATTTTATGCAAAAATATAGACTGCAACAGCTGCTGTGGAGAGGTGCTGCTGTGTTTAATTACTGGCAACAGCAACAGCAGCACCAAAAAAAAAAAAAACACAATAACAACGAATAAGCCCGACTGAGTGCAAAATAATAGGCTTAATTTTTTTGGTCGGGTTCATTCTTGTGGTCAAGTAGAAGAGAGAGAATTCAATAAGAATTCACAGAATTAGCAAAAAGTTAAGAAAAAGAAGCAGCAGTCTCTGGTTTGGCTGTCTCCTTGGTTGGTCACCGGCAGGTGCTGTGAAACAAAAACAACGACCACGAGACGGAACGTGACTGACATAATCCATACGATATACATAATTATTCACTAAATACAGTTGCCTCGCTGTAGCACCCTTTGATGCGGCCGTTGTTGCACCTTCATGCCGTAAAGACACCTTCAGAAGGTTTTTACATGCATAAAACACGCGAGTTAAGAAGCATCACTGCCGGAGAAAATCAGAAAGGAAATATTTCAAAGTGTTAATTAAAGGAGGAATGGATGGAAGAATGTCCGTCCCCCAAAAATGAGATTCGAAGTGATGAAGAATTAAAAGGGGCTTCGAAAACTCATAAACTCGTTTACACTTGCTTAAAAATTAATCAGAAATCGGTTACCGGAAGAATTCTCAATATCATTTTCAGAGTGAGGACAAACGTATTGAAGATAAAAAGAGGATGAAGAGGAGAAGTTTCTGGAAATTTGAAATTGAACTCATCACCTCATCAAGTCAATAACTGATTAATGCCTGATTGTAGCTATAATCACGGATGACAACCCGGCTGCATTCTTGTACGGTACGCATTAAGGGCCAAATTAGTTAAAATTGGTACCTGCAGCACACGGTACCTGTGAGATTATTTCGTTAAAAGTGGTTATCCAGTATAAATTATCAGCTTTTATCTGAAACCATAATCGATGGAAATCACATTTTTGGATTTTTAATCTTGAACGAATTGCTGCTGCTGGATATTCTAAAGGTGTTCAGGGTAGAGAAGAACTTAAAAGGAGATGCTCATAATGTAACGCAGGTTACACACCTACCTACTTATGTACACACACATACATACATACTTGAATGTTCGGGTTCAGTCAGGCAACAGGCAATAATTTTATAGCTTTGTTTATGCCCGAGTGAGGATAACACTTTGTGAGGTGTTTATGTTGTTGGTAAACAAGCAGAGACGCTTAAAGAAGGACAATCTTATCTTGCCCTACAATTATAAGGACCTGGCATTGTGTTACCCGTTGATAGGCGCCTTTTCATGATTATAATTTGAGCTAAAACATAGTACTCTCAAAAAAATAATGCAAGAACAACAATAAACAGACAGCAACAACAACATAACGGCGCTGCTACAGGCAAGTCTATTCTATGAGAATTCTTGGAACTTATATGTTTACGAGAGCGAGTAATTTGAGAGTGTGATAAAAACGAAACCTACCACTTCTGCCGCGCACCACTTGAGAGTTTAATCTGGCATATTTCTGCCTGCCATTTACACAGCTATGGATGCACAGATTCTTTACGTTGTACTCGTAACAACAACAGCAACCAATTAATCCAAACCGACACACAGCATGACTTTGTTTCCTCTCATCATTCATTCATGCTCTTGATTTCGTAATTATTCAAGTCAACGAGAAGATGACGTCTGCATAGTTTGTTGTTGTAGTTCATTTTTGCTCTGAAGGAAGACCCAAAATGTTTGATGCCCGCTATGAAAATATTAAAATGCCCGCTCAGCAAATATTAAAAGAAAATAAAAATGTTAATGTTTTTAGCATTCTAAACTGTTAATGGTACCTAATATATAATATATAATGATACCTATAACTTTTCTATCTATGATTTAGTAGTTGCGGGCTGCAGTGTCTCTTTCGAATCATCTGTTCATTGAAACAGATGTTATGCCAAGACTGTTAAATAAAATTATGTCCAATAACAGTCGCAACACGTTGGCTTCGAACAAACTCTAGCGCATGTTTTAGTTTGCTGCTGTTAATGTACATACATATTTAGTTTAGGTTGTAAGCAATGTTATGTTCACATTACCTATGTAACTTAACAGACTTTTTATACGGACTTCCAGCGAATTGCTCTAAATTGTATTAAATAGATTATATTTTGCACGAAGCTACTTATTTTTTTATTATTCATATTATCACATTCATATTTCACAGTTTCTAAGTTGATAAATTTTATAATGTCAATAAATACTTGTAAATTAATGATTAAATTTCTATTGTTATCGTCAGAGAAGTCTTTTAGTCTTCGCTTCTTTAATATGAAAATATTATGAATTTGTATCGTACATGCATTTTTCCTGACTCTCTTTTAGAGCGAACAATATGTATGTTCGTTCCATATATATGTATATGTATATGTATATGTATATGGATGTACTCTACTCGTTGCAGAAACGTGATTCTCTTTCCTCTTAAATGCTTGACGTTCATCCTTCAAAATGTCCAACTTGTTTCGTATTTTATTAAACGTAAGAGAACAGCAGAATGAAATCGAGTTTAATACAATACAAATTGTATGTTTCCTTCTCTCGCATCAAACAATCATTCTCTCATACAGAAGAAGACAACACTTACACACTGTACCGTTACAAAATCCTGATGTCCTCACTCATCATTAGTTGTTGCATGTTGTGTTGATGTTTGTATCCAACCTGTAATAGCAACAATAACGAAAATGTACGATTTATCTTTAGTCCGTCGCTGGACGGTCGGCTCTGTCAGTTACAAACGAAGTTTAGTCACTTCAGACGCGCGCGTTCAGACGGTTGTTGATGGCGGATGGATTTATAAAAGAAAGATTTTCATTCCTTCCTGTGTGTCTGTGTGTGTGTGTGAAAATATTAATTAGAAAATCATAATATCACTTGTTTGGGCATAAATTAAGTGTTGGTGTTCGGTAAATAGCTGAAGGATCTCTGAAATGATTAACTTGACTTCGTTTTCTATAAATTATGAGTAAATAGATATAATTTTTTTTTTAATATGTATAGTGATGCCATAAAAATAAAAATAACCAAGTGATAATCCTGGAAAACAAAATCCATTTTAGGCAAATAATAAACAATATCTGAAGAATGTTTTCAACGGAATAATTTTTAAAGAAAAATCTTTTCCAAATACAACAAATTGAATTTAAAAATTTTCTCGGAAAGGTTTTGTTTAACAAGCCGAAAAAAATTGCGCCAAATATTTCTTCAACAAACACAAAGGATTTCAGTGAACTTATCTTGCCGCTATTATTTTGTTAATTATTAAATAAAACAAAAAACAAATCCAAAATTTCCTTTTCGGCGTTAAAAGCTTTCCCTTGAAAACATCGTTTAATCATAACCCATCACGAAGAACGCTGAAGGATTTTCTTTGACGCATTCATCCCGGATGCATCTGGAGTAACTCTTCTAGTTGCATTCAAAAACAGCAACGCCTTTTTTCCGGGTGAGTTTTTCTTTCTTATACATACAAAGAATTTAAAAATTATTTTCATTCCTTTTAAAACCGAAATTTGTCAAGAGCAACGAAGTACTGGAAGCAACTGCAATGCTGTAAGAAAGTACCTAGGAACAGGCGGTCAAGTTTCGGAAAATCATTCTAAATTGCGTGGATTTTTTATTATTTGAAAATTCGGGAAATTAATAAGATTTCTTGGAAATTTAAAATATTTAATTGTAAGACCATGGAAAACATTTTAAACATGTCGACAGTGAAAACATAATAAATAAATACATTGATGGCTTGCAACAAGTGGCAGAAAGAGAGAAAGCAAAGGTCATATTGATAATTTTAAGCCGTCTAAACCACTGCCATAATAAATTGTCGTATATAACTACGATATAATTTAATAATTTAATCAAAAAGTATTGTAAAAGTAATTTAAAATTTCCCAAAAATGAGGTGACTGATTAAGACGCAAACTGTTTTCATGGACAAGATGATCAATATTCAAATAATCTAAACTGATAACGCTCTCTTACACAATTCTTCAAAATAAATCGGCTAAAAATATTTATTTACATTCTTAAGAAACAAGAAGCTTCTAGACATTTTAATGGAAAGAATAAAATAATTGTTTTTACATTTTTTTTCTCCTAAAAAGCATTATAATTTCTTTCAGTTTTCTGGTATTCAGCTCTCCGGAGCAAGGCTGTGTGCTGTGACGAAAATTTGGGGAAAAGTGTCCGATTAGAAACATCCATCAAACGGTCTCTGTCTGTTTGTCTTGCTGTCTGTCTAGCTGTCAGCTGTTTAAGCACCCGGAAAGTGGTTGGAAAGTAATTTTAAAAAAAAAAATTTGAAACAAAGACTTTTCGGTGAACTGTCTTCCACGCTCACTCACTCACGCTCACTCCTTCCTCTCGCTCTCGCTCTCTTTTCCTTTCGATTTTTGTTCCAAGAGCGAAGATGGCGAAGGTGAGGAAAATAGAGCAGACATCGGAATACATGAAAGAAGAAGAAGAAGAAGAACTAAAAAACGAAACCGAGAAGAAGTTCTTCCAACCAGAAAAATCAATTTGTCTAACTTGAAAACCGAACACAAATTGCCCGTCAACAACACCAACGACAACAACAACAACAACAACAACATCTCTAGACGCTGTGGTTGCGTATCTTAGAGATACCTTGCACGCATCGCTAAGTCATTTAGCCGGCACAATTGCGGCTTGTGTAGCTTTTGAGCACGCTGTTAATGATTGATTTTTATTAAGCCTTCGATTTAGTGAACAGATTTATAAATTTTTCTTTTTAAAAGAAAGACATATTCTGTAAGATCCTTTAATTAATTCCGAAAGCTGTAAATAATAACCATCATGACAATATAGCCGATGATAGTGCTGCTACATTAAAAGGGTAATTTTAATTAAAAAGGGATGTAAGCAGCAAGTCAACTGAAGTCCACTATCGCTATTAATACTTTGTTCAATTGTATCCAAACATACCCAGCAGAAGAAGAACACTTGCGTCTGTCTCCCAAGACAGTTTCATTTACTTTCCATTCCTTTTTTCACTGCTAATAAATCACTTGACGCACTTTAGTATTTTTACCACAAGCTGTAAAGAGAAAGAGAGACTGGAGTATCTATAAAAAGCACTTTACAAATAAAAACAATTTTTAATACTCAATGACAGACAGTCCAAAGTATTGAAAATGGATTAAAATTTATCACTTGCTTGGTCTTCGTCTTCCTCCACATCATTATCAACTTCTCCATCATTACCTTAATAATTATCTCCAGAAATTCCATGCTGTTCCATAGATTTTGTGGGCGTGGCAAGGGAAGTTGGTTTTTTAATTTTCTCTTGTAATGGAAAATAAAACTGTATTTTTCCATTTTTTCTCATCTCTGTTCTGTAAGTTTTTGTTGTAGAATTTTTTTATTCTAATTTTTTTTATTCGATTTCTGAAAAACATTTTGTGTAGTTTGTGGCTTTTAAAGTCATGTACGGACAATGGTATAAACTGAGTTTATGTAATCATTACATATTCTTTGGTTGAAGTGTTCAATCAATTGTTCATCATTAAATCTGTAAGAACGGCGTCTGTTCTTTGCTCACAATTAAAATTATGTGTGCAATTGGTGTATGTTTTAGTCTGACGAATTCATTCCGAAGGCATACCGTCTGTCTGTCCGTCAATCAATCATTCTGATGACTGTTTGAGGGCAATATTCAACGATAGCACGTGGCACTGTGCATACACTCAGGAACAAAATCGAGCACAGAATTGTGAGGGCGAATTTTTATAGACTGTTCAAGAGTATATTATATGGTCTTTGATTTCTTTTTAAGGAAGTAATAATTTGTTAAAAAACCCTTGAAACAATGTTGTTTATCGTACTCAGAATAGTCGGTAAACTTACAGGCCTCGAAATGGTCCATTGCCATGTATATCTCAAGAGATATGCGATATTTTCAAATAAAAATGTGAGATCACAGTCTTTAACGTGAACATAAGATGAGGTACACAAACGTTGAAGAGAACATAAACAATACGTAAGAATATATGTATATATTGCAATGTGATTTTGGAAAACCATAGCATTCGTTTTCCGGGAGGAACTTCTCTACCCGCAGTGAATTATATTAGATTTGAAAAACTGTTTCCTCAACAATTTTGTGAAATTGTTTATTTGACGAGACTTAAGTTTCTGTTCGATTCCGTCCACGAACAAATCTTTTCAGACAGTCTAACTGATTATCACAAAGTGCAAAGACAGCTTCGGTCTGGTTTTCGGGTTTTATCTGTTTTTCCGCTTGTCTTATTTCTCTTTGATTCTCTGACTCCTGACAAAGCATTTTATTGAGTTTGCTGATACTGCCTCTTGAGGAGCTGGATTCTTTCGATAATTGCTTTTAATTGAACTCGAGTATTTCTTATTAGAGTAACTTAATTGTACAGTTTATTTGCCGCATTTCATTTAAATGCTGCTTCAAGAGAGATGAATTTAAAATCCATGAGTTGCTGCAAGTTGTTATTAGATGATATAATGTAAGTTATTGGAAGTTACAAGTTATCGGAATAATCTATAGCTTCCTTAAACTAAGTTTAACTTTGTCTTTTGTGGATCTATGGAGTAAATTGGCAAAATTTAACAGCCAAAATGTGGAATCACAAAAACATAGAATCTAAAAAAAGACGTTTCAAAGAACATCCTGTTTTGTAAATTTCTCGAAAACCGTACGACATAAATCCTCCCTATTTAGTGCTTTGGTCCTCGAAATGTCGATTCGAGGTTTGACAAATTGTTTTTCTGTTTTTTGGTCAAATTTGAAAACTGTATTGCTCTTCCCTCCAGCAAAATAAGGGGTGAAGGTGTTGCAATTCTGGACTTGAAAAAAAAAATTTCCTTGCTAAAATGTTGTTATTGTCATTAGTATTTAATGTTAGTAAAGCACTTTGGCTTCGTGTTTGTGAAAATACTCGAGTCATTTTTCTCTTTACTTGAACTCTAGGAAAGTTCAAAATACTGACTGAACCTTCTGAAGACCATCAACTACCAGGGTTGTTTCTGTAGCGGTGTTATTGTTATTCTCTCTGTTGTTGCTGTTTTTTGTGCTAATAGAATTTAGCTCTTTTTGTGAGGCTTCTGGTGCTGTCTTTTCTAGAAGAAAACTTATGTTCAGGGCCGTCGCTTTTATATCTTCTTTGACTCTGTTGTCCGGCCGAGCTTGTAGAGTATCTCTGTTCCAAATGATCAAAAGTCATTTAAACTCCTTTTGTTTGTTAAATTCGTAAATTATAACTTAATAAAACTTAATATTTTAGGCAATATTATACAAGTCATTGTAAACCTGAAAATCGTTAACCAGTTACCAATCAGGCACTGAATGAAATGCCAAAAATCGAATATTATAAAATCGAAAAATTAAGACCAAGACTCGAAACGTGACTGCTGTCAAATGGTTCGCTGACACGGACTATGCACCTTCCACTACGACAAAAACAACAGTTATTACAATATTTTACATATTTTCATATGAATCGACCAGACCAATGACCGTAAAACGGTTTCATGAAATTGCTACTAAAGCTACGTCCAAAGGCTCCGCCATCGATTACATCCAATTCTCAATGATGGCGGCCACCCGGCTGCTGCCGGATTAAGGTTGTGAACTAAACAGCTGAAATATAACGCCATTATTGGCGCTTTGTGTTATAGTCAGGGAAAGATAGGCTTGTGAAGTGTACGACTGGATAAAGTAAGGACAGTTGCAGAAAGAAAAGCAAAAACACGAGTACAACAAAAAAAAGCAGCCTCGAATGACTTGACCGGAAAAGTTATAGGCGGAGTGCTTTATTGGGCGGCTTATTTTAGAACTTGATGCGATGGTTTCTTCGGTGATGGTCGCACTCTATATACGATACATTTATTGCATTTCAAGTTCTCCCAAGTTCTTTGAAATATACTTTCTAAATCATGTGTTTTTGTCTTTTACAGATTAAATGGCGCTGATATTGTTGTCGATGGTACGAGAACATCACTAATCGTTTTAAATTACCAAAAAAGCATTCAAACGAAAAGTTGCGCCAATCTGCACTTATTTATTGTGCCAGTTACTAAGCCTTTATTCATTAAACCAGTTTAGTTTCGGTTTAATTAAGAGTAGCTGTATTAAGTAGCTGTCAAAATGGCACATCTTCTCGCATACATACTAATATATTTCCTGTTTTTGCAAGGTAAGTTTATTATAAAAATGTTCCTTTTAGTGCTTAAGTTAAGAAAAACGCGCAAGCAGGTTGTACAACAAGTCCGCTGGTATAGTTGTGGCCTTAACATTCAGGCCTTCAACATAGACTTATAAGCCTTTTTTTATATCCATTGTTTCTTACCTCAAGAGTGGCCAGGTTTTCCTCTGCAAAATGATTTTATGATTCAAAATTATGGTGTCAGGGATATTTTGTTAGAAGTCATTTCATACTGAAGTCTCTTCATACCGAAATGCGTTTATTTCTATTTTATAAAATGCTGTGGTTCCACAGAAACACTCTGTTCAGAGTTGTCAGCTGTTTTAATGAGTTTGTTTTGTCTGTCGCTCTGTATTCGATCTTTTCGTTTTGTTGTTTGAAATTGAAATAAGTTAGTTTGTGCAAATGACTGCCGCAATAAATTAAATTGCATTGCATGCAGTTTAGTGTGGGTTCAAATAAAATGAGTCTTACTCGTATAAATGTATGCATAAGTATGTGTGGGCGTGCGGGCTTCTGCGTTTCATTCTTTGTTTTAATTAATAAAATGATTTAACGCCGACATTTCTTCCTTTTTCGCGTAATTCTTAATTGACTAGAGTTTCTTTGGCTCGCTGCCAATTCTGTAATTTTTCAAGGCATGTTTTCTATGACATGGCATGTTACTATGAATTGATCCATGTTGAGGCCATTTGAGAATGACATGATTTCGTTTTCGGAACTAAAAGTCAAATCCGCTGGATTAAAACAGAAATAATTTTTTCGTTATGAAAAACTTTTAATTGAAATGTTTACTTTGATATTGGACTTTTAAGAAAATGTACAAAAACAAAGTGAAAAAAAGAAACAAGCATATTTCAAGACTGGCTGTTTCGTTTATTAACTCCGCGATGCAAACGCTACTATTAAAACGTAGGAGGTAGAAATACTTTAAGAAAATTACTGAAATATGTAATCCCTTCTTAAGAATTTTCCGTGAATCGAATTTTCCACTTCTAGTTTTTCTATTTGAAGATTCTTTCTCTTGACATAAATGCATCCATTTGCATTCGTTCGTTCGTAGAACTCAATTGTTGTTGAATGTACTGTAACAAATAAACTGATTGCATAAATCGCACTGAAAGAACGCGAATATTAAGCACCTCGTACATACTCGCATACCGCTCTCCGCTGCCTCTTCCTAAATTCGAAGGTATGCAAATCATTGACACATCCCCAGATCAGAGGGGCAAGCAGCAGGGTGGTTTTTACAAGAGGCGTGCCAAGAGAAGAAATTGTTCTTGTTAGCAGAAAGGATTTTCCTGAGGCGGCAAGCTGAAAGCTTTCAAGCGTTAGCGGAAATTTGAAATTCAATAAAATGATTGATGTGCATAAAATAATTGAGAACAGGTTTGAAGGAAAGCAAGTTGAAAGCAAGAGAGGAGCTGATGAATGAAGTGGGAAGTGCAACACATGAGCCCCCAAACCCTTGATAAGCTGCAATTGACAAGCGATTTTTCTTAAACCGAAAAATCGGGATTAAGCATGGACGTTTGAAACTCCTTTGAAGTTGCCCATCCTTCGATTTTGAAGCATTAAATTGCATTCTGTTGTGCCCGCTTTGTTCGAAATCTCATTTAATTAACCAAAATTACTCACACAAATTTCAGTTTTTGCTACTGGGAGTGTCTTTAGACTTTTGACTTTTTCGAAAACACATAAACCTACTCAACTTAGGCTTCCTTATTTTTACATAAACTTTTTGAAAGCGGGGTCTTTAAAATCTTTGCAAATTTAACTATTTTATCCTTTTTTAAATAAAACATAAATATCGCTTTGGGTCCTTCACTACATACACATTATTATTCCATTTTCAATCATTATTGCTTTTATATTTCCTTCAATTTCCTTCCTTTATTTTCAATTCACTTCCATTTTTGCCCCTTCCCGTCGTCGTTTCTAAACATTTTTCACTCTGGTCAGTTCAAAGCCGTTGACAATGCCTTTCACGATGCCTCTCTTGCAGCTGAATTTCTCTTCAGTGACGTCGTCCTTAATCTCTCCAGATAACAAAGTGCTGCTTGCCTAGCATTGTTATTGTGCGTTCTCATTGTTACGACTATTGTTATTGTTATGATTATTCTCTGTTAAGGTTATTGAGCGAGCAAATAAAGCCTTGGAACACTTAGAATAACTTGGAGCGCAAGTGAATGACCGCAAATAATGATAGAGCTGTAAAGTGCAAAGCTATACCCAACACTCGGAGGGATGACGGTATATTCACTTTTTTCTTTCGTCTGTAACGCATGGCACGGAGGCGTGGCAGGTGTAGAAAAGTGTATATGTATATTCGGGCGATACCTCTATTGGTTTTCCCGTAATCATGGTTTCCACAAACAGAACTGTAAAGTTACCGCAGCGGAGGGCGACAAAGTAACCGAGGAAAAGGCTGACGATGAAGATAAAAAGGAGGAAGAAAGGAATAGATTAGGAAAAAATGCATGTTCTTATCGTATAATGTGCATAAATTAATTTCATTTAACTGAAAACAAATGCCTTCAAAATAAAAATTCATTTTCCAGTTTTCCTTTTTGTGCCCGTTTGCTTTTGTTGTCCGTTAAAATCTGCATGTTTTATGACTTTTGGGAAACATTTGCCACGGTCGCAACGCCGTTAAAAATTAAAGACAAGCAAAGAAGCTACTTTTTATTATACTCATAAAAGAAGTATACTTTTATTGTGCTCGATGCATATCAATCGATTCACTTTTAAGTAAACGGCCTGCATAATAACAATTTAAGTGATTTTGTTGGTGTTTTATGGTTTTTTGTAAAAATATATAAAGCGATCGATAGATGATTTACTTTACGCCAGAGCCATAAAGAATTACTGATACTCTTTTGCCATTGTTTTAAACATTAAATCGGAATATTCTTATATCCGGGGAAAAGTGGGAAGAAGACAATTTATGCCGCTTGAGTCATAATATGACGTATATGATATAATAATATAATCGCAAGCGGCATAAATTTTAATCAATTATTATCAATCGCAATGGATCTCTTCATTACAATAACAACAATGAGATTATTAACAATAGCTTATTTCAAGCACCAGCCAAGACCAATAAATATAAAGCAAAAGCAATCTGCAACCTTTAAGCTCACGCTACGCCTACAAAGCATATAAATTAAGCAGGTTATTAGCTGTCAAACTGAAGTGCGGATTAAGTTTCACACAACATTCATTTCAGAATAATAATGATGGTTATTAATAATAATATGGCTATGTTGTTGCAACAACAACAACAACAGCAACGAGCAACAAAATCTACACTGACGGCTGCAGCTATCATTAACAATGTCCACCGTTTGCGATTCCACAAAATCACACAGAACCACACAGAGCCGCACGGAATCACAGATTCGCACTCGTGGTCGCTTGGTCCACAAACCGAATGACAGTGTTGCTGTTAAACACTGCATTTAATATTTGCACGCTTAATAAATAACTTGTGATATTAAAAGAAAGTAAAATATTTTATGAGCGAGCGTTTCAGTTTGATAAAGTGCACGAGAGCAAAGTGGCGTGAGAGCAACACTGTTGTATTGTGCACAGTTTGGGAAACACATTATTGTTTCTGTTGTTGTTGTTGTTGTTTGTGTCGAAAAAATGCTGAATGTATGTATGTCATCATCGCCATCGACGTCGTCATGCAGTAAACACTAAAAGCCACAAATGAAGTCGTTTCTGCTAAACGAATGCAGGACGCGCGCATAAAAGCTGTCCATCGTAACCATTCGGAAAAAATATGGCGATTTTTATTTCCGAACCAGTTGCACCGGTTGGCTGGTTGGCAACATGTGCCAAAAAGCGAGAGCATGAGCTTCTTAAATAGCTTAAAAAAGGGGCGTTGAAGAAGACATGACAGGAACTGTATGTTTGCCAGTGCGTAATGATATAATCGCCAATTTTTCTCTTTTTTTTTGACTTTTCTACTGTGCTTCTGAATTGTTGTACAACTTTGTACGGTTTAATTAACATATAAAACCATATTCGCAAAAAATTGCAATCGATGAACTCGGATACTTGACTCGGAATGGAACCCGTACCCCTTTGTCACTGCTCCAAGGAACTGTCAGGCGTCTTGACTTTATGAAAATTTATGATGGTGCCATCAAATGTTATTAGTGGCAATTACAACAACATGAACAGCTTGTCTTGGGCACTCGATGCACTCGGTGCCCTAAAACTAAATCAATTGTGAAGGTTTGAAATTCAAGTGGATGGCGGGAAGACGAAAGAAGAAGACTGCTAGCGGCGGCCTACATCAATGAAAGCGGCGATTGTAATCCAGAGTCCGAGACCCAGGCTGGAATTCATTAGTGCAGCACAAGACAACCCTGTCGCGTACAATAAAATAAAGAAATTGAAAAAAAGACTGAAAATTGTATAGAACAGAAAAGTATGCACTGTGCAAAAAACCACAACTCTTGAAATGTTCTCTGCTTCCAACTACTTTTCTTGCTCACATCGAGAAAGTATGACATATTATAAATGGTCGTATCTTAATTCAGAGTCAAGAGAGGCAGAGGAAAACAAAAGCTGGCGCAAAAGCGTTCACAGCCGCAAACGCCAAAGACCCGTAAATTAGCCTTAGTTGCCGCACTATCAACGCCAACGCTATCACGCCCATCTACTGGCCAGCCACCCCCTCGTAAATACACAAAACATAAAAAGAAGAAGCTTATACTATATCCCCTTTTTACTATACTACCATGAAAATCCGTCAGGAGACAATGGAAAGGCATCAAAGCCGGCCTTAATAGGGATCGCTTGTCGCATGATTTACGACTTTTTTTGCGACAAAACCAGCATCGTCACCAAAAAGAGACGAGATATGTTTTTGTCTCGGATTTTTCGGCTTCCTGAATGCCAACGTTGTCTTCTTTCTTAACTTTATACATACTTGCTAATATCGTATTTTGCTCACGTGCTTGTCAGTCTTCCTCTTGCTCTCCGGTTGTTCCCGCAGTACCGACTGCGAGTGAAAAGTGTCGCTGATGCCGTTGTTTATGCTATTTTCTCTCTCGTTAGTAGTCCGTCATACAAGTTTCTTATCAGTTCGCGCTGCAACGCGTATGCATAGCTGCATATGATTGGCACGCGGGATGCATTTACCATTTTCATGCACATTTACGAAATTTCCAATCAAGAACTGTCTACACAATCTCATTCCCTCCCGTCTTCCTATTGCCAAAATATATTTCTAACAAATTGTGTCCTTTTGCGCTTCTTTTCCAAAGAACCTTCGGCAATAAGAATGCCAGAAAACAAACCTTAGAATTAGTAATTAATGACATTCCCTTTAAACAATTTGCAATTAGTACGAACACGTTTTAACAACAGCAATTACCCAAATCCCGAATAATTTATTGCTGCAACAGTTTGTCGTTGGTTGGACAAACTTTTGCAGGTTTGCGTTTGGTATTTGTTGTCTCATAAGTAAAGTGATTAAGTTATTTTTGTTGTTTAGTACTACGATTGTCAGAATTGAACGCCTTTTAAGGTAACTCACGGCCTCTTTCGCCGCCAACTGAGCCCAATTATTAAAATTTCTGTTTCAATAAAGTTTGCGGTGCGCTTTTTTGACATGACAAAATGTCCATTTTAATATTGTATAAACACGTCATGTCGATTGACACAAGCCGCCGATTTCTGTCACCACAGCCGTCGCCGGTGCCGGTGGGATGTCTTCGTCATTAGTGACATGTTCAAAGACAATTTGAACATGTGGCCACACCAAAGAGAGAACCAATCCGTCTATCCGTCTAATTTCTTTGCAAATTTCTTGTTGTTGTTGTTGTTGACTTGTCTTGCTGAATTGGTAATTGTTTTGTCGTTGCCGTCGCTGTTGTTCTGTGTCATGTTCAATGGTTACAGCCGTCGACTGCTCAGGCTTTTAAGATGCCATGCATGGGCCGCTTTCTCTTGCTCCCCAGCATGCATCTGAGTATAATGTCTGACAAACGCCTATAAAACTTATGTCGCCCGTTTTTTCATGTGTTGCTCCTGGGCCTGCGCTTCGTCTTCTTCTATATTTCTGCCTGCTGCTGCTGCTGCTGCTATACTTTACAGCGCCTGGTACTTCGGTAGCCGTTGCGTTGTGTCTGGCACTTGCACTATGGCACCGTGCTGCAGTAACTCACAAACGGAGCCCGTTAGTCACTTAGTGACTCCCTTAATGTCGTGCGATTGTTTATTCGCTCCGCCGTACCGTCAGTCCGTTTATAATAAACCATTTATAGTCGAACTCCGCCGAACCGCAGTGAATAAAACCACGCTTTTACGGGCTGCAGCACCACAAAACCATTTACACCACCATACAGTACCTGTTTTTTTTTGCGAGTACGTGCGTATATTTGTTCGCCTTCATGGCATATAAAACGTTTGCCTTCCTTACTTCATGGTGTATAAATAGCTCGTGTCCGCATTGCTAAAAATAATGTTATTTTGTAGCTGCACTGAAAAATATTCTTAGCCGAAGTGTTTATAAATAATTCTCCAGAAGGGAAATAAAATACCCACAAAAAAAAGTAACGTATTCTAAAGATTGTTGTTACTGTCGTTTGAAGCACGACTTTTCTCAAATTGGTAAGAAATCATTAAAAGATCGTAAGAAATTTATTTTTGAGTGGAAATGTGGGTGCGTTACATTGCAATAAATATAATTTTTAAGTACGCTCATACCTCGCTATACGGCCGCACTTTATACGGCATTTCGTTATAACGGCCTTTTCTAATTATGGAAATTTTTCGCTTTACGACCAACTGTTCCGGAACGTATATAGGCCGTAAAACGAGGTATGAGTGTAGTCATATTTAACCCGTGTGTTTACAGATGCTTGACAAAACACGTTGTTCGACGGACGGATTTATAAGGACATATTTAAGGGTTAAAATAAACATTAAAATTTCACATACAAGCATTTTCTTCTTCTTCATCTTGATTTTGTATTGAATGTTCCAAAAAAAAAATTTAATATTTTAGTAGCTAACCTTTTCTGTCAGTGTATTTTCAAATTAGTTACTAAAATTATTACTCTGCTTGCTTGCTTGTATCGCATCAGCTAAAGCTGCTTAAAGGCTAATTGATTGATGATATGCGATAAAATGTTTCATTACATGTGTGCGTTGGTTGTTGTTGTTGTTGTTGTTATGGCTCATATAAACGCAAAATTATGGTCGTAAACATGCGCGAAACAGGCGAGTTGAGCACACACACACACACACACACACACCAACAAAAATAAGACACATGAAGTCACAGAAAATAAAGTAATTAAAAACAGATGAGTCAAATTTGTAAAAAACATTTCCTTTAAAGCAGAAAAGCCTCAAGCCGGAGCAGTTCCACTAACATTGGATATAATGAAATACGCCTTTTACATCAAAAATGTTCTGGTAACTGCTGCTTATAACAGGCTAAGAAGTCTTGGCTTATTTCCTTCCTAGCTTTCCTAACTTTCAATATTTGTACATAATCGAAGGCAGTTTTACAATGTGACATTTCCTTTTTTATGCTTTTTATTTCTTTTAATTCAAGTATATTCCTTTAATATCGTTTTTCTCTTGTACAATATATCAAGAGTACAAGAATTAAAATATAAATTATGTTATTCAAAGAACTTGGGATGTGGTAACTGCAACGAAGCAAAAATAAAGCTCCCAATTTCGAGTCAAAAGTGTGTGATCTTTTGTCATAATTTATTGCACTGTATTATACTCGTATAATACTCGTATATACTCGAAAAACTCAGTTTGTTCATTGCAAAAATTAATATTTTTTCTTTAAAAAAATATGTATATGTTTTTCTGTGAGACATTTTTTCGTAATTGCACAATTTTATATTATCAATGTAAATACTAACCGCTCTTATACTGCTAACATTTAGGCTCTCCTTTTTTTGATTTTTGGAATTCTCAATCAATTTTTCGTGCGGTTTTTATCACGACTCTTATTTTTTCAGTAAATTAACATAAATTTTTCGAACTTATTTTGGAATAAAGTAAATTGTATTCGCAGAATAAATTGCTTCTTCCAATGTTTTTAAATTTTATTAATTTTACTCGGCACTTCTTTCTCCTATTTTTAAAATGAAGTGGTAAACATTTTCTCAACCAAATATATTATTTATGATTTCTGAATTTCGCCAACTTCTTCCTCCTCGAAGAAGATACCTTGCAGAAGAACAAGTTAAAACATGTTTCCTAGCTATCTGCTCTTTTCCTCAAATAGAAACTCTAGTGACACACATCCATACATACTCGCAGTATTTGCACATGTATACCACATTCTACACAGAACACATACATCCATATGAACGATTATGGAGAGTAAGTCGAGTACAAAAAGACTTTAATGGAATGAAAATCCTTCCGAAGAGAGCCAGTAAATGTGATGCTTTTTATGAGAACGGACCGTTGGGGATAGGACGTGTCCATAGCAGAGCCGAGAGGAATAAGCGGGGCCAAAACATGTTCAGGTCGCTTCGGATCGGAAAAGAGAACAACCTTGAATGTTGACTAGAAAATAATGCATGAAAATTGTAAAATATGTATGGAATAAATAAAGCGTGGTGGAAAAATAGTGAATTTGTTAAAGATTAGAAGCTGAAAGAGAAATATTGCTCCTAATTCTTTTCTTCTAAAAGTATTAAATTCAATTGTTACACATTTTCTAACTTCTTAATGATTAAAAAAACTTTTATTGCAATTTAGATATTAATTGAAAGGAGTTCCTCTTCTGATTATATTAGTATCTCGACGATTATTATTTTCTTAAAAATAGTACTTAAAGTACGTGTATTTAGTATTCGTAAAGTTAAAAAAAAACATAGTCTTTGAGTGGTTTGAATTTGGTATTATTTTACTTCATTTCATTGTAAATTATCCATGGCCGGTACTAATGTATATACTTGTACGCCACTCAAGCGGGCCGTCCGGTCTCTCCATAAAATAGCAGAAATTTGCACACAAATTCTTCCCCGTCTAGGATCCTTGGCGGCCATTTAAAGGCGTGCAGTGAACTTTTCGCATGAGAGCCATGAATAGAAATGTAGTTTCCATGTTGGTAACGGAGAAGGTGGGCAACAGCTACACCAGCTCTCTTCAAACAACATCTGAGTGTATTTACATACGAGTATCATACGCTATGATAATGATGATGGTGATAATGTTGAGGACGGTGGTGAAGGGCGGCGTAGGGTGGCACTGTGGAAGCCTAATAACGAAGTTGTTGTTGACCATGTTGGATGATGAGGATGATATAGTATGATGTAGTGTTGCATTGATAATAGTAATCCTTGACAACGATGATGATGATGATGATGATGGTAGCGAGCACGAACGACCATCCGGCGAACTTCCTTTCTGCTCCTTTTTGCTCCTTTTCCTCTTTTCGCTTGTTCCCGTATTTTCTGTATATCACTGTATTTGTTGTAATTTCGTGACAAATTGAATCGCTTTACTCTGGTAATTAGGACGGCAACGCGAATTAAAGGTAAATAAACGTATTTTTTGACAAAATGGCGGCCGTATCTGTAGAAGGATAGCGGTACACTTCGACTGACCCATTAATTATTGGTTTCATTTCGGTAACGAGTTAAGTATCCATGTTCAATACAGCCGTATAGCTGTGTGCGAGTGTGTAGGTTTATGAAAGTAATTGGAGAGTTTGTCACTCGTTATTCATTCATTTCGAACTACTTGTGAACAAGCCTCCCCCCTTCTTCTCCCCGCAGCAACCGAATGCGACTAGAATCGATTTTTTGGCTCCTCTTCTACGTTTGAGAGGATTTCGATGAGTTGATATTTTGGAAACCAAATGAGCAAAATATTTTGTGCTTTTGACACAAATGTTGGAAAATTGTTTATCGGAAATCGTTGCCGTTTGAAGAAATAAGCGTCTGACGCCCACTTTCATTTCACCTGCACATAGTAAATTTTGATCTATTAACTCATTTCAAAGACCGTGGGCGCGGCACTGGTTCGTTTTTCTCCTTTTCCGATATCATAAGGCGAGATAATATTCGTGACGAATTTTATGACGCTGCTTCGACTCGTTCTCCAGTAATCGGGATTTCCAGTAGTCATGTAATACGATTCTCCAGAAGTAATCTCCAGTAATCGTGACAGACGGACGAACTGGGCTAAATCGACTCAGAAGATAATTCTGAGTCAGAATGTAAATACTTTTTTATACCTGCCAGATCTTTTTTAATGCGCTACAAACGGAAGAACGAAGGAAATATACGCTCATCCCTTCCGTTATAGGGTATAACCGGTGGGCTTCGGTGACTGAATCGAGGTTGGTGCATAATTCTTGAATACAGCGCCATCTGCAGAAAGTATGACTGCTGATGTTTCACCCTTCTTTAAGAATGAGTCAGACTATCACACTCAAACTTATAAACAGCAAGAGGGGCATTTGTCTCTCAGTCAACCGTGGTGATACCACATGCTAAAAACAGATCGAAAAACAATAAACCAATAAAAACTCAGGCAGCAGCTGCTTGTCGTCTGCTTGTCGACTGCCGAAGTGAGTAATACAAGAATGCCATTCGGTAGCGGGAGATTTATTATTTTATTGTTAAAGAGAAGGCCTTCAAACCTTTTTTATTCAGTCGAAAGCATAAACGTTTTCCTTAAATATCAAAAGTTTTCATTTTATCAAGGACTCTACGATTTTTATTAATTCTATAATTGAAATCAGTTTATTAACCTACGCTGTTATTTATATGTTCTTATTATTATTTTTTATGCGCGGTTTGCTTTAATTATCGCTGATGAGAAACAGTGGCTGCTTCCGAAATGGCCATACGATCTGCCCAAAAATTGACCTCAACGATCTGCCAAAAAGTAATTCAAAGAGACGCTACCAGAAAGAGGGACGTCTCTTCTTGTCAAGCTCTCGCCAGAGAATGTGAAATTAATTAAAACATATAAAACGTCAGTCCTTGCCCGCTAATCTACGAGCTTTGAAATGAAAATGAATCGGCAATGAAATTTTCCTTTCTTCGAGAAGAGGAAATACTCGGAGATAGATGTTAATCTCCAGCCATATAAGTTTTAAATGCAACGAATTTCTTCATCGTGATTTTAATCGAATTTGGTGCGTTTCGGTTTCAACTTTCTTCACAAGAAACATGTCTTGAGTGTTATGTGTATAGCACAACATGGGAAAAATAAACGAAAACAGAAGACAATTTTTAGAAATGTCAAACGATTCATTGAAATTGGGTAAAAATCCCAGACCGTTTCTTAGAAAAATCAAATTTTTAAAAATTATTTAATGGGCCGTTTAATTCGGTTTTGAGGGGTTGGTAACGAAATCCCGAAAGACAAAATCCCGAACGACAAAATCCCGAACGACAAAATCCCGAACGACAAAATCCCGAAATGACAAAATCCCGAAACGACAAAATCCCGAAATAACAAAATCCCGAAATTACAAAACTAGTTTTTCGGTATTCTCCATCTTCTTGAACATTTTAAAACCACTAGCAAACAATTCCAAGAAAGTAATAAAAAATTACTCTTATTTTACTTCTCTAAAATTATTATTAAAAAATAAAAAAAAAACATTATTAAAAAAATGTTAGCAGAGCCCTCTCGGAGGCTCTGAGGTGAGGTGATGTGAGGTTTTTTGCATACAGGTTTTTCCGCGTATTTGCAGCCTTCGGCTGCGGCAGGGATCATAACCCTCAATCAGCAGAATCCTCACGGTCATGTGAAGTTTTTGGCATACAAGTTTTTTTGCGTATTGGCGGTCTTCGGCCGCGGCAGGGATCATAACCCTCAATCAGCAGAATCCTCACGGTCATGTGAAGTTTTTTGCATTCAGGTTTTTTCGCGTATTGGCGGCCTTCGGCCGCGGCAGGGATCATAACCCTCAATCAGCAGAATCCTCACGGTCATGTGAAGTTTTTGCATACAGGTTTTTCCGCGTATTGGCGGCCTTCGGCCGCGGCAGGGATCATAACTCTCAATCAGTAGAATCCTCACGGTCATGTGAAGTTTTTTGCATATTGTAGATTATAACCTTCAGACAACAAAATTCTCTCGATATTACAACTTTGCTTTTCTGCCATTGTAAAGAAAGGCAAGTAGGCGCGTACTTCGCTTCGGAAAAAATTTTGACTTAAATGTCATTTCTTCATTAATTTAAATTTTAGTTCGTGATTTTCGGGATTTCTCATTTCGGTATTAAAAATTTTTCGGGATTTTGTCGTTTCGGGATTTTGTCGCATCGGGATTTTGTCGTTTCGGGATTTTAAAATTTTTCGGGATTTTGTCGTTTCGGGATTTTGTAATTCGGGATTTTGACTGTCTCCCGTTTTGAGACAAGTTAAAAGACTGATACATTTAATTAAAAGAAGAAAATTTTTACCCACTTGCCATAGAATATAAGATTTCTATTTGAAAACCGAGAATGTGCAAAAAATTAGAAAGTGAAGCGTACCGACCACAGCAGTTTAGACGTAAAATTTATAGCTTCTCTTGCACCACTTTAAATTAATACATGCCACGAGAGAAGCTGTTGCATTTTTTACGCCCAGTGAAAGTGTCTACGAGTATCATAAACCATTCTTAACTGAAAATAAATCAAATAAATTAAAATAGAATGTCACGCTAACTCATACCCATGAACACACACACAAAAACGCAGGGTACTTATGTCCAGCATCTGGCAGATGTGGTCTCATTCTTTTCGAGTGCTTTTTTTTGTGATAAAGAATTTTTAAATGGGAGACCATGGCTAACAACTTAGCCATCGGATGGTTTGTGAAATCTCGACAATTTGACCTTAACCCTTCCCATCCACGCCACTCTGCCGTGGCTAACCAAGCCGTTAAATGTCCAGCAGAGGTCGGTCAATGCTGGATGCATTTCATTCGGCTTGAGCTGGCGAATTCTTTAATCGTTTCGTGAAGTTTTTCGAAGTGATTTTTTTTTTTATATTTCCTTACTTTTTCTTCTCATTTATTTATCTAAATTTTTGTCGGTTTTTCATTAGATATTGTGGTTGCTTCTTGGACTTTTGTGGTGAAAGAAAAAGGACTGATTTATGCGGAAACGTACACAAATAGTCCTGGTAGTGCCTGTTGTAGGTTTCTGTGAAACATTTCTAAATTTTTTTTTGTCTGCATCTCTGCCCATTCTGAACTTTTTGTGGTTCTCGTTGTGGCTCGGTGCAAATTTTTGAAGTGGTTTTCTGCTCTGTGGTTTTTCTTACAATTTTTTTGAGCTGGAAAAATATTCTGCATTCATGCTTTATAATTACTTTAATGCACTTTTAAGTTTGTCTTGTAATTCATCATTTCCATTTCAGGTTTTTTCTTTCATAAAAGCTTTAAATATCATATAATTAATATAAAAGTACTGAAAAAGAAAGAAAGTTATGGTGGCAAATAGTAGAAATAGGAAGGAAGAAAAAAAATAATTCTTAAGCATTTCAATGTGAATACTCCGCTTTTGCATTTTTGTTTGTTTTCAAGCAATTTCGAGTGCAGAAATACTTTTTCAAAGCATTAGAAGCATTAATCTTTCTTATTTGGAGATATTTACAGGATACCGTTCTCTGCACGAAGATATTCTTTCTATAAGCAAATTTGTTCTTGAGAAATCGTAAAGATTTTGAAAAGATTAATTTCTAAATTCGGTGAAAATGGGATGAAGTTTCTTATCGCTAACTAATTTTTTTTAAAAAATAGCTCAATTGTTAGATAACTAAAACTTGCATTGTCCACTGCTTTCTTAAATTAGAAATTGTTAAGTACATGAAGTACATATACTCGTATATAGTACCTCATATATACCACATCGCTCCTTTCTCCGACCACCCCAAAGCAACCCGACCATTCCACGCACACCAAACGGCGTAAATCGGGGTGATGTAATTCAATACGTGCCTCATGTCGAATGTCAAATACATAATTAAAAAATCTAAAATTCTCATAACTCAACATCATACCCACACAGTGTCCATCGGACAAGTGTGTGTGTGAGTGTGTGTTGTCGAAGCATCGCACAAGTCTATCGAAAAAATGAAATATTGGTTTTTCGTACACGGCTTAACGAACCGCAACCGTTTTTTTTTTCTTCGAGGGCGCACTTGGGACCGGAGGATGAACGAAAATACTCAAAAATACGATACAATACAGTGACACCAGTTTCACTGTGTGTTTAAGTGACTGATGATAACACAACTGAAAATTGTCGTAAAAACATTTCAAAAATTATACTTTGTAGGCCTCTTTAGGCATTTGTAGTCAGTTTTAGGCTTTAACGACTGCTGCTGATAAGTTTGAAGACCGACACGAGGAACGTGAGTTCAGGGCGTCCGAGTGAGGATGGATCTTCTGATGCTATTGTTGCTGTTGCTTTTTAGTTTTTCCATTGAAGTTTGAAAAAGGATATTATCAGTTCATTATTTCGAAAATTATTTAGTTTTTCTGTTTGTTTCCGTTTGAAAAACGTTTCCTCACAAAATATTATATTTTCTTTTGGGCGATAATGATTTTTCCAACACTTTTTAAGATGAAAATTTGTTCCATCTTAAGGTTTTTATGGACATAAAGGCTGGAATTGATATGACTTTGATGTGATAGCTGAGATTGGTTGACATTCTAGTGACCTTTGCTTTCGAAGTGTCGAGAGTAATTTAGTTTATGATAACAACGTGATAACAATCACGACATCATACATACATTCGAATACACTCACATAAATATACTACTACTACTACTACGTAAGTAAATAATAATACATTCATAATAAAATTTAATGCATACATATTTTTTGTTACATTTGTTACATTTTTTGTTTTTCCGTTTGTAACGCATTAAAAGAGGCTTCATTTTTATCTTAAGACTCATTGGTTTTGTGGTCTATCCCCATCATAGCTTGCTTGAGGGAGGAACAATAAAAACTGTAAAAGTGCTTCGCGGTTTTCAATTAAGTTTATTGTGCATTAATTTAACTTGAAATTTGCGTATTCTTTAGCTCTGTAGACCAAATTTAAATTAATTACTTCTCACTGTCTTTTTTCAACACATTTTAGTTTTTTACAAAGAAAACGTTTTTTGATTACTCTTTTCGAAATTATAAATATGCTTTTTATACTAACGAGCTCACATTAACACTCATGGATTTCCTATATACAAAATTTATACGTTGCATGATTAACGTGCAAGCATTAGCAAGCATTTAATTAATTCGTCTTGTTCAGAGCGGACACAAAGAGAATTTAAGAAGCACTTAAGCTTCTGTGACTCGCTTTATTTTGAGCATTTTCTATTTAAAGGGAGAACGATACGATATGTCGAAAGTAGCTTTCCGTCGAGAGATAAAACCTTAAACAAGCTGACTAATACTAAGCTTTTGATGAGGACGGAGCTTGTTCAAAAAGAGCTTGCTCTAAATGAAAACTCTTCGAGTGGTTTTGAAAATAGGTAAGCTTTGTGGTTTTATATGCATTTATAAAATTTTTAGTTGGCATTTTCGAATAGTTCTTAATAACTAAAACAATTGAAATTAACTTCTATATGTATTCTCAACGCTTTCAAAATCACAAGCCAATAAAAAATGCACTGTCATCGATACTCTTTGCAAAATGTAAATGCAAAAAGTTCATCCTAAAGCACACCCATGTAAACACAGATGCATGTAAAAACGTATCAATTCAAAACTCACAACTCAATTCACAAAAATAATTATTTTTATATGTATTATACATACATATGTATGTACTCGCATGCAGACATATTCGTTATGCCTGCTCGAGCATTTTCACATTTTACATGAAATAAAACAAATGGAGGGCAATAGACAATAAATAACTAAAGCGAAATGTCAGTTCTGGCTGATGCTAGCAGCACTTTAATTTAAAACAACAGATGCATCGGCCTGAAAAAGTTCAAAAACAAACATAAACATTATAAAAATCTTGTATATTAATTTTCAAAATATTGTTTTTTAATATGAGATTTCTCTTCTTTTTTTTTTTTTTTTGTGCTTCAGTGCAACGAAAATATTTGCAATAATATTACATGACGTGAAGCGTGTACTTTTGACCTTTTGGGTGGAGTGCAACGATGGCCGACAGATTGCTCTTTTCACGTGCGACCTTTTTGTCCTGCGAGCACCGACCGCGTGGAATTGACAGATTTGCTTTTTTTTTGTTCAGCGAATAACTAAAACTTGTTACTGAAGCCTTATTCAATTTGCATGGCAAGCCAGATATTGACCTGAGGGGATAATTTTCGCTCAGTTTTTCTGGAACACATTTTTAAATGGATGCTTTTGACTTTCTTCATTTCTAACGTGGTATATAAAGCTTTTAAAATTTCTCTAATTCAAATCCATATAAAATTGCAATCTACACACTTTAAAATTTTCAAACTTTCAATTTCAAATGCATAGAAATGTCAAACAAACAATCTGTACATGTATTTTGACTGCAGTAAATCAAGCAGCGCTGCTTGCGTTTTATCTGCACATGTATTTTGGGCATAAAACGCAATCATCACAAAACGCAATCGTCACAAAACGCAATCAGACCAGAGCACAGGAGTCAACATAAAATCCTTTTATTGTGTCGTTAAAAGGATGCTTTGCTTTTATTCCACCACGTGCCAGAACTCGCCATCATCCAGCCGCCACCCTACAGTCAGTCAGTTCTCCTTAACAGCATGAAATGCAACACTAATCTCAAACTCATCCGAAAACTCACAACATGCATGAAAATACATAAAACCGTAATTACAGTTAATAACCACAGACGCATAAACACTATCAATGATGATGACGTCGAATGAAAGCATCAGAAGGAAGCAGGAGGAAGGAGGCAGGAGTGACAATGAAAAACACTGTCGAGGTGTTCGCCAACAGCAGGCGCGTGTCACTATTAGCGTAATGCACGTGTAAAGGGCCTAACCCAAATGCGTTAAGATTTCTGTATTTGTTATCTTTAAACAGGATTAAGCTAACTTCTAGCAACCGCGAGAAACAGAAGTAAACAAAATTAGATAACTCTATCAACCCTTGGATGCATGAGCGAGGTCTGTCAGACCCCAGGCTTCATATTTTGTTGTTATACTTTCATGTTTTTTGGCAGGGATTATATCGAATTTTGTCAAATTTCAAATATAAGATTCGAATGTTAAAGGTACTTTATTTCTGTTAAAGGTCTCGCAGACCCCGCATATGTAAACTCGAAAAAAATATGTTTTATGCATCCCAGGGTTAAGTGACGAGACAGGATCAGTCAAGGCGTACTTTCTCGCGGTCGTTTAGCAGTCCTCCCATTATCCCTCTCTTTATTTATTCGAAGACATCTGGTGTTGACAAGTTTTTCTGTTGTTATCAAGGATGGTCAAAAAGCGATAATCAAGTCAAGATCAATGGGGGTGGATCGCGATTCCAATAAAAACCCTAACGAAACACCCTTTCATTTTATTTAGTAAAATTCGGGCAAATAAATTAAAGCCGTCTAAATTTTATGATTTTATCTGATACAAAATTTTCCCTTATTTTTGTTTATTTTGACCTCCAGTAATGGAACAATGTGGTAGATGGTGTTCGATATGAAGGGCGATGGTCAATGAACTAACCGAATGTCAGCCGTCAGCCTGTAAAAATCCTAGGGCTTGTCGTGCGAAATCAGCTCGTTCCGTTCGAAGTGACCAAATGGAAAATTCGGTAAATTTAGTAGCATCGACGAGCTGCACAATAGAATAAAGTGACACATGTTTCCACGCTTCTTTCTTTAGTGGTGAGGATGATTGAAGGCGGGGGACCATAAAACTCTTTGTGTTTGTAGTCGCTAAGTAAAATTTTATTAGAGAATTTCATGCTCTATCTGCCTCCGATGGTAACTTAATTAATTATGTTATTAATAGACCACCTGGCGCATTTATCTTTCACGGCTCGCTCAGCTCTGTGGCAGTTACCGCCTGAAAAACAAATAGAATTTTTTAGGAGAATTAAAGCCAGGTTCTTTTTTGTAAAACAAACACTATTGAAATGAAATGTAATACTTTCATAAGCCCCGATTATAAACACTTTTTAAAACTGGAACGAATTTCCTCGTCATTCCTTGTCATGTTAGATTTGGAGACAAACCGGTTTCAGCGTTGTGTCATCTTCAGCCCTGACGAAAACTATACGCACATCAAGAAGTATGTCAATATTTTAAGAGCATGAACGCAAACTTCGGGTTATTGACACGTCGTCGTAGTCGACCAGCGTCAGTTGACAGAAAAGAAACTATGGAAAAGGCAATAAGTACTCGCAAGATACGCGTATATACAATTTTCATGGAAGTGCACAGTATAACAATAAAAGTATTTGCGGCAATGCGTACTCCGCCATCGTCTAAACGTCCACTAATTGACACGTTTGCTGTACCAAAACGATGTGAGTGGCATCAGCAGCAAAGAAAATGACAAGGAATGTCAGACAAGTATCATAAAATTAAGTTCTCCCTGCCACAATATACAATCGACCAGTTTCTGGCATTGCATGCGATTTTTATTGTCGAAGAAGAAACACTTGCTGCGTAAAGCGAGCGTCGTTTTGAGCTCGTTCAAAGACGTGACGTTCAGAACGATAGAGACAGAGATAGCAGCATATATTCCCTTCGGCCAGACAGATAGACAGTGGGATGTTGTTTCACCGCCGGCACCGCGGCGTGCCAGTCGAAATGAAGCCATGATTCCATACTTGTAGTTGCTGCAGCGTGCGCTTATCAGTTGGGTGGCATGTTTGCAGCATGCTTCGATTGCATTTCTAATTGAAATGCCAGAGGAGAGGAAACCAACACGAACACCAGCTACAACAACAACGACGCCATCATCCCTGCCTTGTATCTCATTGTATTGATGGTTATCTTAAGTGTTGTGCTTGCTTATCTTATTTCTTCCTTCTGCTCCGTCTACACAACCTCTCAATAAAAAAATGTTGGAAAATTTTCCTTCATCGTTGCCTTCAAATAAGGGCATACTATCGTGGAAAGTGTGAAAGCAATTCCTGGAATTATTTAAGGGCAAATCAATTGGATGTACAGAAAAGTTTTCCCGTTAAATATTTTCATGAAATATTTACGCTGATAACAAAGACGGCGGGGCCTAATAACGTTTCTATTGGAGTGAAATCTTCCTCCGCAAAAGCTACAAGCTTTAATATTCGCAAAAGCTACATACAGTAAATACGTTCGAAAAAACTTACGAAAAGTGATGACTAAGAAACTGCTGCTTGAATGAGAATATTTATATAATTTACCCACATCGAATTAACCATCGACATTTTAAATTTCGATGGTTAATTCCTAATAAACTGCAGGGCTAACCCATTACTTTTATGTTTCCATACGCAGTTCACTTAAGGACCATAAAAATCAGCCGCCTGCAGCATCATCGCATCGCTTTGTCCGCTGAACAGATTTAGTGCGCCGCAACTTTTGCCAACTTTCTGCAACTGAAACCTAAAAATGATTTTTCATTTTTATTGCTTTGTTAGTCAAAGTTTTAGCTGGCTTGGTGGTCCTTTTGCCTTTCGCGCCACATCTATTGCGCCGACAGTAGTTCGAAAAAGTGTTGGGCAGCTACGCGCTAAGTTTCCTTTCGTTCCCAGTATACATTTTGTCTTTAGTGTGAGTCCGGCTATAAAATTATTGATTTCCATTTTTAAAGTCACATACCAACCCTCCCTGTACCTCTACACAACATTTACTTGTTGCTAATAATGAAATATAATATAATAATGAAATAATGAAAAAATCGTATTTTCTACACGATATTCTTGTCCTCTGAAAGTAAACCTCTTTTGAATCTTCTCCATTAAGAGTCTCTAAAATATGGAGAAAATATTAATCATTCGAATTGTCGTCAATTCGTGCGAGTAGGACGGTAGGAAGAGAGAAGACACGTAGTGAGTTTGTTGACTCGGTTAACATAGTCACTAGAAATACAAACGCAGTCATGACAGCCTGCGGCATGTTTAACAGTATCAACGGTAGAAGGTTAAAAGGATTCCAAGGAATGGCTGCATTTGATGTTAATGGCAGCTGTTTGTTGCTTTGCTGCAGCGCTTCATTTAACTGTAAATTAAGACATAGCCGTTGGCGGTAACATTGTCAACGGTAACAACAACAACAACAACAACACAAAACCAAACAAAGGTATGCAAAAGTGTACGAAGAAATAAGTCTTTCCCCTTTCATTTATTCAGGAAACTTGTTAGCTTCCACCTTATTCTTGAAGCTCGTTGTTAACTCTAACATTTCGTCATGAATTACGTGAATGTTTTAAAGGCGTGACGGCGCTTTTCGAGAACGAGATCCGGTTGTTCTCCCTCTTGTTCTTTGTTGTCATTGTCAGCCATCATTTGTTCAGCTCTCATGAGATGGAAAAGAAATAAGAATACGAGTATAAAACAAAGTGTGATGAAATGATTCACAGACGTCGAGGGCAAATAAGTTCAATTGTTGTCGTCATCTTAGTTGTTGTTGCTGTTGCTTTTGTCACATGCAAATTATTGCCACTTTCCTTAATGCCGACTGATAGAAATATGTGTACGCTTTTAGAATTTTTTTAGCAGAGCTAAATCTTCGCCGCATCGTTAACGTCAAATTAGCCTTCAGATTTTCCTTTTCCGCCATGTATTATGTATCTTTACCAACATCTTGTTGTCAGGATGAAACACCGAAACGTATTTAAATGTATCAACATCGTCCATCTTTTCACTTTTTCAGCTCCAAAATACTCGTAACTTGTTAGCAAAAAAATATTCGTGCAATTTTTTGAAGAACTGTTTTTTAATAATAATGCTAAGTCTATTAACAAACTCATTGTGTTAAAAATTATGGGTTTTTTTCAATGCGCTTTCGAGAACAATTGTGTACCTACAGTGTATAAAGTTTCTTATGTATTCTGATGGCTTCAGCAACGACGTAACCATTCCAAGAAGAAGACGCTCCGTAAGTCATCGGTTATTACCTTGGCCACCTTTTGTCCTCCATTGCGTTATTCAGTGCCTCATTTAATTTCTCACTCGTTGTCTTAAGTTAGTATAGAAAGCAAAAAATTTCACACCACAATTTTTTCGTAGCAAGGTATCAAATAACCCAACAAAGCCCCAAAACTGTGCCTCGACAATTTATACCTGACTGATGGACGCACACACCGCCCACAACCCCCTTTTAATGAGACCCAGCGGTACCAGTGAACAATGTGAAAGGTTGGCTTGGACCCGTATATTATTTCACTTAAATAGAGAGAGGGAGGGTCGAAATCAGGGTCGTTTCGGTGAGTGAAGTGAGAGTGCGAAACGAGACTCGGAGGAATTGTCTGTAAGTCGGACTACTTCGCAGCTGCGACATTTGCGACATTTTTCACAGCTTGCTGAGCTTTCCTTTGGCTTCCGAAAAGAAACAGATTCCTCAAACTCTCCTTCCCGCGAGAGGACTTCGCTTTTTATTTAATTAATTTTCTGATGGCACAATGAAGCCTTCTCAAACCTCGGTACCGCTTCAGCCGAAACAGTTTTGATTTTTGCTTTTTCCACGTTCAGCAAGAAGTTTTATTGTCTTTTTTTGTGGGATTAATACATAACCTGTTTTTATTGTCTTGTACTTCGCTTTGCATTTCCTCAAAGTAGAGTTTTTCTTCTATTCTTCTCTGGAAATTTCTTCCCTTTGGGAACGTTTTTATTGTCCTACTTTTGGGCAGTTTTAATTAAATGGCATCTGTTTTTCCTCTTTTTACCTGGTTCGTGGTTCGTTTTGTTTCGTTGTTTGGTTTTGATGCTGTAGATTTAATCAATGTCCTAATTTTTTATCTTCTCTTTAATACGAGTATTTTTTTTGTTTTCGTACGCCCATTATTTAATGCTTTTGTCAGAGCTTCTTTCTTGCTTCTGCTTCGTCTTCGATGCTTTCAAAATAAGCAGTTAATTTTTATGTTTTATTGACAATTGATTAGATCGTCACAAATATCTTGTCTTGCCAACAACAAATTTGGCATTTTTGAAGACATTGATTAAAAATATTTGTCTCCAGAGCAAAGAATTATGGGCTGTTCCTGAATTTCCATACGTAAACCGAGAAGGCTTACTTGGACTGAGTTTTTAATTAGAGTGAATACACAAACAATAAAACTGTAGAACAATAAAATATTTTGAAATTCTTACTACTTTTAAGTTTAGTAACTGATTGTTCTGATTGTTTTTAATTTAATTTTTATTGTTCAATAATTTTAAAGCAACTTCATATTGGTATATTTTCTAATTGTTGAAGCAATATACATATGAAAAAAGAGCTAAATCAAACTTTGTAAAAACATGACAAATTATTCATGATTGCATTTCTGTTAATGGAAAACAATATCAGAAGCGTTATTTTGTTTGTACAACCTGAAAAATACTCGTCATGTGATATTTTGAAATACAAACATTCTTGTATATCAAATAATAACATTACAAAATTGTTATTTTTCTTTTAACAAAAAGAGCTGAAATTTACTCCGTTTCTATTAAATTTTACCATTTTCTTCTCTCTTTTTAGGTAAGTTGGAATTAATGCATTGTGAAAATATCATCAACTGTACGAATTTGGATTAGGAGTTGGTTTTTATTCAGGTTTGCTCGGTATTGATAAATAATAAATAAGTAAAATAAATAAAAAATTAATACTTTTTAAATATTAAATATTTTTAAAATTTTTTAAATAAAATTCTGAGGGGCGTTTCAGCAGTTAACCGATGTGAAATTAGCACGCGGTAAATTCATCATACGACAAATTCCCCGAAGCCCATACTTTCATGCAATTGCAAGTTTGGTGCATACTTTTAGGCTGTTATTTCAAATTTGCATATAAAAGCAGTCTGATAATTACGAACTCTAAATATAATTAAAACGAACCTGGATCATGAGAAAATGCTAATTCAAGCATCTCGGTATTCGTGAAAATAAAAAAAAAAGGCATACGACGACAACTTAGTCTCTGTCTACGCGGTTTGCTTCGAGATTGGCTTCGCTGATAAACATATTTTTCTACAATCCCAAAATACAATACGGTAAAACAATAACAGAGAAAATAAAGACAAGAAAAGAGTTTAGTGGAAATTTCGAAATTGGGAAGCGGGAAAAATAAAGCCAAAAGGGTCAGCGCAAAAGATAACCGATATCACCGGCAAATATTTTAGTTCCAGCAGTTGTGTTATCTTCTTCGGTTCTTGCAACGAAGGGACAACACATTCAAAAGAAGAAACCGTTGAGTTGAGAGGGCCATACACAAACGCGTGCATACCCGTTTGCTTGGCTAAAATACCTTCGTGAAATTTGTAGCTGCTGGAATAGTCTTCATAGCCAGCCGTAAGCGCTTTGTTGTTGTTGTCTTCGTTGTTGTGGTTAGCTCTTATTGATTATTAATCTTTTCTAATTTATCGATTGACTTCGGTTTGAGGATCTACGAGTATTTTGGTAGGCTTCCTTTGTCGTTCTGTTATTGTTATTGTTATTGTTGTTTCATTTCGTTTTTTCTGCCCGAGATAATAAATCTTGTTTTATTGTACATACATACATATGTACGTAGGCTCATAATTGCCTGCACAAATTTAAGGAAAAAATAAAAAAAGAATGGATACAATGAATTTACTAACTTCCATAAGTATTTTCTATAGTCAACTTTCTTCTAAATTAATGAATTTATTGTAATTACTTCCAATTTTAATTACTTTTGCACAAGATCAACCATGAACAGTACCTAATTTTCGTGCTAATGGAGAAAAAAATAGCAACCGAGTAAATAATTTGGGGAAACTATTAAGGCTTATGGCAAAATCCTGGCCACCATAAACGAAAAAACAAATAAATATTAACAGCGGACCGTAATGCGATGCGTTCTGGTTTCTTTACATGGCTTTGGTTAGTCAGAGCTGAGCCATTAGATGGCAACGGACGATTGCCCAGAGCATCCTGGTCAAAGGCTCTAAAATGTACACGCACGAGTCTCGAGGGAGGAAATTTGTCATTTTTAATGGCGAGCCTAATGTGAGAATTTATGGTCAGCCGCAGGCTACGATGGCCATTCATTTTCGATACCCAACACATCTTCCTTGCCTTCAGGGTATACTTTCCGCCATATTCTTGGTCTTTTTTAGGACTTTTCTGATGTCGGTGTTGGCGATGTTGTTATATACGTAATGTTCTTTTAAAAAAAAAACAACTTTATGTATTTATATAGAGACAACCATTAAGTGTTCTGTGCCGCATATAGCTCCCATATTATTAAAACGATAAGATCAGAACGCGAGATGATTATGTGCTATGGGGTGCAAGGGCAAAAAATCTTATAAAGGGGAAATCATTTAAAAAAAAAAATGAATACAAATACTCGTGGTTTGTAAAATTAAAAAAATGTTTTTATTTTTTTTTTTGTTTTTAGTTTGAAAAATAATAAAATAATAAATTCTAATCAGGTAAATATAAAAAATCATAAAAATTAATTATTTATTTCCTGAAAAAAATATTGCAGAAGAAAAACGGAAGTAATTCACTTAAAGATGATCAATGCGAAGAGGAAGGTACAACCTTGAGTTCATGAACCGGGACGCATCATATGCTCAATGCATGCATAATTGAATGCTATTTGGACGCTTTCAAGACAGACAAAATTGACGCAATGTCACGCAACAACTATGCTGGACGGCTCGTACATCAATGGATATGAAAATAGTTTATGTAAATGAAATGAATACGAAACATATCACCAAGAAGATATGCTATGGTAACCAATATGGCATAATTAATGAAAATTTTGTCTGTTTGGGCAAAAAAATATGTCTCCAAATTCTCTAAATTCTTATAAGAATATGTCTCTTAAAAATATGTCTCTAAATTAATAATTTATTCATGATACCAAAAGGAAAATGCTCAGATTTGAGACCAGCCGCTTTATCTATAAAATTTTTGAAAAACATGCACAATTTCAGTTGAAGTTGTAGCGACATTTGCAACAGGAAATGAGATGATGTCAGTCAGATGCAGTAAATAATCACGGAAACGAAAAATGCAATACGGAAATGAAATACAATAGTTCGGAAAGTCCATAAACTGCTGTTTAAATGAACAAAGTCAATGGAAGTATTTCTGCTAAAGGAGTATTTGATGGATTACCAGAACAATCTATCCAAATAAGGACTATTTTCCTTCTCAGACAAGACGATTTAACTTCTTTCAATGAAGCCCATTAGAAAAAATACCTTCACATTGTCGAAAGAATCTTAGATATCATAAACTATCTCAAGCAATTATTGTAAATATAATGCCTTCCTTCCTTCCTTCCTTCCTTCCTTCCTACCACTTTTCCGTCATCGATTCGTAGCTTTGGATGCAAGGTATATGAGCTTTGGTCAGGCCGAAGTTAATGCTCTTACTTGCTTGTTATTTTTTTTATCCTCGAGTACATTCGTAAACAGCTCGGTCTGCGTACTCAAAGAAGTTTCCAGAAAGCACTGAGCCGGCAAAATTGATAGTTTTGCATACAAACAAACTGCCGCGCATTACAAAATAAGTTGGTAAAAAGTTTTACCAAAAAGTTTTAAGAAAAAAGGTTCTTATTTCTGCTACAAACGCAAACAAAAGCATAAACAGCAAAAAGTTTTTAGCATGGAAATTGTCGTGTCCTGAAATCAATCGTGATTTCAGGATCTACAGGCTCTTATCACGTCGTGCGATTTGAGTTATTGAAGAGTATTACGAGACATTTTAGTTAGTTTAGATCAACTGATAATTCACTTGAGCGATGAGGAGATTGCACCGACAGTGAATAAGACGAACAACTTGTAATAAATACATTTTGCTTTTATGTAATTTCCCAAGAGATTTTCTTTGATCTCTGCTAACTTTTCAATTACCCAAGATACCAATTGAAAAGCTGCTTATTGCGGAAGGGTGAAGAAGCAGAAAATTTGCGGGACCACCCAGCCACCAACTTCTACGAAAGAGAAACTTACATGAAAGTAATTTGTGGTTTTGTGCTCTGCTGTTTACGCTGCAATCGATAGCATGTTCGGTATTGATGACTGAATAAATATCCCGAAACTTGAACATAATGGCTACAAATGAATGACAAACATGACGCATATTCCCCACCTATCCCGACACCATCCTTCTCAATGCAATCACTCTAGATATGGGCGTCTTTGTGTTGCCAGTGTCGTCTTCGTCAACTTCTTCCTCTACTTCTTCGCCTGGTTCTTCCTATCCGAATTGATGGTTGGTGATGGTTATCAAAGTGTAAGGATATGAGACGGCAACGTTCTCAACGAATCCACTCGTAGCTTTATCCCTGAATCTTTTGCATCCAAGTGCATCTTGCATCTTAATTCAAAGTGCGAGTATATCGTATCGTATGTTGTCTCACTAACAGTAGCCTCGAGTATAGATTCGCTACCAATTGTTTGCTTCTTCTGACAAAATTGCAAACTCTGCACAATTGATGTGTTGGCCAGAACAATTGTGGCAACTTAAGGCAAAGAGAGCGGACCCCAAACCCAAAACACAATAAATGCATTTGCGACAAGTTCAAAGGAATGTTTTTTGGTTGAGGATGTTCCTGAGGAAAGTGAGCCTTATCGTCGAACGACCCACCGAGAATTAAGGGACAAAGGTCTGCACGCAGTCATAGGTGTGTAACATACACCAGCAGACCTTAGACTGAAAAGAGGGGAGGAGAAGAAGTCTGGCTTTTCCTGTTCACTGCTTACGGCAACTTTCAACTTTACCTCTCTTCATTTTTTTTTGCTCCTTTCTTCTTTGCTCCTTTTGCTTTGCCGTGTGAGTTCGGCTGATGAGTTTTCGATACCATTTGCGATGGTCTATAAATTCCAGGAGGTCCTGCTACGTTGGAAATGTTTATGTTTCAGTCTTACACCCTTTCACCTCCATGTTTCATCCTTTACTTCCAGAATTGATTACTCAATATCCGCTACCATTGAATTTCTGTTTATTTCGTTACTGTTTTCAAATTCTAAAAGCTGTAATAAAATTTCACACAATTTTCGTAAAAACTTGGGCTTTTTGTACATACGAAAAATAGATGATACTTTCTTCAGTTTTTACATAATTATCAAATACTCATAAACAAATTTTTTTTTTTTAAATTACGGAGAGAGCCATGGTTGGAGCGTCTTCTAGAAAACTTATCTCTTTCATACGATATTTTGCTCTAATTTCCTTAAACTTTTGCATTAACTTATGCGAGTTCTCTGAGCCACTATTCATTAAATCTCTATTCATTAAATCTCCTTCTTCCTCCCAGTCTCTCTCCAATCTCAGTATCCCTCACGCACCGATTTCTTCTGTTAGGCTTTTAGTCTAACCTGTTTTTCACACAGTTTTTCCTCTTCTCCTTTCAGATTGCATCCAGGGCCTACGCCTGGTCGAGGTCCGGATACCGAACTACGTGATCAAAGGGTCGGCCGCGCCGCTGGAGTGTCTATACGACCTGGACGGCGAGGCTCTGTACTCTGTGAAATGGTACAAGGACGGCAACGAGTTCTATCGATACGTGCCCAGAGATATGCCGCCGGCGCAGACGTTTTTGCTGCCAGGTGTTTCGGTCGATGTGAGTACCACACTCTACTACAAACAAAGTTAAGTGGGTGAATGTGCAGGTGTATGTGCGTGTGTGCGGAATTGTCGAGTTCGTAAAAAGCCGTTCCGGTTTTATCAATAATCTGGCGTTCGGGAGCCGTTTCGGTTCGTTACGGTGCGAAGGTTGAAAGGTATACATATATTAACTGCACGTACCTACCGAAGGGGGTGGCGGCGGCTATGGTCCTTGGCTGAAAAGGTGTTTCTGCAACCGAATTGAGTGTAATAAATCGCGCAGACTGCTCTTTTTGCCCATTTTTTACCGCCTTTTGCCGAGCAACGAAATTCGATGTTGTGTCTGATTTTACCCGTAGCGGGCGCACTACAACGACGAGCTAACAACACCATGTGAAATCGAAGATTGTTGAAGCGTAATCGATTTTACCGGGAGAAAATATTGAAACGAGCAAAAGTTCCGACCTGTTCGACTTGTTCGATCAGATAAGCAGTGGCCTAAAATAGTTGTTAACTTTTGCGAAAGCAGCAAAGAAGTTGATAACTCATTTTAATATTTCTCACACACGCACCTACACCATAAAGGCATGCAAACGGACTCCTCTAAATTCCGGGAAGAGATTTTTTGAGTAAGCACGATGTTGAGGAGTAAAAATTTACATATTCAGCAATTTATAACTCCTAAACTTTAAAGTAAATTATAAATCGAATTGAAGTCTTTAACATATTTTCTTTCGAAGCCTTGAAGTTTGATGACTTCGTCGTTTTTATTTGAAAATTTTTTGAGGCATCTTTGAACGTGTCTTAAGTTTTCGTTAAAACACTATAGAGTGCTTCTAATTTGTTTCAAACTATTTCCTAATAAATAATTACGTTGCAAATTCGATTTTTAGAAATTAAAATAAATTTCCAGAAATTTCCGTTTTTTCTGGAGCTTCTTACTCCGTTTTTCCAGTATATTACCCAACTTTGTATCACTCTTTGGTAAACTGTTAGCTTTCTTTTTAAAAATTATTGTATGCTCTTGTTCTTTTTCAGTTGCACAACTCTAGTGATGCCATCGTAACATTGCGCAGTGTCAATCTACAGACGGCAGGACGCTTTCGGTGCGAAGTTTCCGGCGAGGCGCCATCATTTCAAACTGTCACCGAACATGGCGATATGATTGTTGTTTGTAAGTATTCTTGGCATACGCTAAACTTTACAATAACAGCTTCATTATCATTATCCTTCTTTACAACTATATAGTTTTATAAAATTTATTTTAATTACTCTAATGTTAGAAAGGAAGGTACAAGCAACCCTTTAACTTTTTAAAAAACGTTGAAAATCAAATTCAAAGTTGAAATTGTTGTTAAAGAAAAAGTAAAGTAGTTGCATTTTAATTTAAAGAACTATTAAATATATAATCGTTATTTAAACATTATTAAAGATCAGTTTTAAACCTGCTGTGCTTGCGATATAATAGCTAAGAAAATAATTTATTAAATTATTTTTGAAATTAAAATTGAATTCAATTTTGGCCATTTGGTTGTCGACTACAAGTGGCATTACAAGAATGGGCATCATCCGCCTAACTTTTATTATCGATACGACATTTAAGCGTATATACATACGTACATTCGTTTCTGTCAGGCTGTGGTACTTGTTACCCGATTGGCCATTTAGAAAATTCCTTTATATAGATTTTTAAATCGAGTTGCTCCATATTGTTGTTGTTTTTGAAATTTTATTTTGCCATAGATTTAAAGTTTGCGCATAAAATAGAAATAAAAGGAAATTGAAAACGGTTTCGGGAACAAAGTTTGTGAGTCAAGCTAAAAGAAACTAAAAGTTTGCGAAAGCACAGCTGCCAGGAAGACAACAGCTACGATATTGAAAGCTCTGATGACAGTTTTTTCATTTTCGTTCAGTTTCATTGAACTTGGATCCGGAAATGTTGACGACACAAATTGTTTCTCTGCACGTCCGTGAAATTGTTTTTTTTCACTTTTTTCTTGATATCTTTAAAACTTAGCTGAAGTTGTTCGTTAAGCGGTTTTGTTTTGGCTGCAATACAATATTTTAAGCTTCAGTTCGATACAATTCAGTGCGTTATAAAATCGATGGTAATGTGTACTGTGAAGCACTTCCTGAAAACTCTTTTGGTAACGTCCTGAGCTAATCTAAGTTTCGTCACTGAATCCTTCCTGTCATTGCAGTTTTTATTTCAAATTTAAAATCTTTCTGACATTCAACGTTTGTGCTGTTATTTTCTGCTCGTCACTTTACTTCCTCTCGCTGTCTTTCTTCAGTTTTTTGCTGGTCCCTTCAGCACGACGTCATTTCCCGCTCTCGCTCGCTTCCTGACAGTCGGTTACAGCATGTCAGTGTCGAACATTGAATTTCCGGTTTTCACATTTTCACGTTTTCACCAGACTTACGCTAAATTAAATTTTGCTCTGCTTTGGCCGTTGTTGTTGTTGCTACTTTTTCTGTTGTGGCAGAAAAAGCAGGACTGTCGAGTTACGGAAAATGTGAAAAGGAAAATACATAAAAGTAGCAACAAGGTCCTGATGAAGCGAAACATAGTTGCAAAAAGTGCCATCAATTGAGCATGAAGACAACGCAAAACTTAAATTGCTTCATAGTCTTTCCCGTCCTCAGCCGCCGCTTTACCACTGGGGTGCACTAAAGCATTGTTCTTCTCTAATTTACTTATAATTTTCTGACTTTAATACAAAAATTGTAAAACTAAAACTGTATAACTCTGGTCAAGTTGTCTTGCTTTTATAACGAATGTTTGCTTTCTTCCTCTTGCAGCTCTGCCCGACCAGGGTCCGCCGAAAATCAGTGGCGGTCGACCGCGATACCAAATCGGGGAGTGGGTGCGGGTCAATTGCACCGCCGGTCGCTCCAAGCCGAGTGTTCAGCTGACCTGGTACGTGAACGGGGAGCCCGCAGAGCCGCACATGCTGCGCAAATACGACACCATCTTATCCGGTCGGGAGGGCCTGGAGACCTCAGTGCTGGGTTTACAGTTTCGCGTAGACCAAAATCACTTTCGGAACGGCGACATGAAGTTGAAGGTAAGGCTACACAATTGTATACGATTATTAGAAGAGCTTGGAGCAGTTACTCTCGACCACTGCGCCGCGGCACTTTTGTGTAATTTTTATAATGCTTCTTTCCACTTTCTATCATCGCTTTCTTTCCTCTTTGTCTTTTCAGTGCGTTGCCAGCCTTTCGACATTCTACTGGCGCAGCAACGAGGAATCCGTCGAGGGCGACCGCCCGCAGAAAGCGCCGGTCCTCGAGTCGCGCGAAACCGTTTACGCCAGCAACTCGCGTGCCGACCCCGTTCAAGGTATGTCATTCCGGGAAATTTTTGTTACCAAACTCTTATCGTTTTTCATCCAACCTCAAACTGCAGCGAGTAAGACGGACTCGGTCCTTGTCGCGAATGCGCCCTGTTTGTTAATGTGGCTGCTGCCGGTGGCGGTCGTGTGCGGTTGCTTGGAGCAGCTACACTTCTTGCAGCATTTGTTTGGCAGGCAAATATTATGTCAGCAAGAGCAAAAAATGCAAAAAAAGCAAAAACATCAACAGCATGAATGCGTTGTTGAAGGCCGACGGCAGGGGCAGCGGCAGGGCCAGGGACAACCGCAACGACACCGCCCGAAGCAAACACTCTCAAAGTCAATGGCTGCTGCAGAATCAATGAACGCCACTGAGCCAGCGACACTGAAGAGGCTGTCGACGATTGTGTTGTCGTCGTCGTCGTGGTTGTCTTTGTCGTTGTCATTACCGCTACCGTCACCGCCACTGCCGCCGCCGGCCTTGTCGTTGACGACTCCGCGTGAGTCCGTGTCAGAGGTGTCGACATGTCGTCGAGACGATTTCGTTGCAAGCTAGCTGCATTGCAGTCGAAAGCAACACAACAGAGTATTTTAAGTTTTATGCAAAGATCATTTAAATTTTATGCAAAATAGAAACGCAAAATGTAACACAAAAGTTTTGATTTCGATTTTAACTAAGAAATGTACGAAATCATCTTCGTTTGCCAAAAGAAACAAAACCAAAAAATTAATACAAACCTAGAATAATAAAAGAATAATGACAGCAAAAGCAGTGTCAATCGAAGTTCGCATTTTGAACAAAATCCAATACAGTAAATTTTAGAATTGTGTGCAGTTTTTCTCACAAAATTACGACACCATCACTCTCCATATAACGCGCATAAAAAATCCGCCTCTGGCACAAGGCTGCTTTTGAAAACCTTAAACAAATTAAATGAAGAACTTCATTCCTGATTATAATTTTTACTAATCTCAATTTTACTATGGATATTAAAAAAAAAAGAAAGAAAGAAAATAGGCGGCTGCATTAATTAATTAATTGTCACCTAACCTTTTACATTTAAGAAGAAGATAATCTTCTCACTAATTAAGAGTTTTAAAAAGGAGCGAAAGAATGAAAAATAACTTATATTCTCAAAATATAAACGTCAAAAACTTCTCAAATGTGTCGTTCTCAAGTCAGTCGATAAATCAAACTCAGTACGAAAATTAATCAAAATACATACATATTTAGTTAAGAGCTATATAAGAGATACATACGATAGTTAAGAAGCTATGGGCAAATGTAAATATTTGTAAAAACAGCTATTAATTTATTATTGCGTTGTCGTAAGTTGAAAGGCTAATAAGTTGAATGGAAATAATTTATCTCCAGTTAGTTCAAAATTCCTCAAATATAAGTTCAGCCATTATTATGTATAAAAGATCCCTTGAAAAAGAAGTATCAAAGATATAATTTCAGGGAAAAGGAAAATGGCATACAAATTATTATACATACATACATATATGTATGTATACTAGAATTAAAATTTATCCATTGTAAAGTGAACACTTATACTGTTACTTTAAAAATTAACACAAATACGAAACTAAAATGTTTCGAAACTAATAATGATAAACTATGTATGATAATTGCAAATTAAATTCTCGTATTAATTCCGCACTCAAATTTAATAAATCGGGGAGAAAATGAAATCAAAACGAAAGCGAAAATAACATTTCGCATGACACATAAAACTCTAAAGTTTTTTTAAAAATAGTCAAGGTAAAATAAATAAATTATCAACAAAATAAATAATCAAAAGTAACAGAATTTTTTTTAAAAAATTAATCAAAAAATTCAAATAAATGTAAAATACAATTAAAATTTTAATTTTATTAAAATTTAAAATTGCATTAAATTAAATTAAAACTTTAAAATTAGTAAAAAAAAAAAAATTGCATAAATCGATAATTATTATAAAAAAGAAATACATATTCGTACGTTTTTAAAATAAAGTAAACAAAAGTCTTGGAATTAACAAAAACATATCGCAAAAATTAATTGCCAAAGTTTTTCTTCTTGAATTTTTTCTTCTTGAAATTTAGATTTAAATATTTTTGGAATTCGTTTTTAATAATATTTGCCATAACGAACACTAGCGCTAATTGTAATAAATTAGGAAGGATTGAAGTATGTATTTATATTGAAATGAATACTAACGGCTCTCCTTTTTAAGGATTTTAAACTAACAAAAGCGGAGAAAAACGAGAAAGAATAAACATTCCTTAATTCATTTTCTTTTGCAACGCAAAGAAAACCATGGAACTAATTTCATGCAATTGTCATAAAAACAACGAAATGGCGGCATTTCTTAGTTAGTAGTTCAAAGTTTGTGCAGTGAACCGAGAAAGCTAGCATTTCAAAAAATTAACTCATAACAACGCCAAACAACTTCACAGCAAAAACAATGGTAAATGCATGCATACTAAAAGAAAAAAGTTGTGATTATCATAGAATATTTCGTAAACTTCGTCGGTTTATTTTGTAAATACTCATAAAACATAAGAATGTTTTAAAGAAAATGATGTATGTATTCATACAGAATAATAATATGTGCATGAAGAACAATTTTCCACATAGTGGCTGCTCTGCATCCGATGCGGGCACAAAACAAACATATTTTAAAAGTATCACTCTTATTATCGTACAATCCACTTCTGTAAATATTTATATTTAGGCTAAAAAACTATAGGGCTCTTCTGAGCGCCAACTTAACACTATTGTATAATATCTAAGAACGAAAGCTCACTTTTGGATTTCGACAAAAATCTGTATCTTTCAGAACTTTTCACAGCGTATCGCATGCATGTCACGTGTCGTATTTTCTTAGTCACTAAGTTTTAATTATAATATTTAATATACAAACTATAATAAAAATCATATGAAATGTTATACAAGCAGGAAAAACAACAAAATAGAAACAACAAAAGTTATTAAATAAATGTGTTGTCACAAGGAAAAAAGGATGTTCGATTAGAGGCGCACCCACAGAGGGCTGGCTACATTTTAAATGAACTACTAAATCAAACTCATTTTAGTCTCGCGTAATAAAGTAATTACGAAAATGATAATTTGTAAATATTTCAAAACTTAACAAAAACAAATGCAATTGAGTGTTAATCAAGAAAATGTGAAAAAATAAATATAAACTATTTGTTTGATGAAAATGGTGTGTTTCCTTATTTCAGTTTCGTCCTTCTCAATTACGACCCAACAGTCTGCTTGTCGACTTTTTCAGAATAACTTTGAAGGTAAATGAGAAATTCTCGTTCAGTTTATTCTCCTTCTAGTCTAGTCCCTTCCCCGTTTTCCGCACTTCGAGCGCGTTAAAGCGACTTAAATCAAAGACTGACGCAGAACTTTCCAATAATCCCGCATAAAACCGATTTCGCCATAAAAAACGAGTATGTACTTGCACTCGTACTTTAAAAAAGTACAGAAAACAACAAAGTATTTTAGTGCACTGAGAACTAAGACAGCACTGCAGCACGCAGAGCTTGTCATCCGAGCCCATGCAAAGCCAAATTCCTCAAAAACTACGACCGAGTACAATCGCAATCTCCTCAAGCAGCGTACGTCATAAGCGGCTTAAGCCACCGTAAGGCAGCGGCTGGGTTTGTGTAGGATCGACCCCGCCAAAAGCCCAACAACAACAGAACACCATAAAAGTAAAACCCAGAAAATGGAGGCAAAGAACAGTCAAGTCAAGTTTTTGCTCAACATCATTTCGATTGGGCGGACGTGAAATGTTCGGTGGGCACGTGAGCGATTTGCGACGTGACAAAAAACGGCAACAACCAACAACAGAAAGAGGTGCACGTTCGAAAAACGTAAAGCACTGACCATTTAACGAAGAAATAGTGGTTACGGCGCGCCATTGAGCGCAGCCCAGCATTCAGCAGATTCGAGGGGAGGCGGTAAAGCCTCAAACGAAGGTAGAAGGCTGCTGCAAATGGCAGGAGCACAAAGAAAACGGGCCCGGCGAGTCTTTAGCTTATGAATAGAGTATGCAAATATGTATGTACTCTACTGCTTCTTTTTCCTTTTCTTTTTCTGAAAGAGAATTCAGAAAATAAATTAGTTCATGCTCATCCGGTTTCTGCAAGTCTTACATTGGTACCGCATGTGCTACGTGCAATTCGCACGTACGGGCATACACACACATACACAGCCAACTAAACAGAGGACATGACGGGCGGTTGGTCCATTGGTCGATTATGACGAGTTACGTGATCATGATCTAGAGAAAAAAGTGATGCTGTATCTAAGAGTAACCGAATTGTTATCTTCCTTTCTCTCTTCTCTCTTCTGTCTTCCTGCCTGCCTGCCTGTCGGTCTCTTGGCCAATCCTGTTCATCGACCTTATCCATGTCGAACGCTTCAACGTTCTGCTGTGCGTTACAAGTTTTTAGCATTCCACAGCGCTGAGCACGGTCATGTTTTCGGATTAGTCGGATGGACAGCGGATATCCGGGTGCATTTGCGGCGGCAACTCTAAGGTGCAGTTGTTTCTATGACGTGACTGATGGAGCTAGTTTGTTGCTCATATAAAATATTAGGAAGGAAGGCCAACAGCGGGGCCTTGCTTTTTTCCTCCCTTCTTTTTTGTAACGATTTGGAAGAGTCGTCGATTGTTTTCGAAACGTGCCGAAAGTTAGTCTAATGCGCTTTGCAAATACATTTTTTCGACGGGCCTAAACAGTCCAAATCGGAAGTAATTGAAGCCTATCTAGCTTGGCTTTCGTGGCTTGTACTTGCAAATACTTGCAACCGATAAAAAGGAATATTTAAGAACTATCTATAAATATTATGGTTATGTAATCTTTTCTGAAAAAGTTTTTTAAAATACTCCAAAAACCGAGTGTCATTGTAGAGCGTTTGAAAATAACCGTTGTTTCAACACATTTTATTGACAATCGAATTGAGCACAACAGATTAAATCCAAAGCGATGAATGCATTTATTCCGAATTTGTGCTTTTCTTCTCTTTTTCACTGCACTTTCTTTACTACAGGCAGCAGCTACGGACAACTTTCAAACTCAACGAGAAAATCTGATCAAAGCAATAGTAATAATAGCAGTCATAACAGTTTGAGAGAAAAAAGCTGGCCACTCTGCTGTGACTGTTTCAGTGTCAAATGCAATCTTTGCAGAACATTGTACACGTAAAGAATGACAAGTAGCCGCAAGAAATGATAGAAAGGGGGCGCAGGAGGTGGGGAAAAATCGTGCCGTCACAAAATCTCACTCTCAGCAAATACAATAGTTCCAAAGAATAAAAAAGAATAAAAAGGACGACACAGACACAGAGAATATAGAAAGAAAGACTAAAAAGAGTTTCCTCTTTTGAAATAAACAGATTGTCGCATACTCGTCGACCGACCGACTGACTGACTGTCTATAAAAGCAAAAGTATCAAAGCCATACTGAACGCCCGTCATTTTTATATACTCGCGCACACAAAAAAGTTCTCATCCGGCGAATAGCATCGTACAGCAACAACATTTCTTGAAGATTTTACTCTGCGAAGTCTTCGCGTTCTTCAGCATCCGTTTCTTCTCGGGATCGGGAGAAGTGCGCGTCGGTGTTTGTGTGTGTGTGTGTGTGTGTGAATGATAAGTACGTAAAGTAACTTATCGATTACGATACGTAATCAATTTCAAGTCACGTTTCTGCAACGAAATGAAATCATTTCATTTGCACATTTCCTTACTTTGCTTTCTCCAAACATCGTCTGCAAAGAGCCGTCAGGGTCGAGGGATAGGTACACTTATTTGCGGTTTCTTTGGAACGAGCAAATAAGAGACAAAAGGACTATGTTACATGCTGCTTTTGAAACACTGAAGGGCATTTTGTTCGAGCTGGTACTTGCACGTTAACCTTAATCTTTACTAAGTCCGGAAGCTGGTGAAAAAATCTTGAAAAGTGGCGCATAAAGCGTAATTGATCAAGAAATAGTAGATCGTTAGCTACATAGACACTTGATACTACATAGATCAGTATCGAAATATCTGAAAAGAACTCTGGATTCTGGCTCACGAGAATCAGCAGCAGCAGCAGGAGCAGGAACCACGCCATTTAAACGAATGTGAATAAATATAAAATGTAAAATAAAGTTTAGAGAAATTCGTTCACACACCCGCTCAACCACCTACATATACTATATACACACACGCATACTCACACATTTAGCTGTATGTATGTCCATATATTAACGACAAGAAAAAATAGTGCACACGATGTTGCTCAGCTGAAATCTACAGCTTCGGCAAGAACTTTTCTGAAATTGAAAATTTATGATAATTGAAATTTAAGACAACAAAGACAACAACAACAATATCTAACAGAGCCAAAAGCAACTGAAGGACTTTTGCTCATTCCACTGCGATGCGATGACACATCAGTAGCACTATTTCAATTTCTAGAGAGAAACGAAAATTTTTTCTCTCTCTCTCTCTCCCTCTCTCAGTCTGTCTGTTTATTATTCCCTACACAGTTTTGTTATGTTTTAGTTTATTCTGTTGTTCCTTTTGTGTTGATTATTTATGAAAAAGTTTACAATGACGCCGCGCTCACACAGATGCTCAGTTGGCTCTACCCACACACACGCACACACACACACACACACACACACATAGACACATCTACACAAAGCAAGAAGTGTAAAATTTACACTGTAAACGGAAATTATTTTGATTTAGGATTCGACGAAGCGTATGCGTGTGGCCAACGCCATGCGGCTGCGAAGCGACGGGGCAAAACAGCGACGCATAGTGGTCTACACTTAGCCCAGTCTTAATATACTTAATATTATAGATATATTGCGGTATATTTTTTTAACGATCTTTATATAAATGTTTAAATTTCAGCCCATTTTCGCAATTTTCAAAATTTGCAATCGAAGATAAATAATTATATCCTTTAAAAATACTTTACAATAGCGAAAAAAATTATCTTAGTACTTTTTAAAACAACGAAATGCAGATAAATTATACTAATTCAAAAACATTCATCACAGAAAGGATGGCGTAATCGGAAATAAATTTCACCAGACCAGTGGAGACCACTGTGTGTGTGTGTGTGTGTGTGTGTGTGTGTGATTGCTCACTTCGCATGAACTTAGCAATGGGTAATACCGTGTATCGGGTTAGGAGAGTAACGCTCTGTTTAGTTGAGAATACATTAGCATTAATGCATTTTTGTTGCGTTGTCGTTGTTGTCGTTGTAGACAATTGGAAATGCGTGCGACATAATCCAGATGATGGTCCATGGTCCCCGTGGAGTTTGGCGAGGAGTACGGTACGGTCGGCGTTTGTCACTCGGGTACAACTGTAATGCATGTTATCCTTGTGCTACTTACTTCATATACGCCATTAGCTTATTCCTTTCATCGTTGGTGTGTGTGTGTGTGTATGCGCGATTTTTTTTTATTTTTTGGAATTTTTTTATAATGCTTTTTTTTTAACTTTTAACTGCTTCTATCAACCTCATATTTCAAAATGGAGACAAAACTTTTTAATGCAGCTGGAGCAAGGTTTTTGGATGGTTGCTCTTCCCAATTCAGGCTCTATCCATATTAGGGATGTATGTATGTATGTATGTATGTATGTATGTATGTATGTATGTATGCGTATTGTGCATGCCTGTGAGGAAAAAAAATTTTAACATGTTTTTACACTTCATCGGAAAATAACAAAAAACACACTTAATTGCATCATTTTTTCCAAGTAATTGTGTGCGTGTGTGCTCGTTAGTTAACAAAAGGATGCTGCAAAATGTGTTAAAATGGCCGCTGTTTCCGGCGTAAGCTTCCTTTGATTTAATTTTATTAGTTCGAGGCTTTTCCAGCGAATCAATATGTCTAAATTGTTGATTAATTGCCGATGTTGATTTTTCCCTTTTTTTCTTCTGGTCTATTACGAATTCGACACCTCATCCGGCAAAGCATCAGGCGAACAAATACAGGATATGAAATACTCATATCCGTCCATTTGTTGCGCCCTGGCATACTTTGCTTGAGTTGTCCGTGTAAACGCTCGTAAAACCATCGCATTTCAATGTGCTTTAATCGGTTGGAAACCCGTCCTTCCTGCCCGTTTGAGAGGATGTGGATTTTACAGCCTTCGCAAGCCTTATTGTCCTGCCTTTCGAATCAGAACGGCAGCTTTAATGAATGGCGGACCGCCGAGCGTCAGCAAAACTCGCGTGACCCGCTTAGCATTCGACGATCTGCACGATTTGTATGCGCGCTCTCCGCCACCGCGGTCACCGGAAGTGCACGCGGTCGCACGAACATTGGACGACATTTTCCAACATTTTCCGTGCCCGTGGAGCAATACTCTGCGTCGCCCCCCGGGCTCGATTCATTCCGGTTAGAGACACCTGGCAATTTTCACTTTTCAGCGCTGTTAAAGTGCAGCCGAAAGCAAAAACAGGCCTAAAATCCCTTAACGCTTAAGTCAGCAATACTTGTGGCCTACGAATTAGTGTGACACTTTTTTCACTAATACTTCAGAGAACATAACGAATGCTTTTCAAACGGTTTAAAGATTTCTTTATCTTGTTTGTCTGTCGATTTCGGGTCGACATTGAAGAAGATTTTCATAACAAGACAGCCTCGTCACTGGAAATGATTTAACTAGTGTCCTTTTGTAAAGCAACCTTTTACAATGATTGGCTACTTTGCGAGCTCGGTAGCCGAAAAGAGAAATTGAAGACTTCATGAGAACTGATTACAGAAAGCATTGATAACTGATGATAATAAAAAAAAATTAACTTTTTATTACTATTATTTACAACTTATTTCCGGTAGGAAAGAATTTCTATACTTTTTGTTTTCACTCGAAATGCGTAAAATATATTATCGTTTAAGAACATAATCAGTAATTTGCTTAAAGCCTGGTAAAATTGGTACACGTGTGTGCGAGTGGGCTCTGTGTGCGCAGTATTTTGTTGTATTAGTTAACATAACCATAACGACTAATTTGCTGCGTGGTTGGTTTAACCGAAGTAGCCTCCGTCGCCGTCGCCATAACCATCGCCTCTCACAAATGCTTCATTAAAGAAGTTGAAGGCAATACATAAAAGATAAGCGCCACTGTTGGTTTAAAATTTAACAGCTTCCTCCCTGTCTAACGTCGGAACGTATGTACATATACATATGTATACAAACGTGTATTTATGTATAAGTATATGTGCATGTCTGCATGCATATTCTTTGTGTTGAGAAAGAAGAAACGATTCTATGCACGCAGAAATGTTAACATTCGTAACTAAATGCATTTCTGTGCGCTGGAGGCAATCGCAAAAATTGGTGTGTTTAACAAAATTTTGGTTGTTCGCTCAAGCTATAATAGTTACCAGTAAAGGAGAGAAATTATTAACTGCTTTGTGGGAGAGAAATTAAAGCAGAGGAAATGAGAATTTTATTGTGTGCATGCGAGCATCGTTAGGACTTCTCAAAAGTAATCAGAATTTAAATTAGTTTTCGCATAAATGAAAATCTCTCTCGTTGAAGCTGATTATTTAGAAATGTTTAAACGATTTTTATTGTTTTATTGTTTTTTAAAGATTTATTGTTTTTATTGTTAAGCACAGATTAAATGTTTAAAAGAGTTTTTTCATTGTTGTTCCAGGACATTTCTTGTACTCATCATTTTGCGCTGTCAAAAGCCTCCTTTCAGAGCAACAGAGCATTAAATCGCATTTTAATTTTAAGGATGAGCCCCCCTTCGCATAAGATTCCTTCGCATAAGATTCCTTCTTAAAGGTGTTAGAATGGAAAATTCAAAAACACCAACAACAACAACGTGAAGAACGTGACAACCAGGATAAGTTTATGTAGCAACAACAGAAACACCAGATTGACACATTTTTCCCGTGACGGCGATTCACGGAGATTGAGAGGAAAGCATCATTTTAATGAGAATTTTGATACTGAAAACCTTTACATTACCCCGATTCATCTTCGCAACTGCTTCGAAATAATCGCACGAGGGGGAGTGGGAATATGGCACATAAGTGCTGATTTGGGTCTCATTAACTGAAGCTTGAAATCGTTTAGAAATTTACAGCTTGTTATATTTTTACTATATTTTTTTAAATAAAGTCGCTCTGAAAATGTGCTCTTTAAAGACTTATTTCCTACAAATTGAACAAGTATTTTTTATTCAATTAATTAGAAAAAGAATGTTGTTTTAATTTCCTGAACTACTAAATTATAGTTTTTAATTTTTTCATAGAAAACATAAAACATTAACCGTTTTATTTCAAAAATTTTATATAATACCATTATCATTATATCAAACAGTCACAATGTTTCGAATTTTATGAACTCCTCAATTTGTACTTTTGCCTCTCGACATTTTTGCAATAAATTTTTAAATTGATAAAATGTGTGTGTGTGTGTGTAAAGTGGGTGTGTATCTTCCAAAAAAAAAGCATTGTCTTCTTATGTTCGAAGGGAACTTTTTTTTTCTGGCAGTTTCTGAATTTTTTGCAATTCATGTCATTTCGACGCAAGCTGCAACATTGTTCAAATTAGCCAATATGCAAATTTAGTGCTCGTGAGTGTGGCAATTTATCATCGTACGAGGATATCATTAATAATGGTAATGGTAACAATATAATGGTACTCCCTTTTTCACTCTTCTCTACTTCTTTTCGGCTTTATACCATTTGTCCCATCTAAATTCTGGCCCGCATTTTGTGGTATATCATAACTTTAGAGTCTTTCTCAAGTCGGTGATGTTAATTTTTAGGCAGTCTAAAATGTAAATTATTGATGTAAATTTCAAAATATCAGGAATGTTATAAATTAAACTGTCGTTTCTTTTCTGCAAAACTCGATTTTATATGGAATATATAAAAATATATAGAGATATACAGAATATATTCTATTATTTATACTATTTGTTTATAACAGGAACCATAACCATTCATTATTCTCATTCCAATTGTTGTCTTAATTCTTCGATTTAAATTTAAATACGCCAAATGCAAAAATTAATATGCTGAAAGCGTGGAATGCAGCGACAACAACACTCACAGTTACGTAAAGTCGTACACAAAAGAGTCACAAATTCAAAGCCCCTCAACGCGCTGCATACAAAAGCACACACTTCGCCATCTTGTTCACTGTGAATTTGCTTCCGCCATTGTCGCCGCTGCTGCTTTCACTAACTCAAAAGCGGCAGCAATTGCATTTGTATAGCATTTGCTTTATGCTAACGACGACGCTGCTCCGGGAACATTGCAGCACTGCAGGAATCGGACACTCAAGGACTTCATGAAATATGATAAATAGTTGGCGAGCAGTGGCATCACATGAAAACGCAGCGGAGCACGCGAAGACGTGATAAAGACCTAGAAATTGTTAAGGAAGCAAGTTATAAAACTTTTCGTCGTGCCAAATGTACTAAGGCACAGCTTTTGTTAAAATGCCGACAGAAAATATGGGGAAAATGTTGAAAAAGTTTTTATTAAAAAATCCAATAAACACAAAAATACAAGATAAATGTCATAATTTTTTCCCGAAACAAATTGTGTCACGTTCAATACGGAATCGGAAGACGGTCAAATTTTTGTAATTACCGAAATCGAAAAATTCCAACGCGACAAAATTTGCCAACACTTCTTAATTATAATCTAGAATCGTTAGTCTCCCTCGTACAGGTACTCTACTTATGTTAGATGCGGAAAAACTTCGGTAACCGGTTAAGTGTTGGACTTACTGAGAGTTTTCATCTTTTATGCGGCCGAAGGCCGCTCACGCAGGATACTCTAGATGCAGAAAATCTTTAGTAACCGAATAAGTGTTGGGCTTACTGACTTTTAATCCTTTTCTGCGGTCGAAGGCCGCTCACGCAAGATGCTCCAAACGTAGGAAAACTTTGGTAACCGAGTCAGTGTTGGACTTATTTAGGGTTTTACTACTTTTCTGCGGCCATAGGCCGCTTACGTAGGACAATCTTGATGAGGAGCTTTAGCAACCGAGTAGATGTTGAGGCTTAAAAAGTCGTCAACACACATTATCATTACATTCTAAGAGTTTACATTACATTCTCGTAATTACCACCTCTTCGACAGTAGTAGACGTGTTCTAGTATCTCTCGCTTGTAGCCGATATTTTTTATATGGGTCCTAACAATGAGACTAATAAGTCCTGGAGAGAGAACGAGAGAGAACGCGTTGCAGAAATGGCACGAATCGTAACCCGACTAAGAGACAGACGGATAATGTAATCTTTTTGAAAGGTAATTTTTGCCGCTCGCAGAATAATTAAAAATCTGCCTCGATAGTGTTTAAGTGATGAGATTTTTCTATATTTTTTTTTCTTCATGCCGTTGTTTTTCTTTTTTGTACACTTTTTCTCTTCGAGCAACAGAACATTTAAGCATTAAAAAGTTTTCACATTTTGCAACCTTTTTCCTTTTTTCCCGACAGCGACACAAACTGATGGTACAGACTTACATCCTCACCTTAGCCGTCGTCGCCTGCCTACGCCCACCACCCAAACTTTAAATGGCCACTTTTTCCTATTCCTTTCATGTTATTTTTATTTTTTTTTATTTTATTATAAAACTTTTCTCTGGGTTGTTCCAATTTTAATTTATTTTTTCCGTTTTTCCTGTTAAAATTCGCGTCTTTTTTGCCACTGAAACATTCCACTCGCAGGTTTTGGCTTTTTGTTGTTGGTGCTTTCAACTATCCGTCCATCTGTCCGTCCAGCCGCCTTTTGCCATCGGTAGCGTCAGTGGCTTTCCGAAATCTGCATCGTCATTGTCAGTGCGCCAACCTTTGGCCAATTTCGAGAGGGGCTGAACAGTGTGCTATGCTCCGAGTAGCTGCGAAAGTGTGTACTGCTCTGCTGAAGAGCTACAAAAGAATTAAGCGTTCATGAGTGGCTCTTAACGTGATGGCGGCCAGAGCGGGCGCGATGCGTTTGCTTCCGCCCGACGAAGTGGAATGATGGCTGAGTGTTAAGAAGAAGAGGAAAAGGCGGCAAAAGCCAATAAAGAGGCAAAAAATCACCAGCGTTTAAAAAAACATTCTGCAGGAATGCCGAAAGGTACAATATGCATAAAGAGATGAAGGTGCTGGAGTTTTCAGAGGCTTGGCCGAGAAGAGTCATTCATACGAAGAACGGAAGAAATAGTAAGAGTTTTCATTGGCGAATCAAAGTTTTTCTTTTTCTGGAGGATTAACAGGAAAAGGAGATAAAGAATAACTGTTACGATAACTTATGTTTAGCGACTGCATAGCCACCATGCCGCCATGCTTTGCTTTCAAAATGGCTTAGGTACTTGACAAGCCTGTCTTTTTGCACACACTCCTTTTTAGTGAATCCTCTCGATAAAGGGATTTCAACTTGAAATAATGTTTGCATTTTCCTTATAAAGCCTTTGCCACAAGATTATCCTCACGCCGAAAGTTGTAACAGTCGCGCATATTCGTGATGTAGTGATTATAAAAATGGTGTAGTGGCTTAAAACTTTCAGCAACTCCGACACTTAAACGGTCGCCAAATTTTGGTTGCGCTTGAAATTCTTTAAGTGAGCGGCCTACGGCCACAAAAAGCGATTAAAACCATCACCAAGTTCAACACTTACACGGTAACTTAAGTTCCTCTACATCTAGGGTAACTCTTCGAGGAAGACTGACGACTTTAGATCGTAATCTAGATCTAAGTGTTGGCAAAGTTTTGCCGCGTTAGAATTTCATTTCATTTCGGGATTGGCAAAATAACCGGGATTTTGTTGTTTCGGGATTTGACTTCATCGCAGAAATCATTGCTCATGGTGCGGTAACGGTGCTCCATTGGCAACAACGGAAGCTGCAGTCTTATTTTTAAAGAAATAAGGTTCAATGTCAGCGTGAAAACTGCACCAAGCGGTACCTATTTCTGAATATAATGGAGTCTGTAATGTCAGATTGAAAGTGAATAGAGTCGTCTTCAGTTTTCTTTCTTAAAGACTATATTACCATGCGTTTTTCTGTATTAAATCCCTTAAGTTTAAACCCTTCTTCCTTAACATTAGAAAAATGACAAAGAGTTAGATTTAAAAATATTGATAAATCAAAATATATGCTTTGTGGGGAAGTGTTCTTTCCTTAACTTTTGTTATTTTCAAATTTAAAGTAAACGTTGGCCATATTTTTTAGTACAACCTTAAAAGACCATCGTCAAATTGACTGCTCGCAAGTAAAAGTCAGTAGTCAAAGTTTTAGAAAACTTTTTCAGCCTTGCAGTTGACGTGGAATATTGTTTTAGTGGCCATTTCTTCATAGCACTCTTACTTTATAAAATGGTAATAATCGCTTTAAACGCATCTATAAATGCAATAAATAATGAATAAATAAACCAATAAACACTAAAACAAAGATTTCTGCAAAATATTTACCGCCTAAAAAATGCAGGCAAGTAGGTCTTTCCGTTTCGGTGCTATTTGTTCGCTACAAAGTACGTGTTGGACCAAATGGTCCTATTCGGAGTAGCCGGGTTAAGGTTACCATATCATATTTGGCAGCGTCCTTAGAACTGAGTTTGCGTAAGCAATATACAACATATATTTATATTACGTAATTTGTTTTATTTAAATTTCTCTCGTCGAAAAACATTACAATCATAACATAAAGTTAAAATTATTTTCTATAAATATAAAATTGAAATTTGTAAATACAAGTATAATAAAGGTACTTAAAATTACATTACTTTATATGCATTTTTCACAGGTTCAGCCACGTCATACGTTATAATGGGATACTGGTAATGGTAGAGAAGGTATTTTGAATATAATTTACAGAGGCTTTCAGAAAATGGTTACTTATAACTTAAACCTATTTGAATCCTTACATAATGTTTAATAAATTTAAACTTATTCTGTATTTAAAGTTACGTTATTAATCTTATGAGAGGTCCTTAAATATTCGTACAACATCTAGACAATACTGAGATTTTTCTTAAAATATGTATACTCATTTTTATTAAAAGTTTCCGATAAGTATTTACAGCTTTTTTCATAATTTTAGAATCTTTAAACAAAACCATATTTTTTTTAAAATTAATAGTGAATAAGTTGAATAAGATTCCTAAATTCCTAAAATCACAAAAACCTTCAAAGTGATTTATTAAAATAGTCTTAACTCGTATCAACTTGTGCGATAATAAAGTAATTGTCATATCCTTAAAGTGAATTAAAATAAATAGTGTTTTTATTTCTTTTTTTTTTGAAATTTTAATAAATGCTTTTCTGGCAAGGGAAAAATTATTCGAATTATTACTTTTTACAAAAATCGTAAAACTACTGATCCTAATACAATACAGTCATATTTTTTTTATTTTACCTTTCCGTAAGACTTATTGACTCTTATTAATACTAGTGTGTAAGTTCTTGACAATTTATTCAAACAATAAAAGAAAATTTTTCGATATTCATAATTTCAAATTTGTGGCAGATCCTGAAAAAGATCGAAAAATGTTAAACTGATATGTTGTAGGCAAGGCCATATTTGTTTATGACATCTGCTTTGATTTTCGGAATCTATGATCGATTTTTCTTTTGAAGGATTTACTTCAATATTGAGGACTTTCGTGTAGACTAGTTTAAGTAATCGATTATTACTCGTTACTGCAGTAATTGTGAGACTGTCATATTAGTATAATTCTCATCACATGGATTTCTCAGCAGCATTTTCACAAACTTGATTTAATTTTTGTGCGAATGTTTTTATTTCTAGAGGCCAAATGATAAAAGTATTTATAAAAATAAAAATTTTATGTTCGAATTCTGAATTTAATCGTACACACCAACCAGTTCTGGGATGGTAACTTTTCTGTGGGGCCCTTTTTAAGCTTTTTAGGTCAATTCAATGTACATATGAGCCGCCCAATTGCCAAAGTAATTAACTGTACTTCCTGAATTTTAAAAAATTTTAGTCATATGCCTGGGCCCCGAAAAAAATCGCTCTGTTTGAAGGGTTAAAGTAGTCCAAAGACTTCTAACTATTTGTATTTTTAAAAAATCTCGCTATTTATAATAATGATTATTTATTACTACTAAATAACTAAATTTGTTAGGTCATTGTGTATTGGTTTACATTGTACACAGTGACATGCTTTGCCGAATTTCTGCGCTTTTTGTTTTTCGGAGTTAATCGCTTTGGCAAGTGAGCGGCTTGTATATTCATCCAAATGTCTAATTCGAAACTTCAAAGAATTAGTTTCTTATTTTTACTAAAAACTATAACAAATTACATGCATGTAAGCAAGGTTTACTTTAAAATGGAAAAAACACACCAAAAAGAACAGTTTCGCAACCCTGCTCGCCACCTTTGGAGTTTCTCCTGCAAGAGTCGTGAGCACGAAGATCCAAACATTCTCGTGAAATGTGTTCTTGTAACTTTAGTTGGAGCTAAGCCAGACTTTATGCTTGTGTTGTCCATCCGCCCATTTTATTGGGAACGGCGGCTGTAATTCGACAAGAAACCAACATTGGCAAAGTCGAGAATGTGATGAATGAAAAATGCACCGTTGCGCTTTTGACCCACGTGGCTGCGTGCAATTCGGCCATTCGCAACGGAACTCTTGCTGCTATTTTCTATTATATGCAAATTAATGTTCTTTTACGGTGATAACGTAATACGAATACGTTTCGCACAGGGCTTTTCAGGGCCACGACACGGCACCGCAAGCCAACATGCTGGCCCATTTAAAGACATGCGTTGTTTGCAAGACGGTGGCAAGACGTGCTAACCAGCTCGGCATTAAAGTGAGTCATACAAACATTTCCGACCGCTTTGCGGCAGCCTCAACGAGCTGGCATTTTTAGTCGCGTACGTTCAGAGTGCTTCAACAAGACGTAATTCGTTTTTGTTTTTCGCTTTTCGCTTTTCCTTTTCGCTCCGGTTATTCGTGTTAGTCGTGAAGAGAGCGGACCCTTGAGTCTGTCTATGGTGAAATAATCGTAACAATCTAAACATTCTGGTTAGGCTTGGTGCACGGTTAGACACGCAACAACAATTAGGGCATTACATGGCGCTGCCAGGGGTAATGCATTGCTTGTCGAGTTAACGACTTTGATATGCCGTCATGACGTCGATTATGAAAAAAAGTTTCCTCCAATAATAATTGCGGACTACGTTGGACATTTGATTTATTACGAGTATTAGTCATTTGGGTTCCCTTATTTTTAAAAGCGAAATTCTGTTTCGGCAGTTGAAGAGAAATTCGGCATTAATTCCTTTTCTTTTGTGTTCAAATTAAAATAAATGCTTGTTTTCAGCCCTTTCTGTTTCACTTCGGAGTCTAGAAAAAACCTTTTTTCTATAACATATGTAAGTAATGTCAAATAAGAAAAAGGACACAGTAATTAAGAGCTTTAAGCAAATTTGAAGAAGGGTACAATTTGGTTTTTTATGGTTTTTTATAGTATTCAATTTATACCTTCACCGAACATTTGATTTCAATAAATTAGAAATTTACAATAAATAATTTAAAAATCGAAGAGCAACCTCGATGGTCTTCTCGCTCGCTAAAGTTTAGTCTTCAACAACCCTGACAAGCTCACTATATACCCAAATTAATATCGCTTCTTAGAAATTGGCAAATTTTGCAATTTTTTGTTAGACCGAACATGTAAGGATTAAACTGTCCCGTATTTTTTGGAACGTCAGTTTCATTACTATCGGCTAAACGTGATTAATGTACGCATACATAAGTTATACATTGGTAGCTGTATATGACGATGACTTCTTGAAATTATTGTGCGTCGTATCTTATGATCTTCATTGTTTCTTAATTGCTACTTATTTTAATGCTAGGAATATCTCTTAAACGCCTTTCGATTTTTATCTTTACATCTCTAATGCATGCTAAAACTTACAGTTAATGTCACACTTAACACAACATTACATTACATCAATTTGTGTCATCCTTCCGAAGAGATAACTTATCGAGTACGCAGAGGTTTGACTGAACTAAATGAATTACATAAGTACAAATTGTACACAGTTGGTATCAACAAAAACTTACAATATAATTACAAAATTACTATTGCTATTTACGAAATAGACACGCTTCGTAAACACCCGTACTTCACATTTCCTTAGGCTAAATGCAGGATCTGTTTGTTCCTTAAAACCTAATTGCAGGATTTGCTTACGGAATTTGGCTTCGGAATGAAATTTTCTTTTTCTTTCCTCCTTTGAGTTTTTAATACTTTTACTTTTTAATACAAATTTAATACTTTCTTTCTATAGGTTTTGATAATTTCTTATTTTCACCTCGTGTCCTTTTATGCCACAAAAGAGGAAGCATCATTTGTCTCTGTTGTTTTTTTTGTTTGCTTACTGTGAATGCTTTTTAGTGCCGGAGTGTTCGTAGTTTTTATCTTATACTCAAACCAAAATTGCAGCTGCTTAGCAGAGACGCAATAGCTGACAGAGTTGCCAAGTGCACAATGATGTGTATCGTGGTGGCGCTACGTGGTGTAGCTGCTGAGGAGCCTGTCACGGAGAAAAGTGATTAGTTTTTAGAACTTTCAGAATTTTAAACGAATATTTTAGGAGTTATTTTCAACTTCGATTTCTCAAAGTTTACCATGAGCTCGCGACTTCGCTGCCACTGTCTCTCTCGATTCCAGCGCAGGGACACGCTGCTGTCGATCGCTCTCAATACTCTCCTCATTACTTTGCCAATACAATGATGAGATTTTGGCCACACACTGAAATTGGAATAAAAAAGTTGTTCGGCTTTCGCAATTTTTTTCATTCTTTCTGCTTACCTTTAGCTTCATGTCACCTTGTTTGAAATGATAAGCTCTCACACGAAACTCTAGACCCAAGCGGGCCACCTCCAGACCCTCGCGGCCCACTATGATTTTGTCATACTGCTTGAGATGCGACCGATTGGCAGGCTCGCCGTTCACCAGCCAGCTCAGATGGCACACGGGCTTCGAAGGCGCAGATGTACAGTTGACACGGACAACGTCGCCGATTTGGTAGCGCGGTTGACCGCCGGTGATTTTGGGGCCGTGATTGGGTGTCACTAATTTAAGAGAGATGGACAATTAATTGAATATTTAAACTTATTTAAATGGAGTAATAGTGAAATACTATAAAATAACCTTAACTTATGAATATTTAAATTTAAAATTTCCACAAAGGCCACAACGCTGTAATTACTAATTTTGTAAAATTAAGACGAATTTTTATGGGCAGGAACCCAGCAGAGAGGCACAGCATTACTCCTTCGTTATTTCTCCCTTCGTTATTTCTACACTTCAGTACCGTCCTTGACTTCAGCAGCAGCAGCTGAGTTTAGTGACTTAAGTGCGGCCTGGTTGTGCATACAGAAATTGATAAAGTGATGTGATATCGCCTATCGACCGGCGGCTGGACGAAATGGCTGGCTGACGGAATCCTTTCCTTTCGTCTCTTATTAAAGAATCGCGAGCACGCACGGACACTGCTGCTCACTGCTACTGCTTTGATTTCGCCTTTTTGGTACATATTTAATGTTTTGCCACTCCAATTTCTTGCTGCTTCCTTCGGTTGCAGGACTTCCTGTCCTACCGGCAGTATTTTTAGCAGCACTTATTATTTTTATGTGTTCTTTCTCGGTTTCATTTTGTTTAAGCAACGAACTAAGAATGCGAAATGCAGCAAAATTGCTTCACTCTTTAGATTTATGTTAGGATTTTAAGACGTTGCTGGTCCTGTTGCTGGCCTTCCTCAGCTTTTTCCTCAGCTGCAGCCGGCGATAAATTTGTGGTGCGTCTTCGTGGAGAAATGTAGCCGGAAAAAGGACGGTAATCGTGTAGAGTTACGTAGGTGCCCGAGGACGCGGGCGTGTGTGTGTAAGTGGTCAACCAGCCGCATTTTATGCTCGGGCCGTTAACGTGTACTTAGTCGCCTTCCAGCTACTGCCTCACGCTACCGTCGAGCACGAAGAGATCGAGCGCATATGGAACCATAACTTTAAGCTCATACTAACGACCTCAGTCCATCTCTCTTTCCCCAAATCGCCCATTCCTTACTGACTTCCTTGGAAACGACTGCGTTTTTTTGTTAATATGTTAGATTGAATTTTATGGTAAAAATTTGCTAGAGGTAGTAAACGAGAACGATAGGAAAGGAATGATTTATGACAACTACGAGTACTACAGTTTAATCCTGAGAAACCATAGTCCTGTGATCTAGAGCTTCTGCACAAGCCAGAGCCGTTAACGAAGGGGTTACTTTTAGGAATTTATTATTATTTAAAAAAAAATTTCTCAGACATTTAAAGAATAATTTCACGTTTCTCCTGAGGTTGACTTATAAGTGCGCTTACAGTGTTCAATATTTATAACGAGTATAAAGGTTACGTGCATGCGTACACGCAAGCCAATAAATGTACCTACCATAACAATAACGATAACAATAACGAACGCAAAGAAAGATGGAAAAATCTAAATAATGAGTTTTATTCTCATACAAACAAAATAATTTTCTGCTGGAACACATCCCCGCTGCCGTTGCGTGCTCGTCAGACATGTCCGTCCAGCGGCGTGCTGCTCATATCAACCCATTAGTGGTGCTCCTTCGTACGAGTATAATGACTCCACCAAAGCGACCTAAACAACTTTATTACCGCATAAGAAACTGGGTCACATGCTGAAATGTGCCTCCTCCTCTCTTCGTGCGGGACTAAATCAACACCTTCACCACAAAATGTGCCTGAGGTGGGCTGGCGGGCGGTGGAGTTGAGGACTGACTGATTCAGAAGGTAGTTGGCAGTTGGTTCCTTTTTACTCCGGTTCAACGTGAACGTGAATATACATAAAAAATTTCAATATTTACGCTTGTAGCCGTCACATCGTGGCACACTGCGGCTATATGGGTAAGTAGCATTCCACATGAGAGCAAACTTATCGGCTCGAACCGGGAAATGCTGGCACGAGGTAATGCTGGCGTGTGGTGGCAAAAAAGCAGAGCCGAAACTTCTGTGGCCCCGGGAGTGCTTGTCATGCCGAGGATTAAGTTATTTTGTTTCATCGACCCGGTGCGCCGCTTAAGCTGTACAATCTATTTGCTGACGTACTTTGATCCAAGTGTTCAACGGAAGTGTACACTACGAGAATCGAGGGCATGACAGGCTGTGGTTACTAAATAACGATTAGTATGTTTTCATAATCTCTTAAGAAATTATACTCTGGTTTACTCTGGTTTTAACACTGACTAGATTTCGAAGCTACAGAGAATAAATTACTCTTGAGAGATAATAACCTCTTAAAAAGGTTTCTCAGTGTATCCAAAATCACTTCGATGTTCGAGAAGGGAACCCCTAATTTTTCCAACAAGTCTTCTCCAACGAAAACCACTGATTTAATGCTCCACGAACTTTACCGTCATCAAAAAGCTCGCCGGTTAAAAATCGAAGCAACCTCGTCAGCTACTTGTGGCCACATATTTTATGCATGTAGCTGTGATTGCTATTCGCTAACGTGATTGCTATTCGCCAACCGTAAGAGAATGAATGGAAGAATATATTTACGAGAGCAATAGTTGCGAAACCATGTGCAAGGGCAATAGCGAGGGACAGTGAAAGCTGTTGACTCCAGTGGTCACTCTCTTTTGGTACTTGAAGGTAATATACAGTAAAAATACACGGAAAATTTTTAAATTAAAATTCAATTAAATTTAAAAATTGCTATGAATTATAAAGCTTATAAAATGTTGATACAAAAATCAGGAGTCTTTACACGGCTACGATTATTGAAAGCCCTGACGTCTGAAATATATCTACAATACATTACAAAGCAACAACAATGCGAATTTAAAACGTCGCAACAGCAGCAGCAATAGCTTCACATTGTATGGGACAAATTCTTCATTTACTGGGAGTACCTCGCATTGTGAGTAAGCTATTGCCATGGGTATACTCGTCCGCAGGGGGAGGGTACTTGGCAGGAGTGAGCGTTTTCTTTGCGTCGCTTTCCGTATGTCCCTCGTGCTTCTCTCTCCAAACTCTTTTCCATCTCTGGAACGTTGTACATACTCCACTTTTACCGCATTTTGCTGTACACGGCATACTTAACTTTTTCCCCAACCTTTTCCCTTTAGTCCGTTTCTACAATGCTTTTTGTCGGATTCTCTGCTTCAGAAGCAGCTTCTTGCTGCTGAAAGTCTGCAGAAAAGAAGCACCTTCGTGATGCTGCCTGCACTCATCCATGCTTGCGAACCGACAAAGAAGTATGTGTGTGTCTCTATGTCACTGCGTTTGGTTATACGGCAAAATGAAATTCCGTTTCAATTGTTTGCGTGGATTATACAAGCGCAGTATTTGCTCTACTGCGGTATCTATTTGACTGCTGTGCCGCAACTCAATTCTCAACAGCTTATTTACCATGCCGCCCGACTTTCCATTATTATGCTACATATCCCGGGAGCCTCCAGGTTTCACTCGAATTACTATATGCATTAGGAGACATGCTTTTATGGTTGCAGTAGAGGGAAAACTTACAGTGCGAAAAGTTTTATATTTCAATATATTATATTGGCTTTTTGCCGAAGCTTTATATTATCGTTTTTTTTCCCAAATAAGCCGACCGAACTTTCTAAAAGTCTTTCCAGCTTAATCATTTGTTGCTTAATCATAACCTTATATTAACATTCCATTAGCATTAATTGACATCACAATAGAATTACAATCCTTACTGGCATAAATTAATTGAAAACTTTTTGAGTGTTTGCGTGCTTTATGTGAATTTTTTTTCATAATCCTGACGCTGTCCTACCGCGACTGAAGACAGCAGGATGCTGAAATGATGCCAGAGAGTGGTGAAATACTTACTAACTACCGTCATGGTCTCTGATTCCGAGACGGTGTTAAATGCAGGCGCCTCTCCGGAAACCTCACAACGATAAAGGCCAGTCGAGATCAAAGTGACGCGGCGCAGCATCACTTGCGTATCGGTGGAGTTACGGAGCTGCAATAGAGGAAAATAGAGGAAAAAATTTTGAAAAATATTGCAGATAAAATTGAAACGAGACTTCAACATACGAGAAATAAAAGCTTTACAAAATAGACAAAACAGCTATTTTGAAAAGAAGCTTTTCAAAAGAATATTAGGTGCGTAAATAGATCGGTTGCATCTAATCCAATCTAGTGAACTTTTTTTTTGACAACGTTGTTTTTTGGCAAATTATCACTATTTCTCTTCTGACTGTCAAACTAAAACACTTTTCTTTGCAATTGTGTAAATACCGAACTGGTCTTGACAGCGAACTTTTTTCGATGTACACAAAAAATCTGTTTGTTGACCGTTTCCAAGCTATTGCTACTTTCTAAGCTATTGTGAATTTTCAGAGCTTGCGGAACAAAAAAAGGGGCAGAAAAGTGAAACATGCAATCAAATAACGATTAGTTAAAGACAAAGAGAGAGGGAGATTTGCAAGATTAATGATTAGTGTTTTTTTAACCCAGACTTGCTAGAATCTTGAGCAAACACAAAGAGAAAAATAAAAATATTAATTAATATTAATATTCTAGGTTTTAGAGGTTTAAGGAACCGGAAAGAGAAAAGTAAAACATGACTTTTTTGCGTTAATAATAAATTATTTGAAGTCGTTATGAGGAAAATTTGAATTCAACAAATTAAATTTAACTAAAAGATTAAGAAAAAGTTAAAAATTAGCATAAGATTTACGTAAGATTAGCATAAGCTTTAAAAATAGATACTCCATTAACTTTATTGTAAGGATATTCTCTTATTTTTCGCAGTTTTTATAACCCAGTTTATAAGTATAGGTAATAATAGTGGTAATAAACAATACAGCAATCATCAATCTTTCTTTCCTTTTCTTGTTCTAATTTTTTCCTCCTTTTTAATGGCTACCCATTTTGCAGTTTTGCTGTCTCTACGTAAATGGTTTCGCAGATATTCTTCGACAAAAACTTCCTAAGTACCGAAAATACCGCTTTCTCATTCCCTCTGATTTTTATTTGATACAGTTTTTATTTTAGTTCTTTGAAATTGTTTTTTGTAGTTGTAACATGGAAGGAATAACGTTCTGAATATGGTTGCTCTGAAACAGGGCGAAAAGTACCAACTCGACCCGGGGCTGGGCTGCTCAAGGCAAGACTGTACAGTGATTAACTTATAAAGTATTTACGGTTGAGAGAGTTTTTCAGTGTAGTTTTGATTGTTCTTTGCTGCAATATTTGTAATTTTTGTTGTTCCATGAACTGAGTGGGACATGGTTTCTGTACTTTTCCTTCTATCGATAGCTATCGCTTTCCGTTTTCGTTTCCATTTTCCTTCCCCTTCCTCTTAATCTTGCCAAGTAAAAGCCGTTTCGTTCGTATGAATGCAAGAATATCCCAATTGTTGCAATTTTCTCTTTATTTTATGTTATTTCTTTTTGTTTTAAGTGCTCTCTTTTCAGAGAATGTTTTCGACTAGAGAACACACAGGTGGAAGCAGATTTAGAGTATTTTCGAAGACAACAACAACAAATGAATGATTCCATTACATTCTAAGAAACTCTTTGCAACACAGGACTTGTTATCTTTAATGTCATTCTGCTTTCATTGTTATCAAAGCAGAACTGCGTAAACAGTTACAAAGTAAAGGAAAAAATTTACGACTCGTTTCAATTGGGGCAGCCTCTCCCTCCCCCTTCCTAAATTGCAGCCAACGAATGAAAATTTTGTGTGTAACTGGAAGAGGGAGAGCGGGTAGAACGACAAATGTGATTAGTTTTCGTCCGTAAAAACGTACAAGTGAAGGCTTCATAAGAGAGCAAGCGCTCGCTCTTGTTCAATTGTTCCTCTATTTCATAGTCGATTGCTGAGGCTTTAAAAGGATTTGCTGTGTGGATCGGAAAGCAGCAATTGTTTAAAGAGAGAAGTAAAAAATATACAGAATAGCTTCGAAGTCTAATTCGTCGCTTTTCAGGCAAAGCCGATCGCTATATGTACATCAAACAAAACCATTCTTATAGACGAATTATATGCGAAACTCAATAGAGTTTTATTTGCGTTATTATTTTATGAGACCGACTTTGATAAATGATTTGGGTGACTCTTGATTACTTGTCCATTAGATTCGACACTTTCACTTCCTTAGATTTTGCTCATTTACAGGGTTTTCCAATAGGGACGGGTCGGGTCGGGTCGGGTCGATGTTGACAATTGTTAACATATTCATCATTTGGACGTGCTGCTCAAACGTGTAACGTGCCTTGATGATTTGGCATCACAGACTGAATGACAAAAAACAGATTTGACAAACGCCGCTAATACTACGTGGCCGCCACAGACTGTCAACATCGATCCGTCCCTATTGGAAATTGCTTTACACATTAACTCGATCGTTCAAATAAGAATTTCATAAGTATTGATAACTTCTTAGTATCCATTTTCAGATTTCATAGTTTTACCTTTTTAGCAATTAGATTAGACTCCGCTGGCGCAATCAGGCCAAGTCGAGGGAAAGTGAAGAACGGTATTATTGTCCCAAAAGTGAAGTCACGTGCCTTTGACGCAATTTATAGCATGAGCTCTAAAAGCGTAATTAAATCTTTTAGCTGCCACCTAAACTGTTCGTCGCGCCCTCACCACCACCCATAGCGTTGTTTATTGTGAAGTTGGCAATGCAATACCAACAACAGCGCACCAACACGACTTCTACGATCACCAACAACCACAACAACAACAACAACAAAGTTGTTATATTTATTGAGCAGTAAAAATGAATGAGAAATAATAAAAGTACTTTACAGAGAATAAAAGATTACACAGGATCTGAAAGTACTCTTAGTGCCTTAACATTATTTCAAAGAGCTCTTAACTCTTAAGTTTTATTATCATGGTGGATTTTTCTGCACGACTGACTTACATCGACATTTACGCCCGGCAGCGGAAACGCTTGTCCCGGCGGCTTATCCCGCGGCACGTAGCGGTAGAATTCATGACCATCCTTGTACCATTTGACGGAGTACAGCGCTTCGCCGTCCAGGCTGTAGCGGCAACCCAGCAGGGCACTCTTGAAGCGCATTATGTGATTCGGTATTTTTACCTCAGTCATTGTGAGCGAGTTGGATACGTCTAGAATGAGAAGAAGAAGAAGAAGAAGAAGATGGTTTAGCAGGAGTTTTTTTATATTTAAGGATTTTTAAGGCTTTTTTATCATTATACTAACTAAAGAAAATTCACTTTTAGTGAATGAGAAAATGAATGCTGCTTCGAAGCATGAAAACATAATTTCTTCGTTCTTCGGCTTGATTTTCATTCATTCATAAACAACATTCATACAGACCGGTTTGAGATATAGGACTAGCATAGTCCGACAATCTTTCCTGGACAGTCGATTTCATGGTTGTCATACTCGCAATATTCGTAACCACTGCATTCACTTTTCTATGGCGAAAAGAAAAGAAACAACACAAAGTGTTTGTCTCTTGGTCTGACACAGCATTTCCTGACATTGCCTCCGGACTGAGAGGCCTGGCCATTTTATGTCATGTCAGTTATATTGATACCTTGCCAAATGCATCTACATATTTCTCTCTGTCTTGTCAAATGCAAACTGCAGCGTCAATCAGAAGGAATTTTGCTCTGCCTTGCTTTGCCAGCTATTCTCAACTCTTCTGTTATCTCTTGTGATATCTCCTGTTTTTATTTCATTTTACGAATAATACGTTGTGGTACGTTATGAATCTTTCCGAAACGAGTTGACAACATCAGTCGATTTGAACATCCGACAAATATTGAAGATGAAGCGATGCTCTATGTTCGCTTTTCGTTTTCAAAAGGAAACTTCTAATGGAAAACTTTAACATATTATTTAAGGAGTTTGTGCATTCTTTAGTGCTCACATCGATTTCTGCAGTAAAAGCTTTTTAATTTGTAACATTTTTGTAAATCCTAGAATTGAAAAATCACAACCGTTTCGCCGTCCCTTACGCCCTCGGCATTTTCCATTTAATTTTCTCCTGCTTCAAATGTTTTTCCTTTTATATGGCCGCTGATGCTTTTACCCTTCGCGACTGTTTTGCAAGTATTGTACCCACATTTCTGACGACATAGTTTTTGTCACTATTTCGTTTTGTTTGCTCGCCAACCAGATCCTTGACAGTTTCCACTTAAACCCGATTTTCACTGTTGTTGTGCCTTTGCGTCGCCACTCAATTTCTTCTGAAGACTAATTGAACAAAGAAACGGTTTCCGAAGGTTCAGAGGATATTTACAGAACCTAAGCGCGATGGCTCTAATTATGTTGATTGGTCAAGATATCGAGTTATCAGCATATCGTTGCTATTGTTGGTTTGTGGTGGTATTCATTTAGTCTTTGGAAATATATAATGTCCTCATGGTATTAGGACAGTTATATTTCCACACCACGAATCGGGTGGAATTTCGGACAGACGTTTTTGTCTTAAACCCAGGCAGTGCGTTTGTCATTTTTCTTTTAAATTTTACGCGAAATTAATTTTATACGCATATGCGTACTCGTAGCATGCAAAATGATGCTTTCACTCAAATAAAGCGATGAAGTCTTAACCAAGAAGAAAAAAAAAAATACTAATGCAAAAAGAATAACGAGCACCAGAAGAAAAGTAACAGAAAGAGGACACAGACGAAGCAATTTCATGCATCGTTTAACTTTCATTCGAGTTTAATTTTAGTAGCTTTGTTGGTGTGTGTGATTTTGCTGCGAGGGGAGGGGAGGGGGTAGTGTGGTGATGAGGGTTGGGGTAGTAACATTGAAGCTTTTCTTGTTTGCTATAAATTCTGCCCAACACTCCACTTTTCTCCACCATTTCATGCTCCTGCTCTGAGCACAATCTGCACGCAATCGGGCCTCTTGCCCCTTCTACGTCTTCCCATAATTTTTGCACCCGCAGAAGCAGCAGAAGCGCTGGCAAAAGCAGCATGAGATGCTAACTCGACACAACATGGCTTGGGAATAAGAGCAGAAGTGCCATCCATATACCGAACCATGCACACAACAACAGCAACAAAGTCCTTTCTCCGCAGACTCGGCAGAATGGAAACAGAAAAGCCTACAAGAAACTTCCCGAGAAGTTAAAAAATTACGCAAATTTGAAGCAAAAAATATACAAAGCGAAATTTGAAAAATTACGGAAATTTGAAACAAAAAATATAAATATAAAAAAAATAAAATATAAATTAAATTTCTGTTAGGAATAAATAAGTTCAACATACATATGTCTATATCTCTCTCGTTTCTTCATCATCAATCTTCGGTACTCATCAGGTCTGCTCTATTTATTTCATGCTCTGCAGGAGCTATTTTAATAGACACTTTTCTCCGAATACGCCGAATTCATAACATTCTTATGAAAACCGTGCAAAAACGTTGTTATCATGCAAATGGCAGAAAATGCAAATGGCGAACGAAATTGGTTTTCTCTCCATTGTGCATGCGTATGTTGTTCCTGTGACTCGAAGGTTCTCGGGCGATACCGCCGTGCTCAATACAATCGTGCGAAGCTCATAAAACACCCTCCTCATCGCTCTGACGGCGAGTGTCGGTGTATGAGTCTTCAGGCGCGCGCCGAATAGCAAGAACGAATAGGACTGACGTGCTAAGGAATACGTAGCGTAGCGACTCTATGCAAGCTTATTTAGTCGTGGCTTCACCAATACCAACAAGAAAAATTAGGCCTACTGATTGTGATTTTGTTTTTTCGAGAATTGATCTTTGCAGCAACTCACTTCACTTTTTTTCGGTACGTGTACGTATGACAATCGGAATATGGATTCGAAGGGCCAGAGGACCAAAGTGCAGAATCATCAAGCACTGATTTCGTGATTCCCGCCTCTTTCGCTTAATTACGATATTTTACGAAATAACGATTACGATTATGTTATAGTAAAATAAGCTTGGTCACGCCATCGATAAAAATTTATGGTAAACTCTTTCCGGAAAAAAACCAACCAACTACTCGCGTATATAAAAAGATTAATCAGCACCAAGAACAACAACAACAAAACATTAGCAACAACAGAAATCAAAGGAAAAACTAAAGAAATTAATAACGCCGAAAAATCAAAGGAACCTAAACTGACGCCATGACTTTCTACGGCGCGCCATTAGTTTCGTTTTAATATGTTTTTTTTCTTCGTCTTTGCTCTTGCCAACAATTTCAGCAATGTTGTCGAAGTCCAAACGAAATTGTAGAAATGTTTCTGTGCGTGTGTGTGTGTGTGTGTGTATGTAGCTGTTTTTAATTGTGTCGCACATTTGCATACACACGGCACAGCACGGCATAAAACCATCCAGCAACAAAACCACAAACAAATGTATTTGACTGTATTTTATATATTATACTGTAAACCTCTCTGCCTCTTCACTTAGCTTAGTTTTTGTTGTTGTTGTTGATATTTTTGCACATCCTGACATTAATTTGCAACAAATGTCGCCGCCTTGTTGGCAGCAAACTAATAAATTTTCGTTATTATTGTTATTATGATCTTTTTGTCGTTGTAAATGTCATTGCTGTTGTTGTTGTTGCTACGGATGTGTGTTGTTGCTCCACTTACTATACTGCTTACCTCGCTTTTGTTTATATGGTCGTTGCTGGCGGTACACAATAATAGCATAAATTGTACCTCAACAATTCCGTCGAACAAAAAGGAATGAAACAACAACAACATGGCATCAACCTAAAAACATGTCCGCCTCATACATATGAACGTACACGTATGTGTGCACGAAGAGCAAGAGAGACAGTTGAAACGATGTCAAACAATGTCACAGTATATCCTTCACTGCAGTTTCGCAACGAAATAGAGCAAACAGAGCTCAAGCAGAGCCTCTTACGACTAAATGTCGCCAAATGTTTCATTGCAGTGATGCGGGGCAAAGTTGTTGTTGTTGCAAAAGTGAACAGCTCGTTTGCAGCAGAATATTTTTAGTAGGTTAAGAGTTCGTTTCTTCACGGACGAGTAGAGAGAGGTTCTCTTGGAAGAACGAACAGACGACGGAAAGCAGACGAAACTAATAATAAGAAGAAGAATAACATCTGACGCTAAATTGACATTAACTGAAAAACATTTTCTTTCTTGGTGCCTTTTTAGTGTTGCAAATACTAATTACCTTGAATTTTACCTTGAAAATCAGTCGTCGATTCGAGCAACTTTTAGACGACTTCGTGAATTTTATGGCGCACATAATCGTCCCTCTGAACAAGCCATCCGTCGAACTGTGGATAGATTTTGTAGCACATGGAGTGAGACGAATCCACAAGAGACTCTACAGACTCCACTGCAACCAGAAAAATGCTTCGTTTGGTGCAGTTTACATGCTGGTGGCATCATTGGACCTTATTTCTTCAAAAATGAGGCCGGTTACAGACAATGGAGATCGTCAGCGCACCACGATCAATGAACCAGCAACAATTGACGCCTTGGAGGCCAACGTTATACGTGTTATTTGTGACATACGGCCAGCAGTACTCGAAAAAGTGACTCAAGAACAGCCGCGGTGGCCATATGACCGAGGTCATTTTCATGTGTTAATGCCATGTCTTAATCTTTCGAGAGAATAAAACAATTTTGTTAAAATTGAATTTTTTGTGTCATTTTTTACCATTTGAAGTTCTATCGGGCTTAAAAAAACACCCTTTACATAAGAAGAATCATCTACGTTCACTTTGCCGAACACAAGCCTAATGCGCGACATTAAAGTTGCTTCAGCACACGACGCTGGTTTAATTTGGGAAAGTGACGAGGTAGGTCTTCAGGAGACATCAGTTTAGGAGACAGGAGTTTAAAAACTAGCAGCAAAAAGAAAGCAAAATAAGGTCGTGCGGCCTCTCGAAAGCCGCATGCATGAGTTTTCGTCACTGATGCATGCGCGATTTGGATTGAATGAGTTTGGGATGGGTGAAAAAAAGTCACAGACAGCAACAATGCACGCCTGTTAATACGAAACAGACGAAACCGGTAGAGATCGTCCATATACACATGCTTTGACTGTTGTTGTTGTTTTTGTTGTTCCAGTTGTCTGCAGCATTACGATGCATGCAAACAATTTTCGCTGTTAGAAATTTACAACAATTACAACAATAACAAAAAAAATATTAACGATGTTGCTACTGCTTCTTCTTCTTCTTCTGGCACCATCCGGTTGCTGCTGCTACTTGTAGGACTCTGCCATTGATGTTATATTATCCTGTCAGTTGACGACTTCCGTGCTGGCGTTTCCTTTGCGTCGTCGTTGTTGTTGTTGTTTTTGTTGTTGTTGTTGTTGTTGTTGTCGCTGTTTCTGTAATAATTGCTGATGCTGAACTCACTGCCTGTGCTCACTGACGAGATGTTGTTGCAGCCTGCGAGAAGGAGACTGCTAGCAGGAAGGAGGCCGGATACTTCGTTGCAGTCAGGTGTATTCGTTGTTGTTGTTGTTGTTGTTCACGTTGAAGCTCACTTGAATACGAGTATGAGTCGAGCTGCATGAGTTCGTACAGTGTCATTGCATCTCAATACCTGGCGGCTCATTTGCCTTTTGTGAAATAATGTTCGTCAGATAATCGCAACATGACGTTGCCACCAACAAAGACACGACGACATGACAGCAACTTTAGGTTGTTGTTGTCATAGTTGTGTGATAGAGGTTACTAAAAAAAGGTTAGGGATAATGTCTTTAGTATTTTGAAAATGCTTTTCTTTTCCTTTTCTTTCCTTTTAAATCTTTAATTTTCTCAATTCCACAATTATATTAGGAGACATATTGTCTCTTGCGTTACCATTTGTGGTACCTTGAAAGAATACAGACTACTCTGAAGGTTCAAACGGAGTAACGTGCTACTATTTTATCATTTTTCCAATTTTTATTATTAGGTATATTTTAATGATATTCGAATTTGTTCATCAATGTCTTTAAGATTAATAAATTTGCAATAATTCTTGCCACGCGCTGAAAGCTATTCACCTTGCCTGAAAAGGAATTTCAATTCTTAAATTTTAATAACACTATAATCTCAGATCAAGTCCTCTGCTCCTCTTTCCACTGCCCTGCTCCGTTTATCACTATCCGCAAACACTTTATCATCAACACCGAAGGCGCTAATAATTAATTTGGTCGCAGTTTGAAGCGATTATTAAGAAAGCTGGGGAAAAATATTACCCTCAGGTCTGTCGAGGTGTTAGAATGCGGCAACCGAAAGAAATCTTTTTGATCTACAGGATTTTTGAGGAGGAGATTATGAGCTGATGCCGGTGACTGTGGCGCACTGAAGATCTCACCCTGCTGTTTTTCAATTATGCAAATATTAAGATTAGTTGAGGCAATGACAAAGAGGAGGAGAGCAGCTTTCGTAGCTGTAGCTGGGTGTGGTTATTGAGCTCCTGCTACTCAAGCTACTAAAATTATTATTGAAGAGGCAAAGTCGCGACACTCAAATGCTGCCAGGTAGAGAGAAGGAAGAAAGAAAAGCTCTTGGATATGCTGTAAAATAGACTTTGTTCCCAAAAAATGTTACACTTATCCTGAAATATTCCGAATTTATTTATGAGCATGGTTTATTAGAGTAACTAAATGTCACAAAGCAGAAAACAAAGGCTCAATCTTTAAGTTTTAGGTTGCTTTCTCTCTTCTTTCTCTTCTTCGAGGTAAGAATCGATAGGTCGGACGGACGATTTATTGGCAGTGAATTATAAAGCAGTGAGAAGGTATTTGGGTACAATATTATCACAGAAGTACTAGAACTGTTTGTATTTAAGGTAATATCGTATGTATTGAATTTTGAGCTTTGCAAATCTCATGAGTTTAAGTTTTATCATCATACTCGTTTCAGTATTTCAGTATTTATTTGCTTCCAGAGAGACAAAGTGATGGAAAATCTGGGAGGAATGTTTCGAAGCTTGAAGAAACTATTCTTTAGAACCAAGAAAGGTGGCAGCAAGGAGGTATACGTATAAAATCTCAAGCCATAGCAGCAGCAAATACCAAGTTTAAAGTAAACAAAGTACAGAATCTGAAGATTCCAGACCGCAAAGCTAACATTTGAGGAGAAAAGCAAGCGAGAAAGAAGAGCGGCGAAGGAAGATGAACATGGCACAATTGTGAGTGTGAGTGTGAGTGCAATTCCTTCCGGTTGTTCTTGCGCGGCTGCACACTCACAGACGCCCTCTGCATGCATGCTATGCGTGCGTGTGCGCGCGGTGTTAAGAAGGCTGACTTGGCTCGTTGCTGTCGTTAAAGAGAGTACATATTTCAGTTAAGACTGAGTTCGCAATGAAAATATTTAACATGCGACGGTTCGTGTGTGTTTGTGTTTTTTATGTATATATTTGTCTGACGACCGCATAGCATTTATCTCGCAGGTGTTTCAGTGAAAGTTTTCTTCGTCGGAGGGTGGTTAAAGAGTGTGTTGTTTTCATATAAAACTTAGAGCTAAAGTAACCTCATTCAAAGTTCTGCTCAACCGAGCATTTAACACAAATAAAAGGGTATGGAAAAAGGAAAGATTGAGCAAAGAAAAAGATTATCTGCATACACACAACACAAAGCAACTGTTCATACAAACGCCCACACGCCAAACCTTTCCTCCAGCATTAACCGGCGCGGCGGTTAAAGGTTGAAGTTTATTTGAGATAACCGAGAGGTTCATGTCTCTATTCGCAAACAGAGATAACGCAAGATAAGAACCAGAAGAGAGTTAGTGATTTAATTAAAGGCGTGGCGAGGATTTGAAGTGAAAATAAGAAGAAAAGCCATCAAAAAGAATAAGACTGTTAGAATTTCAACTTATAAACTTTTCAACGTCCACATTATTCGTATTGAGTAACTTAAAATTTTTTTAATAATAACGAAACTGCAGCAAGCAAGATCGAAAACGAAAAGAAGTTTCATTATCGATTTTATATCGAGCAAGGTATTACACACGCCGATTTTAACTATGATAATTATAGTATGTTATATGACGATACGAGTAATGATGACATAAAGTTAGCGTAATAACTTTTCTGAGTACTTTGACGACGACAATGTCTTCGGTCGATCATTGCTTATTCTAAAATAATTTCTCTATTTCGTTTTTATGTCATCGATCAAATGTTCACGTCCCGCCTGTCAACACTGCTTTGTGACAATTGTGACAATTTGAAAACAGTTTTTCTCTCATTTTCCTTACGTTGAAATTTTATGATTGTCGTCATGAGCTTCTTTTCTTAAGTTTATTGTTTTGCAATTCCATTGATGTCGATGTCGAAGAGTAGAAGTGAAGAATCCTGTCGAAAACACGAAACGAAGGAGAAAGGATATAATCTGGAGATTGGCAAACTTCTCGTAAAGCGAAGCTGACATTCACTCGCTCGGTAATGACGTCTGAACGGTTGCCAATGCACGTAAAATCTACAACTGGTATTGACATTACTTATTGAGGAATTGAATTGTTTTGTCGTATGCTCTTGTCACCCGTCTCAGAGTGAGCAGAAGGGGCATGATTGTTCGCCAATGAAAATCATAAAATGCGAGAAAAAGGAAAGGCAAGCAGCGACCTTTACCCTTTCATTATTTGGATTAAGAGTTTGAGGAACTTCACCAAAAGCAAAGGAATGATTTTGCCTTCCAAACTCAATACGGTGTAAATTGACACATATTTTTCGGGCATATTGGTAAATGGCCCGGTAAAACTGGGCGAAGAAGAGCAGAAGAGAATTTCTGCCAACGTCAACCCATTGAGTGTTTAGTTGGCGTTCTTCCGATATTTCTCATTCTCAACATTCTTCTCCATCCAAACATTGAAACAGAAATGAGATGAGAGTTCATGACAGTTTCTGGAATTGAAGTGATAGTTGTCACCATTCCCGAGGGCGACAACAAAACACACAAATAAAAATCACTGCCAGTTCCCATTTTTGTTGTTTCATTGTTGTTTTTGTGGTGGTGGTGTTTCTGATGCCCTTGAAAAATTGTTGCCATTCTTTACCATTCAAAGATTCCTCAACTTACGAGTACGATATACTCGTATACTAGTTGTTACACACACACACGCGCACACATACGATAGCAAACACACGAAATGCAGGACCAAATAAACAAACAAGGACATTATTAGTATCCACAGTAATAGACCCGAACCCAATAACAACAGGTTCAATCAACGAAACAGAAGCAAGAAGATGATGATGAAGAAATAAAAGCGTTGTCATCGCATTATCGACTCTTATCAATCACGCAAACACAGCAAACCCCCCGCCCCTCACAATTCCTGGTACGAATACGCTGCGTATTGAATTTGAAGGTGGTGAGCGTACGTACAAAACAGCGCTTAAAGCAGCATTGCGGTCTTGTAAGCCAGACGACATGGGTTCAAATTTCGAAAGGATTTAATAATTTAAGCGGACGGATGTCAGTTTCTACTGGTGTTGCGTTTTGTGCGTACTTAAAATTGTCTTATACTGTATAGCTCTTATATCAGTACTCTATTATACAGTATACGCGTGAGTATGATGCAAGTGTGTAGTCCATAGGCGATATCTTCTATACCTACTTTCTATATAAATATATGTTAGCGTACATTATACATATCAGAAGAAGGTGAAGAGAAGGCCAGGAAAAAGTGGAGGAAGTAGAAAAAAATTAGAATAGAAGGAGACATTTTGTTGATTCTGTACTTCGGAGGAAAAGAGGCTTTTAATCTATGCCAAATTCATTCAGACTATAAAAAAATATTATCAGGCAGAAGCCTGAAAATGAAATAAAATAAATTGAAATAGAAAAGCAAACCAAGGAATACCTACAATTGTTGTTGTCTGTAAATTGGCGCGCGGGAAAATTTGTACGTATGTACATACGCACAGAAATGATTTTGTGCTTTCGCCGTGTCGATGACACTTACTTTTGTGTAAATTTGTGCTTGAGTTATGAATACGTACTCGTATGCACACATACAAACACATGCTATATAGCACGTACGTTCACACAAACTCATGCATTTGCTTTGGAATGGAAAGCCGTTCATGCTATAAAAGTTAACTGCGCCACTCTCGCTGCAGCAATAAAGTACCGTCATTTGGTATGAAGTGCACAGAAGGCTCGTTCTCTATTTTATAATACCCACGTCCTCTGTCTTTCTCTGCTTTCCTCTGTCTTTCCTTATTTCCTGCTCAAGCATATCTTTCGTTATTGGAGAAATATAAGAAGACTTCTTCTAAATTGTATTTATTGAGGGCAAATTTACTCGTATTTCATGATTGCTTTGTCATTTAGTTCGGAGCGGCTTTAAAAAGTCATTCTTTTTCATTGCATTTTCGCACTCTGTATTTTGTACCCAATTCTTTTTCGTGTATCCTTACATTAACGAGTTTGTATTTACTTTTGCTTTAGTTTTTTGTAAGCTGCACTAAATTTTTACAGTTCATTACCTCTGCCAGGATTACCGGTGGCCCTTTGGATATGCTTCCTCTGGCAAGGACCAACGCGTCCGAGTCAAGTGACCTTCAACCTGCTGCACTTTGCTGTAGACGTGTAAGAGTGTGTGTATTGTAGATCTCATCGCATCTTGATATGCTTGAGTGGTTGTTAGAACATCGTTCAATTGTTATCGAAAATTTTAATTTTTCTGTCTATTTTCTTTCTGTGATTTTCTGTGATTTTCTTCCTGTCTATTTTGGATAAACGTATATAAGTTTTATATTAGTTTTTAGTTATAGAATGAGTCTGAAATGTTTTATGAATCATCGTGAGCAACATTACAATCAATTTGTTGAAGTTTACTCGAATTTTAAATCGCCAAAAATTTAATCAAATATTAAAAATTTTTTTTTTTTTTTTTTTTTCAATGGCGCCAAAAATTATATAAGTAGAAATTCTGGACATTTTTTTTAAGTCCAGTAGGTTAATTCATTCTTTCTGGAGAAGACAAAACAGTCACTACGTTAAAAAAAAAAAAAAAAATTTAATTCCCATATTTTTGGTCGAAATTAATTTTACCCCGCGTACATTTGATAGAGAAAAATTTGTTCAATAGGTTCAAAGCTTTTGTTGTGGCCAATGCCGTTATTTTATTCAAGCTCTTAACTTCGAACCAGTTACTCTTTCATAGCTAACGCTGTTTGCCGGCTCTGCAACGCATTTCATAATGCTCATTTCGGTTCATTCTCTACGCCACAACGTCCCTCTCGACATTCCTCCAGTCTGCCGCCCAAACGCAAATTCGTTATGCCTTTTTAGCTTTAAGTAAACAGCCCTCGATAAACGAGACGTACTTTTGGGCCAGGACGATTGATAGACAGCCTTCGCATGAAGGTATGATGATTGGTTGTCGACGGGTCGACGGACTGGCTGATTGAGTGGTTCGCTTCAAGACGAGAGAATGCCTTTAATTTGGTCATAACGAAGCCTTCTTTGTTAAGGTTTCTTCTCGCCCCGAGGCCGAGGAGTAGCCCTCAATTTTATCGATCGACTGTTATGAGTATTTGCTTACGAGCACCATCATTCTTCCCCTTATACAGTAACTTGCTTGTCGTGCAGGTCCGCTAATTGGAAATCTTTCAAAGAATGGGGCATGGATTCGGTGGAAAGTGGTATTGATATCGTAAATCAAGTACGTTATGAAGACACGCATCATTTCTATACCTTATTGTGCTGCGGATAAAGCCAACTAGACGTTTCACACGTTCCTACGGTTAGAATGGAAGTTAATGATATGGACTGAAACGAAAGGATTGAAGGCGAAGGTTAAAAATTAAACGTTAAATATCTCGTGCAGAATTTCAATGATTTTTATAAATATTTTCTTTTCTTCAACAGAATTGCTGAAATTCCAAGCTCAAATAAATCAAAAATAAAAAGAATAAATAGCCTTCAAAGGACTTTATTCCAAGCAACTTATCAAATCTTCTTCAGTTTTTTACCTTTTTCGGTATAAACTAAATAAAACTAATTCTTAAAATATCATACAGAGCATCAGCAGGTACCTAGAAAGGACCAAAAGGTACCCTTAAATGAGTATCGCGATAGGAGAACAACTTGTCCGCCTTGTTCAACGTCAGAGTCAGTCAGCAAATAAAAAGGAGATGCAAACAACGAAAAACAACACTGCGGTTCTTTTAAGAGCCGGATGTAAAACGCCTCAATGGTGTCGGTTGTCAGTGCTTAAGTGGCATCAAGACGAGCCGGTAGACGCACAGAGAGGCCGGCGAAGACAAAGAGGACCTGAAAAGTGCTCAATAAAAACAAACGGACAGACAGACCCACAAGAGAGAGAGGAACAAGGATAAAGCGCTTACTATAATGTGACAAAAATAAATACAGCTTCTGGCGGTTACAATGTCACTACCCTTTTCTGCTTTTTCGTGTTTGCCTTTTTTCTTTTGTTCGGCATTCGACAAAGAGCGCCGCGTCGACTGGCTCGGTTATCATTAAAAATAAGAAAGGCGAACCTCTCAAGACTTCTCCTTTAATGTCCTGGAACAAATTCTTCATTTAAATGCGTTTGGTGTGCTTAAATTTTATATTCTATGGTCGATCATTAAGGATTGACTTCGTTATAAATTTGAATAGTGTAATTGAAATATTTACAATCCATTTATTCCTTCACGCTCCAGAAGCGCCCGTTAGTCGTGATAACGACAATTTAAGAGACATCGAAATGGCGCGGTGGTTATACGAGACGGTTGTAATTCATGGTATTCTCTAGTAAAAATCCGTAGTAAAAATCAACCACCGAACCGAATAACAAAACGGAACCCGGATAGACCGATGGAACAAGAGAATTGAGACTTTTAACATTTTTCCTTATCCTTTTTCACTCGTTCGCTGCCTCTCCACATGCCGGAGGTCAAGCACTTGGACTGATAGCAATGCAATTGCAGATTTGGCAGATTTCTTTTTCGTCGTTCGTTGCAGGCGGAAGTATTCTTTATGCGACAGTCGCCATTGTCTGATTGTTTCTGGCTCAATGCGGATTGTTTCTTTGCTGCGTCCTTCTATTGCGTTGCTTCTGCTGGCAAAAATGGTCCGAAATAATCCATTCATTTCTATGCCATCGGTATTGTCGCATTTTGGCGTAATTCCATTTATCATTACCATAATTCTCATTTTTACTCTCATTATCGCTGCTTCTGTTACTTCTTCCCTTTTCACTATTCCTCAACCTTCATCCTTATGATTTTGGTTGCTTCTTGTTGACATAATTCTCTCTCATCATTACTCAGCAATTAATTTCGATTAGCTTTGTCACGGTTAATGGTCTGCAGAGACCATTCTATCTGTTTTGCAATCGTGGCTCAATTCTTTTTAAAATGAGAGATTATGGAGAATTACACACACCAACGAATTTTTTTTATTATTCAAGAAATAACTGTATTTTGCCCTCGTTCAAGTGTTCTGGACCACGACGTACACCGCGGCGTATGAGTAATATATTTAAACGGAGTGTGGCTTCAAATTCAAGCAGAAATTTTTGGAATTTGAATTTAGAGGCTCCATCCAAGTGGGCCAGAAGCAAGTATGTGCATGTGTGTGTGTGTGTGTGTATCTATTGTATACATCAAGAAGTATCAAATTTATATCAGACCAGCATTATTTTGGGAAGAAAGAATGTATGTCGTCAAAATGTTTGTGCTTAAAATTTCATCTCCTTTCTTAAAATTTAACTTGAAAATATTTACTTTAAAGAGAATTTTTTCTATTGTAGAACATCATAACCTTTAAAGTCTAAAGGGGAGAAGACGAAGAAGAAAAACTTACCGATAAGAAAAAGCAACACTTGAACGATATGCCAGAAGTGCTGCTGCAGTTGCTGGCGTCTATAATGATGATACTGCTGATAATGCTGTTGGTAGTGATGATGATGATGATGATGATGATTACACTGTTGGTGTTGCTGCTGCTCGCAACCCATGTTGCGGCTGTTTTGCTCCTCCGCCTGCACTGCGGCAGCCTGAGTTGTTGCTGCAACCAATCGACGAATCTCACGACGTCGACGTTTTATTTTTGGGTATTAAACTGCAGTGAAAGGGCTGTAGTGGCACGTTGGTTGCGAACCAAAGCACTTAATTGCCAACATTTACTGCAGCCAGAACCCGCATCCAGCCGCAGCAGCAGCTGCCAACGCAACAGCAAGGCAACAAATACAATTAATCAACTTGTTCTTTTCGGCGCGAGAGAGCGGATTTTCAGTTAACACAACAAAAATAAGCAAGACGCAGCACAGCAAGCTCTAATAAACTCAGTTATGAGCAAAAGGCAACCGAGCATAAAAATTAAGGCAAAATAACGGCGGCAATAGTAGCAATGGCAATAACAGCAATTGTTACTATAGCAACATACACCAACGGCAGCAACAACAAGTTTACGATGCGGCATCTGTAGCTCCTCCTAAATATTTCGCAATGGGCCCTCGCGGATTAATTATACCGTAGCAACAAGCAAGGCCAACCAGCCCATCGACCAGGCAGCCAGACCGACCATAAACACACCTCCCCCGCAAATCGACCCACCCACTCAACGACCACTGAGAATCGATATACCAAAGTATATGTATCCTGTGGTGCGTGTAAAATGAAAATATCTCAATGGATGATGCTTAGATTTATTTATTGTGGCCGCTTGCAATTAATCCTTAGTGGTGTTGGTCGAGGCTTCTCATTGCTGTTGGAGAGGATCGAGGCAACAGACTAAACAAACAACTGAAAAGCAACAACTCATAGCCTGTCGTGCGTCTAGTTTCGCCTCGTCTCATTGAAAATGTCTATTTGCTGCTTGAATTTTGTTAATGATTGTGCGTAACCGTTAATGTGATGCCGCCACTGTTGCTGCTATTGTTGTTCCTGCTGCTCTCGTTTGTTGCTTTTCATCGTCGTTGTTGCTGTTTGTTGCATAAATTCTGCTGAATTGTTAATAGATCCATAAATTAGGAATGTCTTTTGCTAGCTGCCAACACACGACCGCACAACATCGTCGCGGTGGTTATGCGGTTATTAGTTATGCGGTTATTACTTATGCGGTTATTAGCACCGTCTTTATGCTTCTGTGGACGTTAATTTAGTTGCTGCTGTTTTTGTTGTTACTGTTATTTTAACACAGCTCTTGCTTCTCAAACCTTTTAGCCATTCTATGTTTCATCTCTTCCGCGAAAATTAACAACTTCGAACGATTAACCGTAAATAATTAATGTGGCCTTTTTTTAAATGATTTGCATTATTCATAAGGACCTACTCCTTGAAGTGCCCTCTTTATTCGCACACAAACTGGAAGGGAAATTTTGATTTTGTTTTATGATTATTATAGTAGTACCGGAGCGTATTGGCGGTGCCGTAAAAATTCTTTTCAGGATTGCCATTTGAAACCTATCCTCCCCCAAATTCTGAAACTATTACGAAACTAGTCATTTATAAAAATTACTTCCTCGCGTGTTACAAGCCCGATTTCGTTCGTAATTCCTTCGAGTTTATTTTATTTTCCGTTCAGCTACGATTCCCTTCAAAATGTCCGCTTCTTTCGCTTGGACGTTCTTTATTGAAAAATATCTACGCAGGCTAAAAAAAGCCTAAACAGTCGGCAGTCCTCCAAATAATTGAGGAATGACGAAAATACATTAGAGTTATTTTATTGAAATTTTTTCCATAAAGGTACCTTCTCATAAAGGTACATAATCTTCACTTAATTATCACTTTATTCGTATATTTTTCTAGTTTTAATTTTGTAGAGTTTAAAAGAGTTATGAGTATTGCCTTAAAAGATTTGAAATGGTTCAAATTGATAAGATTATAATTTGATAAGACTATAATTTCGATTTTAAATTTTTGAATAATTTTTTTTTTTATTTAGTGTTATTATTATTATTATTATTTACTCGGTTATTTACTCGATTTCATAATTGTTGTGTTAAGTTCGCTCAACATTTTGTATATATATAAATTAGAATTATATTAGAATAAAACCTTTTTAATTGTAAAAGACATTTCTTAAAAATGATAATGAAAAGCTGTTAAAATTTAATTAGCAAAAAAACATTTTTGAAAAAAAAAAATATTAACCATCAAAAAAAGGTCACACAAAATGGAGCCGCCTAAAAGCATGCAACGTCGGTATTAATGCAAACAATGCGCCAAATAAATCAGGTTACAGCGCGGCTACGTTAGATACTATATTCCACTCAGTCCTCCTCTCAGTCAGTATGTCAGTCAGCCCATCCCATTACACCGTTTGCCAATTAGCTGTGCCTTTCTGCTGGCCAAAATGCGTCAGCCTCTCTCCATATTGTCCCTCTCTGTTGACTGTTTTAAAGGCTCACTGGAAATATTCCACGTGCTGAGCCTGCACAATTAGTGTGCTCTGCGTTGTTGTGGCTAACATTGGATTCATTAATTAAAATAACCGCATGCACAACATCGCGTACGGCTCCTTTTGCGGATTCAAACAATAGCAATCCATCCAGTCGATCGCGATTAGAAGACCGCAACGCAGAGTGGAGCACGCCGCGGTACTAGTTCTGAGCAACTACGAAAACCGCAGCAGCAACAACAGTAAAAACAACAGCAAGAGTAACAGTAACAACTGAACCGAATGCCAGCGAGGACATAGTTTGGTTACGATACCGTGGTCTTTTTTCCAGATTTAATCCATAATATTGTATTCAATTGCACACAATAATTTTCACAGATTGACTTGTAGTGCTTCTTGCATATAGTATATACGATTTGAATACAATAAATTTTGCTGCTTAATTGAATCGCGAATACGCCACCTCAAACTGCTTTGAAAATAAACCACGAAATTGAATAATTTCTCACTGAACTGTGGCGTATACTTGTCCATTGACGCCTTTGAAACACTGACTGTTGGTGACCACAATGACGACAATTGCGACGAACGCGACAGGTTACTACGTGCGAACCGCTGGCAGTATGAATCACAACTAAAAAAACTCCACTGCGCGTCTTCAACGCCACCAACGGATGGAAAATTGAACTAACGCATGTCCTGCAACGTGTGTGTGTGTGTGGATGTGCGACTGTGTGCTTTTATGTGAACATTTTGAATTCGAAACTGCGAGTTTTCACACTCACCGTTAGCGCTTTACTTCATGAATTTGTTTTTGTAAGCCAGAGAAAAATCCTGGAGCATGCGCCGACACAGATCCGAAAGCTTTATCGCTCCTGAGGAAGGACAAAGAGAGTGAAAAGGAGAACTTGAGATGTTATAAGACAGTGGATAGAGAACGGAACTAAATGCAGCGCTTGAATTTAAGAGAAAACATCAGCTTTTCAATGAAATGAAATAAAGACAAATATTAGCTCTTAGTAATCTGAAAGCAACTTTATCCAAATTTCGGAAAGAGAAGCTTACATACACCAAAATTTCTGTCCAATTCATGTCCACTTTACACCTTTCACACCCTCCTATTTCTCTTCGGCCGCCAGAACTGTTCTCTCCTTCTCTCTCTTAACCGACTCTCTTCATAACAGTCGAAAAAGATTTCCTGAAACAGTGGTTATGAATTTGTTACCCGTTGGCTCAGGCTGTAAAACCTTTTATTTCCCTTTATTTGCCCTTTATTTTCGGTTCATGACCAGAGTCAAGAATATGTTTATTGATCCAAGCTAAGAGTATATACGTAAGGAAAATCCTGTCACTATCCATCGATTTTAAAAGCTTTCCCTGTCGGTTGAACGCAACAAGTTTTCGTTCCTTTTGGGCGATTATTAGCTGTTACAAACATTCTTAAAGTTCATCAATTTGGTCTATTTTGTGTTAGGTATTGATGGTGACAATATTTTGCAGGCAACCGCACGCCCGCCAAGCTATTTCGCTTTGGAAAAACCACCTCATGCATCGAGAGAGCTTTTTTTTCGCAAAGTTTCTGCAAATTTGATCTAGTGCCGGTCAACGCACACACTGCCCAACGCGACATTGCAGTTTCGGTTTAAAACATTGAAACAATTAAACATATTTGATTCAACATTCTACGACTAGTTAAATTAATATTGATTGAGTAATAATTATGATGACATTAGACAGTAATAATGACTGATTAATGAAACACTAAACCTAAATAACTAATTAATTACTAACTAAAATTGATAAATTTATGACAAAATTATTTGAAAAAATTAGCAAATATTTACAGATTTAATCGAATTGAAGAGAGGAACCGGTTTGAGGGTTTGCCTAAAATTTGTCCTTTCGAATTTTGGCGTCACAATTTAAAATTTTCTCCAGATCAATATATGTATGTACTTTAATCTAACTTCACTGAAGATTTTTTTAAACTTCCGGCATTTATGATAACCTCTTAGAAATCATAGACTCAAAAAATTCTCATTGACTCATAGACTCTGAAAATTAGGGTCGTCGAGTGCGGACTAATGTTTCGTTAGGATTAATTGAAATTCCTCTCGACGAAATGAAGCCGCGGTTAAACAAGAACGGCACAGCAATAACCGCGTAACAGAATATATCGCGCGGTTACACTGAAATAGAATATGGCCGCGCGAATTCAATTTTGTAGTAATCCTCTGAGTTATGAATTATAAGCAATTTCCACTAATTTCAACATTATTTGAAAACCAGAGCGCGAACATGTACAACGTCCCGTATCGTCAGCGTTGCAGTCGAAGCGGAGTTTTTTTATATCGTATAATAATAATCTTAATTATAATAATATAATAATAATCGTATAATAATTTGTTTTTATTTTCTCGAGAAATGCAAAATTACATACCTTTTGCTTTAACATTCTTCATTGGTGGCTTGAAACAACCGTTTCAACCGTTTCAACCGTTTCACCCTTGTCCTCTCTCCAGGTAGGTTATTTTGTGTTTGATGTTGAATAAATTATCACCATTTCTTTACTTACTTGTTCGCTTTTTCTTCTTTATCGCCTCACTATATCGCGCCTTAACATTTTCAATCTTTTTTTTTCAATTCTGAAGCAAGTCGTCGGTCGTTGCTCACTGGTCATTGTGTGAGAAAAATACTCTCTGAATGATATCTTTAAAGAGAGATGGAGATAGAAAGACATTTCCTAATTAATGTAAGCTGAAAGAAAAACTTTGACCTATTCCTGTCATTAAATGATACAATCCAAAACCTTTTAAGAAAGTCATACAGTCCTAACTGATAATGGATAACATGCCGTCAAATACGAAACGATTACGAGCTTTACACAGCGAGAAATACGAACTGCCGAATGGACGAAGAAATAGCCCAACTGACATACAGGCAGAGAGAAACCGACAGTATACCTGTACTAAAAGAAGTACAAGAAGCCACACAAGCAAGCAGACAAATGGGCAGTGACAGATAGACTGATATAAATATACTCACAGCATGTAATCATAGATATGTACAATTATATTTTTTATATAATTCGGTGGTGTCGACGTGCTGACTGCCAGCATGCACTGAATATGGATGTCTCCTCACTGTAATGAAATGCATGCAATGTCAGCTGTGAAATAATTGAATTGTTCATCTCACCGTATGCACGCCAGCACTGACGCCGGCAACAGCAACGCCACCACCAACAGCTCGAACCTCCACAGAAAATACTCCCCGGAATATCAACAAACCATTTCAGACTGCATAAAGCATAGCATTTGAATTGCAAATATGTTTTTTTATAACAAACTATTTCACTGAAATGAAGAAAAACGCTACCGAGAAGACCCAAAACAACGTAGGTGCAGGTTATCAGCCAGCAGCAGTAAACAAACAAACAAACAGACACTTTGATACACCGGCAGACAGACAGACGGGCAAAGTTCAGTTCATTGGAATAAATTCAAGAGTTCAATACGTGTATTCTTGTGTGTGTATGACGGCCTTTTTTTTATAAAAGGCAGTGTGTATGCGATTGTGTTTAACGTGTTCCATCAGGGCAATACATATACATATACTGGTTTTTATGTACCACGTGGCATACTCGTATCATGCACCAACTGAATGAAATAACACACTTTCCTTCCATTCATAAGTTCTATTTTTGATGGTTCATATTTTCGAACGGTGGAGCGGACCGAAGGTTCGAGAAACAATTTCTAGTGAGGCACTAAACTTCATTTACTTGAACAAAAATAAATACGAGTATGTTATTAATACTAGTAGTGAATTGGCAAAGGGGAATATGACCCTCTGATGATCTGTTATATGCATTATGGCGTCTTCGGTGTTAATAAAATTAAAAACACACATATATTAATATGCACTTATAATTCCCTCAAGAGAGTTTCATTTAGTAAGAAACTCCCTTAAAAGAGCTTAAAAGGTTTGGGTGTGGACCCAATGTTGGTTATTCAGTTTGATTATATTTTTGTACTTTTGGTTGTGACGAATGCACCCACTTTTGAGATTCTGCTAACGTTCTAACACGCCACCTCAACTTTTTCAACTTTCAGATTCTGGATAATTTGCTTCTGTGCTGCTTCTCGTGGAATATCAGCCATTTTAAGTTATGCAGGCACATTGTCGGCTGCCGGATGGCAACGTGTGACGTGCCGGGAAGAGGCCAGTCATTATGCATAGCTTTTGCCAAAGGCCATAAATTTTCTTCTTTAATCGCGCGTCTTTCTAGGAATTTTCTTGAAATCCTCCGACGGTACTCGCTGCCTTTTGTACATTTATTTAAATTAGCAACAGAAGCTGAACTGGAAAATAAGTGCTATTAACGCGGTCACGGCTTTTGGTCACGAATGTGCGATTTATGAAAAAGGAATTCTCTAAAAACTACGAAAAATTAAAACATGTATGTACACATGTATATGTATGTATCTCTATTCGCCGGAATGACAGGACGAGATGAGCGTTCGAAACGTTTCCGACGACTTAAGGCAAAACTTTATCTAAGCTTCTTGCGCAAAAATCCAGAAAGTCGAAAGAAGGGAGAAGACTTCCTTCTCTTTTTCATCCTCCGTTTTCCGCTTAAGACAATTTGTAATTTATTTTATTCACTTATTCTTGCAGGCCCGCACCTTCTCCTCTTCGTCTAATTTTATTTCTGTAATTTTTATTCATTACTTATTCAGCACCTGCTGCGAGGCTAATAGTAGAGAGAAGTAGAAAACAAGCATAAATCTCCTCGATTTTTTTTGTTAAGGATTTGATAAAATCCACGCGCGCTTTGCAAAGGAGTAAAAGGACCAGCAGCGAACTCTTCTAGTTAAAAGACGAGTTATGTACGTTCGCGTTAGAAGAATTCTTCGAAAGTCCCGCAAAGTAAATTAAAATGTAAATTAAATTAGTAATTAAAGCTTTCTCGCTAGACAAGCAGAAAGGCCTTTCCCTCTCCTTCTTCTCCTCCTTTTTGTAGTCGTACTTTTTCAACTTTAACTTTTGTTACTGTATAAGTTATTACTTCTACAAAAACCAAACCTAGAAAGGCATTTACCTCTACCAAACATCGAAGACACGTACTTTGTCACGTCACGGACGGCATTTATGGTCATGTGCCATTCCTGTCCGGAAACTAGCCGGCCCAGAAGTGTGCAATAGGTGTGCAATAGTCAGTCTCTTGTCGTCTGCTAATCTTTAAGCAACTCTATTATTCTTTTATACAACTTCCGGAACAGCATTTACCCTCTTTCGTCACAGCATTTCGCGCTTTTAAGACAGCACAAAACGTATGTGCAAAATAACCTGCAATGGCTAAAAATGCACGAGTATATGCATGCTCGAGGGAGCATTTTCAACAGGCTTTCACAAAATTATACCTCGTTATGATAGAAAGGGTAAATAATGAGTCATATACGTGTCATTTTTGAAAATTCGAAACCTATTTCAACCCTACGGAAACACGCAACACGCTCACTTGTCCCTTTTTTGAGATAATCTTTAGTTTTTTTAGCCTAACGATTCGAGACGTTATGAGTCAACAAGATTGTAAATAAAATTTTGCGGTAAATATTTTGCAGTTTGAAAGGGCGAGTTTTTATTTTGGTCATTTTGTTTTAAAAACACTACAAACGTTTTGGTTTTAGCCCCTGATTTGTTGACACAATTTACAAGTTCACTTCTTGATACCTTGATTCGCCAAAACCTTCAACCGGATTTGCGGCTACGTCTAGCATTTCATTAACTTTACTAAACTTCTGCGAAAAGCAAGTCATCTCCTGGAAACAACTCTAATCCTCTACACTGACCCAAAAAAGTACCATAAAAGTGTCATTAAAGTCTCATATAAAGTTCCATATAAGAACTCAATTTCATATTGAATAAGTTTCATATTGCATTCAGAGACCGCCTGTCAGAGAGAATCCTTACTCGTCGGGACATAAAATGGCCAAGTAAAATTTTATTATAAATTTCAAGTGTAAATTTATTTAATGGGTTATTGCATAAAGTAACATCGCACAATCGCACAATTTTTCATAAAAAAATGTATTTATAAAATTCTAATTATTTGTTTTTAATTTCAAAAATTAAATGGAATTAGAAATTGGTCAAGACTGGCGATTGATCTTGGGACGTTGACGTTGTAAGACAGGTTAGCGCTATTTTTCTAATATTGATTAATTTCTCTTTTTATAGCATTTAAAGTTATCTTACATTCTACGAACATTTCTTAAAATATGTTTATATATGTTTTTTTTTTTGGTTCAGTGTAAAAATTGTACTGGTCATTTTCTCGGCAGCTTTGTTATTGTTAACCTTCTGCAAGGTTCATCTTCTATCTTTCCACCTTTTATTTTAGTCGTCAAAAGTGACGTATAATGCGATTTGCTGAGAATACGGCATCATACCTACTGTTACAACAATGCCGTAACATACTGTGAAAAAAGCAACAACATCAAATAAAGCCATGCTTCTTTACTAATCCTTAAAAAAAATCACAAAAATATATAAACGACGTACGAATGAATCTTTATTTCTGCAAAAATCAGAAAAAGTTTTTGGTTGGAATTCATTCTCATTCCAAGCTTTGCAGTCAGTCTAATATAAATTTAATTAAACGAATGAAATCCGCTGAATCGGCTGAGAATCTGGACCTCTTCTGTCGCACTATATTTCCCTTCAAATAAGATCAATTTAAGGAAGGCATAATTAATCAGGAATGGCAAAAGAAATAATTTCTAATGACACTTAATCTTATTATAGTGGAAAAAGTATCGTAAAGTACAATATTTGCGACACTTTAATAAGAATTTAAAACGTAATAACTTTAACGTAGTAACTTTTTGAAACTTTAAGGCAGTTTCAGCACATGTCAATAAGTGGAAGAGCTTAGGAACTATGTCCTAAATATGCACAATTTGTAACGACCACCGTAAACAGCACCACGACGTTGCATCGTACATACGTAGCTACTAAGTTATGAGCAGCTGGACCTTATCGGATGGCAGACGATTGTAGCCACAACTTCATAATGTAATCCATTAAAATTCAATCCGGCGCACCTCTCTATGAGCACGCCATGTATAGTGCTCCACAATATCCATCCAACTGGAAAAAAGAAATATAAAAGAAATCTGTTATCAAAAAAACCAACAAATCGTATAAAAGGCACCAAATTCTGCCGGCCGGAGAAGAGCAAAATCTGCCGCAAAAATGTTGAACAATTGAGCTTCGAGCTCAGAAGCGGCATGTAAAATATTGTCCGACTAATTCACAGCTCGAAGGATGGCCTGGAAGTGGTCAGTAACATAGATTTTAGAAGTTTTTTAGGTCCAACAAACATATAAAAAAACAGCGGATAAGAAACTGCGGGCAGAAGCCCGTAGAGCTCATTGTAGTTGTTGTTTGTGTTCTTGTTTGAGCCAAGTCAAGTCTAGTATAAGGGACAAACACGAGTGTTTAGAACATGGGCAGCCCGCTCATCTAAAGCGAGAGAATCCAGAGTTACTCTTGAGTTCAGCTTCAGAGCAAGCGTGAGAGCTTCGCAAAATTCTAATAAAAGCAATAAAAGCTGTCGGCCTAGAAACAGTTAATGCTTCTTTGATGTCGATAGATTAAATTTGTACGGTTTGATTAAACTAAGCATCACAAGCTCTCCAGCTTAGAGCTGGCCTTCCTCGCCCATTGCATATCCTTGACCGAAAATAGTTCTCACCACATCAGCCCTCCAGCCGTCAATCCGTGAAGCTCAGCCAACGTTATCAAACCCTTTTTCAGAGATGATGATATATTCTCCTTTTAGTATGCGGTCTTCACGAGTGATGACACCAACCTACACGCCAGGGCCTACATATGTATGTATGTATGTCCAAACAGGGGCATATAAAAGATTCTTCCGTTGTGGCTGTTGCTGCTGCCTTCGTCCTACATGAAAAAGTAATGTTGCTTGAAATACTTGTCGTTCCACACTCCAACAAAAATGTTAGTATTACCAACAAAAATTAAACTGTTTAATTGTTTTAAATTTTTTGTTTATTTATTATTTAGTTGAATTTTTATATTAATTGTTTGAATTATTCTAATTTACGTACTTTTTAGTGTTCGAGTACGTATTTAATAAACTTCAATACAATCAAAAATTTTATGTCGTTTAATATTTTCTCGAACAGATCACAGCGTTGCCTACTTTATATGATATATTCTTATTCATAATATATATTTTTATACAGCCACAATTTTTGTTTTGTTATTCTATTATTAAATTAAGTTATTAAATTTTAAATTGTTTATTATTTATTACACTGTATAATGCAGTGCTGTGCTCTCTCATTTGAAGGTCTGTAGTCGGGAAAGTTTTCTGAATTATAGTTTTCTGAATACAGCTGTATAGCACGAAAAGCCGTACAATTCTAGGTGTACAAAGGTTACATTATACTATAGCTGTACCATATTGTAAGTAACAAACACTATGCTTGTACTTAATTTTAATATATATTTAGTTATATCTCACATTTAAAAGAGCAAAAGGGAACGTTAATAGTGGAGCTAATAACTGTATATTTCTAAGATTAATAAGTTATGGGTGCCTTCCCTTTGGTAATAAATAGATGCTTTTCCGTTCATGTATTGTGTATTTACAATTTTCTTCTGAACGTCAATTCTTTTGTCGAAAGAAAAACATACAATAAATATAGTAACTTTTTTCTGTGACTGTATCTTTGAAGAGTCACCGATTTTGATGTACAGTAGGAGAAAGAGAGAGAGAGCGGCGCAGAGAGAGCGAATGAATGTATACGGTGTTGTTTGTGGCCAACAAGACAGTGCAACATGGCGTCGCTGTCGAGAGGCAGTCAAGTAGCAGCAGCGGCAATGTCAGCGACAACAGAAACAGTCGAAAAGCTGAGAAAAGCAAAATGCAAAGGGAGAAAAAATTTGCAAAAAGTGGTGCACTTTTAGAAGCAACATATTGAAGAAATGCTTTTAGAATGATTTGCTTTTATGCGTTTTTGCCCTTTCCCTTTCCCTGCATTTCTATACGGAAAAGGCAGGACCAAAAAAGAAAGACGAGAGCAAGCCAGATGATAAAGAGCGGTAGGCAATATGTACGGCTGTGGTTTTAGACGGTTGATGACGTGTGTGTGTATGCGCCTGTGTGTTTGTTTGTGTATTTAAGGAATTTGCAAAATTTATTGGTTTTTGAGATAAAGCGTTTGTTTTTGAGCCCACATCTGGAAACCAGAGGAAAAAGCGGTGGAAAATTCTGCTGGAAATACCAGAGACGCGAAGACGGCTTTCCTTTGCTGGATTCTTATCCCTGTCGGGTAATGTAAGTAACACGCAAAACGCATTAGTTACCAGCAAGGAAAGAGAAACAAAGGAAGGAGAAACTCGAGATTGGAAAAAATGGTTTTGGCGCCAAGAGAGATTACTTTTTTCTTTCTCAAGAGTGTTGAAAAAGTAGACCGATGCCAAATTGATAACATTTTGCCGTACTTTTTAATGTATAATTAAACCAGCTTCAAGAGTAACTGCAAAAACAAAGAACAAAAATTTAACAAATCTAAAAAAAACAATAAAAAAATTGAAGGTCGAGTAATTATATCGGTATCAATAAATTTTAATAAATGTGCACGGAAAAGGAAAAAGAATTCAAAGAAGCTTTTTCGCTCACTGATTTTCCACAAAGAGGGCTTGCTCTTGTTGGTCAAACATTTAATTCTGGTGTATGTTTGTGTGTGTGTGTGTATTTCACCATAAATGAATTGGTCATCATTAAAAATTAATTACATTTATGACGTCTTTTTTCGCTTTTCTGCATTTGCATTACGCATCAATTTTTTTGTTTTTTGTTTTTTTCTTCTACGAAGTATCGTATTTAGCTACAGCGTATTATTTGAAAAATTTATATTAATTAATAAATTTTTAATATTACTCGGTATTTTAAATATTAATGAAATAATAACAGCAAACAAATACGCTTCTCTGAGCCGCAATTGTTTAACATTCTCTTGCATTTTGATTTGTTTCATTCGCGTGACGTCAAAGAAATGTAATTAATTATTAACTTGTTGTATTTGAGCTGACAACTAATTTAACTACTAAGCTCTGAGGGTTGGTCTCCGGACAGACAAAGCAATTAACAGTGACGGCAAAAATTGGTTTAATTAAAAGCAAAAAGGCAAAGAGAAAAAATCGGTCTTTGTCGGTTGGGAAAGAAAACAAAAGGTTGTTGTTTTAATTTTATTCGTATTTTAAAAGGAGTTTAATTGCGGTTTTATATACTCGTAGATACAGTAGAATGTATTTGTCAAAATTAATGGTATAAAATTATTATTATTTCGAAGATAGCTGTACCTCTGGGTTATTATTATTCACAGGTATTTGACTCTTGAAAATGCTATAAAAAATTAAGATTAAAAGAATTGGAGTAATCATCTTTTTCTTGAATAGCTTTTTGCTTGAGGCACTTTTTTATTGCACTACAAAAATACGAGTATATCCGCCTGATCCTCTTTCTTTTTCCTCTTTCGTCCTGCTACTTCGGATTTTTGAAAGGCCTGTAATTTATAATTGAACAGACTTTGCTGTTGTAGATCTGACTCATATTGTGTTCGTGTTTTTTTTACCACTTCTGTTTCTTCTCCTCATGTTTTTGTCGGGTTCTTAATGTTAAAAATCTTCTTAGCAATGTTAATGCGATGCTGTTTTTGGTTGAAACTGAGCAATTTTCGTACGAATTTCGCGACAAACCCGTCTCATGCTTAAATTATTGTTAAAAATCGAATGGCACAAGGCAATCGATAGGTTTAGGTCCTCAGCAACTTCTCTAACGGTGATTAGACGATTGGCGGGAATTCAAAATTCGCGTTACTTTTTGAACAGACCTCGTATGTTCAAGGCCAAAAAGTAATTTCTACATAAAAAAATAAATTAGCGCTTTTTCTTCGTTGCTTTCTTTTTTCTTTTGCTTCTGCTTTCATTTTAAACCTGGTTACTAATGAAGGTCTTAAGGCTTTGCTTTGTTTCGTTTCTTGCAATGAAAACAGACACTACCAAGTACATACATATACACGCACATATCCATCCATATATTAACAGTGATAAATCATGAGTGTGTGTGTGCATGAAAAGAAAACATATGTATATGCTTGGCTCCTTTAAGTCGAAATGTGTTCGTAAAAGAAGGCAAATGTGTACAAATTGTTTACTGCTGGCGCCGTGTGTGCCGTGTGTCTCCAATTTTTTACACTTTGCGTACTCGTGAATGTAACATCGCGTACCCCGTGCTGAGATTTTAGATCATATGAGAAGGCGTCTATTCTTGGTATACTCGTATGCATACTATATGCAAGATTATGTTTTTTGCCTCTATCAAGTTCTGAGCTCTTGATGTTGTACAAATTGTAGGATAACGTAAAAAATATTAGTCATGCTGACAACATAATATTTTTTAAGATAATCTCAATTCGATTTATTCCTTGCTTCGTACCTACAAACACGCTGCACGTATGAAGTCGCTTGTGTATAGCCGTCATCGCAGATACCGTCATGTAAACATAACCTGCTCACATTCAAACAGACCTTTAAAGCTTTACTTAAGTCAACCAAGTGTGTAAACTTCGGTGTAAGTAGAGTAAATGTACAACCCTCAACTGGTGCAGGCGTGGGCAACTTTGAACTCTACTATATTTTCATTTTTCTTTTTTTCCGAGCGTCGTATGTTCTCTGCCCGTTAATCTGGCCGCTCACTCTTCGGCCTCACTTTCTCGAGTTGCTGTAAATAATTCTTTAACCCAAAGTGCATGCGGGTAATGTTTGTTACAACCTTAACTACGGACTTGCAGCTGCAGTTCTTCATGATTCATAACCGCTGGCGCGCGGAGCTCCCAACGAAAACACAGCAACGAAAGCGACACAAAAATCAAAGGATTACTTTGTTGAGACTAGAACAGAAGCAAAAATGGCAGTGAGAAATGTCATAATTTGCTCCGGAAGTTGATGCCGTCCGTCTGTAACCGTGTAATGGCTCCGTGTGTGTGTGTTGTTCAAACACAAAACTGAAGTTCAAAGAGTTTAGTTCATGCTCGTACGACACAAAAATACATAAACATGAATCCGGACAGACGGAGAAGAAGTCAGGATGGATTGGAACCGGCTAGAAACAGGTGGCAAGGCAGGCACTACAAATTTAATGAAGTTCGTAGATCCTGAAGTTCATAAAGAGACCCGCTCTCAGGCAGTGACCGCGTACAAGCACTTCCTTTACAACAGTGAAGGAGAAGAGTACACAGAAAATTTATGTGTAGCTGTTTGTGTGTGTGTAATTGTATAATATATGTAGGTGCTTGAAAGTGTGCGTGCACAACAGCACTTTCCGGCCAACGCTTACGAATGCATAATTTTTTCCGTTTCCCGTTTTTAAGCTCTCAGTTAAGCCAAACAGAGAAACACACATTCACACTTGCGAAAGCGAGCATACAAACACACACACAAAAGGAAACTCCTTCGCACCCACACCCACACATTCTCACAGTTATGCACTCTTGGCATCGAGCATATGGATTAAATTTATCAATAGCAGAGGAAGAGAAGAAGCTGCACGGTTAAGAGAATGGCAGAAGCGGAAGCGGAAATTCGAGCGCATTAACCAGCTGGCGACTGTCATACTCACGACGGTGATGTTGCCGTAAAGGTGCTGCGGCAGGAGATGGTGCCGCGCTGTCGTTTCCGGTTTTTAAATAATTATCGCACTCGCATGCCATTTGACGATGCAGAGAACGGAGTAAAGCGCCGCGTGGTTGCGGCAGCAGCAACAACAGCATTTGCGCCGAGGCATCCACACACATGAATGTTAACTCAGCAAAGGATATGAAACGGAAACGGAAACGGAAATGAGCACCTAAATAAGTCACCACTAAGTGTTATTGTTTTGTTTAATTTTGCACTCACCGGTCTTTTTGTCTCTGCGAGTCTTTTAAATTATGATTTTATCCTTTGCTGCTGTTATTCTTCAATTAAGTGTTCCGTGGGAGATGATAATGCAGTTTAGACAAGAATAAAATTGGTATAAAAATATATTGCTGCCTGACACGGTACTTTCCTTTTGTCGCTTTGAATGAAGGAAAAAATTGGCTATACCAGCAACATGGAACTATGAATAATCCGTCTCACAGCAGCTCGGAAATTTGAGATCACATCGACTCGCTTCATTAATTCGACCGTTTATTTTGAAAGTGTGGCAAGTTAACATTTGGCACCTGCGAAATAAATGCTCCTGAATAAATTCGTTGTTATTTATTCAGGATTTTATTGATTTTGTTAAGGTTCTTGTTTCTTATTTTATTGCTATTTATGATCCCTACTTTTTGAATATGTTTTCTCTAATGAATCGCAAGCAGGCAAAAGGAACATTTTAGTACGCAATTTTTTACCTTCCAGCAACAAGCAAAAGCTTCTAGCCTAAAATATCAATAAAACATTGCCATAATTCATATAAATAAAATAAAGAAAAATCGACATATGTAATTAAAAACATTATGAATACATCGTCATTTTTCAAAGAATAAATTAATAAATAATGCTTTCATATAAACAATATGAAATTCTTTTGTGAATATAAAATAAAGAGTATAATAAAGCCTGTTGCTCAGTTTCATTGCTTTGGGGCCATTTTATTGCTCAAACGATGAGAGCAAAAGCAAAGTTATGACAAATAAGTTTAAGCCTAAAAGGATATAAAAAATGGCCAAAAATCAATTTATTAAGACCAACGCTGAGATGCTTAGAAGCTTTTTCAAAGAAGAATTTTGGGTCTCGGGTTGACCTCTTGAAAATGGGTAATAAAAGCTTGACACAAATACTGTAATAAAAAATCATAATCATTACAAATTTATCGTTCCTTTTATTAGCTCGGCGTAAATAATCACTCAGCGAAAGGCAATAAAACGGCAAGTATGTAACGGCATCAAAAACATGTATGAGGATAATAACCTGTCACGGCTCGAGCGTTTCCTTCGACGTATGACGACTCCGTATGACGCTCCGAATAAATCATGTACATACTCTCTCTGTATGTACATACGTGCATGTGTGTGTGTGTGTTTGTTTCACAAAGGTCAACAGTATCATTCAAAACATTGTGAAAACAATCTGCACGCAGTGTAAACTGAAACCTATTGTAAAAACCATTGTAAACATAATTAGGAAAAGAGAAAAGAGGAAAGTGGAAGTAGGTACTATAAAAAATGTGGAATGTTTTTTTGTAGACCGAAAACACAACACATTTGAACAATGAGCAGAGCAATGTAAAATCGTTGCATTTAAATGCCATTTTTCGGCAAAAACTCGACTTTAAGCTGACCAGCAGTGTCGAAAAACAAACCAGATGAGCGAAAATAATGCCTGCAAAATGTTTGAATATCCGTTTCGCTTTACAACCGGCCAATGGTATTAAATGTGTGTGATGGCAGCTGCATCAACACACGCCTTTTGTGATTTTTGAAACTCCGAAGTTTTTGCTTCAACATTTTTGCAGCAAATGCTTTCGTACAAAGACGAAAATATTAAAAAAACTTGGTCTGAATGTTAAAAAATAACAACTTTAAAAAACTTAGCTAAATACAAGAAAGAAAAATTTCCATCCTTTGAAAATGTTTATTTGAAAGCGTTGTTTGAGCATGTTTAAAGAATTTCTACGCGTTTGTGCGAGCTTGTGAAAATTAAAAAGTCCATGAGGAGGATACAGGAGCAAAGTTGATACACGGAGAAACTCATTTCGGATGTGTACCATGCATTTTTCATTGCTTACCCGGAGAGATGATGAATAAAAGGGCAACAAGAAAAACTTGTGAATAACTGCAGAGGTTATGAATTATAGAAAGATCTCTGAACAAAATACGCAGGATATGATTTTATTTAATCATTCTAAATTGAGCTAAAAACCAAAAATTTAAATTTTTCCTTGTATTATTAATCTTTTACATTAAATTTGTTATACTTTATTTAGCAGCTGGCTGACAATAGAGTTAATTTTACCGTAAATTTAATTATCCTTTTTCTTTCGATGTCACTTGCCCGGAGTAAATTGAGCCTAAGGCATGGCGTGAGGCAAATACTCAACGACTCGCTCTGCCGGGACGTGACAAAGGACGTGACGAAATTGTTGTAAATTTTTAAACTGTATCAAACCAAATCCATGATCCTTGGTATCCTCTAAGGCGAACCATCTGCAATTGCCTCTCTAGTCTCGTCATGAAGACAGGACGGAGTGGTGAGTTTTTAAGCGTTTGAGAGCCGTGCAAACTTAACTGGGACTCCCGCCACCCGCCTCCGTACTTTTGTTAAACTCGCTTTGTCATTCAATTCGTACCGTTTCCCAATTGACGCTGGTGGCGTCGTGAGTCGCCACTGACGAGCCGTTCTTTGTTAGCAGCTTTGTTGTCACTATTTCCTGTCCCATGTTCTGTCTCTGTCTCACCTCGCTCAATTCGTTGCAGCCATCTTTTCGTTCGGCAGGTTTTTATTAATTCATTACAGCATTTCCTTGTCGTATAGCCTTTGGTACTACTTCTGCTGCCACCACAGATGCTTTCACGAGTCATCGCCAGGTCGACGCACTTCGCCAAGCAGTTTCGTTTGGTTGAATCAGTTGAATTTAATGAGTCACCGCCACAGTGTTTGATTCCAGCGAGTGCCTGTAGATACCGGACTCAAAGAATATAATGATAATGACATTCAAATAATGAACCCACGTAATAAAATTGCAAATAATTGAACAGAGAGAGACTGAAGTGCTGCTACCCTTCTTTTATAAAAATATTGTATATTTTTTGGTAATATGCTATTATTTGTTGGTTTGTTTGCGAAGTATATTTTATATATAAAGACGGAAAGTACTTACAACTGAGAAGCAAAGATCGTCTATTATAAACAACGCCAATGTAAAAAAAAATAATACGAATTATAGATCTGAAGTAATGACAGCAAAAATATTACTATAAAATTCTGGCGGGATCGACAATATTATATATAAGAAGTGTTTCTTATTAAAAGAAGTAAAAGTGATAAAAATTCTTCATACTTTAATCATGAGTTTCTGACTTTTTGAATTTTTGAAAAATATGAATTTCTTATTAAAATTACGAATTTATAAGATTAACTTTTTGTTTCAAGACAATAAGACTTTCTTTGTAAAATTAATAAGATTTCTCAATGAAAAAATCATTTATTTGTATGTTTTAATAAGATTTCATAGTAAAATTGCTCAATAAGAAGATCTTATAATTTTTATGTAGTACTATTTTTCTCTGTGCAGGTTTATCAGTTGCCTAATTGCCAAAACATATCTGATGCCTCCCACTCTTTTTTGTATATTTCTATAATTTTTATATTTAGTTTTAAAGACATTAAATCTTTAATAAGAAAGTCCAAAGCTGTAATTTCAGATATTGCTTTTGGATATTGTTGCTTTTGGAAATAATACAACAAATGAACAAACAAACATACATAAAAACAAACAAACAAACAAATAAACAAACAGATTTGTTAATTCAACTCTTTTTAAAGTGTTATAAAAACTTCTCCTTTATTAGGATTATTTCTAGCCTTCTCCAGAAAGCATACCTATCCTAAAATACTTTGATTTCTCCAATTCCTTCGAAGTCAACGCTTGCACACAATAAGATCAGACAGGGGTGGTTCTAAACGCAGGGGCGGAACCGACAAATAAAAATAAAACCTGCAATAAAAATAAACTAGCGTTCATTCACCAGCTGGAAGGAAACAACAAATGCTTCAAATTCATTCGAACGCGACTCAAATAACTCTGAACACGGTGCCGAACCCTCTCAACCCTTGCGAGTGTACACCATATACATATATATGTAAGCTGATGAGGCCGAAGAATAGATATGGCAGGCTGAAGAATTTGTTCGAAGGTAGTTAATGGTTAACGCTGCAGAGAAAAAGCGTATTTGGAAACAACAATATGTAAGTATTTGTACATATATATATTCGTTTATTGCCTTGCATACCCTTTACCAATTGAAAAGGATTGCCCACACTCGCAGAAGCAATCGAGACACTTGCTTACGACAATAGCGACATTCAATTTGCCATAATTGAAATTATTTTCACGTTAATTGAACCCTTTTTGTTGGCTTAAAGTATTTTTCGCTTTCTATTTCTACGCCCAAAAGGGTCTGCCACCAGCTAACGACGAATCGATGAGTAACAGCAGTTACCAGAAGGGGGAAGTACCAGCGATAAGAAATAAAAAAAGAATAGAAAGCATCTAAAGACGGAGAGAGAAAGTGGGTGGTACAAAGTTGTAAAATTTGAAGAGGAATAAAAGAAGCAGGAGAATTGTTGGCTGCTATAAATTATTAACAGCCTTATTTTAGATACTCCTCGATACTCCTCGAGGCCTCATTCTGCGGCGCTGTTTACGGTGAGTCAAAATTCTGCCATTTTACTTTTATATTGAACTGCCGAAAGTTCTGACACCGACTCGCAGTACTTAGGAAAATTATTGCAAGTTTGTGCATTCTGCGAACTTTCTTCGTGAGAGTCGGCAAATTTTCGCACTTCTGCGAAAGACACTGCTCCTACGCCCTGCCTCTCTCCCTCCATTCGATCCGGCCGCTTTCTGCGGCACTTAAAAGCTGTTTTTTGTTCTGTTGTTGGTGGCGCATTCCTTCTTCCTATTTTGGTGCATTTCTTGCGCAATAAATTTGCATAAAATATCAAATGATGCTCGGCGAAACTTTGTTCCCAGCTGCCGGCCTGGCGGCATCCATGACTCGTTCATTATCTGCCTGTCGCTCTGTCGATTATTGCAATTATTTTTCAGATATTGATTACAATCCATTGGTTTTTCTTTTTTTTATTTATTATGGTGGCACTTGAAATATCTGCAGCTGTTTTTCAGAGAAGTTTTTCCGTGTTTTTCTTTCGTTTTCCAAAATCGAGTAAGCGTGAAGATGAAAATGTGCAACCATTTCATAAAACAATTAAAATAATTCAATCTGCTGCAGAATTCTTTTCATCGAAAGTTTATTTTGGGCTTGTTTTTGCTTTGGTCATAAGTTTTATTTATTTATTATTTTTCGTTTCGAACTGAATTCGAAGAATTTTTGCTAATGAAAAACTTTGGGAAATATTTTGATGGGAAAAGTTTTGATGTTGCTGGTCGTGGCAACCAGTAATGATACTGAAGGTGGCACTCCCGATGATGACAACATTGGTGATGATAAAAATAGAAACGTTGTTGGGTCTCCTAAACCCTTTGGCTTAACATTACGTACAAAGTGCTCCGAATTCTTTGGGAGTATTATTTTTAACTGTTAAGGAATACATTAATACAGTATTATATCTAAATTATAAAAAAAAATTATAAAGCTTGTAATGCAGATAATTTATAGAACAACAACTATAACAATTAAGAGGTTAAGTTCATTTAAATTAGCTCAGAATTGTTTATTTTTTATAAATTATTCAATTTGCACAATTTTCGCTCAGTTGTAACAAAAACTGATGAAAATGTTTTTAAGCCAAACCTTAATGTTTAATTACACGCACATTAAAATGGTCATACGATAGTTCTATATATTAGTGGCAAGAGCCATTCTGCAACAATTCGCAAAATTTCCATTTAATGCACTTTAGTTTCGTACTTAGTTTGTGTTTTCGTTTTTGTATTTACTGTTATTTCACATTATTTCCAATACACCGCAACGAAAATATTCGAAAGGATGGACTTGATGAAAGCCACTAACGAAGGAGGAATTAGTCGAAAATTAAGTATGTATTCGTTATGACAGTTCGTTACTCAGAAAATATTATATCGAAATTATCATAACAAGATTCCGAAATGGAAAGAATTATTATATTTATTAGATTGTATTAAGAAAATCAAAGTTCATCGGTAAAAGAGAAAAAATTAAAAAAAAATATAATTGAAATTATTACAAAAAAACTTTATTAGTCGTTAAAGGACGTAAAACCGTGTTGATGAGAAACGAATAGCTAAAATTTATTGGTCCGATAAATCAGAGTACTTGATCGTAATTCTCGCAAGACGAAAAGTACAACAATCCTTTCTCCTGTCACTAAAAATGTGTGGCTTTTTTGTGCATTTTTATATTGGTAGTACATTTTTTAAAAACCTTAAGATTTCTAAGATTTTAAAAGTCCAAGATCGATTTCGAAAAAATTCAAAAGGCTTGAAAACAATATATAAAGCATAATTATTTTGCACGAGGTTTTTTATGGCCCAACTAAGCCCAACCAACCCAATACAGTTTTGTAACTAATTCGAATGACATTTTCAAATACATTCCAAATGAATTGTGTTTTTGTTTGCTTACGAGAGTGCTCCTAATTAAAATTAATATTTGCAAATATGATTCAAACAATTTTAATGGATGGGAATAGTCGGGAAAATGCAAATATTGCATTTCGACGAGAGCGCGTTTCGCAATTTAACCAAATCGGCAAATATTCGCGCACTTGAATTTAGTGAGTTCATAATAATTTGCGTGTCATAAATTTTCATAAATCGGGATACCATTATATATCAATCATGCGGAGTTTGTAGCAACAAATACGAACCAAATAATCAAAATTAGCTTAATTTTTATGCTTAAATATTTTATTTAAATTTGAAATAGTCACATTTTACACGCTTGTAAAATTTGTAATATAATAATAATATTCACTAAAGTACTCGTAAATAATTCAAGTTCTTGGAGTTTATTTCTCGTTTATTCGTATTTTTCCTTCTATTTTACCCTAGTTCTTATTTTTTATAAATTCTAAATCAGTTCAAGACTTTTTTCTTTCAAGATTCTAGCTTATATCTTAAGGTTTCGCATTAACTCGCATTGACTTTGCCTTTCGCTTTCGCTTTTTATGCAAATCCCTCTAAAGAAAAGCTCCATACGGTTGACTTATGATCCGCTTCTGGCATGAGTCTGAAACAGGTTTAACTACTGACTCACGAACGGCAAAACTTCCGAAGAACGTAGCCAATGCCATGCACACACATATACACACGTAACCGCAGTGGAACGGGGCGAGAGGATGAGGGTTCTCTTGCTCGCAGTATAGAGATAAATCGCGGGAAATATGAATAAAAATATTCGAAATTATTCACTGTTTAGTGTCCTTTGTGACAACAATAGAGACAACAAAAAGAACACGCGAAGGACTGAAGGCAAAGCAAAGCTAACCGGATTTACGGAGAAAGAGAAAGTCAGAGCAAAGAAAGTCGTTACGGACAGAGAAGGTCGTTATTTTCACGCTAACAAGAAATATGGCAATTGTGTCTATGTCCTTTATAAATACTTAGAAGTAAAATTTAGAAACATCCCGCCCTAGGAGGTGCACTAAGGCTATAAAAATATTGTGTTGGCAAAATTTCATGTTTGTTTGCTCTTCGGTTTGGCCTGTACCTATGTCGATCAACTAGTCAGACACCACGATTTTTTATATATAGTTTATATGTATATATAGATAAAACGGAGTGCGTGTGGGTACAAATGGATTTAACCCCTTTCTAATCAAGGAACAACAAAAACTTGCTGCCAACTAAAAAGTACAAGTTAGCTGTGATGGAGTAAAGAAAATGCATCGCAAAAGAAGCAATGAAGAAGAAAGCGGAATGAAACTGAAAATTGAATGTTTTCGGCAATCTAATGTCATCATAACTCATCGGAGATTTGAGAATTTGAAACCGACTTTTAGAGGAAATTAAATTCCGAATTGATTGATAGAGGTTCCAGCTGCCTAAAAAGCCTACAACATAAATAATTCAGTCGTATTGACGCATTTCAACAATAGTTAATCTGACTCCTAGTCTTTTTTCTGATATTTCTACTGACCACATCTTATCTATATATATACATGTATATACATATATATATGTATGTACATACGTACCTACGCTTGACACAATAGCAAAGATAATTCATAGAGTCAAGCCTTATTCTAAATATAAGGTTGGCTGGAATCAGATCCTCATGGCCGTAGCCTTTGGGTTTTGTCCAAAGAAGTTGCTGCCACAAGAACTAGAGAAAACCAAACCTTGGACAGCAGCTTGTTCGGTGCATGTTTCCAGTCTGTCATTCCTTTTTTTCTTTTTGGTGTCCCTTACAAGCTTTTCGCTCTCTACCGCGCCTGCTTTTGCTGGCGTCATGGCCCCTCAGTCTTTTTGAAAATGCGACAAAGTTTTCAGTGCACCGTTTTATGTATGGCGTTAATCCACTTTTTTGTTGTTGCTGAATTAGCAGCTGCCGCGCTACTTCGGCACTGCACCAGCAGCAGCGTCATCAACGTCAACATTATCTTCATAAAAGAGCTCCCGCGACGAGCTTTGTTATGGGTTGACTGCCGCAGGTATAAATATCACTTTGTTCCTTTCACCCTTTTGCCTTCTTGCACGATCCGATGGCTCGTTTTCGGAGGGAGTTTTAAGTCGTTTCGAAGGGAAGGATGTGTGTGCTTTATGTGTGTGTTTTGCCAAAAGGAATTTTGAAGTTCCGAATTTATTATAAATGATTATGATGACTTTTTGTGAGCACTTTTTTTTGTTATTTTCATAAAAACCCGCGAGAGTAGATCAACATCGGTGTTCGTCGGACGCTTTCTCTTCAAACCTTTATTTATACTTTATAACCCTTTGATATCACAAAATAATGCAACGAATGCTGAATATACAAACGTTTTCTGAGGACTTAACCAGAAATCTTTTTCTTTATGAGCCCTAAAAAATTTCATTCGGATAATTTTCCTGTTTTTCCAAAAAACCTTGGCAGCTTTCTGAAGTTTGCTCTCCACTGATTTTGCAATACCATTTATTTTTTAACACAGCCTTTTAAACCTGACCCATTCTTGTCGTATTCTTGTGGGTTGTCGCTTCCTTGAAGAAAATTAAAAAAACAATTTCTTCCTCTTTCAGTTTGTGTGACACAAAGAAGACAATTCAGACGACAAAATGGCATTATTAGAGCATCTTCTCGTTGTCTCATAAATGAAAATGCTTTTGTGCAAATCTTGTGCGAGTCAGTCAGAGACAGTCAGTCATCTGGTTGTTGCTGATGAAGGCCGATTGCATATGTTGAAAATTGCTTGAAAATTTATCGGGTCGGTATCTCTTTCTGCCTTATACCAACCACTGTGCTTCTCTGTTTTCTCCTTCCCCACTCTATATCTCCATTTATTTTTTCTCCTCCGTTGATTGCTCCGTCTCTCTGCTGTCTTTTTGCCCTATTTGGTTGTTGTATGTATATTTTTCGGTCTATGTTGCATTTATTGCGGCCCTCAGCCATGCAGCCGTCTGCCATCATCAGCATTGGGTTGGTCTTTGCCTCGTTTCATTGACTTTTCACTTCTTTTGCCCTGCCTTTTGGAACAATTAAAAAGTCGTCTTTGGGGGTCCTTTTTTAGGGCTTAGATAAGAATTTACCATTGTTTCTTCTGTCTTTTTACACACATTTTGATATGCTCTGATACACATCTACAATTTCGTGTATGTATTGTTATCTATGCCTTTTTGCCGCATGCACGTAGTATGTTAACGTTAATGTAAGCTCCCGTCATGGCTGCCTGCGTCTGCGTTACGTAACCAGACGGTAACCCTGGTTGTGTTTTTGCGTCTCAAATCCGCACGCCAAATTTGCTGTGTCGTCATCACCGCGATGTATTATCATTGATACTTCTTTTTTCCTCCCACTTCCATTCCCACTCCCACTCCCACTCTCCCTCTTCCTTTTCTTCCATTTTTCTTCCTCATTCTCTTTTTATCTACCGATTTTTTTTTATTTTCATTTCTCTATAAACATTTCAAAATATTTTTAAGATTGTATCCATGGCATACACTCGTATATATGTATATATACATACATATGTATGTACAAGAACAGGTGAAGGCGTGTGTATCAGCAGAGTACTTTCCTGCGTGGAGAAAAGCCTAAGAAATAGACTGCGTTGAGTTCTCCTTAGTTCTTCAGGATTGTTTCCAGTCTAAATTCATATGAAGCACATTCGATTGATCCATTGAGACTTTCGGTTTCATGCTTAGGAAGCTTTGAAAAGTTATGAATATTCCTTTCGGAAGTAAGCCCTTCGATTTCGTTTCGACACATCCTAAAATACTGTAAATACTTTCCTGTGGATTTTGCTTTCAAAACGCGCCAACTAAAGCTGGAGAGTTGATAAAGCTCTCATCTGCAGCTTGAGTCTATGTGCGTAACTAAAGCTACTTCTCAATTGTTGTTGTTGTTGTTGTTGGCCACAGTCACACAACACAACCCACACCCGCACAAACAAATAAAGCAGCAAAACCTTTCTTTTTCGGTACCTACTGAGGGAAGTTGAAGTGTTTGTATTGGTGTTTAAAACCAATATTTATTATTGGTTTTATTTACCAACTATTTAAAAAACTGTGTCATTGCAAAGCATCAATAAATGAACATTGAACTTTGTGGAGTCATCATCAAGACTAAAGGGCTCAGTTTAAGTCGAATAAATAAATAAATAATTTTTGCTTTTTATTAACACTACCACTGCATACAAATAGAACAACCACATCCCACCCTGTTTCCTCACCGTGAAATGAAATTGCTTCCTTAAGGTGCCGTGTGTGCAGTGAATTGCCCTGAACAATCAAGTAGCCGACTTACCATTTATGTACATATATCCGCTTTTTATACACAGAAGAGTATTAAGCAGAAGTAATGGAAAAAGGGACAATGCGAGAAAAAGAGAAAAGGGCTAAATTTTTTTAAGCTCATGACGTGAAGAGCTAGTTTTAGAAATCGATATCTAGTTCACTTAAGTGGTACTATACGGAAGCTCCATAGACGGTTCTTCATTTACTTGAACGAGTGACTGCGCAGTTAATTGCAAGAACTATTTATCTACTCAGAAAGCTGCAGACCATGTGTTAAAATGGATTTTATGAAACTCTCTCATTACGCCTCATTACGTATGAACAAAACGTTTCTGTCTCATATGTATATAGTACGTTGGCGCATTTTCGTTCTGGATCACTTTGTTGTTAAGATTGCATTTCAGAATTTTTACAGCATACATAAGTGCTCTGTCCTCTGGCTTAATCTAAGTCTAATCTAACCCTAAATCCTTGTCTAACCAAGTACATACATACCACATACATACCACTCTTCAATCAGAGATTTTGTATATCCGTCTTTTACAAATTTACTCCACTGCAAGGCTTCCGTGCCATGTTTTCATGGTTTTTCGTATTAAATTAAAATTTCAAGTGAAGTTAAAAAAATATAATTTTCCAAAAATAGAAAATCTTCTCAATTGCAGAGTATTCTGCGCCGCAGAAACACTATGAAAACACAGGTTTTCGTGCTTCTTCAAGGGCATAAATGAATATTTATGTAAATTTCTCGTAAGTAGCGTAATTAATTGAACCAGCATGAAAAACAGAAGCAATTAATATTCTTTATTTTTATTTAATTTAAATGTATTTTTATTAATACATTTTTATTTATTTATTTATTTATTTATTTATTTATTTTTTTTTTTTTATTTATTTATTTATTTATTTATTTATTTATTTATTTATTTATTTATTTATTTATTTATTTATTTATTTATTTATTTATTTATTTATTTATTTATTTATTTATTTATTTATTTATTTATTTATTTATTTATTTATTTATTTATTTATTTATTTATTTATTTATTTATTTATTTATTTATTTATTTATTTATTTATTTATTTATTTATTTATTTATTTATTTATTTATTTATTTATTTATTTATTTATTTATTTATTTATTTATTTATGTAGTTTCAACAAGTAGTACAAAAAGGTTAAGAAGATATTATATTAATTATATTATATGTGCATATATCAATTGTACATAGCAATATTTGTTATATTACTATATTAATTGTGCATAGCAATTTAGTCGTCATCAAACACATGATTAAAACAAGATCCTGTGGAAATAAATGGAAAATTGTCATTATAAAATAAATGAAATAACATTAGTGTTAACCACCTCTAGACAATGCGTCTCAAAAGCTCGAAAAAAGGGTTTGAAAAATTTTAGGGATATCCCATCGAATCCTAAAGCATTACAATTCCGACTTATGAGACCGTAATGCAGTTCGTCTATATCAAGATTACGGAAGGTTCGTCTATATCAATATTAGGTAGAACATGTACTTAACACTGAAGGAACCTAAAAAAAAAGGGTGTGTACCCAAAGACAAAACAAAAAGAAGATTTGACTCTTTTTGTGCCAATCGGAAAGATTGTAATGAAAACAACGAAAGCGTTTCAAATGGTTATGGTTTTACTGCTGCGTGAGAGAGAGCTGCAGTCACTGCGAGGTTGTATTTTGGCTGTAAACCCGATATTCTGGCACAGAAAACAAATGATTTCGTTATTCAACCTTATTATTATTATGAACATTATAAACAGAAATACAAAACTTTAAAGAGGTCTCGTAGATCTTGTTTATTTACGAAATGGATATAACACTAATACGTATACAAAGTCTGTTTACCGAGACTCGTTGCTTGAGATAACCTTCAGAATAATACTTAATCTCGGGGGATAAATTTCACGTATAAGACAAAACATACCTGAAACGGTATCCCTTTTTAGTCCTCTTTAGACTTAATGAAAATGTGATTTGTTGGGGACGAAGTTTTGAGTTTATCATACCGAAGCTCTTCACAGTAACATGAACATATCTTTAAAATTAACCGAATTTTAAGACTAAAATTTTAAACAATTTAAAATATATTTTTCGACACTTAAAAATTAAATTCGAAACTTCAAAACCATTCAACCATTTCAATAACCATTTCTTCATTTCTGCACTTGCACTTGCTCTTCGGGCAGCTCTTCATCGAAAATCCTAAGCCACTTTAGCAACTTTAATGCCGGTTCTTATTTCAGCTTTTAATCTATAATAAAAGTTTTCATAACAAATAAACAAATCAAAACAAATAAGAGACTTAGCTTTTTTACTACAAGACCATTTTTACTACAGATATTAAATTTTTATCTTTTAATGCGTTACAAATGGAAGAAAACGGTAAGTATACCATTACCCCTACGGGCGTGGGGTATAAAAATGTCTAGGCCAATTTAAACAGGAAAAATTGCTTCGAATGCAAATTTCGAAAATCCCCAGAAAGGAATCGAAAAGTTTTGCTATAAACCTGAAATATCAGAAAAGCAAGGACAAAAAGCAAAAGTTGAGTTCAACTAAAATAAATCAAATCATCAATAAGTTATCAACTAACAATAAGAGACCAACCATTTCTAGCCATCGCTTCCAGCTGCGTTTTACGAATTCTATGCACGGACGACGCAACGTAATGCCCAACAACCAAGCTCTTAACGTGTCCAGCAAAAGTCAAACGGACCGGAGTAAGCTGTTGCTATTGTTGCCGGAAATGGACCCGACAATTTACTTATTCGTGTGTGCGTGTGCTTGCCAAGATGTCGGCAGTTGGTGACAGTTGAAATTTTTTATATGTAGGGTAAAGGAGGTACCGCAACCGATTTTGTGTTTGTTGTTTTTCAAAATTTTGAACAAAACGAAATAAAACTCTAAAGCCAGGAAAAAAGAGCGAAATGTATAAAATATACTTTATTATTTATATGCAAGTAAATTGCGAAATGTACAAGGATGTAAAAACAACAACAACAACAACAACAATAACGATGAAGTTATTGGCTGAAAAATAAAATCACAAGTCGACGGTTGCCGGCAGTGAGCTGGCCGCCGGTTGGCTGCGAGAAATAAGTTGGCTGAAACTGCAGAAAAGTTCATCGATTTTCTATGGAACGTATTGAAATCGACAGTATACGAATACACGGTGAGAAAAGCGCCAGTGAGTATTTTACTCATAAGCTCTCACAACAACTTATTTAAATGGACCAAGGAGTCAGCTTAAACACTAGCTAAAATAACGAGCAAGTATTTTAGTGTAGAATTTACGATTTTTCGACATCTTAGAAACCATTTGAAAATTTAAGTACTTTGAGACCAAAATATCCTTAGAGAATTTTCTTTTTGTATCAACTCTTGCTCCTCAAATAAACTCAGAGGAAATGAAATAATTTTGTCGCTTGAAGATTTTTAAATTTGAATTCTTAAGTTTTTCTCCGTGTGCACTTATTTCGATGAAATCATCGTATGTCAAGGGCTGTATATCGATATATGTATGTATTTTTAAATCCTAAGAGTCCGTTGCGGATATCCTTTACAAATACCTCCATTTCCTTCCCACTTGCGCCCATTTTCCGAGTACTTTGAAGGATGATGAGGAGTGTGTGATGTGATCGTTTCTTACTTTTACAATCTAAACTTTTTCGCAAATACGAATTTCATTAAAAACGCATAAAATAAAATTTCTCAATCGAGAAGTTTCAAGGAATCGGATGCTGTGTGATTCGTGTCTATTCTAAGACGACGTGGCCATTCCAAGGGATCAGAGAGGAAGAGACACGAAAAGCCGGGATAAGAAAGTTGAAATTAAAGTTGCGTACGAAGGGATGTCCCAGAATTGATGAAAACTCTCAGGGACAAAGCGAAAGACGCGAAAAAGGGTCACAAAAGTTGTGACAGTGCAAAAGAAAAAGTGATGGAAATAAAAAGTGTAGGAAAGCTCAACAAAGAGTAATAAAAAGGAATAAGGAAATAGCAAATACGAGGGCATTAAAAAGTGTAGTGAAGCGAATGCTGAGGATGAAATATGCAAGAAGCAGAAGTTTCGCAAAAGTTATGTTGACATTTTTCACCTCAACCGTTAAGCGAGAAAAATTGTGTGGTCGCCAGAATAAATGGACACCGGCGTCTGTCGAGTTTTATGACCGTCGTGACAGTAACCAACATCATCAGAAGGCAAACTTTATGAGCACAGCATAAATATTTCGAATAGTCATGTTAAAGTTGCGACAACTCTTGAATAACGCAAAATTCGTTTAATATTCGTAGCAAAAACCTGGCCAAAATTATTTTTCGTTGATACAGAGCAGCTTTTAATAGCGCCCAATTGAAATGTATTTTGCAAGTACGTCTCTTTGAGCCGTCCTCTTGTTATAATTTTCTCCTGTTTTTCCTTCTGGCCCCAATTCTTCGCGTTCACCGCCGCATCCATTTTTAATATTTAATGAGTTTCATTCAGTTTTAATGCGAAATTGAAACCGACTGCATACAAATTTGCACTTTTTGCACTGCAGATTTTTCGCTTTGTTGTCGCACCGAATCTTGAAACGTCCTTTTTATATTGCATGCAGATGGAGGTTTTTACTCCATCCACTTGCCAACCCGTCTGCCGGCCTCTGATTTGCTTTCAGAGATTTTCAAAAAGTATGATTGATAGCTGACTTCCGCTCACGGCGTTCCCCGTAAAAGGAGAACGGCCTTTAAATTTGGTATGAAGGCAACTGCGTTGTGGATAGATTTTATATTGCATGCTGGCAGTAGCTGACTTTATGAGTTAAGGAGGGACATATCAGAAAATGAATAATGCATTTAGACAGAAGCACAGAACTTTATTTCAGTTAAGTTTCATGAGTATATTAAATTCGGGCAACACTACGAGATTGCAGGAAGAGAGATTCTGCTACTGGTGTCTCAGCATGAAATGCCAGAATTAGCAAACGCATGGCAAGCCTCGATCAGGGCGTTCCGTTTACTTGAATGGAACAAATTTTTGTGAGACAGCAGCAACGAAAAGACTTTTTAATCATGATGCCTAACATAAAAAATTGAATTCATGCATCGAGCCAGAATGAATAAATGCGGCTTTTCGAAAATCGCAACCGTATCGAAAACACCTTCGATACTAGCGCTATTAAATTAATAAGAAACTTCCATCCTCCAGTCCTCGTCACTCTTTACTACTTCTGTGAACTGAGATCTTTAGCATTAGTTTAATTATTTTTTAAAATATTTATTAGCTCCGTTTGGAAACGTTATTGAAAAGTATTTCATTCGGTGAATCGAGACCCACAAAAAGCACTTACCCACACAATCCGGTGCGATAGCATCTAAGCAGAACGCTCTCCTGCAAAATCTTTGCTAGCTATACTTCATTCTCCAGGGATCAGGGCTGAGGGAGTTGAGGAACAAAGAGAGTGAGTTTCATGTTGAGTACAGATTTTAACTAATTGCAACCAAGACAAGCAATTAGTAGATGATATTTGTTGTCCCCGGATGGCCCAATTCCTAACCCAAGCTCACTAAATATAATGCAACCCGACCAATTCATCGGACGCAGTGAGTTATGCCGGAAGCGCGTGGGGCCATTGGAATGGTTGAGGAACGAGGCAATTGATTTCATTTCATTTCGTTAAATGTTACATTTTTAGAAAAGTGGGTTAGGCTATGCATGGAAGTACAAACGGAATAAGATTACATATGGGGACATTATCATAGAAAAGATCAAAGGAAAACAAAAACTACTTAAAAGTTATTAAAAAATGGTGTTAATGCTTTGCAATAAATTAATTTTGAAAAAAAAATTCAAAATTATCAAATTATTATTAAATTCTCAAAAATTAACCATATATTAAGGACATATTTTTTTTAAAGATAGACATTATGTTATTGGTTTTTTTTAAAAAATAGTTTCTTATGCCAAAAAAAATTTATTGTAATCGATTACATCATTTTCTCAATCAAATTAAACATTTCTGTACTTTAAGCCAAATACTTTTCCACCTACCCTTCCTCTTCTTCCCAAACTTTTCAAAAAGTAAGCAAAGACTTCGAGAATATACATACATTTATACATACATACGACGAACAACAAGACACGTTCTTTCTGTTCGAACACAATTCGAGCGCGGGCGACGGACTGCTGAACTGAGTTGCAATAATTTATTATTATTGCTGAGGTAAAGCCTGTAGGAGTTACAATAAATGTTAACATTCAAAGTACCGAATGAGTGCGTGGGGAGTTGTGTGTGGGTTTCTGTGTGTGTGTGTGTGTGTATGTGTGGTGTACAAGGCTCTCACTGTCCTGGAGCATAAATAAAAAACAAGAAAATCGGCAATCAAAGTGCGAAAGAGCCATAAATTTTGTAGAAGCTGATGGACGAATTGATGGCCCGGAGAAGAAAATCCATCGCAATACTTCCCGGCAAAAAGCGAACTAGGCTAGATAAGGTCTCTTGCGTTTTTTGTTTGTGTATGAAGCTGTGTATGGATAAAATATCGATCGACGCCCTGAGCACAATCCACAATATGCCTTCATTTATGATAATATCCTTTCCTTTCATTCAACAGATCATCCCTTTATCTAGTAGTTTACTTTTTAACGAGTAAATTCTTTATGAATTAAAATAAAAGCGAATTTTCACGAGTTTTATTCAACAGGGTTCCCGTCAATCAGATACGGTTACGTAACAAATTGAATTAGGACCTCAATTTTAACCAGCCGAACCAGCCGTGCAATAATATAAATGGATTGCAACATAAAAATGGAGCAACAAAAATGGATACGGGTCACCCAAATTAAATTTAGAGTGACTACGTCAACTCGCGCGAAAAGGAAATGGTAGGGAAAGCTGCTAAGAACGTGCTTAGTTAAGTTAATTGCACCCCAACAATAAAAAAAAAAATGAAAACAAAACTGTAACGGCTACAACAACAACATTGTGCACGCTACTTAAACTAATTGAATGAAAGTACGTGTAATTTTCAGGCTCTTAAAACAAAGCTCGACGGAGAGAAAAAAATATTTCTTACTTTCCAAAACAAAGAAAGTAGTAAAAATTGTAGCTACAAGAAGAAGAAGAAGAAGGAGAAGAAGAGGAAGAAGGGAATATAATAGTACTAACAACAATAATAAAAACCAAAACAGAAACTGAAAGTTAGACCAAAGAATGAAACAAAAGAAAGAATTCTCTGCTTTAACAGTTTAGAGGAAATTATTAAATATTTGAAAAATTATAAGCAAGAAAGGTTTTAAATGTATTTTTAGAAAAAATGTTCATAACTTTCGGAATTCAAATATTTCAGCACAAACGTGACAAATAAAGGCCTGAAAATTTGAAACAATTAGAAAAAACAATAAACAATAAGAAAATGTAAAACAGGAAAAGCAAAAAAAAAAAAGAAGAAGAGAGTTGATTCAAATTCACGTTGATTTAGTGAATTTTATAAAAATCAAATGGTTTTTAGGCTTTAATTTTTGATATTTTCCGAATTTATATGTTAATTTTCTCCCTTAACACAGTGAATTTATACACAATTAATATTACTGTATTCTTATTTGGTTAAAATAAGTATGTGTGTGGTCTAAGCCAGAGAGTGCATCCATTGAAGCTAAAGAACTCGCTTTATCGTGCTCAAATTCCGTCAGTAATTGAAAAAGTTACATAGATCCTGCGAATCTCCTTATATTATATGTTTTTATAATTTCTTCTTCGCTTTTCCCGTTTAATCCATGCAATAAAATTGTTTACAAAACGACGACGCTTCTATCGATTTTCCTCTGGGTGCTCGTTGAGGTTACGTTGCGTGTGTGTTTGTGTCTCGCACCTTGCCATAAACACTGACTAACGATGAAATATATAACGCAACAATAGCAAAAACCACGCAACACTTGAAAAGTATGGCAACGCTCAGCTGCGGCAGTCTGTCGCCTCAGCACCTTTTTAGCACCTCAGGCGCTGAGTGGTGCCTATTCCGACGCAGTGACGGGTTGGTTTGGTTTTTACATAACAAGGTTTTCTCGAGTTTACCGCTTTCGCGAAGTTTTGCCACATATTTTCGTTGAAACGATATATTTCTTGCAGTGCCGCGTCTCAGCAAATTTCTTGCGGCTTATGAAACAACAAAAGCTGTGGTGCGGTGCATTCCAAGTGCTGCCTGAGGCAGCAAGGTATACAAAAACAGCAATAAAAACAGCAACAGCAACGACGACGACGACGAAGATGACTACTAGTAACAAAAAGCGTGCAGAAGTTGTTGCGATAGTTTTGACTGATAGACTTGTTTCAAATGCAGACAGCATTAATATTAAAAGTTGGAATAGCGCTCTGTCAACAACCACCACCCAAAAGGCGGTAGATGGGTTTGTCGATGCGCCACCAGCCAACATGTGCCGAGCACGCATTGCCACAACCAACAATGTTGCCAACCGCGTTTCCAACTATTTGCGAAGCGAGCGTCAGGTAACGACGAATTATGCCCGTAATTTTTCTCCGCTTATTTTATAATCTCACGAGGGCCCAACCTAAACCCAACAAACAAAGGCGAACTAGCGAAGAGTTTCTTAAGTTTTTAAAAAAATTTTTAATTCAGAATTCACAAAGAAACTGCGAATTTTCAACGATGATTTTTCAACGTGTTTCAACTAAAATGAGAAGAACAGGGGCGAAAACTCTTTTCGTTTCAGTTAAACAGACTTATTCTCCAATTCTCATTATTAAATTTATGAATGTAAAATTTTTATATTTGGTAGATAAATATTGAAAGTGTTTTACATTATCATGCATTAAGTTTTTTGTCCTATTAGCATTTCAGGCAGGCTTTTGTTATGTCCTTCTGTTCCCTTCTCATGAACCATGTCTTGTTTTGTGGGTTATTTTTCCTCTTCTGCAACTCCTCTTCTTCTTCTTCACGAAAAATCTATTCTGATAGTGTGGTGCGACGAATATACTCGTACGTCTGTGTTCATGTCGTGTAGTCATATCTTCTGACATTTCTGGATTCTAGCTCTGAGTCGCTGAAGTCATTGTTTGAAATTACCATTAACAAGGCGAGGGAGAGGAAAAGGGTGCAACGCGGCAACACAGAATTAAAATTGACTGTCAGCTGTGACATTGAGTGATTCCAATCAGCAGAAGGGTTTCTCTCCGCTGAGTTGAACGGTAAACAGACATAGGATTAAACCTTCTCGTGACGACATTTTTAATACTCATAAGAATTTTGGAAATATCCTTGGTTTTAAAGTAATTTCTTGTAAATTCAATACAAATTTTTTGCAGTCGAACAATCTTGCATTCTAAGACTTGAAGGTAATTCAATCTTCTCTTCCTTTGATATAAGTCTGAATTCATAAATTGCAGCGTTTTTGGGAAGAATGAAAATGCATCCGCTTCTTAACCGTCTTCTATGTTAGTTAAGTTTTCATTAGTGCACAACACCAAGTTCTAAAACAATGAAGATTTTGCATAAACAATGCTTTAAAGCTAGGGCGGCGCAATGTCGAAGAAGGAAAAGTTATTTTGTGCAATTTTTTTTTTAGATAAACCTCCTTTTTGTAATGAAAATTAAGCTTTTTCATCCCAAAACACAAGTACTATTTTATTTTAGCACACTAGAACACTGTTGTAAGTGAAATTTGGCCTTGTAGATGGAAAATTTGTATATTGCCGTCACTGAAATTCATCTTGATTCATCCTCTTACGCCCTCACGCTTGAGGAGTTGACAACTTTGCACTGATAACAAAAACAAGTTGAGAGTTTGATCCAAGAAATTATTGCAATGTAATAGGGCACTATGGAAATTATGTTACTGACGCTACCGCTACTTGTTACTTAAATTTTAAAGCATGACTAACGCAAAGCTTGTATAGCTTTTATGCGTATATAAGGTCGAGACTTAATTTATGTTGAGGGTGAGTTCAAGCTAAATTTTAAAACCTACCTTTAAATACATTAAATGTCTGTGGAACAGCGATAACCCTAATTCTTCGGATATCATAAATTCAATGACTTTTTCGCAAAATTATACATTATTAATTGATTCCGAAATTGTATGGCTGCCGAGTTTGTTGAATAACTTTAATTAATTATTAATAAAGCAGTAAGAGCAGTTTTTGCGACTCTCGGCAGTTTCAGGAAATGTGATGGATTTTGTTCAAATCGCGCGAATGACTGAAAAACGATTTGAACTGAACATCCAAAAAACGAAATTAAATATTTATTAACGGATCCACACATGCCTACGCACGCACGCACACCCACACACTCGTATCATAGTGTTCATGAAACATAAATTATTTGATGCACTTTTTCCTGCAATTATACCAAATTACGACAAAACAATAAAATTTTCATAAAATATTTCACTTCCGTGCGATTAAAACCGGGCAGAGTCCGAAAAAACATTCGAAGGAAGGAAGGAAGGAAGGAAGGAAGGAAGGAAGGAAGGAAGGAAGGGAGAAACGTAACACGTTAAAAAAGGAGCACAACCACAAAAAGTGAACCTAGAAGCAATGACTTGCGATATAATGGGCCGGTGTGCCCGTGTAAGCGTTGGTGTGCCAACGAGGTCACACAGTTAACCTTGTCAAGCACATCCTCTGCTGAGTCAGCAGCACGTGCTCGTTCGGAAGCAAAAACTATTTAAAATGTTTCGTTGGCCGAACTTCCGGTCACCAAATTCTATGATTTCTAGTCAAATACAGCGAGCTGAAAGCGCTCGACCTACCTACCGCCTTCTCGCTCCACGTCGCCCACCGTGTTATCGATGGAACGAATGCTGGAGCCAAACTTGCACTCGGTATAACGAAGCACTCAGCATCGCATCGCACCACACCGCGCTGCACCGCACCGTGTTGCACATCCCATCGTACTCCAACGCCGTGCATCGCTTCAAGTTTTAGACCATTTATTAAATTATTTTGTGCCTGATAACATCTGGCCAACGTTGCCAGAGTCGCATCATGTGCGCGATCAAGTGCAAAAACAACACAACTTTTTCCATTCATCCTTATTTAACTAGCATCGGCGTCATGATTGCCTTCCTGTTCATAATCGTCATTACCGTCATCATAATTAGCTGTACGAGTGAGTTTGAGTAACTGAATTTCGCGTGGACGATTAAAGCCAATCTCTTAGTTATGGCTACAGCCATTGAAGAAAGCCGTTTAGGCAGCCGCGGTGGTGGTTGTAGGAAATGTGCAACCTTTTGACGCTGTAGCTATTAATTTTGTCCTGCGTCATAAACTCGTAAACCACACGAAAACAGTTCTCTCAACTTTTGCGTTTCGTATCTCGGTCTCGTTCTTCCCGGTACGTGCAGCCACGTCGTTCGAACACAATACTTGTACTTTAATAATTTGTGGGCCAGGGTTGTCGCTGCCGAAAATCACGTCTATCCATTGCCGTCTCCAAAATTATTACTCTTTAAGGATTGTTACATAATTTCTTTGTTGACCGAGGATCAGAAGCACTTTTGAATATACCGATGAGGCTGAAAATGGATAAGATTATTACAATTACAATTGCACATTGTTGGTGGTCCATTTTGTTCCAAAATTTTAACGGGTTATTGAAGAAAAATGGACTGGGCAGATCACGCCCAGATCGTTCTTCTCTCACTCGACCTTATTGTTCGGATATTATGCGATTCTTAGTACAATATATAATTCCAGTACATATATTCAACTAACTTGCATAAATAGCATCCTTTTGTCAATCTATAGTGCAGTTAAAGTAAGTCCTTAAAGCCTCCACTTGTACGTTTTACTGACGGTCGTTATCGAGAACAAGTATTGGGGCGCCTTCGTCAAGTTATGACATGCACGACCTCGCATCGTTTACAAGCTCCGTTCTAATGGCAGCAATGCCGTTTCTCTTCTTTGTAGTGTTTTTTCTATTTACACAGATAGTTATTCATTGCTGCAAATTTTTATTGTTGATGCCGATGCTGATGCTGTAGCTTTGTAGAGGATGGTGGTCTTGTTATTGCCGGAGAACTGATACGTTGACAATTACGGTAGTTCGACATAATCAATGACCAGAACATGAGAAGTCATCGAAAGCGCAACAAAAAGCCAGTCTCCATCACAGTCAACACCATCGTCATCAACAGCAGCGAACTGAACACTCAATGAGAGCGAGGGTGTGAGAGCGCGACTGTGTGACGCCTGATTGACGTCCTCACTTTTTCATTTCTACGTGTGCCAAGGCCGGGGAACGAGCATCTCGACCAGTACTCGATTGTGTCATTGCATCGAATTCGAGCTACGTTACACCGAAAATAAATAGGACGTCATCGGCGAAGTTCGATACTTTTCTTTCGCCACCTAACATCGTTGCCAACTTGCCAACAGCAGCGTAACCGCCATTGCCAGAAACAACGACAACAATTCCTTTTTATTGTACGGAATAACTAAACGAAGTCGACGGTATTTTTAAAAATGTCCCGTCATTTGGAGGAAGCTCAATAAGTTACGGATAGCGAGAAAGGTTAAGAGGGCAAGGATAATAACAATACTACAATATGTATATCGTCGTTGTCAAACCGCAGATGTTGGTTGGTATGTGCAAAAAGTATAACTTTGAGACATTGAAAAAAAAAACCTTCTCCTGTAAAATTTTATATGAAGCAGATTTTAAAAACTAATTTAAATTAAAGTTCTATAAATTACCTTTTAATATACCTTTTCATAAAAATATACCTTTTCATAAAAATACGCGGTTGCTCGATGAAACGTGTTCTTCCTTTCCCTCAATTATTGTCAGAATCAGGGAGGAACCGCGTATACCACCCCGACAGTGGTATAGTTTAAAACACCAAACTATGATGTTTGCTCTGCTGGAAAATATTTGAAAAATTAAATTTGAAAATAATAGAAAACTTTTTCGCTTGCTCTGAAATACATATTTTTACATTTATCATGATAGAATTATCGATTTTATGGCCTAATTTGATTAATGAGTATTATAATTTTTGTAAAAAGCTCTGCGATTTCTTTGCCTTGAATAGTTTTTGTATGCTAATGAAGAAGGCACAGTTGACTCTATGCCGCCTCTCTACTGTAAAAAACTCGTCCTTCCTTCTCGGCAGGAAGTGACGACAATTTATTGTCGCGAACTTTAAGCCCACTGAGGTAGGCTTAAACTACAATACAATAGAAATTATTCTGCCTGCCAAGAGTTAAGAAATTTCGCTATCAATAAAACTGACACATTTCAAACTGTCCATTTAAGGAAAAAAAATCAATAACGGCATTAAATTAAATAGAAGTAGGTTAAATTAAAACTCATGCAACAGCAGTAAAAGCAGTCAGCGGCTGATGGCAAATGGCGCACTGCGCCTTAAGGTACAATATTTTGACTGTCTCTCGTTAATAAAAGCAAATATCTCTAAAGGTCAGTAACAATGAATGAATAAAGAAATCGATAATAAGTAGTTGTATATGTACAATAATATCATACTTTTGTCGTTGTTAAAAATTCTTCTTGCTGTTATTTTTCTTTGCTTATTCTAAATCAATGTTACTTACTTTCACTATTTTGCAAGATTGTTCGATATGATGCGTTGAGTACGATTAAGCTGCAACTCTTGTGTTTCTGACACTTAAAATAACATAAATTATGTCATTAAAAAGGCTTAAAATGATCAATTTAAGCGTTTTATTAATTTATTTTTTATTTACTGTATGTTATTAAATATTACAATGCATAGACTTTTTTTAAGAGGTATGAGAGGACGATTTTGTTTTTTTTTACTTGCCAAACAGTATTCTAATTACGTTGCTTTATGTAATGCTTTAATTCCTTCAAATCTATTTTGCCGAAAAGATTTATTTTACTTCTTTTACTTTATCTTCATTTGAAGAACAATTTTCTTTTTCGTTTCGTTTCGTTTTCGTTTTCATAAGAAATTATAATTATGGTGAATTAGACTTTTCTCAGAGAATTTTTAAAAATTATATTAAGAAATATAAATAACTCTGTGTCCTCTCCCTTCAAAATATTAATAACGGCTCTACCGAAGAGTCTATAATGTTGTCTTCAATCTTGTACAAGTATATACATTTACACAAACATTTTTTTGTTTAAAAAATGCATTTTTTCATTTGAAAAAATCACAAATTAATCACGCACATTCAGATGTCAATAAAATCAAAAATGTTTTGCGGCTGAAAAGGCTTTCAAATTGCCTCAATTTGTGTGTTTCTATTAATTTAAATCATTTGAATTTCTTAAAATCAGTTTCGATAAAACCTGCTCGTTTTTGTTTTGTTGAAGAAGGTGAAAATTGAAGACGCATCGCATTTGTCATAATAAAACAAAAATCAAACAACTCAATTAAATCACCATTATCATCATCATCACCATTACTAGCCTCATTACTACGTAATACATACACAATACATACAACTGAATTAATTTCAATTTTCCGTGTTGAAAATACATTAAGCCGGCTGTCAATCATAATCCATTAGTGACAAAATCATTTATGTTACGTCATTCTCATGTCATCGCGGTAGTGGCTTTCTCTCACATCAATTTCCAGAAACGAACTCTGCAGCTACAAAGACTCTTGTATAGAGTTATGGCGCCATTCTGTGCGTTAAGTTTTTGCTACGTGGAAAAGTTTTGCTTAATTTATTTCAACTCTTCTACTCGTATATACAGGATACGGTCAATGCTGTGTATGAACAATAATAATTCCGTCTTCTTAACTGTAAAATGATAGAAATCGAGGCTCACTCGTTGCCATCGACTTATTTGCTATTAAAAAGACTACTACCGGACCACTTTGCTTCACTGTCGGTTCCGGTCCTGATTAGCACGTAATATAATTCTTACCACTCAATACTTGCTCGCTAATTGTTATCTGTGCTGCACCAATAATTTCATTGTCGTTGACAGTGGCTGACAACTGAAATTGCTGTCACATTGGCAGCACGGAGAGAAAAACGCTACAAAAAGCAGCGCGTGGCAGCGCGTGGAGCAAGATCTGTATCGAGTTTAGTGCCATTATCGAGGTCGTTGCTGTTACTGTCACCGGCGCTGAGGCCAACGACGCCGACGACGACGACGAAGCTGCCAATGATGAGCTGACGTCTTTAATGTAATTATCTGTGGACGCAGTGTCAGTAGAGAGAGAGAGAGATAGAGATAAAAAGAAGAAGAAATAAGCTCAGCAAGGTCGAAAAAGTAAGTTTTGGAAGTGCTGCGGGCAAATCTTCACGACAGAGCATAAAATAGTGGAAAATTAATGCGTATACCTTCCAGCGCTTTGTCGAGTAATCGCGATTTTTTAACAACTGTTTCCCGGGACTCGAGGACGGGGATGCGCTGGTGTTTATCACTCTCGGCACTTTCTTCGCTGCTTTGCCAGTAGACGGAAGAGATTTTGGCGATACACTGGAAGAAGCAAACGAAACGTTATTTTTTAATTTTTATAAATCATTGATTATTCGTTTAATTTGGACAGAGTTGGATGATGATGGAGTTTGGAATGTATTTCCGTCAGAACCAAAAAATATGGCACATTGCCGAAGCCGGTTTGTCTTCGCACCAAACTTGACCAGCGATGACGGAAATTCATGCCAAAACCGATAAAAATTTACTGTTTAAAGGAAACGTTTTTTTTCATTGAGCTCCTAAGTTTTCTAAAAGATAGTGATTTTCAAGAATCTCGAAACTTTGAATATTTAAAATATCTTTTAATATCTTTTTATAACTTTAATCAGCATTTAAAGAAAGGTAAAGCATACAGAACGATAATAGAGGAGTAATTTGGAGGACATTAGAACAAATTAAATTCAGCCCTCGCAATGACAAAGTACACACTTGTTTCCATAAAGAAATATGTTTTGCCAACAATTACTTCGTTTACCCTTGGGATCAAAAAACCAATGTTTCAATTTACTTTATTCTCTTCTTCTCAAAACAAACATCCTTCTAATAACACTAATAAAATCATTGCTACAAGTCATATTGTATGCACACACGCACCAGCAACGGCGTCGACCCAGGCACGCACATGAAGAACTCATTTTAGGGTAAGGAGAAAATACTCTCCTAACCAAACAGAGCAGAGCAGAGCAACTATTTACTCTAAGAACCGGAGGAGGCTAAACCACCTGCCGCAAGAATACGAGGACACGGTCAACAGCGTTTCAGGCAGCGCTGTTGGAATGCCTGCGGCACATACGTGCCGCAACGTATTAATGCGCTGGCCTCCGACAACATTTTGGTACGTAATGAACTATTAATTATAATAAAAGCAACAAAAACAACAACATTATTCAACCAGGAAACGTAAAACCATGCACCATCATCTGGCTCTCTGCCTAGACGCGACGTAGTCGGTGCGCTTTTGCTGCTGCTGGATGACGGACAGAGGCACCTGTTTCCGGAGGGCATCTCGACCAGAAATGAGACAGAAAAAATTGTTGTGTTACTTTTGCTACCAATGAAAAACCGATGGTCGCCTTTTAATTAATCTAAAAAATCGACATAGCATGGCCTTTACTTTTAATTAAATCTATATTATCCGGAGAATAAGGAAGAACAAGTTTTGCTGGGGTCTCTTATCCATGTATACCATGTATTCTCAGATTACGAGTATTATGTTAGACTAAAAATTTAACTATGAATCAAAGTGCAATAATTCCAGTAACAAGATAAAGAATCGAGTACAATGAAGTTGGTTTCTTTTTGTTTTCTTCTTTTTATTACGAGTATTGTCTTATGGTTAGAGAGAAAGCATTTAACTCTTTGGAAATGTTTTTACTCCATTGCAGATTTTGTTTGAAAATGGAAGAAAATATTTCCGTGTGAAACAATGTCAACGGACAATTTCACGGACTTTTAATGAAATTTAAAAATTCAATTTCACATTGAATGTGTGTGAGACGTGTACACCGTTACGGTGGAGTATTTCTCCTTTATTTGCTTTCTAGGTCGAGTTTAGAACGCTTTAACGGCTGCACACTTAGGATTCTTCTTTTCTGTTTGCTCTCTACTTTTTGCAGTGAGCAAGAAGTTATTGGAAAGAGGTCAGAGGTTTTTTAGTGTGCGGCTTTTCTTGATTTGAAAACAATTATTTTAATGAAAATCGAAAAACGGTAGACGGTGCTTCGGGTGCTTATTGCTGAATTAGAGTGTCTCACTCTTTCTTTTCTGTCAATTTATTGCTGGCGCATGCCGCAATCAATAAACAGCATTCTCTATTATTCCTTACTTCGATTGTCGCCGACTTATTTAATTCGAATTTCAATCAATAACACGACAGCAACCACATTGAATCGAATACATTACCTTCGAATGTAATGACTTGTATAATCATTCGATTCACACTCATTGGATACTCGCCTTCCATTTCTTCGTCTTTCTAACCTTCTGCGCTTTGCCATCGATATTCTTGAATTTCGTTTTAACTGCAAGAATTTTAAAATATGTACGTCTTGGCACGAAAGGACAATTTTTTAAGCATTACTTTGCTTACAAAAGCACGCTTCATTTCTTCGCAATTAAAATTGTGTTTATACGAGTGTATAAAAATCTTATTAAAAATCACCATTTACAAAAATTAAATAACTATATCAATAATACGAGTACATAGAAGCTGGTAATCTTTGCAATCGTCACCAAATACGTCATCGCCTAGAAGACATGCGCATGTCGTTATCAATATTTTCTATCATTCTTGAGTATTGTGCGTGTTACAAAAGAGCCGTTGACCCTGCTAAAGCTTCGCTTTATCTACTCACTTAAAGAACTTACCCACAACTATCATGTCCTCGTGACCGGAAACTGTTTGAAATGATGGCGCCTCGCCGGAAACTTCGCAGCGATAACGACCTGTTGAATGCAGGGTGACATGCTTTAGGGCCACGACGTTATCTGTACAGTTAGGTAACTGCTCGAAAAGGGCCGCATGACAGTAAGAAGTAAAAGGAAAACGATAGTTTATAAAGGACGATGTTAGCTTTTCAATTGTGACGTACTTTCCGTGTTTATACTCGTATACGATATACATACGTTATATATTATATTATACAAATAATAGCATATTACTTTTCAGGCGTTGAGATGTGCATAATCAAGTAAGCTGAAAGCGTTCAGCAGTAGTAATATTCTACTATAAATATGGTTACCTTACAATTTTAATAGTTCTTCACTAATTCTACCAATATTTTTGTTAACTTACTATTTTTATAGTAGATGTACAGTAAAAATAGTCATCTGAAATGTTGTTTACGTTAATTAATAATTTTAATCGTACCTTAACAATTTTTATACTAAATTTTTAGTATAGTTACAGCTGGAAATAGTTATATTTACAATTTTTTCGGGTTAGTGCAATTTTAACCCAACATTTAGGTTATATTTACCTAAAGAATTTTATGAGTGTATCATTCATTCCTTTTCGGCTTGTTTTTTGCAAACATCCTTCGTTTTGTGTCCTTCGTTTCATCACTTTTCGTTCAATATTAATGCCACTATTTCAATAATTAGACAAATTGTTTAGTTGTCTCTAATAAATCACAGTCGATCGCTTTCGAAAACAGTTTTGTAAATACGCATAAGAAAATAATGGTTATGATTGTGTTAGACAGCACAGGAATTTCATCTACTATTCTCACACCTTACCAGCGTTGACTTGACAAAGTGCCATAAATATACCGCAGTTAACACTTTTCGGCAACTTGACAAATTTCCACTATCGTTTATTTTCTTCATGTTGTGTTTGTTACTTTTTATTTTAGTAGATACAGAGAGGAAAGTAATAGCTTCTGATTTTTGGACATATTTATTATAAACCACACACACGCACACACATATATGGTTAGCACACCCAGCAATACGCGTAAGTACATAGCAAGAACTTTCGTGTAGCAGTTTGTAGCCAAAGAAACTTCACTGAAAAGCAAACACAAAAGCCGCAACATAAATTTATAAACTTTTTCTCTGTTGCAGCCGAAAAAGTGGCAATTTGTTCTTGTCGTTCCTTCATTTTCTGGCCATTGTTATTTTTAGGGCTGTGGAATTGTCTACACTTAACTTTTGTTTATCGCTCATATCCATTTTGTTGGTCTGTATTAAATTCTTGCTCAGCTTTCTATTTATAGTTCATAAAATTGGATGGTTCTTTCATTACAGCTGTTCGTCGGTACCAAACTGCCTTTACTTCTTGAAATCTAGTAGTTAACGTATACGAAAGAAAGGATGGTTTTTTGAACCATCGAGCAAAAACTTGTGCTCGAACTAAGAAAACTGCTTGTGAAAGTAGTTTCGGTTGATAAAATTTTAAAGCATATTTTTTAAAATATTTGTAGAAAGAATTCATTTTAATTTCTCCCTAAATCCAACGCGTAATACGATTAAAACGTTAATATGAAAACGTTCTCTTCACAAAAATGGAATTCAATAAATTTTTTACAAGTTAAAAGCCTTTTTACAAGGCAGCAAAGAGCATTCCTCGTGTATTAAAAAATGCCCGTATTTACGGCGGAAATAACTTACATCAACGTCGATTCCTGGCAGTGGAAACACTTGACCTGGCGGGTTGTTTCGCGGTACGTAGCGATAGAATTCGTAGCCGTCCTTGTACCACTTCACCGAGTACAAGGACTCGCCATCCAAATCGTTTTTGCAGCCAAGTGCCGCATCCTCGTGCTGCATGATGTGCTTCGGGACACCAACCTCAGTCATCGAGAGCCCGCTGCTCATATCTGGAAAAGTCCGAATAAAAATAAAGTGAATAAATATTAGTGAAAGGCCTTCCTATGTACTCGCACTTCGATGCGCCGCCCATAGGAGAGGACAAATATTGAATTGGCACAGTAAAGGCCGGCGTTGAGAACGAAAAGGGGTGGGCAAAACGAATCTAAACTATTTAGTGTGCAAATCGACAGTGAGAATCCAGCAACAATTGCGGCGACTAGTTCGTTCGTTTCTCTTCTCCGACCGAAAAGATAGCAGTCTATGAATCGTCTGTCGGCGAGCTGCAATCGAAGTGAACACTTTTGAAAAACAAACTAAATGCTCTTTAGGCCAAAGCAGAAAAACGATAAAACATATCGTGTTTCAAAACGTTTTTCACGACTCCTTTCGTTCACTTTCCTGCCCGGCCAAATTTATTGAGTTTTATTGAAGCCATCACTGCCGTTGCTGTCAGTTCAATTTGAAAATAAATTGATTTGTGCCTTTAGGAGTCAAAACAGAGGAATCGAGTTGAACTGGCCGAGCTTTTCGTTTTTTTCGGGGCGCGCAAAATAGAGGTAACAGATTTACAAGCGCATCAGCGAGATACGTACATACGCACAGACATAAAAATGTCACCACGAAACTAGTCAAAATGGATTCAGGGACGGTAAAAATAAATGTTTCCGCTGAAATTTGGATTTCAAAATTTTTTTTTTTTTTGCGATTACAATACTTCCTTTGCTTAGCACAAGGAAGTAAAAAGCGAATTCGAACAGTCTCCAGAAAAATATGTATTGGCTCAAGTATATACATTTCAGTAGAATATATTCAACAGAGATTTTGTTCGTTTAGAGAATGCAAATTTAACTCAACGAACGATTCGGATGCAGCTGGAAAGAATCAAATCGTTTGGTTACTGGGAGGGGAAAAAGCTCACCGAATGACAGGCAACCATGTACGTTATAATGCTTCATTTCAGAGGAATTGCAAACGCAATGTCAACAAAAATAAGCCAGGATCGTTAACAAGTTTACAAGCTGTACCACCGGAAAAAAATGGCAACAAGACGAACGGGTTGAAGTCCAGCCAGAGCACAATGGATGTGGATGATCCTTTGTTTTTCTGCTTTTTTATTCCAAATACCTGCTGTAGTGTTTTTTGACATGCACCGCAGTTGGCGCAGAGCAAACGCGTGAAACAAAAACCAGACCGGCCCGTTAACAATAACGCTAACAAAACACGGCATTACTCAACAACAAGGAAAATTGGACCAAACTTCCGCTCCTTACTTCGTTCATCCATCCATCCATCCATTTCCTCGCTTTTCCTGGAGTAAAAAAACAAAGGAAAGCAAAACAAAACGAAATAACAATGAAAAAGGATCTAAAAGTAGCAAGAAACAGCAAACTGTCATGCAAATGAGTACAAAGGACAGACGTTATCCAGCGACAATGATACGAAATGTTTGCATCATATTTTGCTTTTTGTTGTTGTTGTTACTAGTGTTTACTTAAGGATAGAATGTCGCCCGGTTGCTAAACGAATATGGGCTCAGCTGTTACAGCATGCTGAATGCTGCCTGCTTGTCACATCAACACAACTCATCAGCGCTGTAAAGATGGTGGAAATGGAATAGAGCAAATGGTCCCACACACCATCGTCGTTGTAACTAAAACATTTAACTTTTATTATCTAAAATTGTACTTCTAATTTATATGGAAATTAGTATTATTTAAAATACGGTTTCCGTGGTTTCAAATGTGCTTTCAAATAAATAAGAATCAGGGCTAAAGCAAAATAAAAAATTAAGAAATAAAATAAAATTGCAGTGTTTTAGAAATGCTTCTGTTTGGGTTGTTTACGTTGACAATTTTTGACACTGCAGCAATTCTAATGACGTAGCGCAGTGTGTAGAGTGACTGAGGATAACGAGGGTGGGTCGCTGTATTCGCCATCACCCTCTGGTTCGTCGGCGTCAACGTCACCCGCCTTAAAGTTTTGTCACATGAGCCAGCATCCGTTTGGCGTGTTTTGTTGGTATTGTTGTGTTATGTACTTGGTACCTTTGCAATCGTTGTTTTCCACGGCTTTTCTTTACTCAGTGTCACGTTCATTTAGTCGCATTTTTTTTTTTTTATTACTGCTGTGTCTGTTTTTGCTTTTGGTTTGTAATTTTCCATGTCTTCGTTGTTGTTACTTGTGTCACTTTGGCAAAATTAGATAGCTTTGTAATTCTATTCTGGATTCTGAATCTGTCTTTCTCTTTTGGTGCGGAATGATTTTTATGTGAAAATTTGGTGATGTCGTTGATGAATTCTTTTAACGCTCCTTTTCTTTTTTCGTTCTTTGTGTTTAATTTGCTTGAAATCGAGTATGGCTGACATGATAGAGAATTTGATTTTTGGGTATAAAAAATGTTTTACTGCAAGCCACAAGTTCTTAAAAAAAAAAGTTTTTACCCCAAAATTTTTTATTAATCCAGCGAAACAAAAAACTAAAGTGCAAACAGATCATTGTAGCGCCATATCGGTCACTTCATATACGATGCATATTTAAATACACGTGCGCACACACCAACCCACCCTTACTTACCACCTTCAGAGAGTAGCAGCTCTCGGATGCGTGGTCACCGCATGAACACGAAGTGTGTGGCATGCTTTTAAATCATCATCATCATCAGCAGCAGCAGCGGCAGCAAGCAGGTAATAAAATCGATGCCAACAGATGCATCAAACTGCCAATAAATTTCGAATTGCGATGAAATTACAAATGACCTACGAGCACACACACCCACACAAAAACACATACGCACTCACTTATTCACTGAACACGGCAGCTGAGCGACGACCATTTTAATTCAATTCAACGTTCTTTATTAGTATTTTCAATAACACTGCGTTACAAATGAGAAAAAATTGAAGTACCCTTTTTTAAAATTACCTCAAATTTTCAAATTGGCCTGAACAACGAGAGGCCATTATAAAGTCGAGCGATCCAAAAACAACAGCATTGAAAACGACGTCAAGCTTATAGAAGCAAGCTCGTTCGTGTGTAAGAGTTTAGAAATTGCTTTTTAAGACCACCAAACCTCGCTTCTTAAACACGGAAATAATTGAAAATAGTGCAATTAATTTGGCTGCAGCTTAAAAACAGCAAAATTTTATGAAAAGCTTTGTCAAAATGTTTTTCGTTAGAATTTTCTTTAAACGATGTAGAATGAATGGAAATTGAAACCACCAGAATTTCTCTTCAGAATTTGTCTATTTCCTTAACAAGGTACAACTTGTTCATTTTCACGTTAGAACTTCGAAAAAAGAACTTCTAAATGCATTTACTTCCGTTTAGTCACATTTTATGGCGAAATTATTCTTAGGAGAGCTTGAAAAAGTCTCTCAAATCTAAGACTGAAAGAAAACATCTGTGCGATACTACTTCCGGTCACTCTACCGGCAAGGCATGATACAGCATATGAGATTATTCCAGACTATGGAAACGCGAAACACAATCATTTCTAGTGGTTTTCGTGTCGTTTTTGTGCAATACATTTTCATTAACTTTCTAAGTACTACGAGCATTAAAGCAAAACTGAACTTTGAACTCATAGTCGTCGGCACACGCATACATACATATATCCACACACCCACACGCATTCAGTACCGACAGAGCCTGTGAGAGCTCAATTTAAAATTCAATTATGGCAAATGCACTCTTAGCACTTCCGGCAAACAGAATTTACAAAGGCAGTACTAATAATGAAGCAGTAAAATACACAAACAAACATACTCGCACACACACACACACAGAGCTCTCATTTCAACATATGCATTGTCCTTTATGCATTGTCGTTTATGGGCGAAACCGGGTAAGTCCATAAATTGCTTTGTTGATTGTAAGTATCCGGTGCTGGTGCTGCTGCTGCTGCTGGCGAAGCTCTGTTTTTAGTTAGAATCTGCTTCTACTTTTGTAGCGACCATCTACTCTTCTTCTTCAACGGATTCTGCGTCTATTCCACCTGCTTCTTCTCCCTCTTCGGGACATCGTCACCACACCTCTGGCAACAATACAGCCAAATACAGCCGCACGTACTGAAGTGGGCCAATTTCGTTTTATCTCGGCATGCGTTTGCGATGCGATGAAGCCGTTACTTCGGAAGAGTTCAAAGTATTTGACTCTTAAATAATAAAAAGTATTCAAAAAATGTCTAAAAAGTTCCAGCAATTAAAAAAACGGACTTGGCTTTCTTCTTGTAAAACTAAAGTGTAACAAAAAAAGGAATCCATATTCTTAAATATAAAAAGGAAAAACAATGGCATCGTCTCTGTTGTTGAAAGTGTTGGTTTAGCCAACATTGAGGCTGATGATAGTATTTTTCCTACTGGGTTAACGTTTTATGGACCAGTTACACTGTTCAGTGAGCACTTATTTTCACTGCTCTCGTTGTGCAGCAATTAATTTTCTTAAGCAGCAGTTCTTTTTAATTTTAGTGAACATTTCGAGGCATGACACTTGACAAATGCATCTATTGTTGCTGCCATCGTTGTTGTTGCTCGATGAACTTTGTGCAATGCTGCTGAGCGTAATCTGGGACACACCCCGATTTCGAACGTTCGACTAAGAGGATGGGCGGGGCGGTTTGGGCACTCGGAATTTGTGTGAAAATTTGTAATTGAGAGAGCTTTGAATGTAATTATATAATTTTAGTGCTTTAGTGATTTAAAGTTTAGGGAAATTAATTAGATTTTCAGTTAGACAAACCGCTCTCGTCATTAAAACCTTCCGTTTGATCTATTGTATCTACAATTTTTCGAGCAAAGTCAAATTTTTACGTAGGATTTAGTAAATTATTTCCAATTAGAAAACAAGACTCTTTTAGAGAGTGAACAGTTCCTTTCGCAGCACGTACACTAGAGAATCCTCCCTACCTGGACATTGACCTGAGAATTCTATTTGCCTTCCTCAGTTTTCTTCATCGCCCTTTTTCATTTCCCATAAAATTGCTGTTTTAAAGCAGAATGAAATCCTGAATGAAATCCTTGAAAATTGAACTTTTACTTTTTCTTGATGTTTTACTTTTTCCATAAAACCTCTTGCCAGCCAACAGATTGCCTCACACACACACACACACACACAAAAGAGCAAAAATAAGCAAAACAGAAATAGAGGAAAAAGCCAAATGAGAAAGACAAAATTATTGGAAACTAAAAGCTTTGAAAAATTTGAATTTAACTCATTTGAAGAATCGGAATCGTATCTGAATCGGAATTTTTAAGGCAGCATTCGGATTCGTATCGGAATCGTTACAAAGTTTAGCATCGTCCCATCACTAATAGCACACATTTTATGCTATCTTACAAATTATAAATAGTTTAAACAATTTATAGCTCCAGGTAATTGCTGTTTGTTGGCCGCTAGAAAAAACATTTTTGTATTGTACAAAATCTTTTTGCTTTCGAAAGATTTCAGATATTCTACAACTTAATCATTATTTTTATAATCATCATTTTAGGTTTCTAAAATAAGTTAAAATTGGATAAATTAAAAGACATTTTTTGAAAGCATTAAAATTGAATTTCAAATGATTAAAGTGAATTTATCATTCAGACGCACACACGCATACCGACTTCAGTTGTTGTTGGTGTTGTTATCCTGCAACATTATTGCTCAATACTCAAGAGTATGAAATATAGACGCCCAAGCGCAGCTCAGATCTGCGTGTGTACTCGTTTGTGTGAAACTGAAATGTTGATTAAAATTTATTTCACTTCTTCGCTCTGCTGCCGAAGAACACTTTGTGAACTCTCTGTGCGAAAACACATTAGAACATGTCCGCAAACGCATTTAAATAATTTATGGCTCGTACGCACACACACACACACACACACACACACACACAGTCTTCAGTTGTTGCTGTTGGTGTTATCCTGCCAGCATTAGTCAACTTTGTTGCCGCAAACAAAACATTTGATAATTGAATACGATACCTATTCTCTACCAAAAATTATATAGACATTCCTGAATTGAAATTTATGTCACATTTTCTTCTGTATGTGTATGCGCATCTGTGTGTGTGTGTTTTTTTTTTTTTTTTTTGGAATTCGGTTTGTGCATATTCGGTTTTTTTACAGTATCAGGGCATTTTCTCCATCTTCAAAATAGGTACATTTTGTTGCAGAGTTTGCCGATTTTATATTAAAAGCATACAACATAGAATATGTACATTGATAATAAAATGTGCGTAAGAGTCTTTAATTGTTTATGGTCCCTTTTATGTGTTTATTTAGAGATTTGACATTTGGAAAATAATACATTTGCAAATTATGAGATACATCAGGGCCGGATAAGTATATACAAGCTTGACTGAAATTACTATTATACTATACTAAAAGGCCCCAAGTTAAAAAAAAGTAAGAATTTAAAGCTTCTATTTATTAAACAGAGCTCAGCGAAGCTCAAGAAAAGAACTGCAAAAAGAAAAATTATTTCTTTGTATTGTGTTGTGTTACACTCGCGGATCAAAGAGCGCTCCGCTCCGCTCATTAAAACCCAGTACAAAGGATTGGGGAGGGGGGGGGGGGGGGGAATCTGAACAACTCAAGCGCAAATTTATAAACGCATGTGTGTATGCATGCGCAGATGTAAAAGTATGTGTGTGTGTTGTTGTGCTGTTTTTATGAAGACACAAAAAAAATGCGTACACACACGCACAAACCCAAATTTGTGTCGTAATAGAAAAAAAAGTCAACATTTTATACTTTGAAAGCTATTGCCTTTGGAATACACGCGCCCACACACTAACGCATAGACCCATTTACCACCATTTCTTTTTTACGGTTCGTTTCATTTCTTCTTTTTTTCTATTCACGAAAAATACAATTTTTATTTATTTTTTTTTAGTGTAAAAAAATTCTAATGTATAACTGCTTTTAGTACTTTAGGCATGTGAGAACACACGCAAACAAACTCGCTTGCATCCCACTGTTTTGTAACCGTAGCGTAAACCGTTCCAGTTCGCTCCGTCGTTTACAGTCGAGTAGAAAGGATTAACGAGCTGGAGGCGGCACAGAAGGCAAAGAGAAAAGGAGGCGTAGCAGGTTGGCAGTTTGAAACGCAAAACGTATCGCTGTTTTGCACTATAATTACGTGCACCGCTTTTGCCTCGATTCAGCTTGTTAACGTGTGCGTGTAGCTCGCCAGCGAACTCGGTGAGCTTTAACAAGGTAAGTAAAACGCTCCACCTGAGCGTTTCGAATTTAACTTTTCACATGAAATTATGCTAGAAATTGTTGTTATGATGACTTCAAAATGGCAACATTTTTCCTGAATAGGAAAATATTATTATTTCCTTCTTTTGCAGAAAAAATAGAAAAAAATACTGACTTAAAAACACACTCACTTTAGCAACAGCTTTAACATGGAGAACTTTGTTAAGCATATATGCTTCTTCTGTCTGAGAACTAAAGAGGTTAACTCCTTCGCTAACCTGTGTGTCTCCACTAAACAAAAAGCTTCATAAAAGCTGTCATTAATTTGATGACTTTTGTTTACAAACATTGGCAAATAAGATTGTGTTGTGTGATTTTTTGTGTGTGCGGAAAATTTTTGTCACATTTGTATCAAGTTCTATTTGGCAGCAGAGTTGCATTCTCACAAATTCTTTCCAATTCCACAAAATTCCCAGGGTTGTACACGAAATTATCGAAGTTAATTTGCAGGTTAATTTATAACCGCGTCGTAAAGAGGTTAAATTTGGTATGGATAACCGCGATAAACCATTTAGAAGCTTACGTAAATTTTTAAATTATGTTGATTTTTATATAAGCCAATATTTTAATTATTTTTATTGTTCCAAGATTGCCTTCTGTTCTGAACTACTGAAACCATCATGGTGATGAAAATGTGCCCTACTATCGACATTCCAATTTAAGCTAAAGCATTTTTCTTCTATAAATTATCAAGCTGCATTCTTTATCCGTGGTTCATATGCGTTTTTCTGTTCCTTTTGTCTTCGTTTTTTCATAAATTTAATAAAAATATTTTGCATTTCTTTTGCTTGTGGCAAAAAAGAACCTTCAGCCTGTCTGCAGAACTTTCGCATGCCAACAAATGCTCTTCCTTCCCTTCCCTTCCCTTTCCTTTCCTTCTCGCTGCATCGTAACTATTTTCATCACGAGTTTTCCATTTCATTGCTTGCTTCTCGTTCCTTTATTGCTGTTGTTGTTGTTTTTGTTGATGGGTATTTACCGTCAACTTGCGTTATGCTAATAAATCAAGAGCAGCCTACAGGTACGATTTCATTGATTTATTATTATTTTCTCTGCTATTTTCTCCTCTGTCTTCTTCTTTTGTTATTGATGAACAGAATGCGGTAGGATGCTTACAAGTAGAAAAAAATGCACGCATATCATGCGATGAATGATTGTCGTAAAGTGTAGTGATCGTAAGGAACATAACTACTGGAATTGCAAACGCTCCGAAGAATTAAATATCAAAGGATGCTGTTCCAAGAGCGATGTATCAAAATGCGAAACATGTTGGATTTCTTGGCCGCTTGTTTTAAAACAATGGCAACAATTCAGTTATTTTTACAAATATTTCCTTCAATAATTCTAATACGTACATACTATACATACATACGTAAACGCGGAAGACGAATATGTCAATAAACGGAGTTGAGGACCGAAGTGGCCAGACATTTTTTTAATTTTTTTTGGTAGTTTTTAGGGTTGATTTAAAAAAATAGGATAATATTATCAAAATTAATCTATTATAATATAAATTGTGATTTAACTACTGAATTGAAACAATAAATTTTTATAATTTTTAATTTTTCATAGACATTTCTTGTGTCTAGTGGTATAAGCCTGTGTTTAGTGGTCCTGACCTGAAAACTTCTTGACCTGAAATAGTTAATTTAGTAGGAGCCCTCTCTCTCTTGTCCGTTTCTTTAACCTTCTAAAAGTTCAAGGTAATTACGTTTCTATTAAATAAATTATTCTCTTTTTAATTCTATGGTAAAACTCTGCTGTAAACATATTCGCCGCTTTTAATAGATCTCTGTTTAACATGCCAATTCGCCAGATGCTAAATTCGCGCCACTGTTGTAACATGTTCTCGTATTTTTAGAGAATGTGTTTTTCTCTTAATTTTATTTAAAATTCCAAATACATATTTCTAATATGTATATTTTTCTATTAATAATTCCTTTATGAGTTTCTCTCTAAAACTCATGGTAAGAACTGCTCTTATGTACGAAGTAAATAAATGAAAGAAAGAATGCTGCTATGAATGAGAAAATCGCATTAAAATATTTAAAATTATGAAGTCATGTCTTCATCTGCATAACCTCCAGGCAGGTCCTCCTCGCCTTACAAACCTTTCGTCTTGTTATCTATTCATCAGATTTCCTCTTTAGGAATATTTTCTATAATTTTTGGTTGTTAGTGCTTCAGCTTTTTGCCGGTAACTGTTCATGTCGAGATTTCTACGATGTTACCAATTTGCCTGACGTTAACAAACGCTGAGCTAACCCGGCTAACCCTCCTTCAGCCGCCTACGCGTCATAGCCGTATATGGATGTCAATCGCATAATATATGTCGGTCTCTGTATACACTCCCCTTCCATATGATGGTTTAACATTTCACCCTTTGGCGCAGTGTCCTCTATTATTCCATATATTCGGAGTATGACAGATATGTATGTATTTTAGTCCGTTTATCTGAAGCCAGATGCCACTGCCGGATGCCAGTCCTGGAGCAAATCATCACTTTCATGCATTCGTATCCTGTCCCGGTTGTACTCCAATCAGTATTCAATCCGAGCCTCCTTCTTCGTTCTCAGCAGCTTATTTTAGAAAACATAAGTTGCAGTCTTTGTTGTTGTTGTTGTTGTTGTTGTTGTTGCTGGGTACTGGGTACACCCACAGTTGCTATTGTTTCCCAATCAAGCTTTATTGTGAATTGAAAAAAAAAACCCGAAATCGAATCCCTTTTCATATCCCTTCATAAGCTTTCCATTTGTGCTTGCTGGTGACTTAAACTTTAAACTTTTCCTATTTTATAAAGATATGTTACGGTAAGTTGGATAAAAATTTACATTTGTGATCCATCCTTCGATGAATACCACTCACAGTATGTTACCTCCGTCTCATTAAAATTATTTTTAAATTAAAAAAAAATCATTGTGATGAAAAAAATATTTGTTGCTATTCATTTTCTTGGTTACTTCGTCGTTGCCATGAAGTTATTTCAACCGCTTTTGTTCCATATAAATAGAGCACATCCTTCGGGGCTTGCATAGCAGCACAGCGGGCTGCCTTCGATTACATCCTCCAACGGCGCAGCCAGCATTCCATCCATTATTGGCAACCAGTATACAATAAATTGTACACTAGAGGCGTTAACGAGCTTTCTGTGTCTGCCGAACAGCTCTCGATGCGCAACGTGCTACGAATAAAAGGTACAGTAGCAGGATCATAGGATCATAACGTATCGTGCCGCAGCGCGGCAAAGAACGAAATTTCATTCCAAGTGAGGAATATACATATGTACATAATACATTTATGTATGTATGTATATGTGTACGTAATATACGAGTACATCTCTTTAATATTTTATTATCCATTTATAGAGAGTGCGAACGCTGTTTTTCGAGCTCGTAATTCAATTATATATCCGTATTTATTATTTTTCAGTTTTTTTAGCTGTCACCAGTGTTGAAAAATGTTGAAAATTTAGCTCCTTTTAATTAAATTTTTTTATAAATTTTTTTTAAATGACATTTTCGAGAAGTCAACGTATTTTCGTCTTCTTTATGGCGGCACTCGACACCGTATTTTCGTGCTTTTGCCGCAAGCGTATCAGATATCATTTCTTATTATGAAATCCGTAAATCAAGCACAAATTATCCGTAACTAAACACTTCTCATCTCATTAATACTTCTCAGTCACTCACACTTATCGCCCTCCCTCACCGTTCTAATTGTATCCTTCCCTGTAGGTCCTCGCAAAGAAAATCAAATGGGTTGGAATACTTTTAAAACTTACTTCGCAGGATTCGATGCTTCTTAGTTAAAGTGAAATTAATCAATTAATTCAGCAAGAAGTCACTTTAGTGCTAAATATAAACTTATTTAACACTTAACGGCGTAACGGAGCAGAAACCGCACGAGTATGCGAAGAAGTAAGTGCCAGAGTTCCGTTTCGAGTCAAACGCTGCGGCCATAGCTAACCCACTCAAGAAATGGTTACTGTAGATTCAGCTGAAGGCACGTAGCTTCCGTTCATAGTCTCCAGAGCAGGAATTGGTTGATTGGTTGAATTGGATGATATTCTGCGTATACTGCATTTGCAGAATCGGGGGCTGCATTTGGGGAAGTGGAGATTACTCCGACAGTGAAAACAATTACTGTCCACTAAACTCAAAAAACGCATTAAAAATTTTTTAATGGATATGCTTTCATTAAAAAATGAATGAGGAATGAGTTAGGAATGAGTTATTTAATTTTTGTTTTGGATTTTTGCGGACCTCGAGTTAGGAACGACCAATCTTATCGTAGAAGGTAATAAATTAGAGAAAGGTTAACCGCAGTGAACTAATTATGTCAATTAATGAATGGATAGATAGATAATTAATCCATTAAAACGGAGATATTTACCCTCATTTTCACTCTTAATATGTTTAATTATCTGATTAAATTAAATGTCAAGCTTCAACTAAATCTTTTAATTTAAGTGTGTATAGTAAAGAAAGCCTCAAAACATCTGAATAATTAGCAAAACTGAAAGAACTTCAGTGGCTTGTTTCTAAAACGTAGCTTTTAATTTCAGTTTTGGCTTTTTAGAACGACGAAGTGAAGAAAATCTATTAGGATTATTGAATAGTTGAATCGGTAGAAGAATTTGTGGGATAACGCTGTTAAGATAAATACAATACATATACGAGTATGTACAAATACAAAGGACTTACCAACATTTCCTAAGAATGCAGCGAGTGAAATCCACTTCCATGCTGTTGTTACAAGAAATTTACTCAGCATAGAGTTCCTTTTTCTTCTCCTCAGGCTGTTAAGCCGGTGATAGTAGATGTTGCTGTTTCTGTGATTATTGTTACTTCCGGTTTCATTGTTGGTCTTGACTTCGTTTGTACAAGTTTTGCTGCAACGATTTGTAGCCATTTTTGCAGCCAATTCGAAAGTTTCTATTTGCGTTATAGTCCGTTTTGTTTCTCTCTCAAACTTACTCGATTTCAGTTTTCTTTGTGATCACTTCTAGGGCTGTTAATTCTGCAGTTTTCGTTTTGTTTGCTCGACTTTTACGACAGAAAGTTTTTACTCTTTACTCTTTGCGAAGAAGTCGGCTCAAACTTTTCCACGCCCTGCGTTTTGTTCCATTTTTTGTAATTTTTTTACATTTATTTATTTTACATTCATTTTTTTTTATTTGCTTATCAATTTGTTAATTTTTCCTTTTCCATTTGTTGGTATTTTTTTTTGCTTCCGTTTTATTTAGCTTCCTTACTTTATCGACCACTCACATCAGTCTTTGCGTCTGCTACGGAGGTGATTTGTCGTATTTAGTCACTGTTGTATTTGCTGCTGCTTTTTTCGAGTTAATAATCCACAAGGCGGAGACCAGCGCGCGATACGTTGTACAAAAGGACGCAGTATGATTTGTTTTTTAAACCTTTTTACGCTTTCGTTTCGTCTGCTCTTATTTTTTTTTTTTTGTTGCTGTTGCTCTTACTGGTAGCAACAGTAAGAAACGTCAAATTCTATCACGACGACAATTAATTGAAAAAGCAAGCACGAGCGGAAACTGCCTCGCTTGCGCTCTTCTGCACCTTTTTCTTGTTCTAGCCTGAAGTTGCCACACCACTTTATTTTGCTACTTTTTCGTTACCATTTTCATTTATTTTGTAACTCTTATGCTATTGCAGTTTTTTGTTATTTCCTGTAGTTTTATTCTGGTGTGCTTTTAATTCTCTTATTTTTCGGGCATTCCTTGCCTCATTTCTTTTTCTTAACGGATGAAGGATATAACGGCAACAGACAAATAAAGTGAAATCGAAACTAAGCGTAACTAAAAATTAGATCCAAATTGAATCATAATAATCTTAACATTATTCTTTGATCAACCTTAACAACCTTAGCAACCAGAGAGACGTTCCACAGGTCATTTCAAAATAAATAAATAAATAATAATAAATAAATATTAGATAAATTTGTTTCAATGAACATATGTATACCGTTATTCCTTAACGGTTAAAATTATACAAATCGAATTGAACACTTTGCAAATTCAATTAACAAAATATTATTGGAGCCGTAGTAAATGTTTGCTCCGAGGCCTGCTCCGGATAACCATTCAAAGATTTCGTATGTCATGTCAAGATACTGGCACTTGTGGTAAACAATAAACTGAAGTTAATGTAGGATTACCATCATCTGAAGAGCGAATAACTAACATTGAGGCTTGTTGAGGCCGGAGGTCTTCCGAAGGCACTCATATGTATTCATATGATGATCATATGCAAATGCTTTCTTGTAAGTATGTATCACTAAATATAAGCATGTAGTTGTTGTGTATGTCATTGTCGATAAATTGTTGCAAGCAGCAATTGAAGTTGTCCTTAAGTATCGTATTAGCAATTCAGTTTGAAGACTATTCAAGACAACTGGCTTAACTTCTTCTTCAAAATAATGCTTAGCCGGACTATTAAGTGGGACGATTGTAGTTAATATAACGACAAGTCAAATTTAATGTGTTATCAACTCCTTCGGTATTCGCATAAAGGATACTCAATTGAAATCCGAACATCAAAATGTTTCAATCAATTTTCGGAATATACTATAACATAATTAAATAAATAAACAAGTTAAAGGAATGATATTAAGAAAATAATATCTGCGTGAAAGGAATAAATTTGAAAAGTGAGAACTAATCTACTGATGAGTAATATAATCAGGAGCTGTGTTTAACGAAAATGCATTCGTGTATGTATACGCACACACGCACTTACACGTACACACACACCCAAACAAATACACGTAAGTAAATGTATGTAAAATATAAGCAAAAGCGATGAGCAAAATCGTTCAGGAGAACACATTTAACTTATAAACACTTACACACTAGCGTTTAAACATATACTCTTGCACTTATTTACGCTCATTTACATAAAAAGTTATGTTTTACAATAACAAAGCAGAACCGACAGCAACCATCAGGAAGCAGAAGCGTAAAACTAGGACAATACAACATTAACAAAAACAAAAAGGATACATAGCTTCAGCCAACCGATTCAACAATCTGTAGCAAGTTTGTCAAAATATGCAAATGTTTGCAAATTAGCAAAATATGCTCTTCAGCTTCGGGTAGAATTTGTAGTATTTCCATTACAAATTATAGTTGTTATGACAAAATTATATATTTTGATTAATATGCACTTAATATGCACACTACAAGAGTAGAACCAGGTACCGGTCCGGATGAAAGGAAGTGGAGTAGTCGGCAAGGTAAGTGTCCTTAAGTCTCTGAAGGATTTTAGTCTTTTCTGTGACATCTTTGACATCAAATACTCGTAGGTAAAATATTAATATTTCTGCATAGCTCTGTTGTTAAAATAAATAACTTTAACTTTCTAAATTCCTGAAACTTGTTTGAAAAGTATTCTTGGCTCTTAAAGTACTTCCTTAGACTTAGACTTAGACACCTTCAATAGTTTTTATGTTCAGCTAAAAACTGAACTGAACTAAATTTTATAATTTTACCTTCGAAGTTATTGCGCATAATAAATTGTACGATGAAATTTCTAGTAATTTAAAAATAATGAGGGATCGATCACCAAATAAGAAAAACTAGCCGAATTCTTCTTGAATACAAGAAGGTTAGCTTTTCATGAAAATTGAAATCAGTGCAGGCCTCTTGCAGCACTTAGCAATTTATTATAACAAACCACTAACGGGGTCTTACTTACAATTAATCAAGCTGCCTTCGTGATAATTCTGAAATAAGTTGCGGTTGACGCGAGCGTTACTACTTCGTTGTGCTGCTGCCGCAAGCCGCGGTGTGCGACGAGCGTGAGACATGGATCCGGAACGTCGGCTGCGTACTGGACAGGACGCACACTCATCGCGCTAAAGATGGGCAATGGTGGAGTTTGCAAACGCTGTGACTAATTATTGAATGTCACGCTATTAACGGACCATGACGTTGTGATTATATCTTCTTTAATGTGCGTACCTTGAAGTAATTCGAGTATTTTGTTCGGAAGAAAGTGAAAACAGGGTAGAAAAAAGAGAAATGCCAAAAATTAATAGAATGAGTATTACTCACTGAACGAGAAAGTTTTAATTTTTATTCATATAGATTTCTTTTTTTTATTCCAAAAACAACAACGATATCTGTGCATGCTTAACTAGCAGTTTACTGCACTTAATGCCGTAACTTAAGTACGCACTTAAAGAGTCACTAACGCACCCTTACACTCACATACACAATTGTTATAACCAACGTTTTGCTTCGCACTATTTAGTTGTCGTTGTCCGTAGTTGCTATTGTTAATGTGGATTGGCAACATTTTTGGATTGGATTTGGAGTGGATTTATTGGCAACATTTTTGCCAAAAAAATTATTGAAAGTGGGCCTTTTCCGCCGCTTCCGCGACTTTACAAAATTTCGAACTTAGCGACGTTTGCCTTTCGCTTTCTCAGAATTCAGTATGATTTCTGATGTAGCTTGGTGTGAATGACCCGATAAAAAATACCTTTTGACCACTCGAACGCGTATCGCTTTGTGGCAGTCAACTGTGCAGAGCAAATAACTGCAAACGACTGAAAAGCTTTGCTCTCAATTTTTCCTTGTTTCTGCAAAAACGTACGAACACTTAACTGATGCTTAAGAGAGGAACGCACAAAAATTGAAGGGCCCATTCAGTCCGGCAACAGCAACGATGCAGCTCTGATGAGAGCCGCCAAATGAATTTTTTTTAAAATTATTGAATTTAGCTACGCTGCTTTATTAATTAGGTGTTAATATGATATCCTATGATTAATTAGTTATTAATAAAACAAAGGATTTTTTTCCTTTGGCGCCTCTCATGAGAACTACACTTAATCATCTTGAAACTAGTAATTAGTTGCTGTTGCTGGATTGAATGGGCTTTAGCCTTGCAGAGGACCACCTTAAGAGAGAAGAAAACATTAAGTTTTGAATAGCGAAAAAGCTTTATTTGGTTTTCATATGTATTCTCTCAAAACTTCTTCTACTGAGAGAGAGAGGTTTTGAAAGCCACGTTTCTCTCGACATACGAGTACTCTGCGGAACAATTTGGCATTGAAATGCACCCAGCGTTCTCTCTTACCCAAGGTCGGTAACGGCAGAGAGCTGGGCGTTATTAAAGCAGAATTATGAAAATGTAGAGAGTAATAAATATTGGGAATTCCTGCAGAAACAAAGAAAAATTTTAAGAAATGAAGCATCACTTTTTTTCAAATAAAATTTTTTAAAAGGATCATTAGTGCCCATAATTATGAAAGTGGTTTAATAGGAGGAAAAAAAAAGTGTCAATCTGTATTTTCGCATTCCATCTCGATATTTACATCATTTGAAAAAAGTTGCGCGGATTTGTAAAAATTGAACCGTTAAACTGACGGTTTTATACGTCAGTCAATGGAAATTTATGTTATTTCAATTAAAAATAAAAAGTACCATTCGTTTTAAGAAATTTATGCGAATCACTTCATTTTTAGCACCGGATATATCAGATAATAATAACCACTCCAAAATAAACTGAAAATTCTGTTCCGAAAAAAATTAGTCATAATTAGGAGTTAATAATGAATAATTCGTAAGATTAGTGGGCTCTAATAAATATTGTTACGCGAACCCTTCTTAACATGTTGCATTTTTTTGATCATTTACTATCTTTATATCATTTTTTATTATATAATAAATGCAGAGTCGTTCTGAGAAAATAATAATAATAATACTCTTCTATTTTTATGCATAACTGAAGTTTATTCCTCTTCTTAAATTTTTCGGGAAAAATGAAGAGTCTTTGAAGCATTTTCTAACCGCGCCCTTCAAAACTCCGACTCATTTTCCGGCGCATAAACTTTTATTTTAACTTATAACGCAATAAGCATTAATACAAGAAATTAAAACTTTCAGTCTGAAATAATTTTATCAGCATCAGAAGAACAGAGGAAACGGAAGGGGGAAAAGGGGGAAATACTAAAAGTTATTTTAAGTGAAAGAGAAAAGGAAAACAGAGAAGATGCAAAAAGCACAGAAAAAAATAATTAAAACATTATTTTCGCAATCGTTAGCTGTTGACTTTTATATCACCGTTATTTGACCGTTTGTCGGCAACCCAGCGGCCGCTCCCGCCAACGTTGGCGCGCTCCTCTTCCTACCAACGACGCCATTCGCGATTTCCATTTGAATTTAAATTTTGCAGCAGTAGCACCAACCGCCCACCGGAAGTCAGTAGTACCAAAAAGTGCCACTACTGTGACTGCAACTGCGTGGCCAACAATGAGGACAGCAACACCAAAGCTCCATCAAAAAAGTCAGTGAAAAAACAAATTAAAATTAAAAGATAATGTTGACTGTTGAGTCAGTTCAGCGCCCACCGCAAGTCAACGCCTCCGCCGGTTGCATCTTCGTCAGTGGACCGACAGCTCCTGCTGCCTCTGCTCCGCTGGTTCGACCGAATGTTTCAGAAGAAAGAGCCGGGGTCAGCTCGTTGATTTAATTGTTGCATTCAGTGTGATGGATTCGACCACTTTCCTCTTTTAAACTCGATGGTTTGATAGTTTGTTTAGGCCTCTTTACGGCAGTGTGTATGTAAATGTGTTTGCTTTTGAGTTCGTGTTTATTAAAAAACAAGGCAAAAAAATATATATAACATACATATAATGAAATGCGTACATTTATTTTTAGAAAGAAAATTACCTTCGAAATTAAAGATTTTATCAGTAAGTTTTTCGTTGCAAATTTTTAATTCTTCGCTGAAAATTTCTTTAGTTAAACTTTTTTTTTAATTTTTATTTTACGTCTGCTGTGACGTCGTAACTCTTCGTCGACGCTGTTCTCTGGGAACCATTAGGTTTTTCATGGAATTTATTAGCAACGAATGCCGGAGATAAGCAAAAACTACGAGAACTAAAAAATTTATTGCAGTTTAGTGTTTGTTGCTAATCTTTTTATCTAACTGTCGTTAAATAAAAATAAATCTAGGACGAAGAATGTTTAGGTAGAGATGAATTATAAAAACAGAAAATAAGATCAAAAGCGATTATACGCATTGCTGAAGCTTGTTGAGAGAGATTTATTGAGAGATTTATTAAAAATCCAAAAATTAAATACAATTAAAAATTAAATGAAATTTACGGCACGGCAGGAGGAAGAGGATAAAAACAAAACAATTTCGCCGTGATTCCGCCATGATCCTTTGACTGGAAAAACATACGCCAAAGTGTTTTATCATTTTTTTGCAACATTGCAAGCGTAAGTTTCATACTTACTTTTCAATTCGTATTTTTTGTGCACCTGAATGACTTCATTTCGTGATACCACGATTATATAGAGAGTGATAAATGGAATTTTAAAACTTCTGCATCAAGTCATTATAGAATATTCGCCGGAGATCCATTTCAGCCTATAAACAACAGTTCATTTAGTTTTACTTTTTGCGCAGAAGATTATCATTTCATTAATATTCATATAGTTCTCGAAAGTACATAACATAGGCCAACGCATATGTACAAACACGCAAACCGCTTTTACCAGAAGCTGACAATGTACAGATACGCATAAAACATCGATACAATAAAATGTCGCTAACAGCGCATCGCCGCTGACAAGCAAACATTGCCACAGAAACAACGACAGAAGGAAACGTCGCCATGAGTGTCGATGCAAGGCGTGCCAGCGTGTCTGTACTTTTACACGATTTATGTAATTAAATTTTTCCAGATAAATTGTATTCAAATTAATAACTATTAAAACTGAAAAAGGGCTCCAAATATATGTAAATTTTCTATAAGACAACAAATTTTTAAGTTGAATAGATAAAATTTATTTAAAGATTTTGTCAGTGCAGTAACGCAAAACTTTGCAAACAAATAAAAGAATTTAAAACTAAGCTAAACTGAAGAGCTCTACGCAAAGGCACGCAAGCACACGCATACACACATCTCTCAATATTACCACACATACACTCAAACGCGCACGCGAAAACATGTGCCCATTTTCTCAAGCATCTTATCAAATCACATTGCAATTTGTTGATTACGCTGCTGATGCTTCTTCCTCCGAGGAGCCTCCGAGCGCTCCACAGTCTTCGCAATTACAAACACAAACAAAACTCCCGCAGAAACGGCATGTTGCTGCTTAGAGATCCTGAAGAGAGAGAAGGTCAAATGTAGCGACAAATAAAAAGTTTGTGTCAAAACAAACTCTTGTGAAAAACTTAGTAAAAACCAAAAACAACTAAAAATTTGCACAAATTGCACAAAAGAAAGGAACGGGTGAATCCATTGAAAAGATGGAAGAGAAAAGACAAAAGACAAAAAAAGAAAAGACAAAAGAAAATTCTCTCTAATGAATAGAGAGAGAAGAGAGAGAGAGAAGTGAGCAAAGTGATGAGACGAAGAAAACCCGAGGAAAAAATAAAAAAAAGAAGTAGCAGAATAATTTAATGCAAATTGCAAGAAAATTGATTGATTGCAGACGGAAAGGGAGAGAGAAAAGGAATATTTAATGAAAAGGAAAATGAGTACTTTATTAAACCCTTAGTTCTGGATGCCATCGCCCGCTCTCACTCTCCTCCAGCCATTCTTGCTTTTAGTAAGCATTCGTTGCAAAAATATTTACTTTATCGAGAAAGATAAATAAATCAGTCCACGTGTTGGCATCACAAACAAATGCATATATACAAGTATGAAAATACGTATATACATATGTATGCTTTATGTGCATGTGTTCGTATTTGTATGCGTGTCCATGTTCTACACGTTGCGCAGTGCAAAAGTATTGCTGAGGTACATCTGTACCTACTTGGCTCCGAAAGCGTTACGTCGCTGCTGGCGCAATTAAACGCTTGAGTAAATATCGATTAAATCATTTGTTATTGTTGCTCAATCCTTTGTTGTTGCTGGCGTATTTGTTGTCGCGCCTGTTTTCACATTCGAATTTGTGATTTCTGCTCCTACAGAAGCCAGTCGACTTTGTTGCACTTTGACCAGTTGCTTGTTCTTGTTTCGTTTTATTGCTGCTGTTCAATTATTCTTGTTGTTATAGTTGTTGCTTCACATACTGTGGTTGTGCAATGGTTTTTTCAGAAAACGGTTTGTGTGTGTATGGATGCGTGCTTTTGTACGTGTGTGTATTTGTGCTTGAATGTGCTGCGGTCAAGCCTCGAAATTGAAGAGAGGTTTGTCCCCTCGGCAAAACTATCATCCATTAAGCAAGCATTTTTTATTGAAATTAAATTTAGCTTACTTTTATGTAATCTTAGTGTGTGTTCTATGACAAAAAAGCACTGTTTAGGGCTGTTAATAAAAATGCTTTTCAAAAAAAAGGCTTAACTTGGAAAAAATTCTTAACTTGTTCCAAAATACTTTTTAATTTTACTTCAAAAAAACAGATAAAACAGGATTTATAATTATTTAATAAAAAACTGATACAATTCAGTTGAATGATTTATTGATTTAACGGATAACTAGATCTAAACTAGTATAAGGTATATCACTAGTATATCACTCACGTCCTTATAATAATTTTTCGCCCTTTTTTCGCCCGTCTAGCCACAAAAATTCAATTAAAAATACAACCGTGGGTCTCTGTTTCGAGTAGAAACAAAGAAACAGCTCTCTTGCAAGAGTCGCTCTTACGAAGAGCGTAAATGAGGGTAACTTGAGGCTCTTCACGATTCCAGCCATTGGGCGCGAGCCTTAAGAGAGGCGTCGAAATCAGCATGAACATTCTTCACAGAATGCATTAGAAAGCAACAAATACTTGCTGCGCACACACACACACACATACTTACAGATTCGAGAGTTCATAATTATTACCGTTAGCAAGAGTACAATGACTTTGTACGAGTGTTTATTCACGGTGTGTGTGTGTGTATGCATATATGCATACAGTTTATGTATACATATATGCAAGGGTGTGTGCATATATGCATAAATGGATGGCTGCATTCGTTTATTTTTTCTGTGAGTGGCGAAGTATGATTGTGGCCGACTTTACGGTTCGTAACAACTCACTGCAAGCGCAAAACCTTCGACTGATTCCTGGTTTTTTGTTGTTTGATTGTTTTCTTGTGTTAGTCCTACTTTTATTCCGTACTCGCAATCGTACGAGTATTACAACGCTTGTCCCGTAAACGCATACAAGCGGGGGCATCCATGTGTTTGTGGGCATGAGTGGGTGTGTGTCGGAATGCCAGTGAGTTTGGGTTGATGTTTAGTTCCATTTTTCCTAGCAATTATCACTCGAGATACACGTACTCTACATTTCCGATTGTGCCGCTTTCACTTCCTCCTTTCGAGAGTATTTCTCTGTGTGAAAAAGAGAGTCTTTTTCTTTTTCTGCCTTCGAGTGTCTACCGCTGCAGAGACACTTATGCTGGAAAGTGTGTATGATGGAGTGTGCCTGATTGTGGAACTTTTACAATATATAAACTCTCCCCCTCGCCACCAAGGCGTTATTGAACCAAGTGGAAAATTACAAAAAATGGAAGGGAAAAAATGCATTCAAACAATTTAATGAAACGAACATGTTTTCTGTCCACTCTTTTAGCATTTTGCTTTTGCTTCATTACAATTAGCCGAAGTAAATTTAAAGCAATAGAAATATGGGCTGCTGCATTTTTAACCAATTCTCTAAAATTAAATCAAAAATGTTCGATGATCATATTTGTTTGAATTTCTGTTTTAAAGGTAATAAATTAATTGTGAACTGGCATGATTGAACCGCAGCAAACGCAATATTAAGGTGGCTAATATAAAATATATACATATACATATCCATATATTGCTTCAAGACCAATTCTTGACTACATTTTGGAAAATTATTTACGCATATACACATGTACATATATTATACTTACAAAAACTAATTAAATATAATTTCAAAATTTGCAAGTTTTCTTCAACAATTAAAAAATATATTTATTGGTCAAGTGTTGCTAAAACAATCAACAAATAGGAGCTACTCGATATAAAAATATGAGTTACGATATTTATTTTTGTTCCATTAAATCAGAGTCGAATCGTACCGAAATTTATACTCCTAATAATTAATTATTTGATACGAGTCTTTGCCATAAAACTTACTACAACAAATTCAACGCAGGTGAATAAACATTTTAAAATACCACAAAAATTTCTGTTATTTTCCTGCTAACTTTGTATGAAATAATTGAGAAAATCGTTTGAGAATAATTGCAAATGCAAATCGTATAAATTTTGCAAAATGTTTTCCAGTCAGAAATTGTTAATAAATATTTTATAATATTTTCTGTTTTCACAACAATTGTAAGTTATTTAATATTTTGTAGACTAAGGATCATTTGCTTCTTCTTTTTCTTTTACTTTCTTGTAATTTTTGGTGGTTGTTGCTAATTCTCCAAATTTTAAAGATTATTAATATGAATTGAGTTTGACAGTAGGACAAAAAGATAAAAACAAATATTAAAAATAGAAGCAGAAGGAAAGGGTAAAGGAGAAAAAGGTAAAAGAACCAAAAAATTTAATTTGAAGCGTGAACATGAGAACATTCAACATAAAAAGTCGGAGTGGTGAGTTTTGTGAATCTTTATACGTACGATATGTGCCCCTAATTAATAGTGGTCTCAGTCAAGATCCAAAAAACTAAGTTAACGTACTATTTCGCATTACATTCTCTTGAATTAATAGAATGTGAAATAAATTTTATGAATTTAAAAAAATTTAGCCGTTAAACTAGAATTCAGGAATATAGGAAGCTCTTTTATATAAGAGTACATGTCATATTTTTATTTTTTTTCAAAAATGCATTAATTAATTAATTAAAATGTTTTAGTTAAATTTTTTTACTTCGCGTATTGTTCATTGAATAAAATTTTTGCAATAAGAAATTCAAGATATTTTTTATTGAAGACTTAAATCTTAATCCCTTTTGCCATACAATGCAAATCTTTTAGTATAATGCAGCCACACAAAAAAAGCTTTAGAAATTTTAAGCTGCAAGAAACTTTGTTCAACAAACAGCAAACCACAAAACTATAAAGGAATTCTTTATCAGAGCGTGATGGTGATAATGAATATAATAACTACATACACACATATTCGTAAGTACGAGTAAAACGAGTAAGTATGAGTATTCTAGAGATGTCTTACAAGAGATTACGCATTTTAAAAAGTTCCATAATATTTATGGAAGATAATAATGTAACAGTTAGCTAACAAGTATTAAGTCTTCTAATTGTTCTTCTTTGCCTTTCCTTCTGTACAAAAATACCACAGGATAAACGTAAGAAAACTGTAGCTTAAATAAATATATTGTTATAATAATAACCATAAATTGAAAGACAACTACAAGAACATACACCATAACTTTAAGCGACATAAGTTTTTGTTTTTTATTTTTTTAATTTTTATGTTCCTTTAAATTATTTAATTTATGTTTGGGTATTTTATTTTTGCTGACGTGTTGGTTTCTTTTGTTATTTTCCTTTTTATTTTATAATTTTTATTTAATTATATTAATTTGTTTTTTCTCGCCGCATTTAAAATGCACATTTTCCTTGACCGTTTTTTTGCTATTAGGTACTTCGAATATTGCTTTGATTCCATGCCTTTCAGTTTCGCCGATTTCGACTTGATGTACTAAGATATGAACTCTATTCATTTCATTTTGTTGTTGTTGCTCTGAAAATGATGCTACTTTCATATCACGCAATCCTTGCAAATAACCTTTTTAATCAAATCCTTTCACAAAACTTAACAAAAAAACTTGTATAAACTTCTGTACGTAGTAGAACCGAAGGAATAATCTCATTATTCATAAATTTAAGTCTGAACTTAAATATATAACTACGATCTAATCTCAAAGAACCTTGTAAGAAGTTAAGAAACGAATAGAAGTTTTTTTTCTCAAAAATATGGACAACGTGACCTTTTCGCTAATAAAATTTTCCAAAAAATTAAAGGAAAACCCGCAAAAACCACCGCATCGAAAATAATAGGGACGCAAACGCAGACAGACAGACAGACGGTTAGAATAGAAAGTAGAGGAGAGTAGGTCTACAGAAAAGAGACTAAAGAGTATTTGCAGAAGTGTAAAATGATGACATCATCTTTGCAAATAGTTTGGAGGCAAGCTTTTCGTACTAGTGCGCTACTTTCGAGTTCCATCGTCCATGCATTGTGGTTTTTGTTCAAGTATTGTTCGCCGTTTTCGCACTTTGGACTGTTCTGGCGGTGTGCGGAACCGGCCTTTGTTCAATTCTGCTGTTTCTGCTGATAACTTGGTTTTCGTGCTGCTTCCGGATGCCAAAACTTTTCCGAATTTTGCCAAAAGCATGTCACTGCACACGCAAGAAAACTATTTCGACAGCTGAAAAGAACACTTTCGCCAGAGTTCAATGTTCGGAATCATAAATAAATATTATTTTTTAACTCTTGGATTAGGCGATCAGATATTACCGACCAGGCTTTTGAATATAATCATAATTTTTTTGGTGCGAGTACTTTATTTTCAATTTTCCTGCAACAGTAAACTTAAAGTTTTCACAGAGTAGTACAATTCAGTATTTAGTAGTATTTAGTATTTAGTAGTATTCAGCAGAGCACTACAGGGTTGCAAATATAAGCATATATTAATCATAGTAAGCATATTAATCTGTGTAAATATGTTTAAAATATTAAAAAAAAGGGAAAATCATATCGCACCTAAAGTTTTTTCCATCAATATGAAGGTACCTACTGTAAATTTCATGGTCGTACTTCGGTACTTTTTTTACCAAAAAGTACTGAAAAAAGTACAAAATACAAACTCTTTTCAACACTTGTACTTACTGCTATCCCTATTCTCTTTTTTATCACTTTTTAGCTTGTTCTTTGTCTGCGTTTTTCAATGTTTTCTTAAAATTTTCCATATTCTAAACTTTTTCTACCCAATGTCGACCACATTTAAAAGAATGATTAATTATGCTTTGATGCACATCCATTTTTTTCGTTCTAGAACTCACGGTGCGTTCTTTGTAGAAAGAATTGACACTTTATTTTCTCCAATGAAATGTCCTTGCTTCTCCTGCTACGTCACCACCGACTGTTTCCTGCTAAAAATTTTTGTCATCTGTGCTCTGGCAATTGTTGTAGGTTTGCGTATGATATGAGTATTTTCTTTTTTTTTTTTCGACTTAGTTGCTGCTATAATTCTCCCCGTCGTTGTTGTTGTTGCTGCTGTTATTTGGTGTGTGATTTTTAGCACTTTCTCCATAACGTTGTTTAAATTTCCCGAGAGATTGAAATTGACACATCGTTTGTCATAATTTGCAATATAATTTTGTGAAAATGACTTCTTTTTACGACTCAACAGAATAAAGCCCGTCGCGACGGGCAAAATAAATAGCAGCAAACAACAAAATTGATTAGAAATTTGGTGCAAAATTGAAACCATCGAGTGTGCTAAAGTATACTTAATGATGAAGCATTGCAGGCATTCCCATTAACGTATCTACTTATTTTTTTTTCTCTCGCTTTCGAAAAATTTTACAATTTTATTCTCTGTGGTACCCGTTGATAGCATCTGACACGCACGCTTGATTTATCGAACCAACGAACGAAGACTCTTACGATTCAGTTGCTCTTTGATTTCATTTAATGAAATGGAGTTCTCTGCTTCCTTTTTTTTAAGCTTCTACCGCGTGCCTGCTTAATGGCATCAAGTCGTCCTTTTTCAGTTATTATTGCTTCCAAAATGTCATAATTGCTTCTTTCTGCTGACTTCTGTTAATTAAAATGCAAACATTTCCTTTTACATTATAATTTCTTAATAGCTTTATGTAACGGGCGTGTAGATTCGAAAGCAGCAAATAGCGAGATGCATCGCATTAAAATTTGTTGATGCAGCGCATTAAAAGAGCCATAAAAAGCATCCAGTCAAAGCTCCATTCCTTTTAAATAGTTAATGCAAGTTAATGAAAGTCTAAAAGCATCGGCAGAACTGTAAAAAATTGAATTATTTTCTGCATTAAAATCTTCGAAATTTTCCTTCATAAAATTTTACAGTTGGCAGATTCGGAATACTTAAGTATTGAGAACGAATATTGAGAATAAAAATGGTCAAAACCGGGTCGGAGGTTGGGTTCGTAATGGAAGAGTTTTCTTTTCACGAAGTGGAACACAACTCTTTGCATACCAAATTTTTGAGAAAGCTAACGAGCATCAAACAAAAGACAAGCCAAAAGTTTGAAATAATCAGGTCTTTTGAATCACTACAAAAACTAATCTGAATACAGATAAATTTAAAAACCGTTGAAAAAGAAAGAAGACCAGATTTTCCCCCCGCAGAGATTTTTAATAATTTCTTTCCGTTAAAATTGTGTTCGTAAATTGAACGCGATTTTGATTCAAACATATTTGAAGAATTTCTTTTAAATAAGTTTTTAATATGTTAGCATTGTACACTTCCGGTATAAAGTTTCTCCTTTAGTTTCTCAATCAGTATTAAGCAAATACTTTCTCAAAGTCTATGAAGTGCTTAATTTTGCCTCTCTTCTGATTGTTGTAAGAATTCTCTGCCATGTTATAAAACGTATTATTCGTCATTTTGTAGGCCTTTTTGTTCTACTCTATTATGTTCAGGAGAAGAAGCAAGAGAGAGAATGCAACAATGTTTTCTCATGCTTCTCAGTGTACCCTAAAGTGCACTTAAGGCAGTTTCCAGGTCACTTGAGGTACTCGTACATTGGTATTGTATTGGTAGTGTCAATCGTGCCCTGAGTGGCATCTATTGTTAGACATGGTGGTACTACTACTACCAGATACTGCTGTTGTTGTTGTTGTCGTCAAGTGCTCAACCACCACAATTACCTACTGTGAATGGCAAATTGTCATCATCCTGGCAAGTGTTGCTTCGTTATTTCAGTTGTTCTAAGCTTCACGTTATTTCAGTTGTTCTGTTGCTTTAAGAATAGACTACGATACACCAAGTGACGAAAGTTGTTTTGAGATGCTGCGTTACGTAGTTTGTATTCAGAGATCTTCTTAACTGCGAAGAGACAACACTCCGAAGAATGTCAAGAGAAATTCCAAAAATGGGCACATTATATAATAGGTCCACGTACGTAGAAGTTTTTACTTTTCTGCTGCATTTCTGGACTGACTGTTCGTTCTTCGATTTAAATCAGCTCAAATGCGAAAAATTTTCTTCAGAAAATAAACGCAATGTAATAAGTTTTCTTAAGAAAATTGCAGCAATTAAAAAAGTTTACAGAATTTCATTAACCCTTCAACGCAAAATAAACGTGAAACGTACTAACAAAACAACGGTCGTCGCTTCGACACGTTACTCATTGTTCGTATCTTCCAAACAGCAGCAGCCTCGTGTCAGCCATCGAAATGGTGGCAAAATGGTCCGGTTTTTTCCTTCAAGATTGATCTTCAAGCGTTCTTGTGAGTTTTTTCGCCTTTTTATTTTTCGTCAGTGCATGGAAACTGTATGAATGTTATAAAGAAGAAGACGAGGAAGAAGAAGAACAAAAGGAATTACTTCAGCAGCTGTTGCTGAAGCTTAGCTGAAGGCATAATCCTTGATGCTACTGTCCAGAAAACCGCACTGTTCCACAGAACACGTAAAGTTTTTCCGTGTTGTTGTTGTTGTTTTCATTGTATTGTTGTTGTTGTTATTCGATGAAGGGTCCGAAATGAACCAATTTATTGGTGCATGAAATACGATTTCTTGGAGCTCCAGTTTCTTCTCCAGATTGGTTTTTTTTCTAATTCTAAGAAAAACTGATGAGTTCGAGTTTGTCTTTTGTTTTCGGGCAACGATTATATTCTGTCCGTCTGCTATAAAATTCATCAGTTTCTTTATCTGTCTGTCTGTCTGTCCGCAACTAAATATCGATGTCTTCCAATTATTTCTCTCTATTTGTTTAACTGTTAGCTTTTGCGTTTTCTAAAACTGGCGAAAACGAGAAGTTTTTGTTACAGTCCTTGTTTTGCTGTTGTTGCTTTTGTTGGCCAACAACTGGGCCGCTTACCCGCATCATTTCATAAGAACTGGATGTTTGTTGTTGTTGTTGTTGTTGTACGATAGTTTCAGAGTTGTTGGTAACTAAAGTTTATTGGTTAATTTAGTTAAATTAGTGCAAATAATTCGTTCATCCTTTTTTCTTATGCTGCATGCTGCCACATCGGCGCAAATATTTTTACCAACCAGCTTACGAACAACAGCTTGCAAACAACCAAAAAATATTTTATTTCTAACAAAGCCGTCTATTTTCGCTTCCAGTTCAAATTATTTTGCCTCGTCTTCGCCGTCTTCTTTCTAACCCTTGCTCTCACCGACACTTCTTCCAAACTTTGTTAATAGTTGCTGCAAGTATTGCCGTTGGCAGAGATTTTCTTTTGTTTGTATTTTGTTTTTTTTCGAAGTAATCCTTCAACACAATCTTGCACTTGTCGAAGATTGTTCTTTAAACGTTGGATGCCTCTTAACCCGCAACACCCCGATTCTTCTGCCCTCCTTTCAATTTCTTTATTTTTTTTTCTTTATACTTTTGTAGGACTTTCTTTTTGATACAGTTTCTTGTTCTTCTTCTTCTTTGCTTAATGCTTGTTTAATTAATGAGTTCATTTTGTTTTGTTGTTTTTTTGCTTTTAATTGCATTGTTTTTGCATTGTGCACTCGATTAAAAATGTTGCCAATTTAAATTTAATTTGCTCGAATGGACCGTTGTTGTTGATGAAGTGTCAGCAACAGTAACAACAATGCGCGATTAAGAAGAAGAAACAATCCATTTAAGCTGCGGTGTGAGCATTGATATTGAAATTAAATTATATTAAATTTATTGCTATTCCTGTAAAATTGTTTTCTTCGCAGTGCAGTCTTTTAATTAAATTATAATTACTGCGGAAAAAAACAGGTCCTTCCTCCTGTTTGAAAGTTCATGACGTGTCAAGCACGTAGTTGTCTCGGTAGAAGTAGCACCAGAAGAACTGCTGAAGTAATTACTGACCGAGTAATGCTTTATCAAAGCGCAATTAAAGCCACTTTGACATTTCATCTGAAGCATGAATTGCGTTTCAGGTAGAGAAGGACGGACTTTTTTATTTTATTCATTAATTATTTTTTTATTTTTTCTTATTTTTTATTATTTTTATTATTATTATTTATTTTTATTTTATTTTGCACTTTTTCATTTTATCGTAATATTTGTATACTCTAACTATGATATTCAATTAGCCAATATTATCGAGAGGAAGAGAAAAGAGCGAATCAGCCGCAATTAAACAATCGACCACAATCGAGACCCAAACAATTCGTCAGACTCACAGCAAAATCCACGATTGTTCGTTCAGTGTACCACAAAATCTCATCAGTTGATGCTTGGACAAATTTAGTTGGCCTAAACTACTGCGACTATTTGCCAAACCGTTGAGCAATATTTTCAATTATCGCCGCTTCTGCCAGCAACAGATTTACAAAACTCTTCTGGTTATAGCCACTGTTAACGTGTTGTTATTGGTGTAGGGGATGCAAGTGGATTCGTTTACATACCTCCTGGTGGATTGGTATCATCCCCGAACGGTTTCTGGGATCTACAACCACCCTTCAGCCCTCTCAAACATACGATTAATTTTTGTATGCTTTGGCAAATTTCAACAGGAATGTTGTCCACCTTGTTGTTGGTGTTTGAATTGATTTCTCGTTTACACTTTCCTAAAAAAAGGGATAAAATAGGAGTACTGAAAAGAGGAAAATAATCGACCGAGCTCTGGTTTAGTCATTTAACGTATATCAGTTTTCGAATTTTCCAAAGTTTACCCGCTTGGCTTTTATTCAATTAAATACAAGCGAAAAGTCACCCCCTGCCGCTGCCCCTGCCAATGCTCAATGATTGGAGAGAGTAATGCCTGACGTGGGTTCTGCAACTGCCAGGAGCGCCTTGTTCTGGGCCCGAAAAAGTGCCCGACTCGAGGAAAGAAGTCGTGTGCTGACGAATACCTTCGAAAAAGGTTTTTGGGTTTAATTAAAAGCGTTTTAATGCTTGTGAAAATTCAGTTCGTTTTTGGGCTGCCGGAAGAGTTTCTGCATGGCCTGATTCCGGCAATGTGGCAACGCTAACATAACATCGGTGCACTGGCTTGTTGATTTTGCTGTGGCTCGTTATTGTTGTTGCTGTTGGTGTGGTTGGCAGCGTTGCTTTGAAGTAGTTGATAGTGTCTGCAGTTACCAAAGTTGTTGCCAGCTCGATTTTGTAGCCGCCGCAAATCGGCCCAATTTTACCCTCTCCCTCTCTCCCACCTCATTCGCCCTCCTCTTTCCTCTTTCTATAGAATTCAACCGAAAAACGTGAATAATTGCAAAAGAAAAAAAAGGTGAAAACCGGCAACAGCAGCAGCCCCTGCAGCGGGACAAGCCAAGATTTGCAACACAACAACACACAGTCAGAATACACACATACGCACATACACACACACACACACACAGAATATCACTCACTCACCGTAATTGCATTGCAAACAAATTTTATTGGTTGCTGATGCGTTGCGGTTTGTGTGCTGATTTCGTTCGATCGCTCTGCAAATTTTCAACAAATTTCGACAAATTTCGACAATTTTCGAAACTGCTGACGAGCTGGTGATGCGCCACTGTCACTGGCATCATCGATTCTACCACGTCGTTGAAAATGTACATTTGTTGATACTGCTGCGGTTGTTGTTCTTGCTCTTACTGTCGATAATGATACTTTGCGGTAATTGAATTTTAAATGTTTGCGGAGCTGTAATCGATTAACTTTTCGATGACGACCACCGCTAGCGGCAACAGCATAAACAACAGATCATTTCAGAACGAAAAAGAGTCAAATACTTCTGGTTTTTTTGCAAAATCGTATTACATTATTCCATAATTACATCGTATACATTTCATCATTCATTCCTCTTTAAAAAAGTCTAGAAATGTTTGCTTACTCTAAAAATTATCGAAATTCTTGGGAACACGAAATTCAAATTATTAACAAAATCGCAAAACTCTAAGAAAATTTATTTAAAGTTTTATTTTAATATAAAATCCTAATCGATCGTCGCATGCTCTTTGAGGCTAATATAAAGTTGTGTGTTTTTATTGCATTGAATTTCTTTGCAGTTCCTTGAATTTTCAAAAATACTGGGAATGGTTTTTGCTCTCAATTCTTTCTTCTGAAAGTCCGAAATTACAGAGAGCAAAAATCCACACGGCCTCTCTCCATACATTCTCTCACTTTTATCTCTCATTCTAACTCCCTCCCTCTCTCTCTCTCTCTGGCTCTTTGAATTTGTCATTCTCGGGAAAAGCTCTGCAAATCAAAAAAAAAGCGAGGAAATAAAATTATGTTAATTAAATGTGCGTTTATAGATTTGGGCTCATAATTTCGAATTAACGCATGAGAACTCAAGAAATGCAAAGTCGTCGTTATTGTTAATAAAATATGTTTTCATTATTTGTGATGGTAGTTGTTGTAATGTTTCGTGATTTACTGCAGCACGTAAACACTTCGGCTGAAGCGCTGATGACAGTGGACGGTGGAAGAGACACGAATTGTAAGGTTGACTCAACAATTTTCAGAGTTTTCAACAGCAACAGCAACAATTTGATTCTCTGGCAAACCACACAAGTACAGAATTTCGCAAAGCAGGCATGCAGCGGGAGTGGCGACGGCAGCAGCAGTATTTGCAGCACTTGCCACATGCCGCAACTTGTTTACTCAAGCTCTCCAGTCACGTAACGAATCAGTAGCCAGAATTTTGAGCGAAGGCACCACTGTCGACGGCTGTGTCCTGCCGATCATAAAAGATGCAGCGCCACTTCAGCCACTTCAGAGGCGCTTGTAAAGGATTCTGGTGGCGTCTAGAGCGTAATGGAGCTGTCGAATCTCAGGGTAATGGAGCTACGGAGATAGAGCGAGAATGAGGCTGATATTGATGGTGATAGTTACAGCGATGATGCTAATGTACCAGCCTAACTTGATGTTGCTGCACTGAATTGTAACTGATTTTTTCTTCTCCATTTTCTTTGGCTGTGGTACGATTTGGATTGTTTCGATGATAGCAGTGAAGTTGACAAGCAGAAATGTGGCTAATAGGATCATTCGACTTATTCGAATTTAAGAAACGATTTTTTTGTCAGCATAACAATACTTGTACTGCATCAGCCAAAGAGTAACATCATCAATAAGAGTAATATCATCATAATTGTCGTAATTTTTTTATGATAGTCGCTATGCTTCCTCGAATGCTAGAGGAATAGCTCTAGCAGACGTAATGACCAATAACACAATAACACAAATAGTACCAAGATGTATGTATGTATTTCCCATTCGGTCCATACGGTGCCGGGTTTTGAAGGAATAATGCTTTCAAATGCTTACTGGTATTGTTATGGATGTTTTTAGAACCCGCATAAAACGATTTTTATCGTCATCACAAATTCTGGCGTCATCGACGCGAGAAAGTTGCGCGTGAAAGACTGAAGGAATGTTGGGGAGAATGTGATCAGATTTTTTGGCTGGTTGTTGTTGCTATTATTGCTTACTATAACCTCTGTGCAAACGACCGAAAGAAGACAATTGTTGCACACACACACACACACACACACACGCACACATATAACAAGAAAGAAATAATGATAATAATGGGTAAAGGGAGGTTAAACAGTGTGTGTGTGCGGTCCACGAGTAATTTGACCCACCAACACCACCATCGCCGCCATCACCGCCACTTCTCATTTTGTTCTGTGTTTTGTTCATCGATGCGAAAATTGCTTTAAGGCCAATTTTGCTGTTTTTTCCCCTTTACATTATATTCGCAACATTTGTGGCGGGCGCTCGAGCAAATGGTTTATAAAATAAAGAGCAATCAAATACAATATTAACAATAAATTTTACTCTGCTCCACCATGCAAGCCTTTAATGAACATTACGCCTATCATCCTCATTATCATCATCACCAGAATCGCCCTCAGTATCCTAATTATCGCTTTTGATGTCATTGATTCCTCCCCACTTCTCCTACTCCTCCTCCTCCTCCTCCTCCTCTTCCCACAACACAATTCTCGTAGCTGCCATCCCTCGAAGGGAGCGAGCATCTTTTTACCCCGAAATCAAAGCGACCGGCATAAAAACGTAAGAAATCTGCTAAATCTTGGCAATTTTTCTACCCGCTCAACTTATACAATATTTGTATACGATTGAGCTTGCTTTGTATTGTTATTTAATTTATTTGTAATTTTATTTTCTGCTTAGCTGTGTTGTTTTTTCTTCTTCCGCTTCTTAGCTTCTTTTATCGATAGTAACTAACGTTAATATTATGAAATTTTTGTTTGGAGTATCGTAAAAGAAGGTCAGGAAAAATCGTAATCGAATACGTGACCATAATTTACTATTTTATTTTATTTATTATTACGTTTTTATGGTTTGTTTTCTCTCAACAATGTGTATGTGTACGTCCGTGGCGGCCGACACTTTTGTGGCTTTGTATAAATATCGGATTTTTATTATTTCGTTAGCGAACAAACGAACATGTCCATACGTGCTCACATTTTCCTTATCCGTTTCATTTTTATCTTCTTTTTCTTCTTCGTGTTCTTCTTATCTTCTGCTGCTGTAATCTTCTCTATTATACTTTTTGTTCTTTTATATTGAATTCTGTAGCAACCGTTGCAAAGGTTTTCAATTGTGAGATTGTCAATCAAGGATGTTCCATGTTTTCTTCCTTTGTAGTAGAAACTTATTGAATAAATATTTTCGAGTATTTAATTCTATTTATTTTATATGAATTTTTTAGAAACATTTAATCGATATAAATAAAAACGGTATTGCGTTCTCTTTCAAGGATTTAGTTTTTGAAAGCATCATTAATATTTAGGGAGAATTAATTCGTTCTTCCTTTTACTGTCATAAATGCATAGTTTTTCAATTTTAACTTAAACAGAATTCGCATTCTTTCAAAATTTGGTATAAGCGGCATGTGAAGCAACGTAACATTATGACCGCTTGTTATTCATTTTACGTTCGTTTTACGTTGCGTATACGCAACTTTAATTAGAATTCGTACAAAGAAAACGACAACTTGTCCTTCAAAGGCCGCATTCACCATTTAATGACAAACTCTAAAAAAAAAAGAGAATTCAAGACAAAACGCTTGCAAATAATGATTTTTTTTAAGCTGAAGAATTCACAGATAATATTCATAGATAACAGTTCGATGAGTCAAGAGCTTTAGAACACACCAGAGTAGCCGAGACAAAGAAACCTTTCTGCTAAATTAATCACAAGAGACTAAAGGATTGCCAGTCACTTTCTTTCGAGCAACTATCCTCCGAGGAATGAATAGAATAGAATATAAAAATGTATTTTTAATCGAAAGAATAACCGAAAGGCAAATAAATAGAAATTAATAAAAAGAATTATGACAAAGAAGTTTAAAGAGTTAAAGAAAGCCGAATAAAGTATCCTCCGTTTGCCGCTGTTCAGGCGCTCCGTAGTCAATTTGGTTTTATAACTTTCCTCCTCAAGAATGTCGATTGAAGTGATTTTCGCCCGAGACGAGCAAACAGTTTGTCGATGCGGGCACTTCTCTCGCATCGCAAGTTGAAACCTGCTGGTGCTGGTGGTGTTCACCAACCACTAACGACCGACCACTTTGAATTTCTCAATTGCCAGTGTTTCCTCAGACGTTTACACTTCCTTGAAGCAACTTTCTCCACTGCCTTCGAGGAGGCGTTTGGTGCTTGAATTAAACTTAAGCAGCATCAACAACATTAGCAGCAACGACCACAGAAAGCAACAACGTTGGTAGCCACAGCATTGCAAAGGAAATCAATTGGCATTGCCGAAAGCCTCGGCAGTGGCAAGAGCAATTCAGTTCACTCTGCACCACTTTCAAGTTCGCTTTATAGAAAGAGAATTAGAGAGGGAGAAGGGAAGGGAAGGGAAGGGAAGAAAAAGAACAAGAGTAAAATGTTATAGAAATAAAATTAATTCTGTAGGAATTCATTGAATTTACGAATTAAGACATTTTGAAGGCTGCCTTTGATGCCGAAGAACCGAGAGCCAAAACCGCCTATATATTGACCATTTGTTTTGAAAGTGGTGTAAGTCCAATATCTTTTATTTCGAGTTATCTACGAATTTGCATTTCGAATGGAACAAATGCAATTTTTATGGAAAATGAAAATTTTGTTTACTGAATATATACTCCTTGTATAGATTTTCGAAAGATTGGTTTGCAAATTGAGATCGTATAGAAAACAATCTTCTGTTGCGTTAAAACAAAGTGTTGCCAAATTTTAGTCTAAGGTGAGATAATGAAAAATGTAATGGAAAATGTAATCGCAGCAATATTTGGTCAGTTAAACTTGTGTTGCTGTTGTTGTTTGTTGTTGTTGCTTCAATTGCTGCTTCTTTTGGGTGCAATTTTGTCGGTTTTGCCCTTCTTGGTGTCATTCTTAAACACTATCCTTGGCTGCGCCACAAAAGAAGATTTATGCGGTTTGGTATAAAAAGGCGGTATTTTTTGGGAGTGCTTTTTTGTTTTCTTCTTCTTCTTCTTCTTCGTTCGACGTTATTTGGAAGCCTAGATTTTCTCAGTTTCAGCATTGCTTGCTTCTTCCTTTTCATCTCCGTCTTCATCATCCGCTATTTATAATGGAGCTTAAAAATTGTTTTAAGCTAAATAAAGCATTGGCAGAGTAAATAGAGGTTGCTTGGGAGCAGCCGCAACAACGCTACAAATAATATTATCCTTTAGGAGGAGGAGGAGGAGAAAGCCGACACCGGAAACCGCGGGACCGATAAGAAGACACAATGCGTTTGCCGCCTTTACCGCTCGCGATGGTAAACGGTTGCTCGAGAAGAGTGAGCAGACAACTTCGTCATCTTCCTCGACACGAAGAGGAATTAAAATGGTTTCGTTTGCAGCAACTAATCTCAACCAATCCACTTCCGGAGGACAACCAATCCAACAACTTCCGGGCGTCTGTGGGTTAGGGGGAGGGGTATGTGTGTGTATCTGTGTACCAATGTCGGTAATTGTGGTACCAGGAAACTTGTTATTTTTCCTCTGATAACAATAGAATTATGGAAATACTTTGCTCTGAAGGATGCGGCAAATCCTCTGAAGGATGCAGCAGCAGCGACAAGAACAACCACAGCCGGAAGACGAAATGGTTACAGTTGATGAAGACGAATGCCGAGTATTTTCACAAACTTTGCGAAATTATTCAATGCCGTATGTCCGCTCCGATGTTTGTGTAAACGTCCGCCGTGTATGCGACGTACATGAGAAGCTTATACAGCTATAATCCTTAAAATCTGAATCTTAATCTGATATTAAAAGAGAGAAATAATAGCTTTTTAAACTCGAAAGGAAATAAAATCTTCGAAATCGCATCACAAAAATTCAAATTTATTTTGGAATTTGTAACTATAAAATTTTAAACTCTTCTAACACAAGCAGAGAAGCTTGGAAGGCTCAAAATATAATGACTATTTTAATGCTTGTGGCAAAGGGCGAGGGAGAGGGCGAGTGGGAGGCGAATGAGTGAGAATGGAGGTCTGAAGTTGATGAAGTTGATCGAAGCTCAGGTCAGATGAAATCAGACGAAATAGTTAAGAATAAAATAATGTGCGCTGGTTTTGCGAATGTACGAGTATACCGCGTAACTTCTGATTCCGAAACAAAAAATTCATCGGGATAAACCTTTTTCATGTCAAAAGAAAAGGATGTAATTCCATCAAGAGAGTAATCTTTAAAGATTTCCGTTTCACTGACATTTCTTTGACATTTGATGAGGGATGGATTTACGTAAAAGAAATCGACAAAAATCCGTTGCACGCTTTATCCGTACAGAAAATAAAAGAATACGAAAATTGTGAAATATTTCAACAATTTATTTTCCCTTTTTTCGAAGTGTTTTCGAACTGTTTTGAGCAATTGGGTTAAAGCTGACTGACCATAAAGAAAAAAAATACAAAAACTCCGTAGGATTACTTCAGTTAACTATACTTGGACCTCCTCGAAGTCCTAAGTGTTCAACACACGCCGTAAAGTCTTTCCGACAATGTGGGAGAGCAGCGATAAGCAAGACAAAAGCGATTATTTTAACACTGTCAAACTCCAAAGTTAAAGAGATACTTAAAGCTGAACGTTCAGTGCAAAGCGATTTAGTAATTTAGAAAGCGTCAATTGTAATTCAGAAAAGTCAATTGTAACTAAGAAAACGTCAATTGTAAATAAGAATATTTAGTTGTAATTCAGACAGTGTCAATTGTAAATAAGAATATTTAGTTGTAATTCAGACAGTATCAATTGTAAATCAAAATAGTCAACTGTAATTTAGAGATCGTCAATTGTAAATAAGAATTGTCAATTGTAATTCAGAAAGCGTCAATTGTAACTAAGAATAGTCAATTGTAATTAAGAAAGCGTCAATTGTAAATAAGAATAGTCAATTGTAATTAAGAAAGCGTCAATTGTAAATAAGAATAATTAGTTGTAATTCAGACAGTATCAATTGTAAATCAAAATAGTCAACTGTAATTTAGAGATCGTCAATTGTAAATAAGAATAGTCAATTGTAATTCAGAAAGCGTCAATTGTAAATAAGAATAGTCAATTGTAATTAAGAAAGCGTCAATTGTAAATAAGAATAATTAGTTGTAATTCAGACAGTATCAATTGTAAATCAAAATAGTCAACTGTAATTTAGAGATCGTCAATTGTAAATAAGAATAGTCAATTGTAATTCAGAAAGCGTCAATTGTAAATAAGAATAGTCAATTGTAACTAAGAAAGCGTCAATTGTAAATAAGAATTGTCAATTGTAATTAAGAAAGCGTCAATTGTAAATAAGACTAGTCAATTGTAACTAAGAAAGCGTCAATTGTAAATAAGAATTGTCAATTGTAATTCAGAAAGCGTCAATTGTAAATAAGAATAGTCAATTGTAACTAAGAAAGCGTCAATTGTAAATAAGAATTGTCAATTGTAATTCAGAAAGCGTCAATTGTAAATAAGAATAGTCAATTGTAACTAAGAAAGCGTCAATTGTAAATAAGAATTGTCAATTGTAATTAAGAAAGCGTCAATTGTAAATAAGAATAGTCGGTTGCAATTTAGAAAGCATCAACTGTACTTCAGTAAGCGTCCATGTAATATATCATTCATAAAATTACTAATATTTTCTAATTAATAATTTCAGATACTTTCTTGAATACTTTCTAAATTGAAATTGACGCTTTCTGATTTACAATTGACGCTTTAAATACTTTACGAATTACAAATTGATGCTTTCTGAATTAAAATTGACGCTTTCTGAATTCAAATTGGAAAAGTTATAGTTAAAAAAACAAAATCTACTTCCACACAATCTAAATACAAAAGTAAGTTTTGACTTTCTCTCTCTCTCCCTCTCTTTCTCTCTCTTTCCTTCTCTTTGCCTCTCCCCCTTTCTATATTCTTATAACTTTCTAATAAAACCGCAGTAACTTTAAGTGCGCTTAAGCTTTAAATGACCATCACAGAGTAAGTGGTCGTCTATGTTATCGTCAACTATAACAGCTGCAGCAGCAGCAGCAGCAGCATGTTGGTCACGTATTCACTTACACTCACAAACACACATGTTTAACCACCAGCCGCACGTACTCGCCGTGGTTCACAGTGCATCCAGGACGCTTTGACATTGCACTTTATCGATGACAAAATCGACTGCGGGAGTCCAGGATACCAGGAGTCGAGGAGTCGAGACATACCAACATGACCGAACGAAGCAAGTGAGTGTAAGTATGTGTGTGTGCGTCCGTGGTAGCATTGGACAAGCTCTACGAAGAATGAACACAAACTTAAAAGAATTTTCCTAAAATTTAAAGAACTGTAAAGCACTGGCAGTGATACTAGTGATGACAGCAGTGGAACCTACCCAACTGACTGCAGGGCGTTGCTGCTGTCTGCTGTCGCTTTGCAAGTACCCACATTTTCCACTTACAGCAAATGCTTCAAGTAAAAAGTAGCTTCAGCCGCATCAAACCTCACAAAGTGCTTTGTTTTCGTTGTTGTTCTTGTAGTTCTTGCCATGTGAGTTTAGGCGTCGACCATGCGAGGAAGGACGCAAGGGTTAGAAGAGGTAGAACGGAAGAACCATGAAGCACCCGACGACACACTGCAAAAAACTCTTCTTTTGTGTTAGTGTTAGCCGTCAGTATACGATATTTTTTCTAGCTTTTTAGAATATTCAAAAGATCTTCATCAAAAATCGAACGCAAAGAACCGGAAACGGAAGTACTGGCTGACATTTTGTTGGAAATACCATCCCGAATGAATTTGGGTGCGAGTATGTTCATACGATATTCATTTCATTTGCGAAATTCGCAACAAACCTAAATCGTACGTTATTGAATTTGGCAGGAAGCGACATCTAGCGCTTGCGAATGAATACATTAATCCCGCCTTGTCGGTCTCAGAGGATGCACATTGAATGGATGTGTGTGCGTATCAAGGTCCTCTGGTACTCGTATCATTCTTAATGCTTTATCATATTCTTATTCTTCTAGAGATTTTACTCAAATTCATGAAAACCGGATGCCGGAAGTCGAGTGTCGATATTTTAGCTTTTATATATTTTATTATTTTTTAATAATATTTGAAATATATTGCTTGCATTCAACGATAACTGAAAATTGTAATTTAACCTTTGATTCGTTGCAATAAATGTTCATTTAAATTTATTGCGTTCGTGGTTACACCAAATTGTTTTTCCGTCTCTGTTTTTCATGCAATCTGCGCCCACACAAACGCACCGAAACTTAAACAAGCTCATTGACAGCGTACTCTGCTGAGCACCACTTCATCCAGTGCGCGATGGTTTGCGCGGAAGGAAACAAAAGCGAAGGATACACAAAAGTGCCCATCGATTACAATTGCAAAAAAATTTCCGCCCCAAAAAAGTGAGTGCAAAAACCTCGGCACGCGCCCTCAAAAAAGCAACCCCACAAATACTAACTTTATTCAAGCTCGCCTAAAAATGCTGGCAACAAAACGCCAACACTCTCTTTGTTCGGCGTCGCCAATCGCAGCACAATCAAAACTCTCTGCAGCGCACAATGATTGCCGAATGCTCGCGCTTTTTGCACAATTTGTTGATTGCCCGCCTGCAATTTTTGCGGTTTTCATGCTACCGCAATAGGCCAAAAAAAGGAAGAATTAAGGAAAAGCTGCAACACGAAAACAATGTGTTGTTTCACTTTTCACAACAACTTTTTGCTTGGTCACTCTTACCGATTGGCGGGAGGGGAGGAAGGGCTCACTATTAATGCTCTCTCTATTTTGTTAAAATTTTGAATTTTTTGCGAAAACGTGATAAATCACTGGAGTATATTGTCAAAGTGTGGGTGTTTACAAAGGCTTATTCTATAAATTTTGAGTGTGATTGAAAGCAGGAAGGGCTTTGCTTGAGGTTTGTCGACATCTGCGTGGTCTGCCAGCGATTGTGGTCTTATTGGCATTTATTCCAGTCTAATCAACGTATTTGGAGACTCAGAAGCAGAAGATCCAGAGCTTTCAGTTCGGTTGACAAAGGTTGCGGACAAAATTTTCTGTTCTAGTCAAAACAAAAGAGATAATAAACGCAGCTCAGATCGAATTAATTCTTTAAAAGTCTAATTATTGCGTGATAAAACCATTTGATTGATATAAACTGATGTCTCTATACTATATGTTGCTTTTCGATACACGTCTTCTGAACAGAAATTAATAAAAATGGCATAAAAAGTGAGAAGAAAGCAAACAAAATTAATTTAAAATTATTTGAAGTCTGAAAATTGAAAACGTAAAATTTTTCCAAAAAAAAAAACAAAAAAAATATAAACGCTCAAGACAATAAACAAACATAAAACGACTTTACTGCAATTTTCATGCTTAACGCAATCGGATCGCCGCGATAATTTTTCCTGTTGCGATGTAGTTTTATTATTGAGCTTCACCCGAATGGAGAGACACGCTTACCGTATTTATTTTTGCTGCATCCAATAAAATTTGCAGATTTACGTTACTAAAGCTGCAGGCGATTGCAGATGATACAAGCGGCAATCAAATTCGTAACAACACATCAACGAGCGAAGAGCAGCGAACCTCGTTTGCATGCAACAATATTGCGCACTATTCATTCTTTCTTCCTTCTTCCTTCTCTCCACTCAACCAACAGACATCCATGCAGTCCTTCATCCAAGCATGCTGCGTTGCAATCACACTCAAGCAAGAGCCTGTGCTCTGTTGTCGATGCGCCTTCCCGTCCATGGGGATGTGCCGCTAATAAATTGCAGCCAATCGCAGCGGTGACAATTGCTAGATTGTTGTCGTGAATGCTATAACAACTCGTCGCTTTTACAGTAAACAAATTCCTTCGGTTTTTACGACCGGTGCAAAACGTTTCTGGAAGCCAATATTTTCTGCATCATACAAAGTCATTTAATGCGACTCTCGGTAACTGATAGCGCCACGCTTTAACACAGAAGAGTTGTGTAGCTGCATTTTTACCACTTGGCGATTGGAAGTAGCATCATTCGATTATTTTATCGAGCTCCCCGTGAGTCATTACAACAATAAAAAACATCAAAAGCGAAAAGCACCATAGAATAGAAATGAAGCAAAAACCAGTGGACTTGGTTTGATATTTTAACAGTTGCCAAAACGAGTCTTGTCAACAAATTGATTAAAAATTCAACCCAAGAAACTCGCGTCGTGCAAACAAAGCATAGAAATTTTCATTGGAAAATGTATGCTCCGCCTACATCAATCAACATAGTATGGTATACATATGTTTTATTTCTAAATTGTATCCAATGTTTACGTAGTAAATGTCTTGCTGCCTCTTTCGACCTTTTGATTTTTTGAAACGTCATATCGATGAAAATAACCGAACTAAGTGTTTTTGTTATGTTTTTGTCAAAAATTAACTGAACATTCAAAGTGGCCCAACTTGTCAGCATAAGTGAAGGACATGAGTAGCAACATAACGCCACAAAATAATTAAAAATTAAATATGTATACATAACCCGCGGGAATACAAACTTCGCGATACTTTTTGAACAGACCTCGTAGATGTAATTTCCCGCATAACAAAGGAGATCCTTATTTCGTATACTGATATGATGTGATGAAAATGCGACATCAGCTAAACGACAGTCTTAGCAGCAACAACGGCGATAACACCAACAACAGTTAGATGAAAATATCAACACTATAAAAAACAACAGCACAAAGTTGCAAAAGTGAATTTTAAAAAATATTGTATATTTTACCGTCTTTACAAATTAAATTAAAGTTAAAGCTTTTCACAACTTTGTCAGTGTCTTCGTTGTTCCTTCCTCCTGACCGTTTCCAAACGCAACGTCAAAGGCCTGCTTAGCGGACGTCCAACTTCTTAAATCCAGTCTGCGTGCCCGTTGCATCCAAAAATTACAACATTCATTGAAACGACTGGCAACGAAGACGGCTTGTAAGGCAGTAACAAAATTTACCTTAACAATGACGACGAGCCACAATCACAGTCATCGTCGCTGTAGTCATCAGCGTCGTTGTCGACCTCAAATTTGTTAAAGTTGTGGAAAAGTTGACCGCTTTCAGCCGAGTCAAAAAAGGCACAACTTCTCAGTGGACGGTTAAGGGTCGCCACTGGAGCAAAGAAAATGACACAGAACCACACGGACAACAACAATCCAGTGAAAAAAGTGCGGTGAACAGTGCTCAAGAGCAAATCAAAATAAAAAGAAGGAATAACAAAGAAGAAGAAGAAGAAGAAGAAGAGCGCCAGAAAAGCTGTGGCTGTGCAACGCCACTCTGCGCGCATTGTATTTAATAAAGTTACGCTTGACACCAGCAGAAGGCTTCTCTCGTCTTCTGGCCGCCCATCTTCCTTCGTCTTTTTCTTCCTCCCTTCTTCGCTGTTATTCTACTTCACTTGCTCTTGTTCTACTTCTCTTGCTTTACAAGACGTTCTTCATTGGAACCGTTTCCTTTTTTCTTTATGCAACGTGTCGTTACGCGACACGAATTAATGCAGCGAAATTCAATCAAATCGAATTTTATTAAAACTTATTAAACCATTTCCAGTCCATTCTACTTTGATTTGGGCTGGTTGAAATCAAATCAGTTCAAATATGAACAATCTTTAAGAAAACAAAATAAATTAATTTGAAAATTATCAAATTTTTCAATGAAAAGCATGCGGCTAAAAGCCGCAATAATTTGTTGAAATGCTGTAACCAGAATTTTTGCGGGAAGATTTCCGGATTTCACTTTTGTTTTTATAAAATTAAACAAGCGCAGTTTTGAAAATTCTCGAAGCAAAAGGCTTCGCAAATATGTATGTAAATAATTTTAAAATACTTGCAAATATTCGCATTAATTGAATTTTAAATTTAATTCGTTTACAGACCTCAGGAAGATCACGGAATAGATAAATACCGTGATTTAGGATAAATTCAAACCTGAAACACTGAAAATGTTCTGACTTTAATCTATGTAACGTATGTTTTGTAAATGTATGTATGTTTTGTTTAGTCGGAAGGACAGTTATTTGCTAACGAAGTAAAAAACCTGCAACAATGATGCAAACGATAACAGACAACTAACAAAAAGTCGGCTCACATTAACAATTTCTGACGCTAATTTACTTGGAAACAACTGTCAAAAATACTTTCGACATACGAACGAGCGCAAAAGAGAACGAATATGAACAACAAACGCAGCATCAGAAGCTGAGAAGAATCAAATAAAATTACAGCGTCGCAGTAACAGCAAACTGTGTTAATGCTAATTGTCACATTCGCGCTTATTGTCAGCAGTTATTTCTGACAACGAACAACTACAGCAAATTGACAACAATAAAAAGGCCAGATTTTTAAGGACGATGAACATGTTTGTTATTTTTCCGCCAACAACAACAGCCGCTGCCTTTTACAGCCTGCTATGTAAGTATGTATGTCTTTTTTTAATAACTTTTATGCACTCACGCACGTTGGGCGAAGTTGTTTTGAGTGTAATAGTGAAATTTTGGGTGTGAAATTTTGATAGTAAACGTGGGTGGGCAGACTGACCTTGAACCATGAAAATGATTGTGTATACTACAATCCTTTAGAGTTTTTCTTTTTTAAAGCCTTTGCCGTTTATAAATCTTTGCCATTTTCAAAGATTTTCTTTTGTTGTAAACGTATTGTCAATTTGTCTTCTCAATTTATTGGTCAATTTATTTTTCTAGTAAAGCTTGTATAAAAATCTTAATAGACATATTATAGTAATATATTGTAGTAATATCCGATTATAGTTCTAGTTCTCTTTGCCACGAGTACCAAGGTTTTTTTACGAGTCTTTTATACGAGTACCCTACACCTAAAGGGATGAGAGCATACTCACTTTGCTTCTCCGTTTGTAAAATTCTAAATTTACTATCGGCAAGTTGAACAAAAATGGACGTCCTCGCCCACTTCTCCATTATAGATTGGTAACGGGTGCACGGTTTATGAGTTTCGGCCGCAGATAACACTCTTTCACTTGTTCCTTCTACGCCACCTTCTCTGCAACCCTCTCTTTTTTCATTCTACCAAATAATAATGTCCATTATGGCATAGTTACACAAAATAAATTAGAAAATCAAAAGAAATTATTAGTAGTTTTACGTAATCCTATGGACTTCTCCGTCGTTTCTGTAACGATTAGGCTCTCCCGTTTCAAGTACATCGGAGCATATGCTCCACATACTGCATAGAGAATAACGTTGTACAATTCGTTCGCATTTGGACGATGGCACCCCCGAAATCCAACGAACCATGAAGGAATGAAATCTTGAAAATTGAATTTTCAATTTGCCTTCATTCTTGAGGGTGGCCCCTCAAAAAATACGCCACCCCTTTTTGATAAGTTCCAAAACCGAGGGTTAGACTCTTGTAATCATCGCAACCTTTCAGCATTTGCGACCCGAAATTCAAACATAGTTTTCATCGACCTCACGTATTTTTTTCATTTCGACGTTTATGCTACACTACGACCGTAATTACAAAACTTACAAATTACCAAATTACCAAAACTTACAAATTACGGTCAACTTTTGGACTCCAGCAGAGGAGAACGGATCTTCAACGTAATCAAACGATTCTTAACGATTCTTAATTAAAAGACTACACCAAGAATTTCAAAATGATGATTTGGCATGATGAGCGATTACTGTTGGAGTTTAATGCATGAAACGGATCCCAAACAATACGCACGCCTCAGTTCAACCATTCTCCATTTATACTTTATCGCTTTTAATCAAATACGAATATATTGGCCTTTGAAAAAACTTGTGAAAAGCCAATTTTTTAAATATTCCGAAAACTAGAACAATTAAAAAAACTAAAGATTCGGATTACCCGCCCCAAATTACCTTAGAAACAACTTCTGGTCGCTCAGATCCAAAACGGTGTATAGGTACTTGTGCAATTAGACTTCAAAGCATGCGGCGAAATCAAAAGATAATTTAGTTTTAAATAACTCTTTGAATATTTCAGCAGGGTTAGATGATGAGTTTTCTGCACTAAAAGCAAGAGCATTTCGTATATCATTGCATTTTAATGGACTACCTTTGTGAAGTCAGATTTTCTGCGGTGGCTGCTTTGAAGGAAAAATATGGATCTCAGCTTTTAATTTAAATTAATAAAAGTTAATTATTAAATACATTGCGCAATACGAAAACATATATTTTGAAGTACATATAAATGTTTTTATACTAAAATTCATTTTTATACTAAAATGGAAAAAATCAGATTTTTTCTTAATAATAAGTACTTTATATTGTTTATACGCGCCTTTAGTATTGTCGCACTTCCAGGTAGAGAATCGCTGCCGTAACGTGTTTTAATAATGTCTTAATATCTGTAAAATACGAGTATATTTTATTTATTAATTTCTTTAAGGCTTCTATTAAGGGTGTCTTAATAATCCCAGAGGGAGGAGAGCGAGACAGCGGCGACTAAAGATATCACTTTGTTACCATTCCTCGAGAGAGTAAAAGAAAATTCTCACTGAATTTGCATGAGGAGTGCTGCATTCAGCAGGCTTGGATCGTCGTATACCGATATGTTATTATTTCTATATCGCCGTAAGTTATTGCGGTTCAAGGGCAATTGCTTCGGTTTCGCTTGTCAGCTTTTGTACTCAGCTGTGGCTGGATGAACTTGGTTGCACTTTACCAAATTCCTGACATCTCTCTCTGTCTGTTTGCTTGTCTGTATTCCGATCTGCTTCTCCCATTCTACTTCATCTCCTCGCCTGCATAAGTCTTCTCCTCAATTCTTCAATCGGTCGTTTCTATCATTCCTAATTTATACCGAAATCGACACAGCATCAAATTCATTGCTTCAATATTTAAATTCGTTCTGCTGGCACGGCTTAGAACGTTGCTCATTTCTCATCATACTCTTGGACAACAGACTGTCACATTGTAACAGTCCCCGAACGGATTCATTGTTACCACACCGACGACCTGGCCTGGTATATAGTATGTAAATGTCGGTGGATGTGTCATTGTCTCTGTGTAGGTACTTCTAGCAAGACTTGAGGTAGCCACAAATGGTGAACTAGAGTTGGGCAAAAGTGAATGAATGAGTGTCGGCTGGCGGCAGTGGGACAAGTTTTGGGAACGTCACTCCAGGCTGCGCAAATTGGAACGAAATCATCGACATTTTGTTTGACCGCTTGAACGGTCATTCCTTGCGGATACTGTCGTTCGTTTGGTTTCATTGCAAGAAACCAAAGTTTTTAAAGTTAGTAAAGCTGGATGTAGAGCTTTTAATTAAATTTAAATATTATAAATTCGTAAATAAAACCTGTCTGATTGGTTGAAATGATTTAAAATGACTTAGAGAAAAGTTGTTCGAAATGATACTGAATGCTATTAAATGGATTCACCCGAAAAGACTGAGGATACGATACAAAGGAAGAGTATTTATTAAAAAGTATTTTGACATTTTTCTTGGAGCTTGAAAGAAGCTTTTAAATTTTTTCAAAAAGGATTTTTATCACGCAATTCCTTCCGCTTGGCATTTTAAAGGGAATTTTAAAGGGTTTTCGGGGAAAGATCAGTCCGGAAAAAAGGTCTACGTTGTTGACTGAACCAAAGTTTTGATCTGATCAATGTTTCGGGAACCTGCGGTGGCTTTAATTATTCCTCGAACACTCGAACATCATAAACTGTCTCGTGTAAACACAACAGTTGACTGTAGGGCCTTCCTGTGGATATCTGAGAAAAGGAGCAGTGTGTCCCTGGTTCTGCTGCTAACGACACCAGTATGTGCCATCTGGGCAGAATGAGGACAACACCTACAACCATGTCTCTCTCTCTCATTCTCTAAAACATCTTTTCGGCTGTTGTTCGGACTGTCTGTTAGTTGATCTGTCCGTCCAACCCCGCTCCTTCTGGTCGGTTCTCCCTCCTTCAGCTGTTGCCATTTCTTCTGTCCATTCCAGCGCATCCGATGCGGTCAGTGCGTTTTGTAGTCTTTCGCTTGGGTCTATCTATTTAACTTCTTTGTGTCTCAGTGTTGCTTTCACTGTTGTTGTTGTTGTTGTTGTTGTTGTTGTTGTTGTTGTTGTTGTTGTTGTTGTTGTTGTTGTTGTTGTTGTTGTTGCTGTTTACTTTCATTCTACATGATATGCATGATGTGGCCAAGGCTCCAGCCATCCAATTAAAACAATCCCATCCGGCAGGAATGTGTTTGCCAAAAATGGCTGTCGTTGTGCTGCATGAGTCTTTGCCCTGCATGCGTCTGTAATGACTCTATGTGTGTGTGTGTGTGGTGATGTCATTGTTATTCTTACTTCATTGTTGTTTTTGCTGTTGCACACAAACTGTCTCTAATTTCACCAAAAAGTGTCAATGGCGCTGCTCTGTCTGCTACTTTAGCACTTGCGTTGCCATCGATTGTTGTTTTTGCCGTTTAAATTACTTTTAATTTATTCGTTAACATGCAGCAACATTCAATAGCATACACAAAGCGTACAATTGGACAAACAAACATGCTTGAGCGACCGACAGCTTGGAAAGACCATTAATTTCTAAAGACTGCTTACTCCGTTACTTGCATAAACTATTAGATATGGCTTGTTGTTGTTGGTATCATTCCTTAGTTGGTGTTTTATTATGGGTTCTCTTGCCAGCGTTTAACCGGAAGTATCGAAAATGTTCGATACAATATCAAAAGCACTGAATTTTGCAGTCGTCGAAATGGAAAATTGCATTTAAAACAACAACAACAACAATGACACGACAACAGCAAAAGTAAATATTATTAATAATAACATCAAAAACAATAAGAAGTTTTTCTCAATTAATGACGTCAATTATGACAAATATCCCGTAACCATTCGCGTGCCGAATATTAATAGATAACACTTCTAAAAACAAAGGGTGTGACAAAATCACGAATGTTGACGAATGTTAAATAAAAGGGAAAATCAGGCATGCGCTTCTTAAATTATAGCAAAAAAACCTAAACTAAAAACAATCTTTCTAAAAATTATTTTTAAAACAACAACATTATGACTTCTGGCAGCCAATTTGAAATTGAAAGAAAGTACTTACAATATTTTATAATTATTTTAAATTTTTTTATATGATCCTAAAATTTTAAAAGGTTAAACAAAATCACAAAACTAGAGAAACGGACCGAAATTTTATATTAAAAAGGCTTTGTCATTTATTTTTTATTTATTTAGCGATTCAAAGAATTGAAACCTTACGTAGCTTCTAGAAGGTTTGACTCTGAAAGATAAAAAATCGTCTTCTACTCAAGAAAGTACAAACTTCTTAATTCATTTCATATTCATATTCTTTTCATATTTCAAATATTTCGTGTACCCGAACGCGCGGTGAAAACTTTTGTACAAAACAAAAAAACAAAACAAAGGCATTGCATCTCAAGCACGCCAAAAACGAGCATACAAAAAATGTTTTTTTTATATCAACAAAACACACGAACACATTGTTGCAGTTTCTATACAAGTATGTATGTATGTCGTCTTATCTGTATTTTGTAAATGATGCCAAGGAACAAAGAAAAGGTGGTAACAAAAGCAAATCCTTCGTTTTGTTTCTGTTGGCAGCAAAAATTCTGTCATTACAGAGTCAACAAAATCGCTCCGCAAACATACAAGAGTGTCGATGTCAGCCCGGTAGAGACGTAGGCGTAGATGTCTCCTTTAAAGAAATAGGAACCGCTGATCATGAAACTAAGTTTAAGCAAGAAATTTGCAACCGAAATCATCAGATGGAAAATTTTTAAATAGATCAAATAAAAGAGGAAAAAATTTAGCTTGACTAAATTAAATTCCATTGCTAATAATATTGATATTTCTTTCGCCATTTTCCGAAAGCTAAAAATAAAAGGCTTTTTATTTTTCGCTCAAAAATAAAGGAAACAAAAACCGATTCTTCTTCAAGTTTTTCCTACGAGGTTTGTACATCTTCCCTCTCAATTCTGGCAACCTGTAAATTTATTACGCACTGCAGTAAATAAGCTTTTACGAGATTCGCTTTGTGTATTTAAAGTAGACCACAGTATGCATTCACACAAACACACACAACGTAAGAGGAACGCAAGATAACCAGCTAAGTTATCGTTAAGCACGCAGTATATCGTAAGTCTTCATGCTCTTTTCCTAGACGTTACTTACAAAACTAAAGACTGAGAGATGCGCAACAACAACAATATCCTCAGTGTGGGAGGGAACATACATACATATATGGTAAAAGATGGTTGGAAGGAGGTAAAAAAGTGTCCAACTGACAGTGAAGTAACACGAAATGGGTTTGTTTGATTAGCAAGAAGTGCGTGTCTATATTAAGAAGGCAGTATTCTATATAACTTTCTCATCCAATTTTTTTCTCATTTTATTATACTTCCTGTTATGTCCTTCCTTTTATGTTCCTTTTATGAGAGAATATCTTAGTTTTTTAATGTCTTATTTGATTATTTATCTTTTGATTATTTTGTTGTGGTAAATCTCTTCCCAAGCACCACTCTCTTTTGTAATTTATTTATCTTTCTCTAATTTCGAATTCTCTAGAATTTCATTCTCCTTTTCCATTTTCGCCTGCCTGTTTTGTCTGGTTTGTTACGTTTTTAGAATCGTTCTACTCTTCACAGAGTGCTTCAATAAATTTGAACCAACTTCACTCAACTACCTTCCGTTCCTTGTTGTTAGAAAACGATTTGAGCCACTTTGAGCCACTTCCGTTCCGCATTAAATATTCATAAATGCTTATTACTGCTCGCAGCTGAATAAAGAACAGGAAGAGATTGAAGCCGACGATGTAGCAAAATGAAATTCAGCTAATAATTTTATATATCCTGGAGATATTCTGTTGGCGCTTGTTGTTACCACATTAAGTTATCCTTGACGACGTAGAGATTTCTCGAATTTCTTGTGGATTTTGCACTCGTGGAATCGTGGAATAGACATATTAAGCAATGATTAAGCGTACGAAAAGCATATTTGAAGAAGGAATCTACAGCACAGTGTGCATATGAGACATCGAGTACGAAAATTTACATGTAAATGATTCGAAGGGTAGTCATGATTACAAAAACAGTTATTGAATACGCAAAAATGATGGCAGCTCAAACAAATCACGCTCGCTGCCGTAATAAAAGTAAATCTTTGCCTTTCCTCACATTCACAACCACTCACACTCACACTCACACATGTCGCAATTTGATATGGTAAACAAACCGGATATTGATACATTTTTAGCCATACATAAATGTCAATGTTTACACACGAAGACAGAGAGAGAGATGGAGAGGGACAGGCACTGAGAGAAGGTTACTAACAGTCACAAACATCAAAGAGGACATACATATATGTATGTATATATCGTACATATAAAATGATGAATGGATGGAAGGATGGCATCAGAGTTAATGAATGATAACGGAGCTGGAAGCGCTATTCTGAAGCGGAAGCATTGCGCCAGCCATCCAACAGCGCAAATGCCATTCTTTGTCAAGAAAATAATTTCCTCCAATTTCCTACAGTATTTTCCTTTTAATTAAGTTTTGCTTAAATTGCAAAAAACCATACCTCTGTTGTGTGGGTTCAACAGAGAAAACAGAGCTTATATTTAATAATTCACTTATTTTTCTCTTAAATTAAAAACATAATCAGACCGGCAGCATTCATTAGTGGCACGGTGGCATCCCATTACCGGGCATGATGGCGACAGATAGTAACCGAAACAAAAATGGGAGAAGTGTTTCATTTAACTGAAAATTGGTATCTCCATGAGTACGTAGTTCATAAAAAAGTCAAACATTTTTTTCTTCTGATATACGAGTCATATATTTTATCAGAAGCCAACATTATCATTGAATGGCGAAGAACAGCTGGTAGCCGTACTTACGCCAACTGCCTCTCCTCCTCTTCAGCCATCTGCGGGGCATTCATTAGTCCTCGCCTTCATCGCTCATTGCGAAAAAGGCAATTAAAGTTGCATTAAAACCAATTGCGTATTAATCATTTGGTGCTCAAGCCCCGCCTCAATAGGCCTTTTCAAAAGAAAACCGAAAAAATAAATCGCATACTTATTCTTTTTAAAGCATCATTCATTCATTCTCATTGTAATTCTTTATCTTTATCTCTGTTCCTGGGCGAGTGTCGGTTAAGTTTATTATAACACAATTATAGCCATAACCGTTGTAGTCCTTTGTCCATTATTGTCGTCATTCGTGTTTGTATGCATAAATATTTTCACATTAAATGATCATACTCTGAAGTATTATAATTAAAAAGTTGAATAATAATTTCTCAGATAAAATTTCTGAAAGGCGCTCAAAAAATATAGTCATTATCGATGAAAATGATTTTATCTCTTCTCCATCAGTTGAAAAGTTTTAATGGCATTTACTCGAACTGCGAAAAAGTTATTTATACTTTTTCAAGGATGAATAACTCTTATTTTGTGAAAGAAACTTGACTTGAGAAAGGATAATGAAGGGTAAACAAATGATTTTTGTGATAAATTTTCTCTTTCAATCAATAAAATGTTAATGAAATAAAAATTAAACCTAATATTAATTTATACGAGCACATATTAAAACTAACAAAAACTGTTTTCCAAAAAAAAAAAACAACAGTAAAACAATATCTTAATAATTTTGAGTTGTTTGGAAAATTACATCTTTCTGTAATTTTCTAAATACTCATAAAAGTTTTCATAATTATGACATAACCATAAATATTCCTGAAGTAACAGAGAAGTTGACTAACTTTTATGAGCTTCATTAAATCGCCATTATTTTAACAGGCTGCCACAAATGTTGTTTTCTCAACGAGGATTAGACCAATTAACAATGCCAAACTTTTTTTCTCTATTGAATGGAAGTCAAAAGAAAATAATTACATCATAAAATTCGGGTATGATATTCGTACTTTTAAGACTTGAGGGACCATAAAAATTCTTTAAGTTAAACATAAACAATACATTTTAATAACAAAAATAATAACAAGTAAAAGACTCACTTTTATTGAAGAAAGCTTGCTTTCTAAGAAACGGCGGAGAGTGATCTTGAGTAATGACAATGACGCTGACGATGATGGTTATGATGGTTTAAAAAATTTTCATTATTGCCGTATCTTGAGATAAGAGTTAAGCACGGTTTACTTTGTTGCTATGAGCATGGCAGACATATCTGCATGATAGCAGCCACCTTTTTGGAATTAGCAATATTATTTCTTGAGTTTAACTTCAGCAAATTTTAGTCTTTTATGACTCTCGTGACTTGAAGAAAGTGCATGTTAAAACATTTGGGAGGTCTTACGTATTTCGACACAGAGCACGTATACTCTTATGTGAGTATAAAAATTTTCTTTTTCTCTTAAGCTTAATTTAACGATGCCTCACAATCGGCGTTCTCGCCCTTCTTCTTCTTCGGCTCTTTTAATCAATGCTGTGGAGGAAAATAAAATGAAAATTTTGCATGCGGCCTGTGTTAAAAATTAATCGCAACCGAACAGGGCCACCGCAAAAAGTTCTGATTTAAAAATAAAAATTAATCCATCAATTTATGCACCTCACCGTCGTTGGCAGTGGTTGCTGCTGCTGTTGGTGTTGCTGTTGCTGTTGCTGATGAGATTGTATGTAAGGACCTTAAATCCTACTTTTTTTTTTTTTTAATTGCGATGCATTTTTATTGGCAATTTATTTGCAATCCTCTTTGAACTGCAAAGACTTGCCATGACACGACATCAGGAAGCATGCAACAAGCAGGTGAAATAAAATTAACTACAGCAACGCTTTCTGTCATGTTAAAATCTCTGTCGGTCATTTGTTTCTTTGGTCATTGCTAATTTGTTCACTTCTTTATATATTTTCATTTTCTTCATATATTTTTTATTCAAGAAAAAAAAAATAAATATTTTATTGTATAAATAAATTATTAAAAAATTCAACCTTTGGCAATTTAAACAATTTTTTAAAAGTGACAAGTTTACGTCCTTTCATTTACGATACAAACAAATTATTTTGTAAATTTTTAAGAATATGTTATTGAAAATAGAGATTTTTAAACATCCAAATTCTGGTCATTTAAATGAACTAAACGAATTTTTGTAAAAATGCAAGGTCCTGACAACACTTTAGGCCTCGCGCAGACTTTTTTTTTAAGCGGGCTTATGTTTGTACTGCATGTCACTGCATCGTATGTCATTGCGCGTGTGTTTGCGAATGTCCTCATGTTTCTGTAACTCTGAAATGTGCAAGTATAATAAATTCAATATTTACTCTTTTAGTAGTAAAAAGTCGCTTGCAAAAATTTACTCGTGATCGAGCATCATCAAGAATTGTAAATGCATTAATACATGCATAACAAATCACACTATCATACTTAATACACAGTAAGAAAATCAGTTACGAAAGAAAAATTTTATTTATACGATATTATGACCTTCTTATTTATAACGATTTCTATTCCAAGAGTCAGTAATAGGAATCAGCAAACTTGCTGTAAAAATTTCAGTTAAAATTAAAGAGATTTCAATTGGTATAAAAAACTTTGATATCGTATAATGTACGTTCATAAATGCTGGGAAATTTTGGAAAAACGAAACAAAGATTTACAAAAAAATGTCCATCAATGTTTAAATCTTCCTACACGTAAATACCAAAGGCTTCCTGCCACTGCGATCTCGAGTGTAAGTGTAAGCGGGTGTGCAAATGTCAGACATTACTGACTTTTGCCTGTGTAAACATATCACGCGATATATTTTACGATCTGCTGCACAGATAACAAACGATTACTGAAGAAGTTCTGTGAAAAAATACTACATTCGTAAGAAGCAGAAAGAATTTACGCTCCTTTTTTATTAATCCATAAGCGATATATTGCAGACATCTCAACGGACGTACTCGTAACTCAAATGCACAAAATTTGCACTGCGTCAAAATATGTATACATATACAATGTACGAGTATACTTCTTATTTTTCGGATGGACTTCTAATCTAAAATTGCATCAGAAAATACAATATTTATTTAAATATGTATTTTGTGACACTTGCAATGTCTATCAATGCAAGAAGGGAGGGGTTGGATTGCCGCGTGAGTGCATCTACGGATCTAACATTGTACGGATCTAAAGATTGTGGAAGTGACATGCTACACAGAGCAGCTGAGGCAAGTTATTTTTTGAATTATTCTAGACAGGTGGTTCTGGTGTAGATCTCGATGTGGGAGAGCTTCATTAAATATACTAAATATATGTACATATATGTACGAGTATATTCAGAGATACTCCGAGAATAAGAGATAACTGAAAGATGACACTACATGACACATACAAGTAGTGAAATACAATTTTTTGTATTTGTATTTAAAGTCATAAATAACAATCATTGCAAATGAGCAGGGTGAGGGGAGGAGAAGGAAGAGGCGGACGATGACGGGAATGAGTAAACAATGATCATATTCTAATGAATGAGAAAGCATTTTGTCTTATGTTTTAACAAACAAGCATGTTAAATTAATTGGAAAGTTGTAACAGGACTTTTGAAGTTCCGGGCGACAGAAAGTCGCCTACAAATTCAGGTTGGGTATAGCGATGGCTGTTCGCAAACGGGTAAGTGGCGGTAACGAGTGTCGACAGGTTGTTTGAATTTAGAAATGGTCGAAGCCGAAAACTCCTAAAATTTCGCGATCGTAACAAAGACAGTTCAAAAATTTACTACATTCGTAGGGTTCAAAACTTGAGACTTAAATTAATCGCCTTTCCTTCTTGAAAGGCTAAAATTATAAGACTCTGGAAAATAAGACTATGGAAAATAAAATTTCAAAGTATGGATTTCGAATTGAACACAAAGATGACAATATCAATTCGATTTATTACAGCAGAGGAACGATATGTTTTCAAATTAAATTTTGTACAAAGTAAAAAAAAAACTAAAACGTTAATTCAGATCAAACTCATAAATTTAAATTTGTTTCTACTTCGTTTCAGTTAGAATAGATTTTTCATATCTTTCCTCAGCATACTTTTTGCCATTTTACGTAGCATCTTTAATTATCTGCCATAACTTAATTAAATTTTCAATTACTTTACTTTACTTTAATTCAATTGAAAGCCAGAGACACTCTTCATTAACGTGCCAATTTGCATGCCATAATTACGTACTGTTTCGTCCGTATAATTACCCTTTACCTTCGCATGTTAAATGTAATTAGTTTTAGTAATTTTACATACTCTCCTCACACTCTGTACATACGTATTTGTGCAAAATATAATTCAATAAATCTTTGATTAGCTCAATAAAATCAGTTTAGGTTTAATTGTGTAATAAATCACAGAACAACGGGAGGAAAATAATATGACACGCATTTATTTAAAGCTAGTTGTTTCCTCGTTGTTTTTACCATTAATTGTTGTTTCGTCTTATTGTTGTTTTTTCCTTTAGTACGTACCTAGTACGTAGGAAACGGGGTTTCCTTAAAACAAAAAGCATCTCAAAAAATCATTTTCTGAGCGTACAACAAAAATATATTCTTTTTTTGTATTTTTTTTGTTATAATTTTTGTATTCTGCTTTTTACTAAACAAATAATTTTGCGGTTTAAAGTGAAAGGACTTTACGTGATGAAAAAATGGCATCGTTACGAGCAATGCTCACTTTACATTCGCATTCAGATGGTCCTCGTCCCAGTTTGTTTACTTGCTTTTTGCTTCCTTTCAAAGGAAATCTTTCGTTGTGGCTCAAAGGACACCGAATGAGACCAAGATTCAAGCGTGATGGGTGATGGTGGATTATGCTGTAGCCGTAGAGCGGGCGGCAGTCCAGTGACAAAGCTTTACCGAGTATTTACATTAAGCTGACAATTGTTTTGAATCTTAAGTCCTCGGATTTAAGCAGGATCAGTGGAAGTTTTCATTTATGCTTTACAAAATGATGGTAAACATGGGTTGACTTTGTGGAACGGGCCGGCGGTAATCCTTTGGGTGCCATGGTTGGGCTATGAGGACGAACAAGACGAAAACCACGCTGAGCAAATAAGCGAGATTTTGCATAAAAAATGACAAGAGGTCTTATCTTAAGGGTATAATGCTTACGCAAAAACAAAAATTAATTAAAATTTATCTCAATATATAATTATTATCATCTAGTTTTTAGAAGATTTTCCTTCCTTTCGTGCTGAAGAGAAAAATGGACAACAATGGCTTCGGTCCGTTTTGTAAATTTTTCACTGTTACGTCGAGTATCCTTTTGTATCCTCGCAACGCATCGCTCCGCAGCGCTGATTTTTTATTGGTCCACCAATTTCTCTTTCACATTTTAGGAGCTCAATCCGGCAGAATCGTAGAGGAAATATTTGTACCGTTTAACCCTTTTCCATATAACCCATCGCCAACATTAATGTTATCTTAAACATTATGAGTGGATGTTCAGAATGCAGCTCCTTTTTTAATCTTTTAAATTGATCGCATTAGAGATAATAAAAGGATTACAAAATAAAAAACCAAAAGAAAACCGTGGCATTTAAAGTGACCTTAGCTATTAGTTTTAACCATTCGCCAGCGGTTATTTTAGTAATCGTTCCTTTTTATTGAGAGCACTGTGGCAAAGAAAAGGTAACCACAATTATCTCAAGCCAATTATAATGATTATCATTAGTCAATTTAATAAAAGGGATTTAAAGTTAATACACTTCATAGACTACCTCGCTTTTGGCCTTAGAGGTCCCTTGAGTAGCTTTTAAAATTACAGTCGATACGTGCGGCTCAGAAGGTACTTCAGTTAAGTGTGGCCCTTTTCTTTTTCGTTTTTTATTTATGCTGTTTTTTCTTATTTTAACTTCTCTGAGAAACATACTGAAAAAAGCGATCTGAAAAAGCAACGACTTTTAGCGTGACTTATTTTAAAGTACTGCTGCGAAAGTACTGCTATTTTACAAATTCTATAGGAACGAATATTATTTAGTAACCAGAATTATATTGTGAAAATATACTTTCCGGTGTGGATTTTCCATTTTTAAATTTTCCAGCATTTGGTGCATTTGGTGGCATTTGGTGGCAACGTGCCGCTAATGGTTATCTTTAAGCTTAAGTTTTTCTGCTTACAATATTGACAAAAACAACAAACGTTAGTAGCCAGAAAGTATTCTCATTTATCAGTTTGTGGCTTCGTTGTTCTCTTTTTCTTCTTCTTTTGGTACTCACTCCAGAGCTTTGCTACTGCGGTCCTGCCTCCTTTTCCGCTTGCGGAAGGCTATTTTCGGGTAACAAACTCTAAGAACAACAACAACAACAATAATTGTAAACTAAAAATACCTTCTCGCCTACAAAAGGCTTCTCGTACCAACTTGGAGGCGTGGCATGTATTCGTTTTAGTATTGTTCCTTATAATCGGATATATTTTTTCTACTCACAATCTTGTAAAAATCTGGAAATATCAACGTAAAATCTATATCAAAAGCTCTATATAAAGGTAAAAAATCCTTTATATTTCACAAAGCTTTATTTTCGGTGCCAGATGTACACCACAATCTGTCTCTTTTATATGTATTTTTTTCTTTATATAAATATAAAGTTCTCTGCCTACGATATATTTCGTTGTTATAGAGTTGTATCGGAACAGCCTCCGGCCTTGAAACTTGAAAAGGTACCAATTGATTATAACGACTAGGAAAACGCCAACGAAGGAAATGAGGCCCTTTTCCCCTAAAAAACCTTGCTTGTTACTATTAAAAAAAAAACCAAAATTTGAGGAAGGAATTATAAAAGAAACAGGATCTCCTTTGGCAGAGTAAACAGCAACAACAGAGGCAACAACTTAAACTTTAAAACAATTACGCGACCAAGCAACGACGAGAGGAGACGAAGTGTTTAAGTTTCTTAAGTTTAAGTTTATATAAATTAATAAAATCTATATAAAAAATACCTGCTTTGCTACCGAAAAAAGCTGCAGTGTGGAAAAAAAAATAATCACATCCTGCCACCAGGATTCTGAAATTCTTTGTGGTTCAAGCAATTTTTTCTCATTACATTACAAGGAAAAAGCAACAGAAAAGAAAAAGAGAACACGAAACTTTATAGCTACAAATTAAAAAACTTAATAAGGCTTGAATTACTTTCTCTTCTTTAGCAATTTGATGTAAGTTTACGTCGGTAGCGGATAAAAAGAGACTTCATAAAACTAAAATAGGAACGAGAGTCTCAACGAAGTGAGAATAATTTCAAGAATCACAGAACACATACATATGTACATGCGTATGTGCCAAAGTGTGAGTAAGAGTGTGTGCCCTGAGTAAGTGTTCTCGGAGTCTTCAAAGTAACTGAAAAGAATATCAAGTGTCGGTTCGAGCACATTTCGGTTAAATCCTTTGGATTGTTTGTGCAGCTTGTGCAGGTGCAACGGGCCAACGTACAAGACTCTACGAGTATGTGTCGTGTTTTTGTGTGTGTGTTGGTGCGTGATATAAAATTCTTTCCTCGACTGAGGTGTGAATGCCAGTGCCATCGTGTGTGTGCACGTGGCTTTGAATGAGGCTTAGTTACACGAATAATTTGCTGAATACTAGAGATTACCTTTGAAAGGCTTTCAGAAGTTTGCCATCGTTTGGAAAACAAGTGTACAACACACAAAAACTAATTAATAACTTGGAAAAACTTGTGCTTGAGTGCATAATGAGACAAGAGAACAGAAACTTTCATTTACTTAATTATTAATTTTATATGCGTGGTTATGAGTAATTATAACCTCACATTTTTTTCTGCTCAGCGTAATTAAGCAACAACTAATTGCTGTAAAGTCAATTTTTAGTGGATCGTTGAGATAAAATTTTGAAAATAATTATGAAATTAATTTTTGTCAGATCGTTAAGATCAATTTTTTGGGCAGATAAGTTTTTTAAAGTGTTATTATTATCATACATTTATATGTACTTTTCGTAACAAAAAGCAAAGATATAAAAGAGAAAAGCAAGTGATTTTTGTATTTTATTAAAAATCTTAGCAAATAAATTTGAACAGCCTGGATTTTCGTTTCGCAGAAAGCCACCAACCCACACAGAAATTTAAATACAATGTAAAATAAAGCCAAATTTTTGCAAATTATGTTTCTCTAAGCCTATTTCAACAGGTATAAAGTTTATTCATTATTAATATTTTAAACAAAACAATTTATTGATGCTATTTTATCAATTAATAATTAATTACTAATTAATTATTGAAAATTGAAAATTGAAAATTGTGTAATAAATTGAAAATTTATTGTTTATAAGTAAGTATTAACATATACGTATTTTTCAATATTCTGAAGAGCTCCCTTATTGTGGATTAGGTGCTAGAAGTTGCCAAAATTGAACGTCCAGAATGCGATTAATCAAGAACAGCCATGTCGTGTATTGATCTTTCGAATGCATAATAAACCAGTACAGTCATCTAAAAATGAACTGACCATCGAGTGAATCGCCTCAAGCAACTACTCAACCAAACAGTGCACCACCCAACCCTAAGACCATCAGGCGTGTGTACCACGTAGAAACGGAAATCCGAAAATCCAATCTTCGAATTTGCGATGCCGAACTGGTCTCAGTAGTTGGTATAAAATCCGGTTACGCTTCTCGGAACCGCATCTAAAATTTATAGAATCGCAAAACGGAAGAGAACAAAAGCACTCAGTCATTCGATCAATATATTGATAAAATTGAATTTTCTTGAAATGTTGCGAGACTATATCAGTTTGAAATGAAGGCGAGGTTGATTAAATTTTCGCACAAATTTTATTTTCGTCGAATATTATCCAAGACAGTAGAATGATTCAAGTTAATAAAATCAAATAAAAATAAAAAAAATAATAACAAAATTTACTTCAACAGTTTATTTTGAATATTAGTTGAAGCTTTTCAGACATAGACAAAAGTTTTATGAATATTTGAAATTTATAAAAAATAGTAGTTCTTTAAACACTAAAATGTTTCTTTACACTTAATAAAACTTTAAAATTCTTAAAGGTGTTAAACAAGATAAATTGAAAATGGTTTGTTGGTTCGCATCAAAACAAGGACAAAACAAATTTAATTTCATTTCATTTCTATTTTAGTATGAAATATAGTATTTCTATACTTACTGGCTGTTAAAGCTGTTTCCCTCCACGCTTCTGAATGTAAATAAATTCAAACGCATTCCTCGAAAAAGAAAACTAAAATCAAACAGTTAACAACGAAGTTACGAAGTGGAAAGAGGACTGCTTAGAAAGAGGGAGAGCAATACATTGCTGCCAAATGTCATTTGCATGAGTTATGCCACCGAAATCAAAGCACAAACTGACAGAAATCAAATAGACAAACAAACAAACAACCAACCTACTCAAACACCAACCTACTCTGTTTGTGTTTACTTTTTACTTAGAAAATTATATGGCAACAACAGCAACAGCATCAACAACAACAACAACAAAAACTTTCTCTCAAAAGGCATATCAAATTGCAACGTTTTCTTGCTCTACGTACTCGTATGCCCTCGATAGACTACCCACCCAGTGGTAAAGCTCATCATGACATCATTGATGATTTCCTGATGATTTTGTGTCGGCAATGGCTTTGCTCTTGGATAGATTTTCCTCTTTACATTTACCCGAGAGTGTCCTAGGACACAAGTAAGTAAGTATTTTGCTGTTTCTTACATAATAAGAGAAGTGCAAATAAAGGTTAATTACTACTGCATTAAATCCATTTATCAGAACTGAAACAGGTTTCATCCTTTACCTACTTAGATAATAAGCGCAATTTGGGATAACAGGCACTCCTATTTTTGCATTTAATAATACATAATGGAGTTGTTACGATTACTCTATAATGGCGAGCGAATTTGACGTCCGAATTTAATTGGCGCCTAAAATCATGCAATGTAATTTAGGAAAACGTATTTTTCTCATTTTTATACCATCACTCGAAGGGATGAGGGTATATTTACTTTGTTCTTCCGTTTGTAACACATTAAAGGAGGCGTGGCAGGTATATAAAAATATATAAATTTCTTTTGTCTCAGAACTATTGAACGAATAAATCACTTTGTGTCGTATTAAACACAGCTTTTTCACCAAATACATACATATGTACCTCTAAAGAAATATCACAAGGTGTCAAAAATATTATTTCACTCAATCTATATAACAGCTGATTGTTTCGTCAACATACAATATACTCGTATATTGTTGTTGATTGGACAAATATAATGCGATAAAACGTGATAAAAAGTGTGATTACAAGCTCGCATTTGGGGTCCATGTAAATTAACTATTAGGAAGCAATGATCTCATTTCCTACAGGGTAACCGCTGTCTCTGGCATTTATAGATGTATAAATTGCCAGCACGTAGAATTATGCTTAGAAACATTCACAATAAACCATAATTTGTTTTGATTGTCAGTTGTTAGGTGGATCTATTCATCCTCCGACAATGTAAAAGAAATGAACTCTACTATAGAAGAATAGTAATGGTACAAATTGATGAATATTGGATTTTGTAGAAGAAGCTCAAAATTAAATAAAGTCTTCAGAGAAGCTTGCAAAAATTTGCATACGATTAGTTGTCAAGTGATGCTTGTACTCCTCCCGTGGTGATGGAGATGACTAGAGATTATCATCGTGGTGACTAGAGATTTTCCATTAGTTTTATTAGTTTTGCTTAGAAATTATAACACACACACATCGAGAGAGAAACTAATACGAGTCTTAGACACGGTAGAATATGTTATATTAGCATCAAAACTTAGTCCAGTGAGACTGATTGCCCCATCATTTGCACACATCGAAAACAATTTTAAAGAAGTGTGTCTTCTTCTTCTTCACATTCAATTAGTAATTGGATTTGTGTAAGAAAATTGTTTGTCTGATTTATTTGTTGTAGTAAATTAAATTTAGAAAAGACAACAAAGACTTTAGTCATTCTCTAGAAAAATTAATAATAAAAATCAGGGACCGTAATCATTATAAGCAAAATAAAAAAATCATAATTTAATAATTATTTTGTGATTTTAATTTTATCGATCAGCGATAAAATTATTCTTTGAACTTTATTTTTTTGCTCGATCGAAAAAATCAGCTTATGATTTTTATTTTAATTTTCGAAAATAAAAATTACAGTCTGAGTAAAATTTTTTTGATCAAGAATAAAAATTATTTTTTGAGTTTTATTTTTCTACTCAGGAATAAAAATTATTGCTTGAGTTTTATTTTTCTGCTCAGGAATGAAAATTATTGTTTGAGTTTTATTTATATTTTTCGAAATAAAAAACTCAAAAACGGCGTATGTGCACGGAGCTGTTTTACTTATGAACGTGCTTACTTATGCCTATGTACTTCCCCTTTAACAGCGCACATGTGTTGTAAGGGAAGTTGTAAGCTTTCGAAATCTCACTAAAAAGTAATTAATTGAAACCATAAAATTATACTTAACTGACAGTCTTCAAAATTTCATTTAAATTCATGCTTAAAACTTTTTTACAACTTTTTAATCGAGTTCCAAAATATTTTCACAGCAAAAGCATCGAAACTGAGTTCAGCTTATGTTTCCTACAGAGTTGTCTGTTTGTTAGTTTGCAGGATTGTTTTGTTTGCTTTTCGCTTCAAGTGAAAATGTATGTATTTATAAGCTATTGTTGTGTTTGTGTAATTGCAATATTTACATGTGTCTAACAACAAAACTTGTCCCTCTCTATGCACCATTTATTACGCCCATCCCCGCGGTTCGACGCGGTTTTGTCCACAGGGACACGAAATAATAGTCGTAAAAGTAAGCAACATTTTACATAATAGTTTTGTTTTTTCTTCAAAATTTCTTTCGCTAACAAAAGACGATAAAAATCTCAAATTAATGTATTTTTTTGTATCGAGCATTTTAAGTGGCAGAACCAGAAAAAGTTGCAATTTTATTTTTAAATAAAAGGTATTTGATGTATCGTATATTTTTTAAAAGCTTAATTTTCTTCCATTTTCAACGAGAAAGAAAAAAAATTGCTACAACCACGAAGATTTTTATGTCTAAAAAATTGCTTCCGCTTCCGTTTCCGCTAGCTTTAAACTATCCATCCATCTCTTCATTCTTATGGCTTAAGTTTCGCGAGCGGATTATTCCGCGAAGATTTCGCCTTTTCTGCTCATGCTTTTGACTGCTCTTATGCTGGTTTCTAAATTTTAACAAAATTGTTCACGTTTGTCGAGCTTCGGTATTGCAAGAACAACAACCAGAAACCACTAAACCTTAGATGTTCATAAAACTAAGCAAAGAAACAACCAAAACTCATGTAAAACCTTCATGCAACGTTGATGGTCGGCTAAAAAAGAGCAAAGAACCAAAGCAAGAGAAGAAATTTTGTAGTTTACAGTTGTTGGTGTTGTTGCTTGATTGTTTGCGGTTTTCGCTGGTTCTTATGGACATACCAAATGGTTTACAGGAGCTGAATTAACGCAGTGCTATTGCCGTTGTCTTTGTTGTTGTTCTTTTGAGCATCTACAAAAGGAAAATTTAAAACAATAATTAAACAATAGCACAAAAGCACAACATAAGGAAGAAATAAATTTCTTTGTAACAAAATTAGTTAATAAAATTTCTTTCTGATAAAAAGAAAGACTTTCTGCCGTAAATTAAATTCAGGCAACTACTTTTTGGGTTGACCATATTTATCGGCAACCGAAATTGCCGCAATTACGATAATCATATGGTCTTATTTTTGATTTTTATAGTCTTCTCTTCTTCGGTAATCTGCGTTTGCTGTACTTTCTTCCCCAAGTAAGGAAGAAAATTGCATTCCTTCTAGGCCAGACCAAACGCCCCGTCAATACCGACAAGCTGGGTATTTTGGAGTAGGAGGAGAATTGAAAGTCTCATCGTCGATTTCATTATTAGCATCATCATCATCAGCGCCAGTAGCACCAACAACATCCCCTTGAGCCATCCTCACCATTACCACATCCTCATTTTATCAAGCCTGGTCCCTTGATCCATTCGCAGCTCATGCTTCTGGTTGCACATTCGGTGTTCTGTCGGTTGCTTAGTTTTCGAAGTTTTGTAAAGAGCAGATTTTTGCTTCTTCTCTCTTTGCTCTCTTCTCTCTTTGCTCTCTTCTGCGTAATTTTTGAGATGTTGCCTCTATAAAAAAGTTGCTGAGTGCCCCATAAATACTGATAAATGACGCAAAACAGCGAAAATAAATCAGCCGGCAAAAATGTTGAAGTTGTTGATGGCTCGGTTCAGAGAAACGGACTGTTGGTGCAGCTGGCAATGAGTTTGTTGATTGGAAATTCAAGGGCAAAGAGAAGAACCGAGGCATAAGCAAGAAACTGCTGGGTTTTATTGAAATTTATGAGCATTAAGAAAAGTGTTCTTTTTCGACCTATTTCCAACATCGCTTCTGTTTTCAAATTGGTATATATTTATACTACATTTTTATTCCTTTTAAATCTAGTATGGCATACACTGTCACACATTTTACAAGTTAATTTAATTATGTAATTACGTATAATAATTACGTAAAATAATGTAATTACGTGTTACCTAAAAAAATAAGGTAGGTATTTTAAAATTAGGTATAAGGTTTATACAAAATTACAAATTTGGTATAAATTTTAATAAATATAAATTAAAATTAAAGGGCTATCAGGAGAAAATAATAACAATAACTGCTTCAGTTGCAAAAGTTGCGAAAGTATTGGAAGACTTTGGGCGAAGAGTTGGTGATCGTCTGGAAGCAGCAGAGCCGCTGATAACCTTATAATGTTAATTAATTCAGTTTTAAAAATTAAATATTGTTACTGCAAAAATTACTATTACTAAAAATTCCGTAAAAAACTACATATTTTATTTCATAGTCATCTACAATAAATGAATTAACTGCTATAAAATCATCTTGAATAAGTCAAAGTGTTATAAAATCATCTGAAATAACTTAAATAGCACAAATAGAATTAAGAAGGAATTATAAATATAAAATAAGAGTATTATATGTATGTATATATGACAAATAATTTACTTTATTTATTATACAATTTTTAACTCAGTCGTTCGATTTGTGGTTCTTAAAAGAACCGATTTGTGGCGACTCTTTTATACTATACTAATGGCTAATTCATTCGAAATTTCTGCAGCGGAGCTTGGTGGCACTTCTAAATTTAAATTTGCGTCTTCGATTTCGACCTTATCTTCAAATTCCCATACATTTTTATTAAAAATGCAGAAGTTATAGCACAACATGCATTTCTGCTAGAAGAATAGCACAGTATGCATTTGTTATTTTGGTTGCCATTTCGGGAGAATAATGGAGACCTCTTTCCCAAACAAAATTTAAGAATTCGTATTTCTTATTTTACAAGAGTTCTTAATCTTAATTAAAATCTCAATTTTATCGTTATGCTTATTAAAGCCATCATCTACTGTGTTAAGTCTGCCCTTACTTAACCTCATTCGAAAAAGTCGCAAACGGCAGAAAGCAATCCTCGTGGCTATAACGCGTTGTACGAACAAGACCCGGCAGAAGCCTTCACCGCTTGGCCCTACTTAACCTAACTCTGCAAACTAATCTACTAAAATAAACTGAATCTTGAACTCATCCTTAGAACTGATTCTTAATCTCGTCTTCAAAAGTAAAGAGTAAAGAATATGAATAAAGAAACAGAAGTCCTTTGTTTCTTTCTTTCTTTCCTTCTTTCTTTGTCTTTTTCTTTGCTTATTGCTTTTTATGCTGTGCGTATAAAAACGCAGCGTAGCGTAAAAAGTTTCGAAAATAACTCATGAGAAAAAGGTTAAAGAGACAAAAAAACTCGCTATGCCAAGAAAATAATTAAAATTTCAACCTTGGATGTTGATGATGATGAAAATGAAATGCTTAAGAAGCATTGCGAAATTATAATGGACTGAACGGATGGAGTGGAAGGAAGGAAAGGCATGGTTGTAGCGGCCTGGAAGCGGGAGCGGAAGGTCAATATGCAGAAGTTTGTTCAGAAAAATGGTAATAAAAAATTTACAATCCGAGGCGACTAAAAAAAAGCGAGTAGGCGCGTACGTCGCTTTGGAAAAAATGGTGACTCAAATTTCATTTCTTGATTAATTTCAAATCCTATTTCGTGATTTTCGGGATTAAAATTGTTCGGGATTTTGTCATTTCGGGACAAAAGGTTCAGGTTCAGGTTATTGCCTTAAAAGCAAAAAGGCATGTTCCTTTGACTAATTGTTATAAGAGCCAAATCTAAAATGTTCTAAATTGCCATAAATGCTTCATAAATTGTTCTAAAAGCATAATTAAATCTTTCAGATAGAACACCTAAAGCGCCCTCACCCCCACCCCCATCGTCGCTTATTGTGAAGTGTGCACTGCAGCACCCACAACAGCACCAACACGACTTCACGTCCTACTATTTATTGTGCAGTAAAAATAAATGAGAAATAATAAAAATACTTTTCAGAGAATAAAAGATTGCACAAGTTGCGAAAGTACTCTTAGTCTTGAAAGTCTTAAAAGTGCTTTAACATTATCTCAAAGAGCTTTTAACTCTTAAGTTTTATTTTTATGGTGTATTTTTCGCCACGACTGACTTACACCGACATTTACGCCCGGCAACGGAAACCCCGGTCTCGGCGGTTTATCCCGCGGCACGTAGCGGTAGAATTCAAGACTTTGATTTGACGGAGCACAGCGCTTTGCCGTCCAGGCTCTAGCGGCAACCGAGCAGGGCACTCTTAAAGCGCATTATGTGATTCGGTATTTTTACCGCCATTATTGTGAGTGAGTAAGTTGAATACGTTTAGAATGAAGAAGAAGAGGAAAGTTAGGGCGAATTTTTTTCAATTTGTATAGTATATATTTAAGGATTTTTAAGCTTAAGCTTTTTGTTTTAAATGGTACCGTTCCTATTTCTTGCCGTTCTTCGGATAGCTTTTCATTTCTTTATAAACAATAATTACAGTTTTAGTTCGAGTCTTCTTCTGGACAGTCTATTTCATGGTTGTCACATTCGCAATATTCGTAACTACTGCATTTCTCATTTGTCAATTGCCAAAAGAAATGAAAAAAACACAAAGTGTTTCTCTCTTGGTCTGACATAGCATTCGCTGGGATAGCCTTGGGACTGAATGGGCTGTGCATTTTGTGTCATGGCAGTTATATTGACATCTTGTAAAATGCAAATTGCAGCGTCGATCAGGACGAATATTGCTCTGCCTTGCTTTGCCTGTTATTCTCAGCTATTCTTTTATCTTTTGTGGTATCTCCTGCGCTAACTTTATTTCAGGTTGATTGATCAAGTTGCCGAGCTATCAGAATATCGTTGTTGTTGTTGGTTTGTGGTGTATTTATTTGGTCTTTAGAGATCAAATAACGATGATTAGCTTGAGCGTCATTTTCGAAGCCAAAAATTATGCGTGGGGTAAGGGTCGGTTGTGGCATTGAAAGTCCTCTGGAAGTCCAATTGGATTAGAAAAATATACCCACGATCACCAATTTCTGTTCTCGAGTGTATTTATTTGGTTACGTCTCGTTAGTTTTTTTCTTCAAAATTCTATGCGAAATGAATATATATACGTTTTTGTAAAAAGGCTTTGCAAAAAGGCTTTCTGCATCAAAAGTTGCCGACGCTGGAGCAACTCAAATAAAGCAATGAACTCCCAACCAAAAGGAAAATACTAATACAAAAAGAATAAAGAGTAGACTTAACCAAAACCAAAAGGGAAAAATGCTAATACAAAAGGAATAACGAGCGTAAGAAGAATGGTAACAGAAAGAGGAAGAAGACGAAGTAATTTCATGCATCGTTTAATTTTCATTCGAGTTTAATTTCAACTGCTTTGTTGGTGTGCGTGTTGGTGTGAGTCTCTCAACAGACTCGGCAGAGTGGAAGCAAAAAGTCTACAGAAGAAATTTTCCGAGAAGTTAAAAAATTACGGCAAATGGAAACAAAACATATGCAAAGCGAATGATTTTTCCCCCTTCGGGGGTGTTTGAAACTCCTTTGTTGTTGTGCTGTTGTCATTAGTTTGTTGGCTGAACCTGAAAAGTGTTATTCCGAGCTGAGGGACCGTCTTGCCGACATGTATGGCTCTTTTGTTTTAGTGCGCCTTTTTCAATTTTTGTTTCTATTTTCATACAATTTGTGGGTCAGGCTGGCTGTCAGTGCCTACTGTCAAAATATTCATGCTTGTCAGATACATGAATTTACAATTTCGGGCTGTACTTTCCCGATTTTACTTTCCTAACTTGCTACTAAGTAAAGTTTACAGAAAAAGCGTGCCGCGCCGCGCCGATTTCTCACATTCTTATGGAAAACGTGCAAAAATGTTGTTATTATGCAAATGGCGAACGAAATTTTTCCGTTGTGCATGCGTTCATCCTGTGAGGGCGGAGGTACTGCGGTACCGCGTTACTTAACACAATCGTCGCTCTGACGGCGAGTGTCGGTGTATGAGTCTCTAGGCGCGCCGAATAGGAAGAACAAGTTCATTTGAAATGAAAAATATGCAATTTCTTCGTTGTTTGCACGGATTGACATGATAAGAAACACGTAGCGTAGCGTAGCGACGCTATGAAAGCTTATTTAGTCGTGGCTTTAACAATATCAACAAGAAAAATAAGGCCTACTGATTGTGATTTTGTTTTTTTTAGAATTAATTTTTCCAGCAACTCACTTCACTTTTCCGGTACGTGTACGTATGACAAACGGAATATGAATTCAAAGGAATTCAAAGGACCAAAGTGCAGATTAATCAAGCAGTCATTTCGTGATTCCTGTCCCTTTCGCTTAATTACGATATTTAACGAAATAACGAGTACAATTATAGTAGGATATGCTTGGTCATGCGACTGATAAAAATTTATGGCAACTGTTTTCCGGAAACTCTTCTAACTACACTCGCGTATGTTAAAATATAACGGAACTATGTACATCTCTGTGCGTGTACGTGTGTGTGTGCATGTGTGCATGTGTGTGTGTGTAGCTGCTTTTAATTGTGTCGCAAATTTGCATACAGCACGGCATGCAACCATCCCGAAAAAAACCAAAAACCAAAGAATGTCAGTGTATTTTACTGTGTTCCCATGCGTGTGTGTTGGTGTAAGATTATTTTATATTTTACTGTAAACCTCTCTTCCTCTTCCTCTAACTAGGCCTGGTTTTTGTTGTTGTTGTGTAGTTGACATTTTTGCACATCCCGACATTATTTTGCAACAAATGTCGCCGCCTTGTTGGCAGCAAACTAATAAATGTTCGTCATTATTGTTATTATGATCTTTTTGTCGTTGTAGAGGTCGTTGGAAGGTTCAAACTGAAGTAACGCCCAGAAGTAAAATCTTTTACTGTCTAGCGGGCGTCAGAGTAGCCCTGCATCTTATATTTTCTTTAATTTTTAACACTTTTGTTTTATTTGATTAATAAATTTAAAATAATTCTTGCCATGGATGGAAAATTGTTCTGCTTCCCTGGAAAGGAATTTCATTTCCTAAAATTTAATATAATCTCAGATTAAGGTTTTTGCTCCTCTTTCCGCTGCCCTGCTCCGTTTATTACTATCCACAGAACACTTTATCATCAACACCGAAGGCGCTAATAATTAATTTGGTCGCCGTTTGAAGCGATTATTAACAAAGCGGGGGAAAATATACCCCGCAGGCCTGTCGAGGTGTTAGAGTGCGGCAACCGAAAGTAATCCTGTTGATCTAAAGGATTTTTGTCACTGTGCAGTGAGAAAGCGGAGATTATGAGCTGATGCCGGGCTGATGACTGAGGCGCACGAAAGATTTCACACTGCTGTTTTTCAATTATGCAAATATTAAGATTAGTTAAGGCCCTGACAAAGAGCAGAAGATGAGCTGTCATGGTAGTAGCAAAGCGGTTTTATTGTGCTCCTGCCATACAATATCTGTCAATGTTTTAAAGAACTGCGCTTAAAAGAAATATGTACCACAATAGGATTGAGTACTTTGAGGTAAAAATCAATAGGTAGGGACGATTCCTTGCGAAAAGGTACTTTCGTGTTATTACAGAAGTACTAGAAGTACAATAACTGTTTGTATTTAAGGTAATATCGTATGTATTCCATTTTGAGTCCAAGTGTTCTGTCATCTTAGTGTTACAGTAGTTAACTGCTTGCATAGAAATTCCTAAAACCAAATGATGGAAGGTCTGGGAGAAATGTTGGAAAGCTTGAAGAAACTATTCTGAAGAACGAAGAAAGCGGTTTATAAAGAGGAAGACGTATAAAATCTGAAGCGCCACAGCAACTACTAAGAGTAAACAAAGTAGGAATCTGAAGATTGCAGACCACAAAGTTAACAGTTGACGAGAACGCTCTTGAAGTTCCCAGGAACGGATAACATGAAAGACAAGCGATGAAGAAGAGGGACGAAGGAAGACGAGCATTGCAATTTCGGGTGTGCGTGCGAGTGAGATTCTTCTACATGCATGCCATGCGTGTAAGTTAACACAAATAAAATGGTATGAAAAAAAGAGAAGATTAAGCAAAGAAAAGCAAAGATTAAGCAAAGAAAAGATTACAAAACAAATGCTCAAATGCCCACATGCCAAACCATAAGAGAGTTAGTGAGTTAATTAAAGGCGTGGCGTTAATTAAATTAAAAAAGAATGAGATTGTTGGAATTTCAACTTATAAAAAACCTCCACATTATTCGAACAAAGTAACATATAATTTTTATTAATAACGAAAACAGCAGACAACAAAATCGAAAACGAAAACGAAAAGAAGTTGCATTCATTTCGGATTTAATATCGAGCCTCACATTGCGCTCGCTTCACATTATAACGATTTATATTTATTGCAAAACACATACCACAGAATGGTATGGACAATCGTTACATTGCCGGCAAAGGACGTGACAACAGCAAAGAAGCTGACAATTTGACAATGTCTGCGGGAAGGCAACGCACACAAGACTACCACAAAACTAGCAACAAGGACCAAGGCCGCCTGGCTAGCAGCAACAACAACCAAAATTTTAACACTAACGCGAACACGCTGCGAAAATTCTATAAAAAACAAAAAATTGGAAAAAAAAGGATGGCAAGACCTGTCGCGACGACGAAGAAACAAACATACACAGCGGAAGTCCTGCCTGCAACAAGCATCCACACTATGACGCGTTGTCACGAGAAGCCCATGGAGTTGACAATCTTTCACTGAAAAGAATAGTGCGCTGAAAATAGAACAAAACATTAAAATATCTAGAAACTAAGCAAAACTGCGTAGGTTTATCTGATTATCTGTCAGGACGCTTTTTCACGGACGAATTTTTACCTCATTTTGATATCAGTGATCAGTCACACATTTCGATATATTTATGATATTATTTATAATAGCAAACAAATTTCAGCAGAAAAATTCGAAGGATCCCTCAGGATGAGCTCAGAGATAATGACAATTGTGTTAATAAATAGATCGAAGAATGTTGGGCGTTTCTAACTATTATAGTTCACAATGGTTTGATATCTTTGACACCGAGAAAAGCAAGTAAGCTATAACAAGAATCTTGTTATACTGATAATGATGAAATTAATTTAGCGTCATAACTTTCCTGAAAACTTTGACGACGACAATCACTTCCGCCGATAATGGTGATGACATTGCTAATTCTAAAATGATTTCTCTATTGCGTTTTTATGTCATCGTTCCAATTTTCGCGTCGTGCCTTTCAACACTGTTTTATTGTGGCAATTTCCAAAGACTTTTTCTCTTGTTTTCTTTACAGCTGCTGTTTGATTGCTGTTTCAATTTTATTATTGTCATCACGAGTTTCTCTTCTAACCCTTCGCGCGTTACAGCTGGCACCCTTCGCGGCAGCGCTCTCTCGCAACGTGATTTTACTGTGACATTAACTTTTATATTTTTCTTTAACTTTTATATTATTAGTTTATTGTTTTGCAATTCAATTGATGTCGCAGAAGAGTAGAAGTCAAGAAACCTGTCGAAAACACAAAAGGAAGAGGAAGAATATAATCGAGAGGTTCGCAAAGTTTCCGTGAAGCGAAGCTTACATTCTCGTAATGACATCTGAGCGGGTTGCCAGTGCACGTACTCATACTCGTAGATTCTACAACAAATATTGACATTACTCATAGAGGTATTGAATTGTTTTATTCGGTAATAAAACTCGAAAAAATTCGAAACAAATGGAAGGCAAGTCAGTAACGACACTTTACCCTTTCATTATTTGGATTAGGAGTATGAAGAGCTTCTGCGGAAGCGACGGAATGATTTTATGATGGAGAAAGATTTACGGTGCAAATTGACGAATATTTTCCCAGTACAAAGTGATATTGGTAAATGGCCTGGTAAAACTAGCTGAAGAAGAGCAGAAGAGAGTTTCTGGCAATGTAAACCCATTCAGTGTTTAGTTGGTGTTTTTGCAATATTTCTCATCCTAAACATTCTTTTCCATAACAATATTAATAAGAGTTTCTGGAATTGAAGTGATAGGCGTCACCACTCCCGAGGGCGATAACCAAACACACAAATAAAAATCACTCTACCAGTTTCCACTTTTGTTGTTATGTTTTCCGTAGTTCTTGGTGGTGGTTTTTCTAAAGGCCTTGAAACATTTTTACCATTTCTATTCAAAGATTCCTCAACTTACGAGTACACTCGTATTGCATATTAGTTGTCAGACACACACAGATATAGATACGAGTACATACAAACGAAATGAAGAATCTCGTCTCGATCTAATAAAGCGGTGATTCCTTCAGTGAGTACGGAAGAATGAGTATTAGTGGTGAACAAATAAACAAACAAGAGCTTAGTATCCACAGTAACAGACCCGAACCCAATAACAACAGGTTCAATCAACGGAATAGAAGCAAGAAGATGATGATGAAGTAATAAAAGTGTTGTCAGCGCATTATCGACTCTTATCAATCACTCACACACAGCAAACCCCCCGCCCCTCACACTTCCTGGTACAAATATGCTGCGTATTGTAGTTGAAGATGGTGTGCGTACGTACAAAGCAGCATTTAAAGCAGCATTGCGGTCTTGTAAGCCAAAGGTCGTGGGTTTAAATTTTGAAAGGAATCAATCAAGCGTCAGTGTTGTTTTCCTGCGAACTTGAGGTACAATCTAACGCATTTACGCTTTTTAAGGCTATGTATTTTTTAAATGATGTATGTATATTCGATCATTATGCTGAAGAACATACATACATATTTCTATAAAAAATCCTTTAAAAAAATAATTTCAATTAAATATTAAAAATGCTACAGTACAATACAATATGTATTGTGTACGGCATTTATTGATTACTCATAGAATTTGTAAATTTGTTTTCGACTGAAATTTTGTTGCCATTAATCAGTGCGCAGTCGTTTTATTCTCTTATCTCTTCACCTCATTTGATATTCGATCTACGTTTCTCTGTATTTGTATGTGCTGCTCAGAAAAACACGACAGCAAACATATTAGAAGAAGAAGAAGAAGAAGAAGGAGAGAAGGGAGGAAGTAGAATGTGGAGGAAGTAGCAAAGATAGGAAAACAAAAAGACAACAGTTTGATGATTCTGTAACTGGGAGGGAAAGAGGCTTTTAATCTATGCCAAATTCATTCAAACTATAAAAAAACATTATGGCAGAAGCCTGAAAATGAAATAAAATAAATACAAATACAAGAACAGAACAAGGCATACCTACAATTGTTGTTGTCTCTATATTGGCGCGCAGGAAAATTTGTACGTAGTTACATACGCACAGAAATGATTTTGTGCTTTCGCCGAGTGGATGGCAATTACTTTTGTGTAAATTTGTGCCTGAGTTATTAATATGCACACATACCAACACATTTGCGATATATCACGTACATTCACACAAACTCATGCATTTGCTTTGGAATGGAATGGAAGGCCATTCATGCTATAAAAGGAAACTGCGCTACTGCGCGATAGCAATAAAGTGCCGTCATTTAGTGTGAAGTGCACAGAAGGCTCGTTCTTTAATTTACAATATCCACGTCCTCTATCTTTCTTAGCTTTCCTCTATCTTTCCTTATTTTCCGCTCAAACATATCTTTCGTAGATTGGAGAGATGTAAAGAGCTTCCATTTCGGAAGACTTCTTCTAAATTGTCAACAGAAATCCTGTTGAAGAAGAAGGGAGAAGAAGAAGAAGGAAGGTCAGAAATACGGGCGGGAATATTTTCGATTGCTCTGATCGATTTATGTATAGAAATCCGTATAAAAGAAGAAGGCACATACCCGTATTTTACGTATAAACGTATTTAACCGTACTCCTACGTTGATAAAAAATTTGTAATTCTACGTTGAGGTGTCGATTTCTACATCCAAGTGTTTTGTATGGACAATCGTGTTTTTACACATATAAATGTATATATTTTTTATTAAAATTTTATAGTTTTGGTTATAGTGGAAAATGTTGTCCTTTTTATTGTTTAGTAAACAATAGTATATAAAATTTTGTTTAGTATGTGGGAGACAATGTTGTAGACAAATTGTGTAGTGTAGTTTTGATGTAGCTACAATGCACGTAGTAAACACATTTAGATTGTGATGTGCTTTACAAGTCGTTTTGTGACAGAAGCAGCAGGCCAACTCATGGTTATAATTGGCTTTGGCGGTTTTTTTGAACACATAAGAAGCATTTTCCTTTCTTTTTAATGTTTTCAGGAATATTTTCCATTCTTCGCCTTTTTGAAGATCGTCCAGCTTCTAGGTGAGATCCTTCTGAATCAAGCGATAGCCGTGTCTGCGAAGCTAATGACCGGGGACCTCTTTCTCTTCGCAACTGGACTGTCTTGGAATGGAGAGACATTACCATTATTTTTAACTCAAATGGACGTAGAATAGACGTTCGAAATACTAACACGAGTGGCACGTAAAATGAAACGACACGAAAAACGGAAATTCTAATTTGAACAAGTAAGAGCGTTACCTTTGGCCTGGCCGAAGCTCTTATACCCTACACCCGCATCCATCGAAGTAGTGATAAAAAGTGGGCGGGTGACACCTACTTTCATTTTATTTACAGATAGTAAATTTTGATCGATTAACTCATTTACAACACCGCTTTTCCTACCAAACCTCATTATATGGTATGGTACACCAGTAGGCGGACCACGCCCCTTTTTTTGAGAATATTTTATTCTAAGATGGTGGACCCAGAAAAAAAATTTTAGCTTAAAATTCAGTTTATAAGCTGAGAAATTGAGCTATAAGCAAGGATGATTCCATATTTGCTATAAAAAGTAGGCGTGGCACTAATCCGATTTTACCCATTTTCAATACCAAACAGCGTAGGATAACAGAATACTCGTACCAAATTTCATGACGATACCTCTATTCGTTCTCCTGTAATCGTGATTTCCACAGACGGACAGACAGACAGACGGACGGACATAGCTAAATCGAATCAGGAGGTGACTCTAAGCTAGAATATATGTATATGCTTTGCTATAAATGCCACGCCTCTTTAATGCGTTACAAAAGTGAATATACCCTCATCCGTTCGGTTGTAGGGTATAAAGCACTCGAATGTAGAAATCTACACTCATGCCTGTGAAATTGAATTTTTTGAATATTTGGCATACTATTTTAACTGCGATGTCAAAACTACTCGATTTGAGTTGTATTCCATTATAAAATAAAAGTCACAAAATCTGGAAACTCTCACTTAGACCGTTTAGAATATATTTAAAAAAACAAAAACACAAATGTAGTTTTCTACACCAACGTAGGAGTGTAGAAACGGAGTGTAGAAACGGAGGCGGCACTCCTCCGTTCGGCCGCCAATCGCAAATTTGTTATGCCTTTTAAGCTTTGAGTAAACAGCCCCCGATGCACGGATCGTTCGCTTGCCAGGACAATTTATAGACAGCCGTCGCATGGAGGAATGATGATAGGTTGTCGACGGGTCGACGGGCTGGCTGATTGAGTGGTTCGCTTCCAGTCGACGAGAATGCCTTTAATTTGGGCATCATGAATTCTTTGTTAAGCTTTCTTTTCGCTCCTTTCCATCACCTTTCAATGCTGCGCTCAGTTTTATCGATCGACAGACTGCTATAAGTATTTGTTTGCATGCACCTTCATTCCTCCCCTCATTCAGAAACTTGCTTGTGGTGCAGGTCCGCTAATTGGAAATATTCCAAAGAATGGGGCATGGTGGGATTCGGTGGGAATTTGTATCGATATCGTAAACGAAGTACATTGAGAAGGCACGCTTCTTTTTAAACTTCTTGTGCTTCGGATAAAGTCAACAAGACGTTTAGCACGTCCCTGCAGTTTTAATGAAGGTCCATGACAGAGACAAAAAGGAAAGGATTGCAGAGGAAGGGGGTAAGTTGAACGTTAAGGATAAGGGCAGAGTTTCAATATTTGATTGATGAAATTGATGAAATTCAAATAATTCAAAAATCAAAGAGATTATATAGCCTATATATATTTTACATAAGAATGGTTATGTTCAGAAAAAAATTTTGTATATAAATGCGTTCGCTGAGCTTAAATTTTATATTCTACTGTCACGAAGGATTGACTTCGTTATAAATTTCGAATATTTGAACTAAATTTAAAAAGTGTAATTGAAATATTTGCAATTCATTCATTCCTTCATGCCCGAGGGGGGCCCGTTCTCGTTATCGCGACTAACGATAACGTGAATTTAACAGACATCGACATTGTGCGGTGATTATACGAGCTGCTTGTAACTCTAGAAAAAAGTAAAAATCAACCACTGAACCGATAGACAGATTTATCTCAATTCTCTTGAGATTTTCAACATTTTTCCTTATCCTTTTTCAATCGTCCACTGCGTCTCCGCATGCCGGAGGTCAAGCTCTTAGACTGATGGAAATGCAAATGCAGATTTTGTTTTCTTTTTCATCGTTTTCATCGTTCGTTGCAGGCGGAAGTGTTCTTTATGCGACAGTCACCACTGTCTGATTGTTCCTGTCTCAATGCAAATGGTTTCTTTGCTGCGTCCTTCTATTTCGTTGTTTGCATTCTGTTTATTTTTTAAGGATTTTCTGTCGGCAAAAATGATCCGAGATAATGCATTAATTTCTATGCGATCCGTATTGTCGCATTTTGGCATAATTCCATTTCTCATTATCATTCCCATTATCAGTCTCATTATCGCTGCTCCTATTACTTCTTCCTTTTTTCTTATTCCTCATTCTTCATTCTTATAATTGTGACTGCCTCTTGTTTACATAATTATCTCTCATCATCGCTCAGCAATTACTTAATTTCAATGAGTCTTGTCATCGTTAATGGTGACATTAATGGTCAGCAGATTATCGGTTTCGCTATTGTGGCTAACTCAATACTAAATAAGAGACCACGCAGGGCAACTGATTTTTTAGTTGTTCAAAAATTAATAGCTGTAGTTTCCACTTCGATTTTGCTGGGACACCGCGGCGTATGAGCAATATATTTCCACGGAGTGCCTTCAACGTCAAGCAGTAGATTTCAAATTTAAATTTAAACGCTCCACCCAAGTGGGCCTTCATTATTTAGGTTAATAACTCGAAAGTTAATAACTCGAAACTATTAACTATTTCATCTCGTTTAATAAAATTTAATGTGAAAGTATTTTCTTTAGAGAGATTTATTCGGGAATCTACTTAAAAGTCTGACAGAGAAAGACGAAGAAGAAAAATCGCATAACGCAGCCAGACCGACTACAACGACACCCTCCCGCCAATCGACCGAGCCACTCACTCGAACTCTGAGAAAACGATATACCAAAGCGTGTAAAATGAAAATACATATCTCAATGGATGATACTGAGATTTATTTATTGTTGTCGCTTGCAATTAATCCTTAGTGGTGCCCCGGTCGAGGTTTCGTGTTGCTGTTGGCAAGGACTGTGGCAACAGACTAAACAAACAACTGAGAAGCAACAACTCATAGCCTGTCGTGCGTCTAGTTTCGTCTCGCCCCATTGAAGATGTGAATTTGCTACTTGAGCTTTGGTAATGATTGCGCGTAACCGTTAAATGAATGCTGTTGCCACTTATGATGCCGCTGTTGCTGCTACTGCATTGTTCTTACTCCTATCATTTATTGCTTTTCATCGTCGTTATTGCTGTTTGTTGCATAAATTCTGCTTTATTGATAATAAATCCACAAATTAGGAACGTCTCCTGCTGGCTGCCAGGACACGACCGCACAACATCGTCACGGTGGTCAGCTCTTGGTCCTCGACCCTCTTTGTGCTCCTGTTAACGTTAATTTAGCTGTTGTTGTTTTTATTGTTATTGCTTTTCAAGCCTTTTCGCCATTTTATGTTATAACCACGTGCGCGACATCGCGTATGGCTCCTTTTGCGGTCTTAAACAATAGCAATCCGTCAAGTATTTGCACAAATTGTTCAAAAAATAAACGAAACTAAAATAATTTCTCGTCAAGTAATGGACGACTATGAAACAGTGGCTGTGTGGAATGACGAGAATCGTGACGAACGCGACAGGTTATGACGTGCGAACCGCTAGAGGTATGAATCGCGACTGAAAACTCTACTGCGCGTCTTCAACGCCACCAACGGATGGAAAATTGAACTAACGCATGTCCTGCAATGTGTGCGTGTGGGTGTGCGACTATGTGCTTTTATATGAACATTTTGAACTCGAAACTGCGAGTTTTTACACTCACCGTAAGCGTTTCATTCTATGAATTTGCGTTTCTTAGCTAGAGAAAGTCCTGGAGCGAGCGCCGAAGCGCCGAATACGAAAGCTTTATCGCTATCGGAAGGACAAAGAGAGTGGAAAAGAGAGGTCGAAATGTTATAAGACAGTGGATAAAGAACAAATCTAAATGTAGAGCTTCAATTTAAGAGAGAAAATCAGTGTTTCGAGAAATGAAATGAAGAGTAATATTAGCTCTGGGTAGTGTGAAAACAAATTAATACAAAATTTCAGAAGCAAAGGTTTACATATTCGTACACTAAAATTTCTGTCCAATTCATGCTCTCTGTACTAATTACGAGTACTATATTTTTTCTCTTTCAGAAATTTCTATTTCTCTTTCGCCAAAACTGTTCTCTCCTTCTCTCTTTAGGCCTCTTAACCGCCTATGTTCCTCAATACTCGTACAGTCGAGAAGTATGAATAAAAACTGGTTCTGATTTTGTTACCCTTTGACTCAGAGTCTGAAACATTCCTTTATTTTCGGTTCATGACCAGAGTCAAGAATATGTTTATTGATCCAAGCTGAGAGTATATACGTACGTAAGGAAAATTGTGCCATTTCCCATCGATTTTTTAAGCTTTCCCTGTCGATTTAACGCAACAAGTTTTTGTTTTTTAAGTTGCGAGATTATTTATCCGATAGAAATATTCTAAAAGATTTATCATATGGTCTACATCGTTGGTTCGTGTCCCACGGCTACGTTAGAATTTTCTCGTTAAACTATTTCACTAACATACTGACCTTGGGGAGACCTTAGATAAAGATATGTTTGCCTCTATTTTTATTTATTTATTACATATTATAGAACTACATACTGAGAATTAATTAATGCTTGTTCCAACATTGACCCCTTATCGTTATGCATGCGTCAAGGCTTGGTCGAATCGCAAATTCCACGCTTTGGTAAGAAATTTTTATTGCCAGTTGCTTTTAGGCGGAATAATTGAAAATTCTAGTGCGGACTAATGTTTCGTTCGGATTAATTAAAATCCCTCTCGACGAAATGAAGCCGCGGTTAAACAAGAACGGCACAGCAATAACCGCGTAACAGAATATATCGCGCGGTTACACTAAAATAGGCTATGGCCGCGCGAATTCAATTTTATAGTAATCCTCTGCTGGATTAATTATGAACAATTTTCACAAGTTTCAACAACACTTGAAAACCAGCGCGCGAACTTGTCCAACGTCCCGTATCGGCAGCGTCGATATCGGCAGCATTCGAAGTGGAGTTTTTCATATGATATGCAGCGCCATTAATGCTGCTGCTTCAATTACCGATTTCCCCATTAGAGAAATGCGCAAAGTAATCCCCAGGAGTAGATCCGCACTTAAGCTCATCTGCGGCCATTCGGATCCGTTCCGACCCATTCAAACTCATTTCGTGGTGGACCCCGCCCACGTTCTTCCCAACATGCGAGGTCCGCCATTAGTGCCACCCACTGACATGTAGTGGGCAGGTAGACCATTGTGCTGTACTGCACGACCAAAGGCAACATTGACTCCGACTGGCCCGGAGTCTCCTTCGACAACAGTGCATTCGTGTCGGCATGGCATGGCATTCGTGTCTAATTGCAAATGCGGCTTCATAACATTGGAAATAGGCACGTCTGGCAGTATCAGCCATGCATATTCGGCGATGGACGCCAAACTGAGTCCTTCAAAAGTGGTCCGTCGGCTGCTGGTAATCAGCGGCAAAAGTGAGCGTGCTTGCATAACCTTTGCTGGCACCTTTGTCAACCATGCCCTGTGCAGTTTATGCAACATCAGCAGCTGATAGAGTGTCAACAGTGACACTTAAATCGTCAACGATTTTATGCGTTGAAAGGTTGTACTTTTCGTAAACATAAATAATGATTATGTTATTAGCATTGATGGTTTTAAGGTTGCCAGGCTTTTTTAGAAAATTTGTCATTGCAAAAAGCGTTGATATGAGGAATATAACATATAAAACAATTCGTTTATTGAGCACCGAAACCAAAGTATTCTAAAATTATTTTCTATTTTTTTACAATGCAATTTTATTGATTTACAATGCAATTTTATATGTATGTACGTCTCTATGGTGGATGTATAGAGCGTTCCTTTCTGCAGCGTTATCGAATGTAAATTTGTCATCAAGGCATTAATATTCAGATTCTTGTTAGTCTGCCATGTTGTGCTAAATGCAGAATATGACATGAATGAATTTGACATTTGATGCAGCTGTCGGACAAACAAACCACAAAGTCGTTGACGTTAATTTGCAATTCACGTCATCGCAAGGATTTTTAACGTCTCGAAAAATAAAAGGAAACAAAAAAGGACATAGCGAATAAATCATGGCAAAATTAGTTCTTTTGAAGAGATTTAAGTTGTCATGTGAGAAAAAATGGAAGTAGTGTTATACGAATATACTGATGTCCATAATTTCCTTCACTCTGATCAATCTATCATTCAGTTTTATGTTTTAACATCTCTGCTATTAAAAGTTGGATTTCAAAATATTACGTAGAATTCGTTCAAGAGCTGCATAACACAAAATTTTAGAGTAATGGCTCTAAGAAACTGAGTCTAATTGTTGTGGTTATTTCAAAATTACGAGTATTGGGATTACTATACATTTTTCATATATTCATGCAATTCACATACTTCTGAACTACAAATAAAAAATTCTGAAATTAAACTAAAAGTTCTGAAATACAAAAGACAAATTCTGAAATTGAACTAAAAAATTCTGAAATACAAAAGAAAAATTGTGAAATTAAACTGAAAAACTTGAAAAATTCTGAAATAAAACTGAAAAATTTTGAAATCAAACTGAAATTAAACTGAAAAATTCTGAAATACAAAAGAAAAATTGTTAAATTGAACTGAAAAATTTTGAAATACAAAAGAAAAATTTTAAAATTAAACAGAAAAATTCTGAAATACATAAGAAAAATTTTGAAATTAAACAGAAAAATTCTGAAATACATAAGAAAAATTTTGAAATTAAACGAAAAATTCTGAACTACAATTGAAAAAGGTGTAGTATGTCTTGCTCGCTGAAAAATATTTTTTAAGAAAGAGTAAAAAGTATTTACTAAATAATTAATGTAAGGTAAAAGGACGCCTCTTAACTATTCATTCTATTATTGTAAATTATAAAAATATTGTATTAAGAAAGTCATACAGTCCTGCAAAATGGATTACATGTCATCAAATACCAAAGATTATGACACACTTAGCACAACAAAATGAACGGTTGGAGAAACAGCCGTATGTTAGAGGCTATACTGTGGACAGTACTACACAGAGAGAAACAGACAGTATATTGTACCAAAAGAAAGAAAATAAGCCACAAAATATACATATACTCACATCATGCAATCATGGATATACATATACATATGTGCAATTATTTTATATATGTATAATTCGGCGGTGGGCGGCAGACTCGAAGTACTGACTCCCAGCATGCAATGAATATGGATGTCTACTCACTGTAATGAAATGCATGCAATGTCAGCTGTGAAATAATTGAATTGTTGATCTCACCGAATGCACGTCAGCACTGACACCGGCAACAGCAACGCCACCACCAACAGCTCGAACCTCCACAGAAAATACTTCCCAGAATATCAACAAACAATTTCAGACTGCATAAAGCATAGCATTTGAATTGCAAATATGTATTTTTATAACAAACTATTTCACTGAAATGAAGAAAAACGCTACCGAGAAGACCCAAAACAACGTAGGTGCAGGTAACCAGCCACCAGCAGTAAATAAACAAACAGACACTTTGATACACAGACAGAAAGACGGGCCAAGGAGTTCAGTGTAATAAAGTTCAAGAGTTTGTCTCTATCAATACGTGTATTCTTGTGTGTGTGTGACGTTCTCTTTTTAGGCAGTGTGTATGTGATTGTGTTTATCGTGTTCTAGCACGGCAATATATTCCGGTTTTTATGTACCACGTCGCATACTCGTACCATGCACCAACTGAATGAAATAACACCTTCTTTCCATTCATAAGTTATATTTTTATGGTTCATATTTTCAAACGGTAGAGCGGACCGGAAGGTTCGAGTAACAAGTTCTAGCGCACCACTTTGTTCCCCTCAAAAAAAAAAAAATCAATATATATGTTATTAAAACTAGTAGTGGCAAAGGGGCACATGCCCCTATCTTTTAATATATGTATGTATATTTTGGCGTCTTCGGTATGTTTAAAATTTAAAAAAATTTATGAATATGAACGCGGGATTAGGAAGGGATAAATAATGCATGTAAGGTATATAGTAAGAGCTTCGACTAGGTCGAAGTTAACGCTATTACTTTTCTATAAGCTAAAATACTTAGACGACGGTTTCGGAGTTATTCAAGCCAAGCGGAAAAATAGTTTTATCTTGAATCTGAAAATGATTACATGAAATGTTAAACAAGAAACGAAAAAATGCCCCTTTAGCGAAATAGAGGCCATCAAATATAGCCATGAATAAAAAAAAGTAACCAGGGCTTTGTACTCTGTGCTTTACTATTAGCACAACTTTTCGCGCTTACCATTTATTCACACAATTCACCAGTTCACTCCTTGATACCTTGATTCGTAAAATCCTTCAACCGGATTTCCGGCTACATCCAGCAGTTCATTAACTTTACTAAACTCTTGCGAAAAGCAAATCATCGCTTTGAAACAACTCTAATCCTCTACACTAAACCAAAAAAGCACCATAAAAATGTCATAAAAGTGTTTTCTTTGGTGGCAAAAAAATTTCATATAGAATTCTGAGACCGTTTGTCAGAGAGAATGCCTGCCTCGTCCAACCATTAAATTATTTTTGACTTTTGACACTTGGACATTGACGTTGTTAAGACACGATAACGCTATTTTTCTAACATTGGTTCATTCCTCTTTCTATAGCATTTAAAGTGTACAACGAAAAAGTATGAAAAAACTTCACAACTTCATAATGTAGTCCATTAAAAGGCCATCCAGAGTCGCTATCGATGAGCACACCACGTATAGTGCGCCACATTATCCATCCAACTGGAAAAAGGAAATGTAAAAGAAATCTGGTACCAAAAAAGCCAACATATAAAAGGCACAAAACTTCGCCGGCCGAAAAAAAGCAAAAAATTTAAAAAAAAAAAAATTATTCTGCCACAAAAATTTTAAACAAATGACCCTTTGAGCTTAGAAACGGCATGTAAAATAGTGTCGGACTGATTCACAGCCCGAAGGATGGCCCGGACGTGGTCAGTAACATAGATTTTAGAAGCTTTTTTAAGTTTGAACGAATAAAAACAGCGGATAAGAAATTGCGCACAGAACCCGTAAAAGCTCATTGTAGTTGTTGTTTGAGCCAAGTCAGGTCAAGTACGAGTGACAAATACAAGTGTGTAGAAAGGACATGCGGAAAAGAAGCGGTCCCTTCGGTCAGTTTCGTTAACCACTTCTTGATTGTGAGAGCCTTTGGACTACTTATGCGGCACGCGAGGGTGCCAACGAGTGCCTGTAGTTCCAGAAGTTACTTACTTAACCATTCGGACAAACAAAAAGAGCGTTAATATGGAGCAAATAACTTTATATTTCTAAGGTTAATAAGGTACAATATACACATGTTCTTTACCATGGTATGAAATAGATGGTTTTGTAATAAGATGGAAAGTAAAGCAATTGCTTGGAGTTCAGTTTGAATACATGACTAGGAACATTTTTTTCCTTTAAAGTACGTATATTATGTATTTACAGTTTCTTGTGAAAGTAAACTCTTTGTCCACAAAAAAGAGAGAGCGACGCAGAGAAAGTGAATGAAGTGAATGAATAAATAAATGAATAATGAATGAATAAATATTGTGTTGCTTGTGGTAAGCGCATTAAGCGCAGCATGACGTCGCTGTCGTGAGGCACAACAGAAACTGAAACGCTTTTAGGAGCAACATATTAAAGAAATGCTTTTAGCATGATTTGCTTTTATGCATTTTTGCCCTTTCCCTTTTTTGCATTTCTACACGCAAAAGGAAAGACCGAGAAAGCAAAAAGAGAGCAAGCCGGATGTTAAATAGCGGTAAGCAATATGTACGGCTGTGGCTCGAGATGCTGAAGGACGTGTTGGTATGTGTAATATACATACATTGTGCATGTCTGTGTAGGTATATGTTTGTGTATTTAAGGAATTTGCAAAATTTATTGGTTTTCAGATAAAGCGTTTGTTTTTGGGCCAACACTCGAAACCAGAGCAAAAAGCGGTGGCAAATTCTGCTGGAAAAACCAGTGACGCTAAGAGTGCTTCTCTTTGCTGGATTCTGATCTCTGTCGGATAATTTAAGTAACACGTAAAACACATTAGTTACCAGCAAAGAAAGAGAAAATCCGGGTTGGGAAAAATTAATATGGAGCCAAGAGAGATTAATTTTTTTTTTAAACAGTGTTGAAAAAGTAGACCATTTTCGATTTTATAAAATTTTTGACTCACACATTTTTCACGAAGAGAGCTTGTTTTTGCTCTTGTTGCTCAAACATTAATTCGTGTGTGTGTTAATTACACAAAAAATGTATTGGGCATCATTAAAACGAATTAAATTTTCATCGCCTTTTTTTTTTTTTTTAAATTTTATGGCAAGTTCAGCTGGCAAAATTTAGAGCAAGGTAAAATTGGACAAATATATTAAGAGTTTCGGTGTGGACGGGCGTGAAAAGAAAACATATGCTTGGCTAATTTATGTCGAAATGTGTTTGCAAAAGAAGGCAAATGTGTACTAATTGTAAAAATTCTTTACTGCAGGCTTTAAGTGTGTCTTTTAGTTTTTACAATGGGCGTCCTCGTGAATGTAACATTGCCCACTCCTGACTGAGGTTTTATATGATATTGAGCCATATTTTTTGATATGATATGATTTTGAGCTTTGGTTTTTGAGCTTTTGCACTTTTTCATATCTATTACACCTTCTTTAGTGCGTTTTAAACTAAAGACCAAAGTTAATATATACCGTCAACAAGTGCAGGGTATAAAAAGGCGTGGGCTTGTCATGCTTTAACCTTGCACCAGCCCCGGCTCTTGTTGTACTATATTTGATTTTTTTTTTGTATGTTATCGTATTTTCTCTGCCGGTTAACCTGGCCGCTTACTCTTGGGCCGACTTCCTCAAGTTGTTGTCATTTGCTATCATTTTTTAACCTAAAGCACTTCTGGGTATTCTTAACTACTAACTTGCAGCTGCAGTTCTTAATGATTCATAACCGCCAGCGGACTCTACCAACGAAAACACAACAACGAAAGCGGCAACAAAAGTCAAAGGATTAGTTTGTTGGGATTAGAACAGAAGCAAAAATGGCACTAAGTAAATGTCATCATTTGCACCGGAAGTTGACGCCACTGCTGTAACCGTGTGATGGCTTCATGTGTGAATGGATGTTGTTAAAATGGATGTTGTTTTGTACGACACAAAAAAAGGTCCTGAAGTTCATAAAGAAACCCGCTCACAGGCATTGACCGCCTACAAGCACTTTTACAGTGAAGTAGCAGAGTACACAGGAAGTTGAAACATGCCTCAATGTGACTGCACCAAACCCTTTGTACGTACATGCTTATGTGTGTGTGCGTTTGTTTCACAAAGGTATTAACAGTATCGTTCCAAAGAATTACGAAAGCAATCTGCACATAATTAATAATAATTTTTATAGTTCAATGAACTTGCTTTGTACTTTCACTGAAGTGACGAAACTTCAGTCTTGATGTCAATTAGAAAATCCGAACGAAGGAAGGTGTAAAAACGAGGAACTTCTTGAATTTCCTCCAACGACGAAGAGTTTTTGAAAATACCATCGAATGCTTTTATTATTCCGAACAAAAAAAAGGAATTGTTGTCGTTGTTTCCGGCGAGAGCGCTGAAAAAATTTTGCGCTACTGCATTTGGCAACGATGTAAAGTGGCGAAAGAAAAGTATTGAATTTCGCCAATGACGTACTACTTTCGGTATATCGTAAATCGAGTTCGATACCATGACACAATCGAGTACTGGTCGAGATGCTGTTTCCCCGGCATTGACATATTAAAAATGAACAAGTGCGGACGTCAGTCATGCGCAAGTTTGTGTATGTGCCTGCAGCATTGTCCACTCGCTCTCTTTGAGTGTTCGGTTCGTTGATGGTGATGGTGATGACGATGGTACTGACTGTGATGGAGACTGGCTTTTTGTTGCGCTTTTTGTTGCGACTTCTCATATTCTGGTTATTGATTGCGTCAAACTAGCGTAATTGTCAACGTAGCAGGTCTCCATGACATTTCAAGTCAGCCAATAGATATCCAATGCAAAGTGACAATAACAAGAGCACCGCTTTGTAGACGACTGAAGCGACACCATTAGCATCGGCATCAACAATAAAAATGTACAGCAATAAATAACTATCATTGGAAATAGGAAAACACTACAAAAAGATATCAGCATCACAGCCATTATGGAGCTGGTACAATGAGAGCTCGTGCATGTCATCACTTGACAAACGGACCCGGATACTTGTTTGCGATAACGAGAAAAAAGTGTAGCGCTCAGGATTTTCATTCGCGTCCTGTAGTTTATTTTGGGAAGCGCGGTGTGGTCGACGAGATTGGCTTTAATCGTCCACGCGGAATTCAGTTGCTTTAACATGCAGCTAATTATGATGACGATAATGATAACGAGGAAAATTATGAACATGAAGCCAATCATGACGCCGATGCTAGTTAAATAAAGATGTATGAATAAAGTTGCGTTGTTATGGCACTTCAGGGCGCACATGATGCGACCCTGGTAACGTTGGCTTGTGCTATCAGCCAACAAAATAATTTAATAAATGTTCTGAAACCTAATAAAATGCAAGGTAATGGAGAACGATGGCATGCGACACGTTGCGGTGCAGCGCGGTGTTGTGCTACGCGATATTATACAACACTATACGTTGAGCAAGAAGACGGCAGCTTGGTCGAGCGCTTTCAGCTGGCTGCATTTGACTAGAAATCATAGAATTTCGTGACCGGAAGTTCGGCCAACGAAACATTTTAAATTGTTTTTGCTTCTGAACGAGCACGTGCTGATGCAGCAGAGGATGTGGTTGACAAGGTTAACTGCGTGACCTATTTGGCACACCGGCCTATATACTATATCGCAAGTCACTTAACTTTTTGTGGTTGTGGTGCTATTTTTAACGTGATACGTTCCTCCCTGTGGTGCATTGTTTTTTGGATTCGGCGCATATTTAAACGTACGGAAGCGAAATATGAATTTTATGAACATTTTATTGTTTTGTCGTAATTTTGTAGAATTACAAGAAAAAGTGCATCAAATAATTTATGTTTCATGAACACTATAGGCGTGTGTGGTTGTGTATGCGTGCATAGGGCTATGTAGGTCCTTTAATAAATATTTGAATTCGTTTTGTGGATGTTCAGTTCAAATCGTTTTTTAGCCCTACGTGCGTTTTGAACAAAATCTATCATAATTGCTGAAGCTGCCACAAGGCGTCAAAAAACCGCTGTTACTATTTTATTAATAATTGATTAAAGTTATTCAACAAACTCGGCAGCAATATAATTTTGGGATAAATTAAAAATGTATAACATTGCGAAAAAGTCATGGAATTCATGATATCCAAAGAATTAAAGTTGTCGCTATCATGCCAATAGCATTCTCACAAGTAATCGTCTCCTTAAATAGCTGAATAAAAGTAAAACAAAGATAAATAAAAACACAATAAAACTAAATAAAACGCGAAACTTTTACTGCACAACTATAAATAAAAAAAAGTTGCAGCTGTTTTGAGCTGCGTGTGCTTTATAAATTTCAGCGCATTCACACGCACACGCAACCGCCAGTTGGCTTGCAATTGCACACATTTTCACTTCGGAGGGGAATGAAGGCGGACAGCCAAAAAGTTGCCAACAAAAGTTAAGACAATCTTGAGTTTATTTCCTACGATTGTAACTCTTGCTGCGGTCGCTTTGTTCTCGACGTGGCGAAGCGAGGGAGAAAACGATTTAGGAGCGGATGCATTTTCATTCTTCCCAAAATCGCTGAAATTTCATAAAGTAAATAATTTAGAATTTTAAAATAAGTCTGTTCAATCGACCGAAATGATTTTTCGTCCCTCTTATCATTTTGGTTCCGTGGAAAAATATGTAGCTTTAAAGCCACAATTAAACAGAAACCGATCAGCGAAAGCCCAATAAAAGCATGAAGCATGCTAATCTTTGATTATTAATCACAAAAGTTCAATAAATATTTTAACTGTTATTTATATTTTTATATTTATATTTTAATAGCGTGGTTTTTGCTATTGTGCGAAGTTTGGCTATTGTTCGTAGGCGACGATTCGCAGAATCTACCCTTTTCAATTACCGTCGGAATTTGAGTCGGAATCGAGCTGAAGAACACGCTTATTTGAACAAAATAAGAATCTTGTTATATTAATTTCTCAGCTCGCTGTCCGGATCTAAAGCTCAAATTTTATTACCGTGCTTACCATATTGGTGAGTCATTTCACAAAAAATGGGCGTGACATGCCCACTAGTATACCATACCATATAATGAGATATTTGTTGAGAAAAGCGGTGTTGTTAATACATTAAAATTTACTATTTGTAAGTGCAATTATTGGCCGTTATCCGCCCACTTTCTATCATCATCTCGACAGATGCGGGTGTAGGGTATACATATAAGCTTCGGCCAGGTCAAAGTTAACGCTTTTAATTGTTGTTCTTATTATTATTGTTATTATTTTCCCTTTATTTTCTTTTTCTTCTTCTCGCAACTTTGCTAAAATTTTTACTTTGCTTTGGAGAGAAAGAAATATTTTTTTTCTCTCCGTCGGACTTTGTTTCAAAAGCATCGCCTGAAAATGGCAAGTAATTTCATTCAATTACTTTAAGTAGCGTGACAATTGTGTTGTTTTTGCTGTCGTTGTTTCAGTTTTGTTGTCCTTTTCTTCGTTGTTATGTGTCCATTTAACCCAAGTACGCACGTTTTAAGCACTTTTTTCCCCGTTTTCTCTAACATTTTCCTCTTCTACCGCTGCGCACTTCGCGCGAATTGACGCAGTCACTTTAGATTTCGTTTTGGTGACACGTATCCATTTTTGTTGCTCCATTTTTATTTGCGCTTGCCATATTATCGCACTATTGGCCGGTTAAAATTTAAGTGATAGTTCAATTTGCTACGAAGACCGTAAGTGGGATAAAAGATAAACCTGTAACGAATTTTTAATGTTTTTAAAAAATTTTTATTAAAATACAATACAAACTTCTGCTCCTTGCATATTTCATTCTCACTTCACTACACTTTTAAAGCCTTTGTATGTCCTTTTTCTTTATTTCTTTTTATTACTCTTTGTTGAGTTTCTTACACTTTTTATTTCCACTTTTCTTTTGCACTGTCATAACTTTTGTGACTCTTTCTCGCGTCTGTCCTTTTGTCCGTGAAAATTTTTATAAATTCTGGGACTTACCTTCGTACACAACTTTAATTTCAACTTTTAATACCATTTAAGTTTATTTGAAGAACAAGATTTTGCAAAATGAAAATATTCTAGTTCAATTTATTTTAGTAATTAATCTCAAAATATTTTGGTCTCAAAGGATCTATATTTTCAAATTGGTCACCAAGACGTCGAAAAATCGTGAATTCTACAATAAATTACTTCCTCTTTTTTTAGCAGGTGTTTAAGACGATTCCTTGATCCATAAGTATTTGTCAGATTGTTGTTGTTGTTTTTACATCCTTCAACATTTCGCAACTTACTTATAAATATAAATTAAAAAAGTATATTTTATATTTTTCTCTTTTTTCCTCTCTTAAAAGATTTTCCTGAGTTTTATGTTTCTTTTTTTGTGTTTAAAATTTTAAAAAGCAACAAAAAAAATCGACAAACACACGCACTCACAAATAAGTAAACTTTCGGTCCATTTCCAACAACAATAGCAACAGCTTACTTGGTCGGGCTGACTTTTGTTGGTTGTTTGGCATTACGTTACGTCGTCCATGCATCGAATACGTAGAACGCAACTGGAAGCGATGGCATAGAAATGGTTTGTCTCTTATTCGTATCGGATAACTTATTGATGACTTGATTTATCGTATGTTGCTGTGAGAGTGTGTGTGCCTTTTTTATGCTATTAGTTAAACGCAACTTTTGCTTTTTTTCCGTGCTTCTCTGACATTCGAAGTTTATAGCAAAACTTTTCAATTTCTTTCTGGGGATTTCCGGAGTTCGAAGCAGTTTTTCCTGATATAAATTGGCTTAACATTTTTTAACCCACACCCAAAGGGAGAACGGTATACTCACCTTGTTATTCCTTTTGCAATGCATTAGAAGAGACAGGTATGAAAAATTATATACATACATTCCTCCTCGGAATCATCTCCTGAGTTGATTTGTCCGTCCTTGTCCATGTCCGTCGCATGTCTCGCACACTTTTTTATCATCGATTCCAAAGGGTATATCATATAAGCTTGGCAAGACTGAAGTTCTTACTGGTTTTCAATTGTTTTGAAATGTTCTTCCGAAACTGTAAAAAACTTCCTTTTATCCGATAGAAACTGTTCAAATAATTTTTCAGACCTTGCAAAAGAAAAAAAATAATCCACAGTATTTCTGAATATATATAATATATACAAATACAAATGAACTTATAACTATTCGACGCCTTAAACATTTTTCAAAAACATAAAAATTATTCATTAGTAAGCATTCCTTCAATATTCGCAACCTTGTTTTAGTATTTATATTTTATGTACAGAAGAAGCAAACCTTGAACTATATACGGCAATGTTTCCAACCTTTCCAACCTTAGTATTAAGTTTAAAACTTCGTAAGTATTATTTAAAAAATTCAATTAAATTTCATATTTAATATCTACTTGCACCTCTTAGTCTCTCAAAACTGGGACACGCACGCCCATACACACGTGCTCCTTAAGGTGCTGGTCGTATGTGTGTCATTTGGCTCTAGATCTATCTTAAAATAGATAATAATGAATTGGAACGAATTTCCGTCATCTCTTGTCAAGTTCGGTTTGTCTTCAGTGTCGGTTTCGTTCTCGTTCTGATTAAAATCCATCATCATCATCATCATAAAAACCTAACGAATATCAAGAATATTTATTCTTTCACTGCTTTAAATAAACAGAGCTACCAAAAAGCATATGGTTCAGTTGGTGAGAGCAAATCCAGGCACGTGTTTAAAATTCAATAAAATCTAATACGATTATACGAAAAAATATACTAAGTATTAATACCAATAAAAGAAACGCAGAAGCTGCCGAGATTTGGAACAATAATAAAAGTAAAGCAGAGAAAGAATAACAAGGAAGTAGAAATCGATAACGAAGGTTATTCTACAATATGAAAAAAGAGAAAACCGCACCGTCAAAACCAACCGAGTCGAAGTTGCCAAGAAAATGTAGTAGCAGCAGCAGAAGTTGTTCACAATAAAACGGAAACAAAAGAAGAAGCAATCTTAAGAGAAAATATCCAGTGAAATCGAATTGGTAACGCGAACTCCGCAATCGTGTAATCGTATTGCGGGTACGCGCGCTCGAACGAACACACGCACACTTCAACTTCCTTCAGCCAAGAAAAAGAGTCTGTATGAAAAGTTTTGCTTCTTCTTTTCTTTGTGCGGGAATGGGTTGTGCTGTGTGTTGGTGTTTGTTGCCAACAATAACAACAAATAAGAAGTAGCTTTAGTTACGCACAGACCCAAGCTCCAGACTGCATCAACTCTCCAGCTTTAGCTGCCGAGTTTTGAAATAAAAATCCACAGAAAAGTATTTGCAAGTTTTTATAAGTGTCTACAGTGCAGTAAAATCGAAGGAGCTTCTTCAAGAAGGAATATTCATACATTTTCCAAGCTTCCTAAGCATGAAGCGGAAAGTCTCAACCGATCGAATGTGCTTCATATGAATTCAGACTGGAAGCAATCCTGATGAACTACCGGATAAACCACATGAATCTAGCTTTTGGTATACGTACTTAAACGCTGAAAAAATAAAAATACTACGGTTTAAGGATATCTTTTCTTTACCTTTACTCCAGCTCACAGAATGTTTTTTATGCGGTGTATATGTTTTGAAATATACTATATTGTCAATACATAAAGAAGAAGGAAAAAAAAGTTATAAGAGTTAAAAGTTATAAGACTTATCAAAGTTATAACACAGAAATCAGTAGACCCAAAACTTAACTTATACACGCACTCATTGGGTATGCTTATATTTTTTTGCTATTGTTGGTTTAAGGCCTGAAGAATTCCAGAAAAAATTAAAAGAAAGAAAAATCTTTGGTGAAATGGAATAGAGGAATATAAAGAAAATGGAGATAAAGTTAAGAGAGCACTATTAAGTCTAAGGAATAGTCAATAGAGAGAGAGAAGGGGAAAAAGTGGAAGAATTAGTGTTGAAAAGAAAAACGAAGGCTTGCTAAAAAAATGGAATACTGTTAGTACAACAGCATAAAATAAGTAGTGCAAAGAAAGCATGCGAAAAAAGTAATACGAAAGAAAATTATTCTGCTGACTCTGCTGATACTTAAAATTCTAAAACGTACACAAAACTTTGTCAATTCAGTAAACCAGCTGAGCATCAGCTGCCATGGCATGATGATTGATATACGTACATACATATACGATATACGATATACGAGAATATTGCACACAATGATGAAACGATACACTGAACAAACCATGAAAAAAGAGAAATAATATCGCGGCGTCTTAAAATAATCTGCGATTATATCAAGCGCGCAAACGGTTTTGATCGCATTTGATCTGACTTGAATAGAAAACGCAGACACTGCAAAAAGTCAATAATAGGCCATATTGCCAAAATCTGAAAACAAAATAAAAAACTGGGCAAAATATTATACTGCGCACGTAATGCACAAACAATACAATGACCCACACATCCACCTGTTCTTGTATGGCTGGTATGTATGAATGTATGTATACATATACGAGTATGAAGCCATGAATACAATTTTAGAAATATTTTGAAATGTTTATAGAGATATGAAAATAAAATCGAATCGGTAGAAAAAAAGAGAAAGAGAAAGGAAGATTAAAAAAGAAGGGAAGGGGGGAATGGGATTGAAAAAAACAAGTATCAATGATGGTGACATAGTAAGAGATAACTCATGCCGACATACTCTCGTTTCGGGAACGTCTTTATACTTGAACATCGCGGTGATGACGATAAAGCAGGGTTACCGTCTGGTTACGTAACACAGACGCATGCAGCCATGACGCGAGCTTACATTAACGTTAACATACTACGTGCATGCGGTAAAAAGACGTATTTTCATTTATAAGACAACGATAAGATGCTCCAATGGTGCCATTTTGTCGTCTGTATTGTCTTCTTGGTGTCACAAACACAAACTGAAAGAGGTATCGTTGAACTGTTCCGTGATCTCAAAAGGTTATAAAATTTAAATTAACGTTTGTGATTTTAATAATACTGAAATTATTTATCATTATTGATAATTCGTCGTATGGCTATTTTTTTACAGTGTTTTCCGTTCGTCTTGCTTTTCTTCTTGGTCAGCAAGATTTTTGACAATAATTCGTGATAAATTATTAACTGGCGTTTATTTCGGTTGAATAAATTCTTTAGTGCGTTTTAGAATGTATTCAACTGAAATAAACGCCTGACAGAAAGGTAATAAATCAAAGAATGCTGAATTCTCGTATTTCCGAAGTGAGACAATTAAAACTCTCCAACAACAGCAACAACAACAAGAACGGCAGATGCAGAATCAAAATAAGCTGGCAGATTTATTGCACTAGATGGAAACTTAAGGATTTTAAAAGGATGGCACTTCCGAGAAGAATGTGTCCGACGAAGCACGATGTTGATCTACTCTCGCGGGTACTTATGAAATTACCGAGAAAAAGTGCTCTCAAAACTCATCATTCATAATAAATTCGCAACTTAAAAATTCCCTTTAGCAAAAGCACACACATAAAGCTCTTCCCTCCGACGAAACGAATTAAAACTTCCTTCACCTGCACTCCCGTGAGTCACCTCAAAGAGCCGCAGCGCCGAAAATCCACCGGGCTGCACTAACACCACCCGCATCCGAAAACGAGCCACCGCATCGCACAAGAAGGCAAAAGGGTAAAAGGAACAAAGTGAAATTCATACCTGCGGCAGTCAACCCTAACAAAGCTCGTCGCGGGAGCTCATTTACGAGTATGAAGATTAGGTTGACATTTATGACGCTGCTCCTGGTGCAGTGCTAGCCGGAGTAGCGCGACACGACACTGCCGCGGCGGCTGTTAAGGCAGCAACAAAAAAAAATTTGACTAATGCCACACAAGCAGCGTTGCATTCAAAACTTTGTCGCATTTTCAAGGAGACTGAGTGGCCACGCCGCCAGCAGAAGCAGCCCGTGGTGAGGAGCGAAGAGTTGTGAAGGACACCAAATAGAAAAAAGAAAATAAAGCCTGAAAATATGCAACGAGCAAACGGCCTTTCAAAGGTTTAGGTTTGGCCTTGTCTGCAGTTGTTGTAGCAGCAAATTATTTGGACAAAATGCAAAGTCCTACGGACATGAGGACATGCCAGGACATTCCAGCCAACCGAAAGGCTTTGGACTCAGCGTATGAGTTGCATAAGATAATTGTAATGCCTTTTAATGCCTCCAGAAAGACAGATGCTGACACAAACAGAGAGTGATCCTAATTTGTTCAGCGGAGGGACAAAGCAAACTGACTTTAAGAGGTCTCTTGACACAGCTTCCAGCCAATCATTTTCACTTCCTCGGGAGTTAATTAGTAATTATTCGCTATCATTTCTGCTTTTTTATATGAACTAAACTTTTTAACGCGACCTCCTGGTCATTTTAACCAACACATTTCAACATATTTCATTTCAACATATTCTGCTAATTTCTCTTTTTTTTGTTTTTCTTTGGGTTGTCTTCCCATTGCCTACTCCCCGCTCTTATTCTTTTTGCCTTTTTTCTTCTATCTTTTCCAGCGAATTAACTCGTTTCTTTCTTTTGTGCTTTTAGTGCAGAATTTTAGATTTTTGTGTTCAGTTCTTACCAAGTTTTTCACAAGAGTTTGTTTTGAGACACACTTTTTCTTTGTCAGCTCATTTGGCAAGCATTCGCTGCTACATTCGACATTGTTTCTTCCAAGGATCTCTCTAGAGAAAACCCACCAGCAGCAGCAGCAGCAGCAGCAGCAACATGCCGTCTCTGTGGGTCTTTTATTTGTGTTTGTGATTGCAAATGCGAGGATTGTGAGGGGTCGGCGGCTCGTTGAGGGACGGGGCATTAGCATCGTAATCAACAAATTGCAATGTGATTTGATTAGATGCTTGAGAAAATGTGCACATGTGTTATATGTATGTGTATGTATGAGTGTGTGTCTGCGCTTACGTGCGTGGAGTTCTCAAGTTTAGCTTTAGTTTGTTTTATTTGTTTGCCAAGTTTTAGTTTCGTCCAAGACTGCAACGATAAAATCCCAAAATAAATTTTATCCACTCAATTTAAAAATTTCAATGATTTCAATTGAATCAGATTGAATTGTTATTTGCATTATTTAATATAACTAATTAGTGTCTAATTAATATAATTAAAAATGTATATTTATTACATTAAAACGTGATTTCATTACATTAAAAGGTTTTTGATCCAATTTTATACACAATACACAAATATCAAAAGAATCATAATCTTCCGCACAAAAACCAAATCAATTGTGGCTCATACGTATGCGCCCGAATGGATCTCCGGCAAATATTCTATAATGACTTGATGCAGAAAATTTAAAATTCCATTTATCATCTCTATGGAAGAGATTTATCTCTCTATATAAAAATGGCATCGCGAAATAACTGATTCAGAGCCACAAAAAAATACCAATTGAAAAGTAAGTAAGTGAGAAAAACTCTTGCAATGTTTCAAAAAAGTGAGAAAACACAAAGCAACAGATGAACATAAAAACACTGGGCACTGTTTTTTTCTATTTGGCGCATGTTTTTGCACCCAAAAAATGATCATCTCTCTGCCCTGTTGTGCAAGTTTTAAATTTGGTATTGATGGTCACGAAATGGCCCGGTTGAAACCACTATGATTTCATGGCAGGCGGTTTGGTGAAGAAGACGCGGGCGGGAGTCGGAACCATCAACAGGCTTTGCAAGGCGTAACAGCGAGGTCGAAGTGTACACCTGGCGCGACTGGCGTAGGCAATGAAGCTGCATGCAACAACTTGCAGGCCCGCAACAGCACAAGAAAAAGGCGTAAAATTCCAATGTAAATTTTTACAAATACATAAAATAAAACATTGATGAATGAATATAAATCGAACGAGTAAACGCTTAAATAATAGAAATTAAATAAGAACCGTTGGAAATTGCGTGAGCCTGTGCAAAGACGCAAGGACATGAAAGGCGCTCTGCGGAACAAAAACACTAAAAAAAACAATACTGAATACTGGCACTAATAGTAAAAATAATGGTTTTCTGTGTAGAACAACAATTCGTTTTGTAGAGTACTTATTTTAATAACAACAACAACTGCAACAAACAGCGCCACTCAGAAAGCTTACATGGATATTCTTTAAAAGGAAAAAAAGCAAAAAGCAAACCAAAAACCACAAACAAGAACAACAAATCGAAAAGATTTATGTCAACAATTTTCATGTTTTGCGTCAGCACGTTTCAAAATGGATCCAGAAAAGTTGGGCTTTTTAAAGCTGATGGCGTCCGTTGCTGTCGACGGTGGGTAAAGAACCTTTGCTAAAAATTCTCCTTTCTGTTTTTGTTCTTACTTTATTTCTACCGTATTTTATTCCAGTCAATGGCCCGGGCTTAAGCCCCGGTATTTTGTATTATTGTCGAGATTTATTGGTTTTGTTAAATTATTCTACTTTCACCATCATCACCACCACTAACCGTGGATAGTAGTTGTTGGCTTTTGTTGTATTTTGTTCTTTTGGATGAGTTTGGACTTTTGTTTGATTTTTAAATTATTTCTATATTTGATTACATTAAAGAATATCCTTTTGCTAACAAAAATGTTCAAACTTTTTATTTTTTCTAAAGAGAATATCATCTCGCTCTGGGCACATACACATTTAATAACTATCAAATCAACTTAATCTCTCAACAATACGTATAATCGCTTTAGACCTTTTTTTTGTTTCTCAATCATCTGTACCTAAACATCCTTTGGCTTGGATTTATTTATATTTACTGACACTTTAAGGCTTTTTGTGTGAAAGTAGAGTCTACAAAGAAGTACAAAAAGTCTACAAAAAAGTAGAGTCTTCTTTTTTCAACGAAAAATTTACTGATAAAATCTTTTATATTTCGTAGGTAGCTTATTACTCGCGGAACAACAAAACGCAATAATTTTACTCAATAATTTTGGAATTATCGTCCAGCCGCGAAAGAAACAATTGTCTTTAAAAAGGGGAAATTTTCAAAATTATTTTAAGCGAAAACAACAGAAACGGAAAACAGAGAAAATGCAAAAAGCACAGAAAAAATAATCAAAATATTATTTTCGCAATCGTTAGCTGTTGACTTTTTTACCACTTGACCGTTTGTCGGCAACCCAGCGGCCGACGCAACACCCACCAGCCCGCTTCCGCCATCATTGGCGCGCGTTCCTCTCCCGCCCACCGGCGCCATTCACGATTTCTATTTAAATTTAAATTTTACAGCAGTAGCATCAAAAATGGCCACCATGCGACTGCGACTGCAACTGCGTGGCCAACAACGAGGACAGCAGCAGCAAAGCTTTATCAAAAAAGTCAGTAAAAAAGCAAATTCCTTTTAATTAAAAGTTAAGTGAATAAAATCATTTAAACGAGTGCTGACTCGCCCGTAGCGCATACTGAGAGTCACTTCAACGCCCACCGGATGTCAACGCCTCCGCTGGCTCCAACTTCTTCAGTAGACCGACAGCTGCTGCTGCCCCTCGTTCGCTAGTTCGACCGAATGCTTCAGGAAGTGCGCCGGGCTCAGCTTGTTGATTTAATTGTTGAATGCAGTGTGATGGATTCGAAAGTTTTTCGCTTTCAAGCTCGAAAGTTGGTTTTTATTTTTTGCTTATTTTCCAGTTTGTTTGTTTGGCCGTTTTTACGGGTGTGCGTACGCCGTACGTGAATGTGTTTGGTTCTGAGTTCGTGTTTATTAAAAAATAAGCAGAAATAATATGGTTGAAGCGCTTCGCTTTTTCGAAAAAACGACTACGACTGCGATTGTGGGGAAGAGGAGAAATTCGTGAAGGATAAGGAGAGGAAAGGATCAACTTCTGAAAGCATAGATCTTAAATTGAATTAAATAGAGTGATTACAAAGAAGAGAAAGTCAGAAAATAAGCATAAAAATATGTGCTTTTTCTTTACAGTTTGTAGTGTGAAGCTCAAATTTCATTGGCGGAGTCCAGGATGAAATTTTTCGGGAATTTCGACATCCTCTCCGTATTCAGAGTGTTTTGCGTGAGCGTCTTATGGCCGCAGAAAAGGCTTAAAATCGTCAGTAAGCTCAACACTTACTCGGTTTTGCATCTAGAGCCGCGTTTCTCAACGGGGGGGACATTTTAAATGCTAAAAGGGTAGTTCGAAAATGAGCACAACATAACACAAGTTAAAATTTTAACCTCTTTAAATTGTTTTAAGAAATTATATCGTGATAAACTATGAAAATTTGTTTCTCATAGATATTGCTGTCGAAATTGCTAAGTTTTGTCGCGTCGGAATTTTTCATTTTGGGATTGCCAAAATTTCGATTTTGTCATTTCGGAATTTCCAAAAAATTTTCGGGATTTTGTCGTTTTGGGACTTTGGAAATTTTTATGTAAATGAGTGCAGGAATATACCTATGTTTAAACGCTAGTGTGTGAGTGTTTATGAGTTTAATGTGTCCTCCTTGTTCGTTTGTTTGTTGTTGTTTTTTTTTTTTGTTTTTGTTATAACATAGTATATTCCAAAAATTTATTGTAACACTTTGGTGTGCGCATTTGAATTATAGCGAGCGTATTCCCGATGAGGATACTGAAGGTGTTATAATATCATTGAATTGGTCTTGTCGTTATGTTGACTACAACCGTCCCACTTAATAGCCCGACTAAGAATTATTGTGAAGAAGCAGACAAGCCAGTTGTCTTGTATAGTCTTCAAACTGAATTGCTAATACCAAAGGACAACTTCCATTGCGGCTTGCAACAATTTATTACAATTTACAATGACATGCACCATACCTACATGCTAATATTTGAATCGTTTATTTTGAAAGTGGCCTAAATCACTTTGGTTTTAAGCCAAAATATTTACATTTGCATTTGCAATGTAATTGCATTTCGAGTGCAATGCAAATGCATTATGCATGAGGAGGTTTTGTTTTATGAAAATTGCATAGATTTTAAAAAGATTGTTTTAAAAATTAAATGAAAATGAAAAGATCATACCATAACTAAATTTGTCTTATCGTTAATTCCACTTTCGCTTGAAGTGGACTCATTACACTTTCAAAATAAACGGTTTATTTAGTGATACGAACTTACAAGAAAGCATTTGCATATGTATGTACTCGTTTTTTAGCATATGATCATATGAGTGCATAGCAGTGTCTTTGGAAGGCCTCAGTCCTTAACAAACCTTAATGTTATTTAGTTATTTATTCGCGGTTCGGTTGATGGTATTCCTACATGAACATTAGTTTCTTGCTGACCACAAGTGCCGGTATCTTGACATGACATACGGAATCTTTGAATGGTTATTATCGTAGTTGGTTATTGGTTGGTTAATGGTTATAATAAAGCAGGCAACTTGGTTAATGGTTATTATTATAAAGGCCTCAGAGCAAAAATTTACTACGGATCGATAGTTTGCGAAGAGAAAATTTTAGTAAATTTTAAATTTTAAACAACTCACCATCGGAAGAGGTTAAACTACTTAAATAATCGTGAAATGAATTTCGTTTGTCTCTAAAATTTGTTTTCCGCAGAAATTTCCATGACAAACGTGTTGGGTTTGTTAGTATTTTATTAATTTCGAACTTAATAATAGATAAAATAGATTAATGAAATTAATAATATTGAAAATAATAAATAGTTACTAAGCGCTAAGCTTTAACTATTAAGTAAATTGTATACTTTAAGCTAAAGACCAATGATCTCCTTGATCTTAACTTTAAGCTTTACTTAATTTTTAACTTTATTCAGCGAAATTAATTAGTAAATATTTTGTATACGACATGCTGAACGTCTAAAGGTGAAGCTTAGAGATTAATATTAAGGTTATATGCTACAATTTTGCGGGTTGCGACTTTTAAAATACTGGCATACGTAGAAATTATTTTAGCGTAGAATTGTTGTGTTAAATGTAATTACGTACATATGTACATACATACATACTCTTTTGTGCACCAATTTTATACACTTCAAATAAAATACCGGTTTCGTTAATAGACACATACCTAACCTTTTCCGCTAAAGATTATGCAGAAGAAATTAAAAGATTAAATCGATTAAAAGATTCAAAATCTTTAATCAGTTAACTTTCGATTCGACTTACAGTATGTCGATAGAAAAATAAATAATTAACCAGATTGAGTCTACTATTCGGTCATTGTTATTGGTTTTCTTCACTTCCGCCTTCAACTTCTTATCTCTCACTTTAACTCAAAGTAATTGAAATAGCAATTTCCTTTCAACACGCTGACTTATCGCGTATTAAAGGTTTAATTTGAACCTCGTAAAATTATTTCTCAATTAAAGCATGAATTTATTATAGTGCATATTCACTGGGCGTGTGCTGACGTTTGCGTGTGCCTCACTGGCCATGTCCATTTATTTTGTGATCTTGTTGGTCTGTTATTCTGTACAATCATATAAAAATATGTCGAAGAAAGTACCAGTATTTGTAAAGGTACATTTGGTCGTATGTATGTATGTACGCAGGTGGAGCGTATTCGTCAGTAATTGCTTTAAATGTGTCACGCGTATTAGCTTCAACTAATTTTCAAATATTTTTTCTACGAAATAAAGCATACCTAATTGATTTAATTAACGGCTACCGCATTTAATAAAAATTTTGTGTACTTTTATATTAAAAAATATAATATAAAAGATAAAAATATAATATAAAAGTCCCTGCGGACTGACAAAGGTACACTTTTTGTACATACAATAAATTCCAAATTTGGTTAGGATATTTGTGAAAGTTAACAGAACACTACTAGTCTCCATTGCCTGAGCTAATGTGGACGTTTCGTCCTTATATCCTCCATCTGTTTCCTCAGAATTTTAATAGGATGAAATCATGGTTATTAGAGGTACAAAATCAAGCACTCAGCATTTTGGTTAACAGATGTTCCTGGTTTTTTGGAGGTCTGGATAATCGAGGTTTTAGTGTACCGGGATTGTCGAAAAGGTGTAATTTGGAAAGCCTCTTTTCTTTCAAAATTTAATTATCACGAAGCTAAAATTGTTGTTTCAATTGAGTTTTCAAGTAGTTCAATTGAATTATAAGCTTCAAAAAAAGCCAACGCTCCTTAAAAATCTATAACAAAATATTAAAAAAAATTCTGCTATGCTCTGAATGCATGAAATAATAGAGGAATGGTTAACCGTCGAATGGGAGAAGAGTGTATACATAGACCGACGTACATTATCCGATTGACATTCATATGTGGCTATGACGCATAGTTGGCTGAATGCCTGTACCTGCCGGGTTAGCGCAGCGTTTGCTAACGTCAGACAAATTAACGGCGTACATATTTCGACATGAATACGCTTCCGAGCAGTTCGGTTAAAAAAAAACAGTTGCCGGCTAAAAGCTGCAGCATCAACAACCAAAAATTGTAGAAAAATATTCCTCAAAAGGAAAACTGATGAATAGATTATAAGACGAAATGTTTCTAATAGAAAAGGACTTGCCTGCAGATTATGCAGATGAAGACATGATTCATAATTCTGAAATGTTTTAATGCGATTTTCTCATTCATGCCAGCTTTCTTTCTTTCATTTATTCACTTTGTAAATAAGAAAAGTTCAAAGGATGAGCTTTAGAGGAAATTCATGAAAAATTATTTAAAAAAAAAATATTGTATATTCCATATATTTGGAATTTTAAATGAAATGAAGAGAAAACAAGTAAGAGTGATAAAGTGGGTGGGCGGGTAATGAACACTTTCAATTAACTTACAGATAGTAAATTTTGATCTTTTAACTCATTTACAAGACTACTTTTCTCAACAAACACCGCCATATATGGTGTGCTATACTAGTGGGCGTGTCCAAACTACTTTTTATGAGATGACAACTACTCCGAAATCTCGTTTTGGCCATTTTTGCACATACGACACTTTCGTTTAGCAGAGCAGAAAATCACAATAAACATATATTGTATATACAATAGTTACAATTTAACATATCTATTTTGTCGCTATTTTAAAGAGCATATTTTTTTTGTGAAAATATACATGTTTTTTAAATAAAATACATATATATTTATTGAAAATCGGTTGCAATAATTTCGAAGGTAAATAAGTTCAATTGTAAATAAAAAGAAATACTCTTATTTTACTGTTGATAAAAAGAATTATTGAAAAAAGAGAGGAAAGTACCAGAGAAAATAATAATAAATCAATGAAATCGTACCTACAGGCATTTATCCATTTATGAGATTTATTAGCATAACGCAAATTGACAGTAAAGACCCATCAACAACAACAACAGCGATAAAGGAACAAGAGCAAGAAGCAATGAAATGGAAAACTCTTGATGAAAAGCGTTACGCTGCAGCGAGAACAAAAGGAAAAGGAAGGCATGCCATTTGTTGGAATGCGAAAGTTTTGCCAACAGGTTGAATTTTCCACAACCCAAAGAAATGCAAAATATTTTTTTAAATTAATATAAAAGAACGCAGACAAAAGACAAACAGTTAACAACCACGGTAATGAATGCAGCTTTATAAGAAAACGTTAATATGCAAATTAAATGCTTTACATTAAATATTGCACAATTATGGTCTCTGTAGTATCAGATATTTACCATTTGCTAAGACAATCTTGGTGCGGAAGGGAGCCTTCTGACAACAAAAGTAGTTAAAATATTAAAAGTAAAAATTAAAATATCAGCATAATGTAAAAATGTACTGTAAACGATTTTTTACAATAAACCTATTAAATAAAAGCTTATTTTATTTAGCTCAAATTTTATTTAGCTTCAATGCTCCTTTCACAAACAATTTAATGAAATAAAATGAAAAATAATTCAGTTCTATTAATAACACAACCATAAACAACAAGTCAAAGAAAACCACCAACAACACTATATAGGAATCATATGTCTCTTTTCCAAATTTAGGGATCGCATTCAAATGAAGCTACCACAAACTCGACTTGAATTTGTTCTTTCGTTGATATTACGGTTAAATGTTTTACCCATTCCTCCTGTTCCTGTTGTTTCGTCAGGCATCTCTTTTTTGATTGTTGCATTTTAACGTCTTTGGGTTTCTTGCGGTTTGAAGAAAATTACATTTGTAGAAAATTTAACAAAACCTTTGCTGAACACAGTTTATTTCAGTTTTTATAGTCAGTGTAATATTTCCTTTTTTCTGCCGGTACAAAAGAAGGAAATAAAAATATTTTCCAATTTAAATTCTAGCCGAATTTGACGTGAAAAATACAAAAAAAGACGCTTATTTAGAGCGTTAAATGAGAACGCATACATAGGTACCTTGTGAAATCTCACCCAATTCGCACACAATTATATTGCAAAACAGCAGAGCTTTTTGCGTTTTGAACTACCGACCTGCTTCGCCTCCATTTTCTTCCTTCCGTCCCGCCTCCAGCTCGTTAATCCTTTCTCGTCGTCTGTAACCGACGGAGCGGGCTGGAACGGTTAACATGTTATATTAACGGTTATATTGACATGCATGCAACAAGAAAAGTAATATAAACCTTGAATAAAATGCATTTATTTATTTATTCATTCTTTTACAATAAAAAAATAAATAAAAATTGTATTCTTTGTGAAGAGAAGAAAAAACCAAATCACGAAAGAAATGGTATTAAATTAGTCTGTGCAAAAACCCACACACTAACGGTTTTTGCATGAGCGCATTTTTGTATTTCAAAAGCAGTAGCTTTCAAAGTAGAAAATGTTGGCCTGTTGAATATTTGACTTTGTGCGTGTGTGTATACATTTTTATTTTTCTTCATAACAGCACAACAACACACATATACTTTATACATCTACGCATGCATACACACACACACATGCATTTATAAATTTGCGCTTGAATTCTTTCGATTTTTTCCTCAACCTTTGTACTGTTTTTTGAGGTGCAGAGCGGAGCACTTTTTAATCCTTGAGTACAACACAACACAAAGAAAGAATTTTTCTTTTTTCAATTCATTTCTTGGGCTTCGCGGAATTTTGCTTAATAAGTTGATGCTTTAAATTCTTACTTTTAGCCAGTGGCCGTGTTTTCCGGCCTGATCAATGTGGATATACGAGTTTAATAGTAATTTCAATCAAAGTTGATTCGACTCATTCAACTTTCACAAGATGCAACTCATGATTTGTTCAGTCTTCTAACTCTTCAAATTCTGTGTGATCATTCGGTTTCTTGTCTCCGGCTTTAAAGTGTGGCGTGTTCTGTAGTTTTTAAGTAAAAACTTTGAGTTTTTCTTCAAATTTTGTCAAGAAAATTATATCAAAGGTCTCAATAAACATATAAAAAGAAGCATAAACAATAAAAGACACTTTCGAACATAATCATTTTATATTAATGCATTATATTTTGTCTGCTTTTAGTATAAAATTTGCAAATTGTGCAAAAAAATGTATTTGGAGAAAAAAGGAGTGAAAGGACTGGCGTTGAGTACCATAAAATACGATAAAAAACCGAATATGCACAAACCGAATTCCCAAAGCACACACATTACAACACACACTCAGATAGACATACACAAGAAAGGTGACATAAATTTAAATTCAAGAATGTTCGTATGATTTTTGGTAAATATCGCATTTAATTATCTAATTTTTTGTTTGCAGCAACAAACTTGACAGGCAGGATGACACCAACAACACCAACTAAAGACTGTACGAGTATGTGTGTGTGCGTATGGATAATAAATTATTTAAATGTGTTTGCGGACATGTTCTAATGCGTTTTTGCACAGAGAGTTTTGTGCTCTTCGGAAGCAGAGCGACGAAGTAAAATAAATTTCAATCAACATTTCAGTGGCACACATACACACACAAATCTGAGCTGCGATTGGGCGTGTATATTTCTTTCTCTTGAGTATTGAGCTATAATGTGGGCAGGAGAACACTAACAACTACAACTAAAGTCTGTATGCGTGAGAGCTTATAAATGATAAATTCACTTCAATCAATTAAATTTTAATTTCAATACTTTCAATAAATTTCTTTTAATATAATCTACGTTCTCTTATAATTTTAAATTATTAAATAAACTTTAAATGATAATTGTAATAAAAATAAATATCGAATATTTATTCTTTTCCAAAAAACAAAGTTATTTTGTAAATTACACAAATTTTTTGTTCTAGCGTCCAGCAAAAAGCAATTACATGGAGCTATACATTTTTCAAATTTATTTATTATTTTAAAAATAACATTAAATGCAGGTTTTATGAGTTAGAGGTAACTACTATTCAGAACAAGCACAAACTGTGAATATTTTGAAAAACAAATCAGCAAACATGGACAAAAATAGTCAGCAGCAAAAAAGGGCACAACAATTACAAGCAAAGTTACAGCACGTAACGTACACACAACAACAACCAATATTCACACTTTTGTACGAGAAAAAAGAGTATTAAAGCTTGCCAAATTTATTATAGTTATTTAAAAAGATTCGTGCTAACAGTATTTGAGGTAATGCGTCGTCGAAAAGCGAACTGATTTGAAGTGCGTCGAAATGCGCCCATTTATTCCATCATAGGGTGTTCTTTGGGATGGAAACGCCTTTATCAAATAAAATAAACGCCTGATTTAGTTAAATACAAATTTAGCAATTTTTTAGGGTTGGTAACGAAATCCCGAAAGACAAAATCCCGAACGACAAAATCCCGAACGACAAAATCCCGAACGACAAAATCCCGAAATGACAAAATCCCGAAACGACAAAATCCCGAAATAACAAAATCCCGAAATTACAAAACTAGTTTTTCGGTATTCTCCATCTTCTTGAACAATTTAAAACCACCAGCAAACTTCAATTTGGCCACTAAATTTCTTTTAAAAAAACATTAAAAAAATTTTAGCAGAGCCCTCTCGGTAATATGAGGTTTTTCGCATACAGGTTTTTCCGCGTATTGGCAGCCTTCGGCTGCGGCAGGGATCATAACCCTCAATCAGCAGAATCCTCACGGTCATGTGAAGTTTTTTGCATACAGGTTTTTCCGCGTATTGACGGCCTTCGGCCGCGGCAGGGATCATAACCCTCAATCAGCAGAATCCTCACGGTCATGTGAAGTTTTTTTGCATACAGGTTTTTTCGCGTATTGACGGCCTTCGGCCGCGGCAGGGATCGTAACCCTCAATCAGCAGAATCCTCACGGTCATGTGAAGTTTTTTGCATACAGGTTTTTTTGCGTATTGGCGGCCTTCGGCCGCAGCAGGGATCATAACCCTCAATCAGCAGAATCCTCACAGTCATGTGAAGTTTTTTGCATACAGGTTTTTTCGCGTATTGACGGCCTTCGGCCGCAGCAGGGATCATAACCCTCAATCAGCAGAATCCTCACAGTCATGTGAAGTTTTTTGCATATTGTAGATTATAACCTTCACACAACAAAATTTTCTCGATATTACAACTTTGCTTTTCTGCCATTGTAAAAAAAAGGCAAGTAGGCGCGTACTTCGAATTAGAAAAAATTGTGACTTAAATGTCATTTCTTTATTAATTAAAAATTTTATTTCGTGATTTTCGGGATTTCTCATTTCGGTATTAAACATTTTTCGGGATTTTGTCGTTTCGGGATTTTGTCGCATCGGGATTTTGTCGTTTCGGGATTTTAAAATTTTTCGGGATTTTGTCGTTTCGGGATTTTGTAATTCGGGATTTTGACTGTCTCCCATTTTTTAAGCTGAATTTCTCAGCTTGTGGTCCCGAACTAAAGTTAAAATATTATTGCCAGGTTTACAGTACTGGAGAAAGTTATCTCCCTTTTTCTTTCTCGGATTTTTTTTACTGCTCAAAAGAGTGTTTATCGTACATATACTTTCATTACCTTCTTCCTCGTATCTGCTTTTTAATCAGTCAGTCAAAATTGCTCTTTTGATTTCAATTTAGCTTCCTAAACTGTACTAGTTTTGCCTTATTTTGGGTCGCACACGATGCAATTTTCCCCGTTGACGGTTGACCGTTGGGACGGTTTTTTGGAATACCGTCTTCTTGTCTTCTCATTTCTTCGCATTTAATTTTTTCTGTTTTGCTTTTTTGTTCCCCTTTTTTTCCTTCTTCTCGTTTTTTTGTTAGTGTCGACTAAAGGCAAAAAAATAAAAGCCTAAACAAGGATTTAATTTAGTTTTAAAGCCGCAATTTTATGGGAAAAAAGCTGAGAAAGGTACATAAATAGAGTTCTCATGTGAATATCTAGGTAGAGAGAAATGCTGCAAAAGCTTCTTCATTCTTCAGAAGTGTTTTGCTTTCTAATTAAAAAGAATTTTGTGAATTCTAAAAATTCTACTTTACCGGAAATAGATATTCCGAAAACGAACCTTTGTCCGAAAACGGACGGTTTAAGTTATGAGAGCGGTTTGTCTAACTGAAAATCAAACTAATTTCCCTAAACTTTAGGTCACTAAAGCAATAAAATTATATAATTACATTCAACGCTATTTTAATTACAAAATTTGCACACAAATTCCGACTGCTTAAACCGCCCCGGCCCGCCCTGAGAGGGTGGTCACTCAGTCGAATGCTCGAAATGGGGCGTGTCCCAGATTAAGTTCAGCAGCATTGCACAAAGCTCATCGAGCAACATCAACACCGACAGCAGCCAGCAACAATGGATGCATTTGTCAAGTGTCATGCATTGAAATGTTCGCTAAAAGTAAAAAGAAATGCTGCTTAAGAAAATTAATTGCTGCACAACGAGAGCGGAGAAAATAAGTTCTCACTGTAACAGTAAAACTGGTCCATAAAGCGTTAACCCATTAGGAAAAATGCTATTATCAACATCAGTGACGCTAAAACTACAGTTTTATGAACGGAGATGGTCACAACGGAGAGAGGGAGGGAGAGCCGATTATCCCAATGCCATTGCTATTGAAGTTAACACTTTTTCTTGTCTTTGTTACACTTAAGTTGTACAGAGAGAAAGCCATTTCGGTTTCCAATTTGACCTCGAACACTTTAGACCTGTTTTGAATGCTTTTTAGCATTCAGGTTTATTCGAAAGAATAAGTATTCAAGGCTGAAAGAGAGTGATATGGGGCATTAATTTATAATACCAAAATGTAATGTTATTTGAGTTGTTCAAGTTGTTGTTGAAATTGCTCTTTTCTAAGGACATAATGGCTGGAACTGCTTCATTATTAGTACGTTCTCTGTACATTCTGCCGGAAGTGGTAAGAGTGTATTTGCAATAATTGAATTTCAAATTAACTACAGTCGTGTGACTGCAGTGTCGCTGCTACATGTGTGTGGGTGGGTGTGTGCATATATGTGGTGCGCCGACGACTATGAGCTCAAAGCTCAGTTTTCCTTGAATACTCGTAGTACTTAGAAAGTTAATGAAAATGTCTTGTACTGAGATGCACAAAAAGGGCAAGCAAGCCACGAGAGATATCAAATCGCTTTTCATCGCCGTCTCTTTGCCGGTCCGCCATTATTTGCCGGTTCAATAACCGGAACTATTACCGGATTGATCTTTCCGTCTAGTTTTAGATTTAAGAGACTTTTTCAAGCTCTCCAAAGCTAATTTCGCCATAAAATGTGACCAAATGGAAATCAATGGTACACTGCTTTAGCTACTTATGCTAATATATCCTATTATTTTCAGTTAATTTTAGAAAATTAGAAACTCTCTGTACATTCAGCATTTAGTGATGAATAACCATCCTTTGCGTTATGGCTCACTTCATTTAAAACCTTGTTGAATGATGATGATAATGCACACAATTGCACTTTCATAATAAAAGATAATTCTTCTTATACGAATTAAATTCGAATGAGGCTGAATAAACGCAATTTCGTTCTCTGCTGTGCCGACTTTCCACCGCTATCAACGAAGCACACAGTGAGAATTGAGTAAAGGCGTTAGTTGGTGCCAACAGCAGGTTTCACGAACGATTTACGAACCAGCCCGCTTGACGACATATACTCGTACACGTACACGCCCCCTGATGCCCACTCACTAAATCTCATATTTATTAAAACAGGCAGCGTTGAATTTTTAGAATCTATCTAATTTTGTTGGTGTGCCAGACAAGTTTGTAGGTTTTAAGTGCGTGGCAATTATATTTTAGTCGCTCAGAAGCCAATGCGATTAAGTTTGGAAAACAAAAAATTGAGATGACTATTTATTCTTTTCAAAATGTTATACATATATTATGCAATATATTTAGAGCTCTTTGTTGAAGTTCTAAGCTGACAATGAACAAGGGCCACAATTTTCTTGTTAAGAAAATGAAAAAATTCTGAATTCTGGTGGTTTCACTTTTAATCAGGGACCGAAAATAATCATTATTTTACAAAATTCAATGAAAAAAATCGACATGTTCTAAATGCCGGAGAGCAGAGTGAAGTACACCAAAATGACACTGGTTACATGCTTTATTGAAACCAGTAAAGATTTTTATTTTTTGAGCGTTACCCATAAAAATTAAAAATAATTATTATTGATTGATTTTTATTTTTTCGTTCGGGTTTAAAAATTATTGTTTGATTTTTATTTTTTTGGTCAGGAATAAAAATTATTTTTTGAGTTTTATTTTTCTGCTCAGGAATAAAAATTATTGTTTGAGTTTTATTTTTCTGCTCAGGAATAAAAATTATTTTTTGAGTTTTATTTTTCTGCTCAGGAATAAAAATTATTGCTTGAGTTTTATTTTTATTTTTCGAAATAAAAAACTCAAAATGATTTTCAAACTGCCGAAACCTTAGTCAGTCAATATGTTATCGACATTTCGGACTCTTCATCTGATGAAGAGACCTCAATCGAGTTCAAAAGAAACCCAATTCGGGAAGTTGACCTTTGGGATTGGGTATCGTGTATTGTGTTTAAAGCTTGATCGGTTGGCTTCAGTCATGACACTTCCTGAGATGTGTTTGCTTCCCATTCATCCGCTCCATTAATCTTTGTAACGAAATTTTAAATATTTATTAATAATTGCATTCGAGCGTAAGAGTAACTAGTTTTTACCTTGGCTTTCAAACTTAATATCTTGCGAATTATTTGCTTCAAATGGAAATTTTTGAGGCAACAAAAAATTTATCACTGTACTCACAATAACAAAGTTGTAGGACAGGCAGGTACAAAGACGCACATGCATTTTGAGTTTTTTATTTCGAAAAATAAAAATAAAACTCAAGCAATAATTTTTATTCCTGAGCAGAAAAATAAAACTCAAAAAATAATTTTTATTCCTGAGCAGAAAAATAAAACTCAAAAAATAATTTTTATTCTTGAGCAAAAAAATATTACTCAGACTATAATTTTTATTTTCGAAAATTAAAATAAAAATCATAAGCTGATTTTTTCGATCGAGCAAAAAAATAAAAATCAAAGAATAATTTTTATCGCTGATCGATAAAATTAAAATCATAAAATAATTATTAAATTGTGATTTTTTTATTTTGCTTATAATGATTACGGTCCCTGCTTTTAATTAATTCTGAAACTGATACTGTTAATTTAACTGATAACTGATAACAGTTAATTTAAATTAAGATGGGCGTCGTTCAGCTGCCTTTTTCATCATTTGAAATATCAGCACATTTCAAAATTTATTGGCAATTTAATGCATCTGTTGGCATCGATTTCATTACTTGCTTGCCGTCGTTGCTGCTACTGCTGCCGCTGCTGATAATGCTGATGATTTCAAAGGCTACCTGCTGCATACTTTGTTTTACGGTGATGAGTATGTATGTATATGCGTATGAGTGGGTGGTGTGTGTGTGCGCACGTGTATTTATATATGCATCGTACGTATATGGAGAAACCGATATTACTCTACAATGATCTGTTTGCACTTTAGTAAAGAGTTTTGCACTGCATTGTTAAAATGCGAATACATACATGAGAACACTTTTGTTTCTCTGGATTGATAACGAAAGGATACAATAACAAAAGCAGCAAGGACATAAAAAGCAACACCAACAAAATAAGCGAGAGGATGCTGGCCCATTTGACAAAAGTTAAAGTCGCATCAACTGATGAGCCCTACTGGCGCAAATGAAGGCGAAGAACCAAAGGGTGATGAGAAAACGTGTTATTCTCAGTCTTTCTTCACATTCATTCATCGGTGCGACATTAGAAATGGCCAACGTACACAACCCAAACGGAAACATTGTCAAAACACGGCAAAAAGTTACAGCAAGCTACAGCGAGCGAAAACAGCAACGACAGCTTCTTCTTTTATATGCATTTACCTGTACCCGCAGATGTTAATTTTTTAGGACCATTTGCTCTATTCCGTTTCCACCATCTTTACAGCGCTGATGAATTCTGTGGATGTGACAAGCACGCAGCATTCAGTGTGCTGCAACAGCTGCGCCTGTATTTGTTTAGCAACCTGCAACATTCTATCATAACATAAACACTAGTAACAACAACAACAGCAACAAAAAGCAAAATATGATGCAAACATTTCGTATCATTGTCGCTGGATGACGTCTGTCGTATGTACTCATTTGCATGACAGTTTGCTGTTTCTTGCTACTTTTTTAATTTTTTTTCATTGTTTTTTTTTTTGCTTTTTTTACCCCACAAAAAGCGAGGAAAATGGATGGATGGATGGACGAAGTAAGGAGCGCATGTTAGCTCCGTTTATCCTTCTTGTTTAGTGTCTGCTGTTGTTTGCTAGCGCTATTGTTACCGGACCGCTGCTTGTTGTTTCGCGCGATTGTGCTGCGCCAATTGTGGTGCATGTCAAAAATGCTACAGCAGGTATTTGAAATAAAAAGAGCAGAAAAAAAGTGCTCTGGCTGAACTTCAGTCCGCTCGCTGTGTTGCCGTTTTTTGCGATGGTACAGCTTGTAGACTTCTTAACAGTCCCGGGTAAATTTTGTTGACATTGCGTTAGCATTCAAATTGTTGGGAATACTGTACACTTCGAAATACATATTTTTTCCAGAGACTCTTCGAATTTGCTTTTTTGAATTTGGATTTCTAGCATCCTAATCTCGCCTCTTCAAACCCTCTGCGACCCTATTTCCAAAACCCAAGCAAGGCCTGTCAGACGAATATCAAAACCAGCAGCAAAAATAAATTAAATTTGCGTCCAATGCGTTCGAAGCGCGACACTTAAACTTCTTTCCCATCTTTTTACCGTACAAAAATATTCAAATTAAAATAACCAGAGGAAGTCCCGTTAGTTACAAAATAATTAGTCACAAAGAAATATTCAAAGAACTTGACATAAAAGCTCGTCAATTTAAGAAGCAGTTTCTGCCGACAACTGAGACGAGACGAGATTTTAATTTATAGATATACAGAAAAGGATTTCCTCTCCCACAAAAGAGGTTTGCTTAGTTCTGCTTAAAAGAGAATTTTAAACCTTGAGCTTAAATCGTCTGCCGTGGCAAATGAGTGGCAATTTGACTCTTAAGGAAATTTAAAGTATTTTCTGACGCTCTTAATTATTTATTGGATTTTCAATATTGATACAGGGTCGATTTAGCATGAAATTTTAGCTTTAAAAAAGATATCGTATGATTCGATCGCAGGGAGATTTTGAATGAAGTGATATTAAAGAATATGGTTAGCAAGAATATTTGCTATTAGTCACCAGCTACCGAATGATGTGGTGCGAGCACTCGTATATTTTTCGTAACTTTTTTACTTAAGCCATATTTAAGGTCTCTCACTAGGTGGCACACACTACTCTTTTATTAGCCTTCTTCGACGTGCTGTTCCATTTCATCATGTTAAAAAAAGCGCTGGTGGTTGATGCGTTTATAAATCTGTTACCTCGATCTCTCGCGCCCCCAAGAAAAAAAACGAAAATCTCGGCAAGTTCAACTCAATTCCTCCTAGAGGCACAAATCCATTTATTTTAAGTGGAACGGCACAGCAACGGCAGTGACGCCTGAGCTCCATGCCTTCAACAAAACTCAATAAAGTCGGCCGTGCAGGAGTCGTGCAACAGCAAGTGAACCATTTCGAAACACAATTTGTTTTATCGCTTTTCTGCTTTGGCCTAAAGAGCATTTAGTTTGTTTTTCAAAAGTGTTCACTTCGATTGCAGCTCGCCGACAGACGATTCACAGACTGCTATCTTCTCGGTCGGAGAAGAGAAACGAACTAGTCGCCGGAGTTGGTGCTGGTTTCTCACTGTCGTTTTGCATACTAACTAGTTTCGAATCGCTTTGCCGCGAGACATGCCGCCGGGTCAAGTGTTTCCACTGCCAGGAGTCGACGTTGACGTAAGTTATTTCCGAAGTCAATGTGCGCATTTTTCAATATACGAAAAATGCTGATTCGCAGCCTTTAACTTTTAAAAAATTTATTAAATTCCATTTTTGTGAAAGCAATATTTTAATACGATATTACCGCCAGTACTTTGAGGAGGAATGAAAGGGCTTCGGCTGGAATTTTGTCAACTAAGAATCGTCACACATTCAATATTCTTGCTTCGAACAGAAGTTTTTGGAATATATAGAAAAGTGGCCCTCGCGACCGGTTCAAAATCTGGATCTTACGAAATAAGTGCACAAACATAAAATTCTATGAACAATAAATTGAAAGCCGAGTAAGAATTTAATACAGAGCGATCAATAAAACTTAAGAGTAGACATTTTGGCAGTCCAAAAATAAACAACGGCCAGAAAATGAAGGAACGACAAGAATGGAAACGACGACAGAGAGAAAGTTTATTTATTTTATTATTTTATTTTGTCGTTTTTGCGTTTGCTTTTTAGTGAAGTTTGTTTGGCTGCAAACGGCTACATGAAAACTCTTGCCAACTATACTTGCATGCATGGCTGGATGTGCCAGAAAATAGTTCTCAGTGTGTGTGTGTGGCTCAAAATAAATATGTATGTTGAAAAAATCAGAAACTATTACTTTCATGTCTATATCTACTGAAAGAAAGAGAAACACAACATAAAGAAAATAAACGATAGTGAAAAGTTGTCAAGTTGCCGAAAAGTGTTAACTGCGGTTGTAAAAACGTGGCAAAGAACACAGACTGGCAGCTTTTATGGCACTTTGTCAAATCAACGTTGGTTCGGTGTGAGAATAGAAGATAAAATTCCTGACTATCGACAGCAAAGTAAAACCATAAATTTTCTTATACTATACGTATTTACAAAACTGTTTTCGAAAACGACCGACTGTGAGTCATTAAAGAAAACTGAAAAATCTGTCTAAATGTTAAAATAACGGCATGAATCTTGAACAGTTGTTGAAGTTAAACAAAGATTATGTTTGAGTCACAAAAGCATATTGTTTGTGGTAACTTTCCCTAAGGTTTATTGATTAAAATTGAGTTAGCTTCAGCCTAGAAACACCCACACGCAAAAACTAGAAAAAACTATTAAAAAACAACTTTGCGCTTGTCACGTAAACTTATTAACATTCGTTGCCATAATGTTGCTGTCATCTGCTCCATCGTTTTCCTTCCTTGCTGCCATGCGGCCTGTTTTGAGCAGTTAAGCCCAACTCTACAGATAACGTCGTCGTACTAAAGCATGTCACCCTGCATTCAACAGGTCGTTATCGCTGCGAAGTTTCCGGCAAGGCGCCATCATTCCAAACAGTTTCCGGTCACAAGGACATGATTGTCGTGGGTAAGTTCTTTAAGTGAATTAAGTAGATAAGGCGATGCTTTTTCCAACGGGCAACTCGTAGCTTGATAACTGCTAACTTGTGTATAAATTTATTGTAAAAAAAAAACAAGAATGACCGTAATTAATTTTGTTAGAAAACTGATTTAAATTTAAAAGTTTCTGCTCTTCTTCATCTTCGAAACGAAGTTGATTTCAGTCGTCTTAATGCGGCCCCATCCCTCGATATTCTGCCAGAAGGAAAAGCTGACACGTCGACAGTGATTGATGTTGTTAATGTTGTTGAGATTAACACCCACGCAGTATAAACTTTTAGTTAAGACCACAAAGTTGCTCTTCTTGCAAAAATTGTGGGTGATCTCATTAAGAAATACGGTTGAATATCTTGCTTCTTGATGTTTGTTAACTTTTCGAACAGGGTTGGATGATGATGGGCTGTGGAACGAATTATCGCCATCTCTTACTAAGTTTAGTTTGGTTCTCCAAAAACGAAAGACTTTCTCCAGACTTTCTCTAAGCACTTCATCGGAGTGTTGTTGTTTCTACTGCTGTCATTGTAATAACATCTGTGACCAAATTAAACGCTACGATAACAGCGGCGAAAAAAACTGAAAAAATAAGCCCAATAAACCACGTCCATGAAACATGGACCAAAATCAATTAATACGGAAGGACAAAACAAAGCGATAAGCCCTAAAACACGGACGACAAGGACGACGACACTGAGCCAGGAGACACTCTCACGCTGGAGGGGAAGGAGAAGGAAGACGGCGTGGAAATTCTCAGGAAATTTGATGAGAGAATGAGAGCCTTTGTGCTTGATTGAGAAAAAGAGGAAGACAAAGAAGCCGCGGACGAAGGAGGGTTAATTATTTAATTCTTACAAGAGATTAAATCAGTTCGATTAGTTACAACACCAAATTCGAGAATATCGATGTTTGCCATCGCAGAAGGTGAGGAAGACGAAGGAATGGGTGTGCAGAATCGAATGAGTTCTAAACGAATGATTACACAAGTCATTACATTCGAAGGTAATGCAATCTATTCAATGTGGTTGCTGTTGGTGTTATTGATTGAAATTCGAATTAAATGAGTCGACGACAATCGAAGTAAAGAATGATAGAGAAAGAAGGCTGTTTATCTATTGCGGCAGGCGCCAGCAATAAAATGACAGAAAAGAAAGAATGAGACACTCTAATTCAGCAATAAACGCCTAAAAGCGCTCTACCGTTTTTCGATTTTCATTAAAATAATTGTTTTCAAATCAATAAATGCGGCACACTATAAAACTTGACCTCGTTCCAATAACTCATTTGTTCACTGAAAAAAGTAAAAAGCAACCAGAAAAGGACAAACCTGAGTTTGTAGCCGTTAAAGCCGTACAAAGCAAAGGAATGAGAAGTACTCCGTCGTAATGGTGTACACGCCTGACATACATTCACTGAAATAAATACATGTTCGTATGTAGAATTGTATTTTTCAATTTTATTAAAAGCCCGTAAAATCGGAGCAAGGAAAAACGGTTCAGTTGCAGCAGCAGCAGCATTCAATATTTTTCTTTATTATTTTAACGTATTCTTAGGGTAAAAACTCGAAGGCAACCTGAAAGCACCTTCCTTCTTGTGTATGTGAAATCATTGACATTGTTTCCTGGCCGGCAACGCTGGTCATAGTGTAGTGTTATCAGCGTTGCCGGTGACAGGGTTGCCGACGACTATTAAGCTTCACAACGTTACATTTGTTGACAATTGTAGAGCTGCACGTAGAGCAGGAAGGTACCGTCCTTCCGTCTATACCATTAACTAAGTAACCCTGGCACACGTACTATTCGAAATTAGTTGTCTATTGTTGTTAGTGGCTCCTTTCTTCGTGAGGTTTCCTTCCTTCATCGGTTTTTTCCTTTGGCGTTTCTCCCGCGTGCCTTTCTTAGTGGTTTTATACTGGTATTCTCGGTACTTACTCCTTACCTCAGTTTTACATTTTAAAGAGGATTGACCATACTAACACATCGAAGTGCATTAATACTATTATTGACAAAGTGCTTTATATTTTCTTCTTCTCAACGACGTGCAAACACCTTCAAAGACTGGCAAGTTTCTCTTACTATAAGAAAATACTCGTAATAAAAATAAAAAAAACATAAAAGTAACCACTTTCATTGTGCACGATTGTTTACCTTATTATAAGAATTATTGCACTTTATTAAACTAGTTCAATTTTTAGTCTAACATAATAATCGAAAAAAGTATTAAATAAGAGACTGCGGCAAACTCTTTCTTCTTAGTTCTTACAATCTTCAAAGTTGAGATAAATGCTATAGAACTATAGAAACTACATGAATTCTCCATTCATACTTTAATTTAATTTATCACTCTTATATTTCTGTATTCGTAAGTTACTAAAAGATATTGTTAGTATAAAGGAAACGGATGCCCCGGTCCGTCGTCCAGTAGCAGCTCAAGCGGGCCGACTACGTCGCGTGTATGCAGACAGCGAGATGATGGTGCATGGTTTTACGTTTCCTGGCTGAATAATGTGGTTGTTGTTATTGCTGTTAGTATTATTAACAGTTCATTACCTGCCAAAATGTTGTCAACGCCAACGCAGCTTAAATGCTGTTGACCGTGTCCACATATTCGTGCGGCAGGTTGCCCAGCCTCCTCCGGTTATAATAGTAAAGAGCTTACTGCTCTGTTTGGTTGGCGGAGCACTTCGTCCTTGCCCCTTAATTAGCTGAATCTTGTTCGTGCCTGTGCCGACGCCGCTGCTGGTGCGTGTGCTGGATACTATACAACGTGACTTGTGGCTACGATTTTATTAGTGTTGTTGGGCGGATGTTTATTTTGAGAGGAAGAGAATAAAGTAAATTGAAACATATTAAATAAGCGTCGGATTTTGATCTCAAGGGTGTAACCGAAGTAATTGTTGGGAAAACAAGTTTGTTCATAGAAACAGGTCATGCCGTACGCTTTATCTTTCTTTAAATGGTATACGAGTATATAAATACTAGGATAGTCTTCAGTTTCATAGTTTTCAAATGGTTTAGCCAGGGTACACTAAAGAACAAACACCCTTAATAAGTTTTTTGTGACCATTTGGTACCATAAGAAATTTATTTAAAATTTTGCTGTAAATTTTGCTTCCAAATTAGAAATATTCTAAAATATTTATCATATTAATTTTGGCTCTATAGCGTATTTTGGCTCACGAGCCATTAGTAAATGCAAAATTGGGGAGAAAAATAGATTATTTTTGCATACTGAAAGAAAGCTTCGGATAATTTCTATAAGACTAAGACATTTCTGAGACACCTTTTGAGAAAATTTGTAGAAAACAGTGAAACACTTTTTGAATGTAACGTAATTGCTTGAAAAGTTAAGGTTGAATCCACCATTCATAGGCCGCCCACCCACTTAAATATGGTTTCTTAAAAATAGGCCTTGCACATATATTTTTTGAACAATTTTTCCGCGAATATATGTGGAAATTTTTTCACCTTTAAATAAATATTCGCAAATAATTAGTTGCGAATTAATTAATTATGATTTTTTTCTTATTTTTTTTTCGTGTGAGCGTTAAAACGGACGGGTTGAGCGGAGGGAAAGAGTTTTTCTTCTTTGTTTGCGCATAATTTTCAGAGCCTTCAGTGGTCCAGAACGAGAAAGGGCCGAAAATCTGTAACTTCTGATCGCATAGATATTTCGAGTTGCGGTTTTCTTTGTTTGACAGAGAACTCCTCAAGGTTTCCTTGAATTTTATTACTTATATTGTGGTGTTATTACCTTTGGAGTCCAAAGGGGTCCAAATTCAAATTTTGCGACAATAATTATTTAGTGATTTATGAAAATTAAAAGGACCTTTCGTTTCTTCTTTCCAGTGTATCGCCAAAATCTCTTCGGTCTACTGGCAGAGCAACGAAGAAAGTGTCGCGAGAGTGATGAACACCAGCGCATCTCCGTCCTCGAGTCTCGAGAAACAGTTGTCCCAAAATCGCGATTACTCGACAAAACGCTGGAAGTTATACGCACTAATTTTCCACACTTTCATGCGCCGTCTTTAGGATTTGCTTCGCATTTCTTCCAACTCTTATTCGTTAAACCTTGCTGAACTGTTTTCTCTTTTTTTCTTTTCTTTCTTTTTCTATTTTCACTGCGTCCACAGATAATCAAATTGAAGATTCATCGTCGGCAGCGTCGTCGTCGTCCGCATCAGCGCCGGCCACAGTAACAGCAACGACCTCTATAATGGCATTAAGCTCCATACAGATCTTGCTCCACGCGCTGCCCGTTTTTGTAGCGTTTTTCTGTCAGTGTTGAAAATTCGACATAATTTTCAGTTGTCAGCCGCCGTCAACGGCAATCAAATTATGGCTGCAGCACAGATAACAATTAGAGAGCAAATATTGAGTGGCAAGAAATTATATTATGCACTAATCAGGATCCGAACCGACCGTGAACAAAAAAGTAGTCAGTATTCGAAAGCTTTTGCCTGGTGGGAAGGGTTGAGGCGAGGTCGGCGGGGGTCAAAATCACACGAAACATGGCGAGATTATTAATAGCAATAAGCAAAAAAGTCGATGGCAACAGAGTGACTTTTGATTTCTATCAATTTCCACTTAAGAAAAACCGAATTAAGATGGTTCATACACAGCATTGACCGTATCCTGTATATAAAAAAAAGAAATTGAAATAAATTAAGCAAACGTTTTCCCACGTAGACAAACCTTCAAGGACAGAATGGCGCAAGAACTCTACCAAAGATTCTTTGTAGCTCCAAATGTCGTTCTTGAAAAATGATGTGAGAAAAAGCCACCTCCGCGATGACATGAGAATGACCCAAAGGTTTTTGTCACTAATGGATTATGATTGATTGCCGGCTTGATTGATATTCAACGCAGAGAAAGTAAAATTAAGTTAGTCTATTGCTTTAGTATTAGTTGCAATGAGCTTCCGATGGTGATGATGATGTTTGAATTTTGTTTTATTATGACAAATGCGACGAGTGGATTTTTGAAATTTGCTTCTTCAATTTCCGCCTTCCTCAATAAAGTAAAAAGCAGCAGGTTTCATCCGAGCTAACTTAAAAGGTTCAAAAGATTTAAATTAATAAAAGCACAGAAATTGTCATTAATTTGTAATTTTTTAGATGCAAAAAACCCTTAAAAATAAAAGGGTAAAAATATATATTTACAAAATAAAATATTGTAAATAAGTATTGGTTGTAAAGTAAGCGAAGAAGAATGCAAAATACCTGCAAGGATAATTTTTAACAGAGAGATTTGCTTTTATTAACGAGAGACAAAGTCCCGAAATTAAAACTTGGAACCACAAAATCCCGACGCGACAAAACTTTGCATCGCTTGTCTCTCGCGTAAAGGCATGTACTTGCCAGAGGCAAAAAATCTTTGGCAACAGAGGAGCTTTAGCAACCAAGTATCGGAATTTTTTTCGGCATTTTATCATTGCGGGATTTTTTCTTTCGGAATATTGTATTTCGGAATTTTGTTACCAACCCTTTATTAACAACACGTACGGCACAGACTACGAGGTACCTTGAGCACAATTGCTCTAAGCTAAGAAATGTGTAAAAGCTGAGTACGCAACCGTTGTTTTCTGCTTCAGACTAGTCTCTAAGTAACAACTGCTCCTACTAGAATGACTATTTATTAAAAAAAAAATATTTATGTAACATGTCCATTCGAATTATAAGAATTTTATTTTAAAAAAATAAGAAGAATAAAAGATTCCACTGAAAAAAAGCTTGAGTTTTCATTTCGCACTAAAGTAAATTAGAATATTCATAAAACTAAAATATCTGGAGGATTTAATTTTCAGGCATTCTTTTTTATGTTTTCGTATCAAAGAGCTTCTTTTATTCGTAGTTACATATATCGTAATTTAACGTAGTAATGGAAAAGAGTTTATGCATTCTCTCTTCCCTTCTCTTTCCCTACTCATTACTTAGGATAATTAAAAATAAAAATTTTGCCTCGTTGGACTTTAATCAAATACAGCGCGCGCGGTGCGCAATTTAATTAAACCTAAGTTTGTTGTGTTCATTAACTGCATGAGTTATCAACGGCGCTCGAAATTCGAATTATCATTATTGCTATTATCATTATAATTTTTTTAATTTAAATTTTTTAATTTTTGCATTTTATTTTTGCGATCAACCATTTTCCTGCAACAAAGGAAGAGAAAAAAAAAAAACAATGCAAAAACAAAAGACGAGCATTGATAAAATGTTCCCTGTTGTGCGAGTATGAGTACGTTATTGTTAATGCAATGAAATGAAATGGAAATACAACGATTACTACTATCGCAATTGACCGCTTAACGGACATACTTACAGAGCTCGTGGACACAATAACAACAAAACAATAGCAGCAAACAAGCTTAAACATTACTACATGAACAGTAAGTTGTACGTATGTGTAACAATGCTTCCGCTCTGGACACACACAGGCGTATTCATGTAAACAAACAACTAATAATTGATAAACATTGCCTCAAGCTGTGAACACATGAAGGCATCCTGTACCATCCGGTAGGGTACACCCGAACCGATAAGTTCTTGTTCTTCTATTTGGAACGCATTAACGGAGGTGTCGCCGGTGTGGAAAAGTGTATATATTTTTGCTCAGATAGGCCGTCCGCCTGTCTGCCAGTGAAAAACATAATTACAGGAGCGAATAGAGGAAAAAACGAATAAAGGTGTCGACATTAAATCTGCCTCGAATATTGCCATCATAGGTTGTTTGTAATTAAAATTGCGGAAAGTCGCACCAGGGCCCGGCTACTGTTTAAAATAGATCCTTTTTAGAGCTGAATTTTTCAGCTTGTAGTGTAGATTTCAAGGTAAAGTTTTATATTCGGGATTATCATATTAGTGAGTGTCGTCACACAAAAAATTTGCGTAATCCACCAACTGGTAGATGTATAAAGTTTTTTTAAGAAAAGCGATGTTTGTCAGGAGTTAATGTACCTATCTACATTAACTATCTAAAAGTGAAGCGAAAATGGGTGTGACTTGCTCACTTTTCTTCATCGATTTGACAACTACGGGTGTAGGATTTTTTATGACAAAATTAAATTGAATTCGAATTATTTAAATTAAGTACTAATGAAATTATGTTACTTCAATAACTACATTTATTATATACTATAGATAGAAATAAATAATGACACATATACATACATATATGCCTCTATGGGTTACCCAGAGGTGGTAACAAAATTTAGTTGGTTTGACGCTGTATGCCAGAAATTAACAACCGGCGGCCCGTCACACTTTCTCGTGCGGCCCTTTAACGATTACATTTTGACTTTTAAAATCTCCTGCAGTTTCCAGCAGCTTTCGGGCATGTCGACATACCTACTGTGAAACCTAATTAGAGCCTTGTTTACCTGTCAAATTGAAATTCGAGCGCGCAGTCGTATGGAAGTGGATGTAATAAGCAACGCACTAACGCAGGCATGAGCAACCCCGGCCCGCGGGCAGCAGCGTGCGGCCCTTCAAACATTTTACATATCTCGGCAAATAAACAACAATTATGGGGCTTTGGCAGCAGTTACGGTTCGTGACTGCTGATCCTTTGGCATTTTGATGTCATTTTCGTGGAAACCCGAGTTTTGACAGTCTTCTTGCGTGTGTGCGATATGTACATACATATACTCGTATCTATCACCGTTTTTTTGATAGCATTTCTATTATTAAGTATTTTAATTCTGTAACTTTTTTACTAAGTTTATGTCTTTATTTATGTTAATAAAGACATAGTTTAAATTCATTATTCGGCGTTTGTATTGTCACAAGTTTCTTACATGCGGCTCGCACGATATTTTTGCCACATTAAATGTGAAAATTTATTAATAGCATAATCTTTCTCCTTGTTGTTTTTCTTATGCCACTTCCTCTTAATAAACTGAAAAGTTTAATTAAGTTATCTACAAATTTCTCCTCTACCGCCGTGACTCTTTACTCGCTTCATCCTTTGTTCCGGTCTTTTCTGTATTCTGTCAGCGCAGTAGGATATTTTAGTCGCAACGAATGATGGAAAATTATTGCAAGTTTGTGCATTCTGCGTACTACTTTCTTCGTAAGCATCGGCACGTTTTCGCACTTCTGCGGAAGACACTGCTGCTCCTCTGTACGTCGCCTCTGCCACTCTCTTCATCGTTCCGGCCGCTTTCTTAGACACTTAAAAGCTCTTTTCTGTTCTGTTGTTGGTTGCGCATTCCTTCTGCCGGTTTTGGTGCATTTTTTGCGAAATGAATTTTGCATAAAATATCGAACGATGCTCGACGAAACTTTGTTGCTGGCTGCCGCCGTGGCAGGATCCATGACTCGTTCATTATCGGCCTGACGCTCTATCGATTATTGCAATTATTTTCCGAATATTGATTGCATTCCTTTGGCTTCTTCTTTCATTTTATTATGGTAGAATTTGAAATATTTGCAGCTGTTTTTCAGAGCATTTTTTTCGTGTTTTTCTTTCGTTCGATAATCAAGTAAGCGTGAGGATGAAAATGTGCAACCATTTATTTCATAATCGAAACAATTAAAAGAATTCAATCTGCTGCAAAATTCTTTACATCGAAAGTTTATTCTGGGCTTGTTTTTGCTTTGGTCAAAAGTCTTATTTATTTATTAGTTTTTGTTTGCTTATTCATTTACTTTTTTTTGCTCTGCAGAATTTCAAACTGAATTCGGAGAATGTTTGCTAATGAAAAACTTTGTGAAACATTTTGATGGGAAAAGTTTTTATGTTGGTGGTGGTCGCGGTCGTGGCGCTGAGGAAGGTGTAGCTGATATTCCTGATGATGATACCGTTGGTGGTGATGAGAATGGAAGTGGTGTTGGATGTCTCTTAAACCCTTTGGCTAAACATTACAGAGAAAATGTTTGAATTCTTTGGGAATATGGAAAGAATACAATACAATACTGTATAAAATTATAAAAAGGGGAGGAAGCACCGCCGCAATTGTAATGCCCAATGACGCAACATGCTAAAGTTTGTAATGCAGATAATTTATAGAACAACAACAACAACTGTAACAATTAGTAGGTTGATTTTTATTTAAATTAGCTCAAAATAGAATTGTCTACTTTTATAAATTATTCAAATTACACAATTTGCACTCGGTTGTAAAGAAAAACCGTTGAAAACGTTTTTGAGCGAAATGCTCAATGTTTCATTACTCGCTCATTAAAATGGTTGTACGATAGTTCTATTAGTGGAAAGAGCCATTTTGCAATCATTGGCAAAATTTCCATTTGATGCACTTTAGCTTCATACTTAGTTTGTGTTATTGTTTTCGTATTTACTATTATTTCACATTATTTTTACATTACTTTTAATACATTACAATGAAAATACTAGAAAGGCGTATTACCGAACAACTTAATTTTTCAGTCTTAAAAAAGTGTTGATGGAAAACGAATAGCTAAACTTTATTCGTTTGATTCTGATAGATCAGAGCACTTTATTGTAACTCTCGCAAGACGAAACGATTAATGATCCTTTCTCCTGCCACTAGAAATTACTGTTTTTTTAGCATGTTTATATAGGTGCAAAAATTTCTAAAGGCCTAAACGTCGAACATCCATATTCCAAAAATTTCAAAACGTTCTTAAAGTAGGCTTAAAATATACATATTTCTTTCTTTTCGATGTTTTTTTATCGTTTTTATCGGTGTTTTTTTTTTTTTAACTAATTCGAATGACATTTTCAAATACATTCCAAATAATTTGTGTTTTTGCCCAATTAAAATTAATATTAGCAAATATTTATGCAATAATTTCAATGAATGAAAATGGCGGAAAAATGCAAACATTGTATTTCGACAAGAGTGCGTTTCGCAATTTAACAAAATCAGCAAATATTCGCGTACTAGAATTTAATGAGTGCAATATAATTTCCGCGCCATAAATTTTCATAAACCATGATGCGATCATATTTCAAACATTTGGTGTTTATAACAACAAATACGAACCAAATAATAAAATTAAATTGCATTTTAGTAAGTGAATATTTTATTAAAATTTTAAATACTCACTCTTTACACGCACGTGAAAGTGCTAACATTTTTTATAATGTCGAGGAGCTTTCAAAATTTTTTTAGTTGTTGCTCACATGTACGATACTAAAGCAAATAATTAAATTTTTTGGAGTTTATTTTTCTTAACGGGAATTCGTTTATTCGTAATTTATTCTTTTATTTTAGCCAAGTTCTTATTTTTTGTCATTCCGAAGTCAGTTCAAGATTTCTTCGTTTCCAGATTTTAACTTAGGTTTTAAGGTTTTGCATTATCTCTTGTAGACTTTGCCTTTCGCGTCGCTTTCGCTTTTTATGCAAATAGCTCTCTCTAAAAAAGCTGCATACGGTTGACTTATGATCTACTGTTGCGATGAGTCTAAAGAACTTTAACTACAGACTTACGAACGACCAAACTCCCGAAGAATCCACACATACATACACACACACACATTCAACCCAACATTGTCATTTTTCTATATTTACGGAATAAATGCTAACTTTGTTTTTCTTCTAAGACCTCATCCATGGTTTCGACCCAGCTGCGTCTCTCCACCCAAACTCGCAACCAACAGCTTTGCAGCGTTCACAAACAAGAGGTTTTCCTTGTTTTTACAACAACAACGACAACAACATTGTTGGAAAAGAGGAAAAAAGAGATAGTGAACAAGAATTTTTCCTTTCTTCTAAACATTCTGTCTTGGTATTTGCCATTTTCTTCTTCAGGTGCCGGAGCTTTCGACGAAGGAGGCAGAGGAAATGGCAAAAGAGGATGAGGCTTCTCCTGCTCGCAGAATACAAATAAATCGCGGGAAATATGAATAAAAATATTCGGAATTATTCGCTGTTTATTGTCCTTTGTGACAGCAGTAGGGACAACAAACCGGAAAGGACCGAAGACAACACAAAGCCAACCAGATTCTTTGGAATCATCGGGGTAACCATGAAATAAGCGGAGGGGAACGAACTAAATATTATTCATGAATGCGCACATGGTACACTTTACGTTACATACACTCAGAAAAAAACGTACTATTAAATCGTCAATATCGCATACTACTGAATTTATGTGTTTACATACAATAGTAATGGTTTATGCATTAAAAATATATAAATGCTATTAATTTAATTATACATCAAAAGACTATTGATTTAATAGTATTGTTTTTCTCAGTGTATGCATTTAGACAAGAGCTTACAATAACTCACCCCAAAAACTCCACGTGGTCAAAGAACTATGATTTGTTTATAGGAAAATGTCACCCTTTTCTAATCAAGGAACTACAAAATCTTGCTGCCAACTAAAAGAACAAGTTGTCTGAGACAGAGTGAAAGAAAATTGATGGCAAAAGAAGCAAGGAGGTGAGAGCGGAATGAAACTGAGAATTGAATATCTTCGGCAATCTAATGCCATCATAACTCTTCAGAGATTTAAGAATTTTAAGCCGACTTCCAGAGGAAATTAAATTCCGAATTGATTGATAGAGGTTCCAAACGCTTAAAAGAGCCTACAAGATAAATAATTCAATGGTATCAACCGTGTCAATTGAAAAATAGTTAACCGGACGGCCAGTTTCCTCTTTCTGATGTTTCTACCTATTTATGTATACAGGATTGACACAATGGCAAAGGTATTTCATAGTGTCAAGCCCTTTCCAAATATTCCATCAATAAGCATTCCTTCAAAAATGGAATATCAGTAGTGACAATTAACTTAAGGTTTCAAGTAGATATTATTCGTCACAGGTATCGCGGAAGGGGATAGTGTTGGAGGAAGGCAAACGTGTCCTTTACAAATACGGTACCACGATCAACTTCCCTTTGTGCAGTGGCTGCCACTCGCTTACTTTGTGCCTTAGTTCATTGTAAATGGAATATGTTGAAATGTGTTGGTTAAAATGACCAGGAGAGATAGATGGTCGCGCTGAAAGGCTTAGTTCATATGGAAAGCAGAAATGATAGCGAATAATTAACTAATTGACTCGCGAGGAAGTGAAAATGATTGGCTGAAAGCTGTGTCCAGAGACCTCTAGAAGTCACTTTGCTTTGTCCCTCCGCTGAACAAATTAGGATCACTCTCTGTTTGTGTCAGCATCTGTCTTTCTGGAGGCATTAAAAGGCATTACAATTTTCTTATGCAACTCAAACGCTGCGTCCAAAGCTGGAATGTCCTGGCATGTCCTCATGGCCGTAGCCTTTGAGTTTTGTCCAAATAATTTCCTGCTACAACAACTGCAGACAACGCCAAACCTAAACCTTTGAAAGGCCGTTTGCTCGTTGCATATTTTCAGGCTTTATTTTCTTTTTTCTATTTGGTGTCCTTCACAACTCTTCGCTCCTCACCGCGGGCTGCTTCTGCTGCCATCGTGGCCACTCAGTCTTCTTGAAAATGCGACAAAGTTTTGAATGCAACGCTGTGTGTGTGGCGTTAATCCAGTTTTTTGATGTTGCTGACTTAACAGCTGCCGCGGCAGTGTCGCGCTACTCCGGCAAGCACTGCACCAGGAGCAGCGTCATAAATGTCAACCTAATCTTCATACTCGTAAATGAGCTCCCGCGACGAGCTTTGTTAGGGTTGACTGCCGCAGGTATGAATTTCACTTTGTTCCTTTTACCCTTTTGCCTTCTTGCGCGATGCGGTGGCTCGTTTTCGGATGCGGGTGGTTTTAGTGCAGCCCGGTGGATTTTCGGCGCTGCGGCTCTTTGAGGTGACTCACGGGAGTGCAGGTGAAGGAAGTTTTAATTCGTTTCGTCGGAGGGAAGAGCTTTATGTGTGTGCTTTTGCCAAAGGGAATTTTTAAGTTGCGAATTTATTATGAATGATGAGTTTTTGAGAGCACTTTTTCTCGGTAATTTCATAAGTACCCGCGAGAGTGGACCAACATCGTGCTTCGTCGGACACATTCTTCTCGGAAGTGCCAGCCTTTTAAAATCCTTAAGTTTCCATCCAGAAATAATTAACTTTGAAAACTTTCTTCCCCGTTGGAAACTCGATGAGAAGCAGAACCAAAATTCGAAGTACGGGTGACCAGAAGAGGAATTAGTGGGGGTGGAAGGAGGTGGAAATCAGAATTGCCCTGTGTCAATTAATGATATTAATTGAAATAATTCCGGTCCCGTCAGCAGCCTTCTGGGAATGCTGGTTCTCAAGGCAGTCTTTAGGCGTTCGGTTCATTTTAAAAGTTGCCTTTTAAAAACGCTTCCCCATACGTTTTCTCATTCGTGACTGTCACTTTCATTCGATTGACAGCGTCATAAATCTTCCAGCTTATTTTGATTCTGCTTCTGCCATTCTTGTTGTTGTTGTTGTTGGAGAGTTTTAATTGTCTCAGTTCGGAGATACGAGAATTCAGCATTCTTTGATTTATTATCTTTTTATTATCTCTTATTTTTATTTATTATTTATTATCTTTTTATTTATTATCAAAATAGCCATAAAACCGACCACTTGATCAATAATTTCAGTATCTTTAAAACCACAAACGTTAATTTAAATTTTATAACCTTTTGATATCACGAAATATTGCAACGACTGCTGAAGGTACAAACGTATCGAATGCTGCTGTGGGCCATGATTATTTATCGACTTCGTGTGGATAAGGTTGAGAGACGAGTACGTGAAGAATTACAAAGATTCTGGTTTGCGCCCGCCCGATTTCGCCATACTATAGCTCTGCATTACCCGCATCAGATTTTCCATACAGATTTTTACTCATGTTCAATATTTAAACATTTAATTCAGAGAATATTACTATTTTCATTCTTGTCGTATTCTTGTGGGTTATCGCTTCCTTGGAGAAAGTAAAAAAAAAAGCAATTTCTTTCTCTTTCAGTTTGTGTGACACAAAGCAGACACTTCAGACGATAAAATGGCACCATTGGAGCATTTTCTCGTTGTCTTTCAGATGTGAGTCTTGGGTGAGTCTTTCAGAGACAGTCTTCTGGTTCTTGGCAGACGCTTGCATATGTCGAAATCGCTCGGTTTTATCGGGTCTTTATCTGCATCAGTCTTTTTTAAGACTGTGCTTCTCTGTTTGCTCCTTCTCCATTCCATGTCTTTCTTTTTCTATCGTTGATTTTATCTGTCTTCTGTCTTTTCGCCATATTTGGCTTTTGTATATATTTCGGTCTATGTTGCGCTTAATGTGTCTGCCATCATAAGCGTTGGGATGGTCTTTGCTTGGTTTCATTGACCCCATTTTCACTTCACCTCTTCTATCTCTTCAACAACTTCCTTTGCCCCTCCCTTTTGGAACAGTTCAGAAATTGAATCGTTTTTCTGGGTAATTTTTTAGGACTTACATAAGAGCTTACCATTGTTTCTTCTGGCTTACACACACTTTCTTACACATATTTTCATAAGCTCTGCTACACTTCTACAATTTCGTGTATTCTTTCGTCTTTTTGCCGCATGTACATACATAGTACAATATGTTAATGGTAATGTCAGGAGTTCTTGTCATTTGTGCGTCTCAAATCCGTACTTTATTCCCATTTCCTTAATATTTCTCCATCTCATTTCACCGAAGATCTTTCTTTCTTTCTTTTTAATTTTTCCTGCAGTCCTTCAGGAACTCTCGAAACAGCAAAAGTGAAGAGTAAGGATTCAATGACCTGCAAGAAAATCATCGAACCGTTCTTGTTTGTTGTACCAATTTCTATTAATCCTCGGCATCCTCTGGAGAATGAGAAAATAAACATCTTTTCTGTTCACAAAAGTCGTAGATGTCGGTGTTGTTGTTGCTGTTGATATTATAATTCGACGGCGAAAGAAATCGACGGCGGTTTGATTGGCTCCGTGAACTGTAGTGTCGGTGGCGGCGCGGCGGTCTCTTTCGATTGTTATTGTACTCGTTAAGCTGCTTCTTTTTCTTCATCTATTGACAATATACATTTCAAAACATATACACCGCATAAAAAACATTCTGTGAGCTGGAGTGAAAATATCAAACCGTAGTATTTTTATTTTTTCAGCGCTTAAGTACGTATACCAAAAGCTAGATTCATGTGGTTTATCCGGTAGTTCATCAGGATTGCTTCCAGTCTGAATTCATATGAAGCGCATTCGATCGGTTGAGACTTTCCGCTTCATGCTTAGGAAGCTTGGAAAATGTATGAATATTCCTTCCTGAAGAAGCTCCTTCGATTTTAATGTACTGTAAACACTTTGGCTTTAAAACTTGTAAATACTTTTCTGTGGTGTTTTCTTTCAAAAAGCGGCAGCTAAAGCTGGAGAGTTGATAAAACTCTGGAGCTCGATTCTCTGTGCGTAACTAAAGCCACTTCTTATTTGTTACTTGTCCGCAGAAACTTTATGAAAGCACTATTAGAATTATTAAAGAATTTTTAACTCTTTTTGCGCCAATAAAAAACATTGTAAACAAAACAATGAAAGCGATTCAGAATGCTTCCGCATACCTCGAGGCTTGTGAAGACACATATTATTAACTGCGAATATAACAACAACAACAAGAGCAGCAGCAGCAGCAGTAGAGGATTGTTTGATTAAAATTACCAGCACGTACTCGCACGACCATGAAAAGCATCCAACAATTTCAACCTCAAAATTTTAACCTAGTTTCTCGTTGGCCAGTCTGCCGACAGCACGTTGTGCCGCACTGCACTGCATGACTGGGTCCATGCGGCTCCTTGAAGCGTGTGTCACGTTAAGATGTTCGGCGGAATTTCCTCACCAACACAGTGGTCACCCCGTTTGCCAACTGGTAGGTGTTTGTCGTTGCTGCTTTTCTCCCTACTCTCGATCCTTAGCATCTTTAAGTCCCGCGCAAACAATCTAAACAAACGGTCTGCTCCTCTTTTGCTTCTATACCCTTTTTCTATTGGTATCTTTCAATTTATTTTATTTCGGCATCAATTTTTTATTTGTTTGTTTGTTTGGTTTCGCTGCTTGTTGTTGTTCTCGCTAGACGTCACAGGAAAATGAAGAGAAGAAGAAAAAAATAGTAAATCTAAGAAAATTAGACCAATGTTGTACCTCGTCCAAATCCTTTTATTTTGCAGAAAAAATAAAAGAGAACAAAAAATTAAACGTATGACCTAATTGCAACATGGTGTTTTCTTAAAGAAAGTCTAAAACGCAAATTAACGGCAAAGAAGACAAATGACTTCGTTATGCAAAGTTATTTAACGTGTACAAAACTATAAAGACGTCCGGTAGACCTCTACGTGCGTACATATATTTAAAATTAACAGAATTTTGAAGACTACAATTTTAAGCAATTATAAATATTTTCAATTTTTTCTCGGCACTTTAAAATTAAATTCAAAAACTTCAACACTATTTCGAAAAGTTTCGTCCTCACTTAATACCCTTCTCTAAAATGAAAAGTAAGCGCATTTCTGCACTTGCTCTTCGGGCAGCTCTTCATCGAAAATCCTAAGCCACTTTAGCAACTTTAATGCCGCTGCTAATCTCAGCTTTTAACCTATAAGAAAAGTTTTCATAACGGATGTCGAGAGCTGGCTGTACGTACTCGGAGTGTACCATCGAACAACATCGTACCACCGGCTTCAGATAGCCTTATAATCGCAGATTAGGATTTGGCTTTAGCTGCTCTTTCGCAAAATGTGCGACGATATCGTTTGCGATACCTGACAGCACTTAAGCCAACTTTCATAGTTTTAGCCAAATGATACACATACGACCTAAATCTTAAGGAGCACGTGTGTATGGACGTGCGTGTCCCAGCTTCTCACACGGATGACCCGAACTCGATTGGGATATCCCGCAATTTTCTTCTCATGTATTCGAAACCGGAATTAAACCGACAGCCGGAATTAAAATCCAATATTTGTTAAACGTTTTTTTTTTAATTAGTTGGCCATGAAATGTAGAGCACGGTCGATGAGCCAGCAAATAAAATAACTTCAAAGCTGTCCCATGCTATCTCGTTCCATCCCATACTTGTATATAGGAAGCATAAAGAGTAAGAAGAGCTGTGTGCAATGCTATCGTAACTCGACGGAGAGCATGACTTTTTGAAATTTAGTGCCATATTTCTTTTTGTGTTTATTAGTGTGTTGAAGTATGTATGTATGTATATCGTAAACATTTATCTATATTTGCAGGAGATATTGCTCATAATTTGTTTTGTTAGTTTTGATTTAATAAATGTTGATTTCATAAATTTAATCTTCTACAATAGAATCTACTGACTCAGAACCAGTATTTCCAAATTTAGCCAATTTTTTTACAAAAATCAGATAGCGATTATCTGATAAATCTTAAAGCTATTGTTTTTCTAAAATCGTATTATACGAAATTAAATAAAGATTTATGAAAAATTCACTTAAACATTTTCTAATTCACTGTTGTTATTATATTTATTTAACAACAGTTAAATAAATAACTGTTACAACAACTAACTGTTACAATAACTGTTTCTGTTACTGTTACTGTAACAGTTTATTTTTTTAATTTATTTTTTTTTTTATTCGCGTGTGCGTGTGTTTGTCGGGGTAACAGTGGGTGGCAGTGGGTGACAGTTTAAATTTTGTATATGAAGGTTAAAGGAGGGGTACCGTAACCGAGTTGGTCTGTGCCGTTTTTTAAAATTGTGTATAAAAAAGTTGAACTTAAAAGTTGTGAGTTGTGAACTTAAAAGGAAGGGAGAAAATAAGCGAAATGTATAAAATATACTTTTTTTATTTATATTGAAATAAATTGCGAAATATACAAGAATGTACAACAACAACAACAACAGCAACAACGGTAAAGTTATTAGCTGAAAAATAAAATCGCCAGTAAACGGTTACCGGCAGTAGCTCGCTGGATGGCTTCGAGAAATAAGTTGGCTGAAACTGCAGAAAAGTTTTTCGATTTCTTTTCGAAGTTATTGAAATCGACGGTATACGAGTACACGGTGAGAAAAGACAAATGGGAGTAAACGAGATTATTTTAGGAACGCGCCAGTGAGCATTTTGTATATGATTTCACAAATACTTACTTTAATGGACCAAGAAATTGGCTTAAATACCAGCTTGAAAAAAGAAGAAGTAAATACTTTATAGAAGAATTCACGATTTCTTGACGTCTTGCCGAATAATTTAAAAATGTAGGTCCTTTGAGGACAAATTATTCTTAAACTTATTACTGAACTGAATTGAACTAGAAAACTTTCAATTAACTTAAATGAAATAAAGAAATTTTGTCGCTTTTTAAAAAACATTTTTAAATTGCGAGATCTTAGTGATTTCTTATGTTTTTCTACGTGTACACTTATAGCGATAAAACCATCGTTTGTCAAGGGCTGTATATCAATATATTCTTCAATCCTAAGAGTCTGTAGGACTCCTTACAAATATCGCCATCTCCTTCCCACTTGCGCACATTCTCCGAGTACTCCGAAGAATGATGAGAAGTGTGTGATGTAATCGTTTCTTACTTTTACAATCTAAACTTTGCAGCAAATACGAATTTCATTAAAAACGCATAAAATAAAACTTCTCGATTGAGAAGTTTCAAGGAATCGGATGATGTGTGATGTGTTCCTAGTGTAAGACGACATGACCTTTCCAAGGGATCAGAGAGCAAAAAGCACGAAAAGCCAGCATAAAAGAGTTGAAGTTAAGGTTGCGTACGAAGGAAAGTCCCAGAATTAAAAATGCTCACGGGCAGAAGGATAGACGCGAAAAAGGGTCACCAAAGTTATGACAGCGCAAAAGAAATGCGGCCATAAAAAGTGTAGGAAAACTCAACAAATAGTAAGAGAAAGAAATAATGAAAAAGGAAATACGATGGCATTAAAAGTGTAGTAAAATAAGTGCTGAGAATAAAATATTCAAGGAGCAAAAGTTTCGTAAAAGTCGTGTTGACAACTTTTCACCTCAACCGTTAAGCGAGCAAAATTGTGTGGTCGCCAGAATAAATGAACACCGGCGGCAGTCGACTTGAACGACCGTCGTGACAGTAACCACTATTAGGTGGTTAGAAGGCCAACTTCACGACCATAGCATAAATATTTCGAATAGCACGGTACTTGAATTGCACGAAGTGGCGATTGAAAATATAAACAACAGTATAAGTAATGGTAAGAAACTCTTGGGACGTGCCAGTTTACATATTATGCTGCAACTTGTCGGCTTGTTTGCTTTGTCACAATCTTGTCAATCTTATTGTCTGGACATTTGTAACGCATCGGAGAAGGTGAATGCGACGGCCGTTGAGACAAAAATAAATAAAATACTTATTTTCGTGAAATAAAATAAAAACCAAATTGAAATATTCCTGCCAGGCTTAATCAAAGACAAGGCCGACGAAATCAAGAAATTTTTGCTTCATTGCATGCCAAATTGATATCCTGTTGCTTGCTTTGCTTAGACTTGCAGCAATTTTTTGGCCAGAAAGTTCATTGGGAGAGGAAGGATGCCAGAAGGGTATCATTCCGCTCGACGTCTTTTGGTCTGTCGAGCTCTGCAGAGCAGCTTTTGTGCCCAATTGAAATGTATTTTGCGGGTACGTCCGCTACTCTTTCAGCCCTAATTCTCTTGTTATTTTTCCAGTCCTTGGCGTTCACCGCCGCATTCATTTTTAATATTTAATGAGTTTAATTCAGCTCCAATTCGAAATTGAAGCCGACTGCATGCAAATTTGCACTTTTTGCACTGCAGCTTTTTCGCTTTGTTGTCGCACCGAATCCTCAAAATGGCCTTTTTATATTGCATGCAGAAGGTGTTTACCAACCCGCCGGTCAGCCTTTGAAATGCTTATTTTCAAAAAGAATGAATGATAGCAGACTTCCGCGCTACGGATAAATTTTATATTGCATGCTGGCAGTAACTGACTTTATTAGTTAAGGAGGAAGCTTCGCGGATGTACATATAAGAAAATGAATAATGCATGCAGACTAAAGAAAAGAACTGTCGTGTACGAATACCTTGCCTTGTTTCTCTCCCTTTCAACAGTTTTATATTAAATTCGGGCAAAACTACGAGATCACGGGAAGAGAGAATTACCAAACCAGAAACCAGAACTACCAAACGCTCAGAAATGTTCGATCGGCCCGTTCCGTTTTCCCCGAATGAAAATAATTTTTGTCAGACAGCAGTAATCAAAAAAGCAGACCACTTTCGTTTGATAATCTTATATACATATACGTTTGCTTTCAAAAAAAATTTTTGCCTATTCCGTAAAATGAATCAAAGAATCTATATCAAATTTTGTGTGAAAAATAAAATTAAGTGTGCGCACTTCCGAAAATGAAATTCGAAATCAAGAAATAAGTTCGCATTTTTTCATTCAAAAGTTTTGTTAATTTAAAAAGCTTTTCTTAATAAAAACAAGTAGCCCTAAGTGACTCACACTCGCCACAAGATTATTTCGAAAACATTGAAAATTCGTTAAAAAAATTCGTATCTTTTATCTCAATTATGCTTTTCTAAGCAAAGTGAATTAGCACTTAAATGTCAACCGGCCAAAAGTGCATTGCAATATTGCAAGCGGAAATAAAAATGGAGCACCAAAAATGGATACGTGTCCCCAAAATTGTACCTAAAGTGATTGCGTCAATGCGCGCGAAGTGCGCCGCGAAGAGGAAAATGTGAGGAAAAAGGGGAGAAAAAGTGCTTAAAACGTGCGTACTTGAGTTGAATGCACACCAACAATAAAAAAAAAAATGACAACAAAACTGTAACGACGACAACAACAACAACAACAAAATTGTCCACGCTACTTAAACTAATTGAATGAAATTACGTGCAATTTTCAGGCGACGCTTTAGAAAAAAAGTCCGCCGGAAAGAAAAAATTATTTCTTGCTCTCCGAAGAATGTAATAAAAACTGTAGCCAAGTTACGAGAAAAAGAAGAGAAGAAGAAGAAGAAGGAATAAAAGGGAAAATTATAATAATAATGATAAAAAAAAAACAGAAAAAAAAAAAAAATAATAACAAATAACAAAAAATAATAAAAAATAAAAACAAGAACAGAAAGTAAAAGTTAGACCCAAAAAAAAAACAAGAATTGGTCTGCTTAAACAGTTTAGAGAAAATTATTTTATGTTTAAAAAACTATGAGCAGCAGCAGTAAAAGTCTTAATTGCTTTACAGACACTTTTTCATAATTGAGGGGCGAAATGAAAAGAAATACGAAGGAAAGTAAAGATCAAAATTGTAGTAAGAAAAAGCAGTGACGAGAAAGGACATCTTTGACGTAGGAACACCATTGTATGGCTGTATAGTACGACATAATTTACGCATGATTTAGTTTTAAATAAATCTCTTAATAAACTTGCAAGCTGTGTTTAAACGTGGGCCATAGTACTGCCCACGCGACCGACCATATACAAAATTGTACACACCGCTTCATAAAGCATAATCATTGTCGATAATAATGAAAATAAACAGCAGCACCACTTTCATCTTTTCTATTTCTTCATCTACATCTTCTTCATATTAACAACATCCTTCAAAGATTTCCTCTTTCTCTCTCATTTACGAGAACTACTTACTGCTATTCTACGACTAAGTATTTTCTCCATTCAATTAAATACTTTGCGGTCTTTGCACTTTCTTCCAATACATTAATTTAATAATTGAAATGTTCGACTTGTTCACTTTGGTTAATGCGACGGAAGTGGTAAGTATTCTCTCCGCTATACGATTGCTGTGTATGTGTGTGTGTGTGTGTGCACGGGCTCTGTGTTCATTTTCTTCTTTCTCTAATTTAACGAAAATGAAGTTTTGAAAGTTCTAAAATCATATACCGTTGGCACTTTTTGGGCACTTGAAAAGAGCGATGCTCCACTCTTGCAGTATTTCTCAAGTTTTCCAACCGACATCATTCTTACGGTTTCAGTTGAGAAATTGTTGCAGTAACTTCTTGTCTAAAATTGAACTTATTTTGTCCTGATCCTAGACGCGCGCTTCAGGAGAATTTGTGAATTTAGAAAATATCAAATTCTTTCATTAAGTCTTAAAATTATAAATAGATTTTCTGAATTTATATGTTATTTTTCTTCCTTAAAACAGTTAATTTATACGCAATTATTATTACAATATTCTGTAATGAAAAAAGGGTAGATGCTGCGGACCTCCTTATATTATATTTTTTTTTAAATTTCTTCTTCGGTTTTCCTGTTTTAAACAATAAAAATGTTAAGAAAACGGCGCTTGTATCCATTTTCCTCTGGGTGCTCGCTGAGGTTACGAGGCGTGTGTGTTTGTGTCTCGCAGCGTGTCTCGCTCCGTGCGATAAACACTGACTAACGATGAAACATTTAACGCCACAATAGCAAAAACCACGCAACACTTAAAAAGTATGGCAACGCTCAGCTGCGGCAGTCTCGTTGCCTCGTTTTTAGCACTTCAGGCGTTGAGTGGTGCCTATTCCGACGCAGTGACTGGCTGGGTTTTTGGCTGTCGGTGCTTTTCGGTTTTTAACAAGGTTTTCTCGAGTTTACCTCGTTTTGCCACACATTTTCGTTAGAATTATATGTGTTTTTTTTTCAGTGTCGCGTCTCAGCAAATTTCTTGCGGCTTATGAAATAACAGCAGCAGCTGCGGTGCGGTGCGATGCATTCGACTTGCTGCCTGAGGCAGCGAGGTATACGACGGTGGCAGCAAAAAAAACAACACGAACGAGGACAAAGATAACTACTAGCAACAAAAAGCGTGCAGAAGTTGTTGTGATAGTTTTGACTGATAGACTTGTTTTAAAAGCAGACAGCAATAATATTAAAAGTTGGAAATAGTTGAGCGCTCCGCCGACAGCCGCCACCCAAAAGCCGGCAGATGGGTTTGTTGCTGCGCCACCAGCCGCAAACATGTGCCGTGCACGCATTACCACCACCAACAATGTTGCCAACTATTTGCGAAGCGAACGTCACGTAACGAATTTATGCCCACAACCCGTAATTTTTCCGCGCTTATTTTACGGTCTCAAGTTGTTGGTGAAGAATTTTTTACGGAAGATTTAAAGAACCTTTTACTTTAGAGTAAATGAAATGGCGAATTTATATTTATGATTTTTCGACGTGTCAAAAATGTAAATAAGAGTCTATATATTCATTGACCTTTTGTGATATTTAGTATTTTATTCAATCTTCACGCAATTTTCTCTAAAAGGAAACCCAGCATTTCTCTATTATTGGCTTCGGCGGCGTTAATCATCGATTACTTGTTGCTTCATGCTTTTATTAGGTTTCCGTTTATCGGTTTCTGTTTCATTGAAGCTTTGAAGCTACATATTAGTCCACGGAGCCAAGTTACAAACAAAAATGATAGAAAGAGGGAGAAATCGAAAGCTCATTTCGGTTCGGTTGAACTTGAGGTTGAGAACTAAGGTTCTCGGTTGAAATTCCTTAATTCTCTTTAATTATTTATTAATTATTATTTCATATTATTTTATTATTTTATGCATTTTTACATAAAAATATTTGGTAAATAAATATTGAAATTTTCCTAATCGTGTAAGCAGACAAATTTTTGTTTGTCCTTTTGGCATTTTATTCTGGCTTCTGTTCTCTCTCTTCTCTCTTCTCTCTTCTCGCTTCTCATGTCACGCGTCTTGTTTCCTGGTTTATTTTTGCTCTGCAACTCTTTTCCTCCTTCTAGAAAAATGTATTCTGATAACGTAAGTGTGGTGCGATGAGGATTCCAATCAGCAAAAGGGTCTTTTCTCCGCTGAGCGGAGAAAGTTTCTCACATTCTTATGATGAAGTTTTTTGTACTCATAAGAATTTTGCAAATATCTTTGATTTTGAAGTAATTCAAAAAATTTTAAGGCAACACTTTTACAGCCAAACATTCGTACACTGACAGATTTAAAGACGTATCTAATTTTCTTCTCCTTTGATTATGTATGTACGTATGAATTAAGAAATGCCAGCGATTTTGGGAAGCATTCTTGACACAGCATCCGCACCTTAATCGACTTCTTCCTCGCTCTGCCACGACGAGGACAAAAGCGACCGCAGCAAGAGTTACAACCGTAGGAAATAAACTAAAGATTGTCTTAACTTTTGTTGGCAACTTTTTAGCTGTGCGCCTTCAGCACCCTCCGTAGTGAAAATCTGTGCAATTGCAAGCAGACTGGCGGTTGCGTGTGTGTGTGTGTGTGTGTGTGTTGGTTGATGCGTTGGAATGTGCTGGAATCTGTAAATCACACGCAGCCCAAAACAGCTGAAACTTTTATTATTTACTGTTGTGCAGTAAAAGTTTCGCGTTTTATTTAGTTTTATTGTGTTTTTATTTCTATTACTTTTTCTTTTAGTCTTATGTGCCTGCACATCTCAAAGATGTGAAATTTTTGTAAAAGTTTCTGTATCTAAATTCCTTGCGTACTTGCATCGAGTTGGCAGAGGCAGCAAATGCGCACACACACACACACACACACAACAAGCGAGACATAGTAGTCCCGCAATCAAAACAAATAGTTCAGAGATTTCAACTCGAAAAGTTCTGGCAATGAAAATGTTAAGTTTTTATGCACTCAAAGGAAGTGTAGACGCCAGCCAAGGAATCGCTGCATAGTTTCGAGCGCCCCACTAAACGATCCCGGCAGAGAAAATAAAAGTATTTGCCCGCAGCATAAAAGCAACCCATGCCGAAAATATCCATACATGTGTACTTGTATAAGAAGAAGAATGGGGTTGCAGAGAACGGTCCATTTACTTTGCTGAGAGATTCGTGGGGACCTCTGCTTCAGATCGAGAAATGAATGACCTTAAATAAATCATTATTAATTGCATTCTCTAAAAATATAGCTCGTCTTTTTCAACTGATGAAATCAAATATGATCTGTAATTTAAGCTGATGATAGAGGCCAAAGACCTGTCCTTTATTCCACGATTGTATATTTAAATTTTAAATATATATTAAACGTTCCTGGAATAACGATGGTATCATGGTGTTCATAAAACATTAATTATTTGATGCACTCTTTCCTGCAATTATACAAAATTGCGACAAAACAATAATATTTTCCTAAAATATTTCGCATCGGTGCGTTTAAAACCGGGTCGAGTCCGCAAAAACATTACGACGCGCGGCAGGGAGAAACGTAACACGTTACAAAAAGGACCACAACCACAAAAAGTGAGCATAGAAGCAATGACTTGCGATATATAGTGGGCCGGCGTGCTTGTGTAAGCGTTGGTGTGCCAGCGAGGTCACACAGTTAACCTTGTCAAGCACATCCTCTGCTGCATCAGCAGCACGTGCTTGTTCAGAAGCAAAAACTATATAAAATGTTTCGTTGGCCGAACTTCCGCTCACCAAATTCTATGATTTTTAGTCGAATGCAGCGAGCTGAAAGTGCTCGACCTACCACGTACCGCCCCCTCGCTCAAACGTCGATCACCGCGTCACCGATGAACGAACACACCGTCGTATCGTGTTGCATCGTATCGCATCGCACCACACCGCGCTGCACCGCATCCTGTCACATGCCTTCGTACTCCATCGCCTTCGGCGCATCATGTTTCAGACCATTTATTAAATTATTTTGTGCATGATAACATCAGGCGACGTTGCCAGAGTGGCATCATGTGCGCGCTCAAGTGCCACAACAACACAACTCCATTCATCCATCCTTATTTAACTATCCTCGGCGTCATGATTGGCTTCATGTTAATACTCTTCAACGTTATGGTTATCGTCACCATAACTAGCTGCATGTTGGAGCAACTAAATTTCGCGTGGACGATTATAGCCAATTATAGTTGACCAAATTGCGCTTTCCAAAATAAACTACAGGACGCGAATGCAAACGCTGAGCGTTATAAAAGAGGCATTAGTTTGTGAATAATACTTACTTTCTCCAGAATTTGGGAAAAATTTCTATTTTGGGTGAAATTAATTTTAGATTTAATAGAGCATAAAAACAACGGAATGGAGCTTTTCTTCTGGGTGCAATCTAAACATTTCTATGGTCTTCATTCTCACTCCACACTTTGGAAACAGATACCATTTTGCACGAGCATGGCTATCATTACGAAAAACAATGCACTAGCCGTCCTACACTGTTCGTGCGAAATGTGCAACCTTTTGACGCTGTAGCTATTAATTTTATCCTGCGTCATAAACTCGTAAACCACACGAAAACAGTTCTCTCAACTTTTCCGTTTCGTATCTCGGTCTCGGTCTCGTTCTCGCTCTCCTTCTTCCCGGTACGTGCTGCCACGTCGTTCGAACACGATACCGCAGTAATTTATGCGAGGCCAGGGTTGCCTGTGGGCAAAAATCGCGTCCATCCGTTCCCGCCCCCAAAATTAATACTTTTAAAGAATTGCTGCATAATTTCTTCGTTGTCCGAGGATCAGAAGCCTTTTTGAATATTTCGATTTGAATTTAAATCCCAACGTTTTCACGGATTATTTAAGAAAAATGGGCAGGGCAGATCACGCCCTGATCGTTCTCCTCCAGAAGAACGTATTTGTATTTTTACTGACGGTCATGGCCGACATCTTTTTCTGGTTGTTGAAAACAAGTATCCGGTCATCTTTGTCAAGTTATGCCATGCACGAGCTCGCATCGTTGACAAGCTCCATAACAATGGCTGTGATGCCGATATCTTTTTTGTAGCGTTTTTTCTGTTTTCAAATGATAATTATTTATTGCTTTAAATTTTTATGGTTAGTGCCCATGCGGATGCTGTGACTTCGTAAAGGATGGTGGTCTTGTAATTGCTGCTTTGTACTTCGGAGCTCTTTGGGACTTTGGGACGCAATCAATAACCAGAACATGAGAAGTCATCGGGAAGCGCAATAAAAAGCCAGTGCACATTACAGTCAGCACCGTCGTCATCACCGTCGTCATCATGTCAGCGAACCGAACACTCAAAGAGAGCGAGTGTACAATGCTGCAGGCACAAACACACACTTGCGCATGATGGCCGTCCTCATTTGTTCATTTTTACGTATGCCAAGAAAAGAGAGAGAAGAAAGCATTTCGACCAGTACCCGATTGTGTCATGGTATCGAACTCGATCTACGATATACGATATACCGAACATAGTACGACATCGGCGACATTCGATACTTGCGCTTTTCTTGCGCTATTTCACATCGTTGCCAACATTAGCGAAAGCGCTATCGGCAAAAGCGGCAACAATGGCTTTTTTGTACGGACAAAATAAATGAAGTCGATGGTATTTTCAAAAATTCCTGCCCGTCGTTGAAGGAAATTCGAGAAATTTTTCATATTGACAGCTGCAAAGAGTAGCAGTTATTCTTCTTCTTTCGTTGGGATCAGAAGTTTGGTTAATTCAGTAAAAGTAATAATTTTTATAGGTCAACGAACATGCTTTGTTCTTTCACCAGAGAAATATGCCTCAAAGCCTTTAGCAACCTTGGCAGCGAGCTATAAAAATGTACCTTCAGAAGAAATGGTTCCTTTGATTTCAATATGTTTAAATATGAAAATAAAATATTGAATGTATTTCTTTGTATTGTTGTCCTTCGCGTTTTTTGGGAGAAAAAAAAAAAGACTGGTTGCTCGATGGAAGCTGCAGCGTGTTCTTCTCTTCCTCTCTATTACTGTAGGAATCAAGGGAGGAACAGAGCATACTAGCCCGCCGGTGGCAGAGTTTCAAACCCAAAATTGTTTTCTCTGCTGGCAAATATTTGAAAAGTTAAATTTGAAAATGATAGAAAACTTTTTCGCCCGGTCTAAAATTGAAATATTACCGTTTGTTGCTGTTATCGTTTGTCTTTTGCTCTTGGGTTTTTGGGTAAGGGCGTGAGTGAGAGGATTGCAGCTATAAATAAAATGTTGCTGAATGCATGCAACTCAATTGAGCGCCAACGAATGAGTTGCTGCCTTTTCTAGTTGTTGTTGTTGTTTTCGCTGTCGCCGCTGCTATTGTTGCTCTTGCTGTTGCTTTTGTTTCTTAGTTCAAAATACCGCAAGTTGAGCTTGATTTATCGATTGTGTTGCGCTTTCCGTCGATATTATTTTTACATCAAACCAATATATTATTCATTCAGTAAAAAAGAACTACTATGAAAAACAACAACAACAACCGCAACCATAACAGCAGCACCAATAAATAAAAGCAAACTTTTATTAAAAAAATCTAAATACAAAGAGAAAATATAAATATTTTATATTGTACAATACATAAAAGCTTTTTTTACTTTTCCTCTGACAATATAATTTCTCTCTTTGTAGACGGTTTTTTACTTTTAAAGGGAAATTTTTCTAGATCTGCATTCCCGGATTTTTGGGATTTTTTTACATTTTCGTTTAAAATGCGTTGTAGCAAAATGGTCGTAATTTGTCTTTAATCAATGTCGGAAAATTCATAAATTGAGCGAACACAATGTTTGACGTTCGAATTGTTTGACGTTCGAATTGTTTGACAGCGTGGTTTTTTTATTTTTTTTAATTGTGGGTGAAACTTGTGTCATGTTTTTCAGAAAACAAAATTCTATTGGTAACATATAAATCCTAACCTAAAAGTTGATATCTTCAACCTTCTCTACTCAGTCCCAACGTTGCCCCGTTGCCTTATTTGATTAATTATTATTATTAATTTTTTAATAAAAGACTGTTTTCTGTTTCTTTTCTTTGAATATTTTGCGCGTGATAGAGACAGGGGTATAATTGACCCTATGCCGCCTCTCTACCGTAAAAAGTCTGCACTTATTTCTCGGCAGGGAGTGCAGATAATTTATTGTCGCGAACTTTAAGCCCCTTTTTAAGAGGTTCTAGAATAAAAGCTATTACCGGTTGAATACGTAAAACTCACAATATGAGCTATTCCGCCTGCCCAAGGTTAAGAAATTTAACAGAGTAGAGAAAACAATATCAATAAAACTGACGCATTTCGAACTGTCAATTTAAGCCAAGAAGAAAAATAATAACAGCATTAAACGAAAAAGAAGTACGTCAAATTAAAACTCAGGCAACAGCATGCGGTAACAGCGGTCCGCGGCTGATGGCAACTCTGTCGGCGGCGAGCAATGAAAGCCGACGGAAAGCCATTATTATTTTTTTAAGATAAAAAACACACGTATGGACATTTCGTATATGGTTGGTGTGTAAATGTGAGTAGACGGAAAAGAAATAATGAAGAAGTTTACAGAAAAACTGTAAACTCTGTAAATCTGTGACAGGAAGTCAGTCGGGCGATCAAGCAATCAAAAACTATTGAATGACTGAAGGAGTGACAGGAAGCAATCGCCTGAACCTTTAAAGAAGAAAGGAGTTTGTGAGCGGAAGGTCGAGAGAGGAGTACAGGAGGCGGAGGAAAGGAGTTTTTTTTCTAATTTTTCTTGCTCTGCTGAGATAAAAGGATACCGGACTCTTGCAATCAATTTTGACACAAAATCAATATGACAAACAGCAACTTTGTCCTAACATTAAAACCAAAAAATTCAATATTTTTTAAACCTCATTGGTTGTAATTTTAGTCTCTTTTGGCATCTTTTGACTTATGTATATACGAGTACAATCCAAGATAGCTTAAAATTTAAACTAAAATTTGTGACCGTGTTTATGAGTTTTCTTCCTCCTACTCCTCTATTATTAATCATTTCGTCACTTTCTCTCTCCGTCTTCAGTTGTTTTCTATTCTCTCTGATTTCTTATCGTTTGGTCCTTCTGTCTTGTGTTGTTACTTGTCGATGCGTCGTCAGCGGGCTGCAGACTATTCTGGGTGTAAAAATAGAAAGCACAAAATACGTTAAGCCAACAAAAAGGGGTTAATTAACATGAAAATTATTTCAATTACGGCAAATTGAATTTCGCATTGTCGTCAGCAAGTTTCTCGACTCCGTTCTATTGCTTCTGCGAGTGTGTCTGTGTGAAACTTCAATTAAAAAAAGGGTATGCAAGAGAATGAACGAGTATACTTACATATACATACATATGTATGTGCGTGGGTGCTTGCGCACGTTACACTTCTCCCTCATTGTCATGATTGGCTCAGTTTACTCGATACAAATTCGCTTCGTGTCTGCATCAACCATCAACTGCCTCCGAACAATTTCTTCAGCCTGCCATAATTATGCCCTTCTTCTCCTCCTCTTCCTTCCTTCTCAACGGCATCTTCGTACACATACATACGTAAATGGTGTACACTCGCAAGCGTTTGGAGGGTTCGGTACCGGGATCAGAGTTAAGTGAGCCATGTTTAAATGAATTGGAAGCGTTTGTTGTTTCCTTCCAGCTAGTTTATTTTTATTGCACTTTGGTCGGTTCCACCCCTGCATTTAAAAGCACCCCCTCTCCACAATCTTAGTGTGTGCGTGCGTTAATTTCTAAGGAATTCGAGAAATAGTAAAAAAAGTATTTTAAGACGGGTATGATTTCTAAAGCTGAATTTTGTTAGGGTTGTAACGTGTAGGGGTAACGGCTCGGCAGAGGGGTGGAAGTTAGAAATAATCGCAATAAAGGAAAAGTGTTTTAAAACACTTTGAAAGGAGTAAAGTTAAGAATCGCTTTGACTTCTTTGTAACAAATATAAAAACATGCCGAACGCATCGGTGGCAGCCACGAATTCAGCGAGCTGAGACCGAGACAGAACAAGAGGCAGGAAATAGTGAAAATGAGGTTGAAGATGAGATGTGTGTAGTTGATAAAATTGCTCGAGCTGGCTTAACAAAGAATGACTCGTCAGTGGCGACTGAAGTCGGTGATACTATATCGCCACCAGCGTCAACTGCGAAAAGGTCGAAAGGCACGAATGGAATGACAAAGCAAATTGAAAGAAAGAGTGTGGAAGGTGGATGGCGGTAGTCAGTTAAGTTTGGTATTGCCAAGGTCCTTTGAGAAGGCGTGAAGCAGCGGCAGCAGCGATAAGACAACGTTCTCGCCTAAAATGGGTTAGAGAAGGATTACAATACCCACAAAGGCTTTCTACTATTTGCAGCTTTGTTACTTTGTTCCTGTTTCAGCCTATTTCTCCTTCTCTTTCTTGCCTATTTCTTGTCCTTGTATTAAAAGCGACTTTTGTATCAGGAAATAAAAAAGGAAACAAATAATTTGCTCGAAGCTTCAAGCCAAGATTCTCGAAGGGATCAAAACTCACTTTTGCGATCTGGCTTCATGACGAGACTGGAGTTGCGGATGGTCGGCGTCTGAGGACATCAAGGTCCACGGATTAGGTTTGTTGTAGTTGAGAAATTACCACAATATCCTTCTTTTGTCATGTTCCGGCAGAGCGAGTCGTTGAGTACTTGTCTCACGCCATGCCGCAAATGACGTCGAAGGAGAAGGATAATTAAATTTACGGTAAAAGTAACTCTATCGTCAGCCAGTCACAAAATGGAAGAAAAGCCTGCAACAAATTTAATGCAAAAAATTAATAAGAGAAGAAAGTTCAGTTGAAAGAACAGTACACATTTTTTTGTATTTGGCTCCATTTAAAATCATTAAATTAAAGCATATCCCTCTTTTTTTTTTATCCAGCGAAATATTTTCTCTTTTATACGAAATATTTCTAAAATTCATAACCTGCAGTTATTCACAAGTTTTCCGCGCTGCCCTTTTATTCATCATCTCTCCGTGTAAGCAATGAAAAATACATGGTACACTACATCCGCAATGAGTTTCTCCGTCTACCAACCTCGCTCCTGTATCCAACTTCATACACATTTTTATTTTCACAAGCTCGTACGCACAAACATGTAAGAATTCTTTTTCTCTTCTTTCCCGCCGACCTCGATGCTGCTGCCATCAAACAAAGCTTTCAAATAAACATTTTCAAAGGAAGGAAATTTTTCCTTCCTTTATTTAGCAAAGGTTTTTTTAGCTAAGTTCCTTTTTTAAAAGGCTCAAAAAAAACACATGCTTTTTTACAAGCTTTTTTCGTAATATTTTCGTCTTTGTACGAGAGTATTTGTTGAAAAAATGTTGAGGAAAAACTTCGGAGTTTTAAAAATCACAAAAGCCGCACAAACGGCACGCATATGCGTGGCTACCAACACCACACACTCGATACCAAGGGCCAGTTGCAAACGGAACCGGAAATTCAAACGTTTTGCAGTCATTATACATTCGTATTCCTTCAGCTGGTCTGTTTTTCGAAGCTGTTGGTCAGTTTAAAGTCGAGTTTTCTGCCGAAAAATGGCATTTAAATAAATGCAATGATTGCAAAATCTTTCCTCTGCTTATCTTCCAACTTTTTGGTGTTTCCGTTCTACAAATTTTTAACAAAAAATTCCTGCCACAATTTTATAGTATGCAGTATTCCACTTTCCCCTTTACCTACCTATTTTTACCATGGCTTTTACCATACGTTTGAGTTTCAACTGCGTACAGACTGCTTTCACAATTCTTCTAAAGAATACTGACATTTTTCTCCTCAATAAAACTGCAAAAATTGTGGTCCGCAAAAAATATCTCCTAAAAAGTAGAACTAAGCTGTAGTTTTGTAACCTGCTTCTCGATTAAAATTTGCCCTACTCATAAATATGATAATATCTGACCCATACTTTCTAATTCTACTAACTTTTTGAAAAAATTTTTTGGGAAATTAAAGTTTTACTAACAGCGCGCTAGAAAGTTTCGACTGCATTAAAAGCCATTGTTGTCACTCGACACCGACGCAGGCACTTATCAGCGCATAAAATACAAAGTCACATAACCCTCATGCACACAACCACACACACGAGAGCAAACACACACACACAAGTACTTAAAAAACTCCCGTGAAACTTTTTACTTTGTGTCACTTTGGCAAAAATTTAGTGAGTGGCTGCATTAAAAGGCGATAAAAATGCCAACGCGAGAGAGAGAGAGAGAAAATCCAACCGAAATGTTAACCTCACGTTAATCTTTTTTACAGCAAACCCATTCATTCTTTCAAAAACAATGTCAGTTAGGCTCGTGGGTGAGAGGACAAGTTCGCGTAAGGACTCAGGTCGAAAAGCCTTTAAGTTAATCCCGGTCAATCAAGGGTAGATTTGGTAGATTTCGCTTTAGAGAGCGACTTTAATTATTGGCAGCTGAAATTTCATTAATCAGTCTATTTTTCAATTAAGAAAACATACACATTGAATGGAATTGATAATAAAAAATATATTTGCTTTATTAATTATGTTAAAATGAATGATTTTTTTTCAATTATTGCGATCATACCAAGCGTTTTACGGCAAACCAAAGCCTTATAAAAAGAATTTAAAAATAATAGGCAGAGATAGACGTTTTATACGATGATACTGCTGGAGAGTCTTTCATCCGTGCCGGTTGGAAACATTTATGAAAGTATTTCAGAATTGCTTCCGAAAGCCATTAAATGAGGAATATTAAAGAAGCAGAAAGATTTGCTTCATATTGTGAGCTGTTTCCTTGCTTTATCCACATACTAAATGGAAGAACTCCAATTCTTTTTTCCTTTTGTTATTCCTTTTGTCGTGCTATTAAAATTCCAATTTTACAAAAAGGTGCATTCGTTTGATTTATTCGCAGCAGTCTTCATACGTCGAGCAAATGCTCGAGCCTGTGACAGGTTAATTTTTCTCATGCAGGTTTTTGCTGCCGTGACTTTCCGTTTTATGGCCTTCCGCTGAGTGATTATTTATGGCTAGCTAATAAAAAGAAAGATAAATTTCTGTTATGATTATGATTTTTTATTATAGTATTTGACTCAAGCTTTACCCATTTTTAAGAGGTCAACCCGAGACCCAAACTTGATTTGGAAGGAAAAGCTCTCAAGCATATCAGTGTTGGTCTTATTAAGTTGATTTTTGGCCATTATCCTTTTATATTTTCTCAGTCTTTAACTTGTTCCACGTAACTTGGCAACAGGCTACGTTTTACTGTTTATTTTATATTCACAAAAAATTTCATATTTTTACATTAAAAAATACTTCATCAATTTATTCTTTGAAAAATGCTGTCTTCATGATGTTTTTAATAATGTCGATTTTTAATTATTTTAATTAAAACGACGTTTTATTGTTTCTTTTTTAAATTAAAAGGTTTCACTTGTTGCCAGAAGGTAAAAAATTTGTTTTTTTAAATGTTTTCTTTTGTCTGCTTGGGATCCAAGAGAGAATACAAATTCAAAAAGCCGGATTATAAATAATAGTAGTAATAAAATAAGAAACAATGACCTTGAAAGAACCTAAAATAACAACGAAATTATTCATGGCCGTTCATTTCGCAGATGTTTATTAGCAATTTCATTCTGGTCTACGCTGCAGCATCAGCTGCCATTGAACAATTAATTGAGGAACAACAGCAGCAAAGGAGAAAATAGAAGCCATCAAAATTTAGTAGTCAGTAGTCACACACTAACACACTCACATACATCGACACTCACATACATCGACACTCACATACATCGACACTCACATACATCGACACTGAGACAGAAAACCGTTGAGCGCAGAACTTAACAAAACAATAACACTTTAGTGGTGACTTGCTTAGGTGCTCACTTCCGTTTCCGTTTCGTATCCTTTGCTGAGTTTAACAATCATACGTTGTGTTGATACCACCGCGCGAATCTGTTGCTGCTGAAACGCGGCGCTTCACTCCGTTCTCTGCAGCGTCAAATGGCAGGCGAGTGCGATAATTGTTTAAAAACCGGAAACGACACCATGACACCAACTCCTGCACCTCCGCACCTTCACGGCAACCTCACCATCGCGAGTATGACAGTCGCAAGCTGCTTAATGCGCCCGAATTTCCGTTTCTGTTTCTGCCATTCTCTTAATCCTGCAGCTTCTCGCTCCCTTTTCTTTTCTTCCTCTGCTACTGATAAATATAATCCATACTCTCGAAGCATAATTGTGAGAATGTGTAGGTGCGAGTGAGTTCATTTATGTGTGTGTTCGTTATCGTGAGTGTAAATGTGTATTTCTCTGTTTGGCTTAACTGAAAGCTTAAAAAAACGGAAAACGGAAAAAATTATGCATTCGTAAGCGTTGGCCGGAAAATGCTGTTGCGCACGCACACATTCAAGCACTTGTACGTTATTCTACAATTACACACATACACTCCTTCACTGTGAGAGTGCTTGTACGTGGTCACTGCCTGCGGGCGGGGTTCTTTATGAACTTCAGGGCCTGCGAACTCCGTTAAATTTGTAGTGCCTGCCTTGCAACCTGTTTCTATCCGGTTCCATTTGAATGGATTTTACCGTCAGGACATGACTCCTTCTCCGTCTTTCCGGACGGATTCATGTTTATGTTCGTTTGTGTCGTACGAAAATGTACTAAACTCTCAGTTCTGCGTTTTGCCAACACACACACACGCGGCCATTACACGGTTACAGCGACGGCATCAACTTCCGGTGCAAATGATGACATTTACTTGCTGCCATTTTAGGCAATCAGGCACGAATATTGTTTGGCATGAAGCGTTGTTTGTAGCTTGAAATGAGGGCAATGAGACCAAAACCACGGTCTCCTTTTATGCCACGCCTGTGTATTGAAGTTGGAATAATATATGTATGCTGTAAGAAGTTTCGATGATGGTGAAAACATTTGCATTATCTATGCGATGATTCGATCGTTTCGAGTGCGGGCGCGTCAAAACGAGTCTCATCCGGGCCGAAGTTTACCTCGAAATGCATACCATATACTAAGAATACACGCTCTTCAATGTGATCCAAAATCGCAGCCAGGGGTGGGCAATTTTACATTCACCAGCACGCAAAGTGTAAAAACACGGCATGCGCCTGCTGTAAAGAATTTTTACAATTTGTGTACATTTGCCCTCTTTTACGAACACATTTCGACATAACAGAGCCAAGCATACACATATGTTTTCTATTCACGCACACACAAACACAAACACACCCACACTCACGATTTGTTTGTCCACTTTTACCTTACCCTAAATCTTGCCAGCTCAGCTTGCCAGAAACCTTCGTCTCTTTATGGAGGTACATAAGTCTGCGTCTCTATCTAGTCTCGTGTGCTTGCGTGTGTCATGACACGTGTGTGTTTGTTTGATGGTGTTAAGTATGCTTTTTCTGGTTGCTCTTATTAATGTTTGTTTAGATTATGACACGCCATAGAAACACATCCAAACGCACACGTACTGGTGCGTGTATGACTAATTATAAATTCATACAACACATACATATATACATATGTACACTCTCGTACAGACATGCTTACACAATAGCGTTTGCCTTCAAAACTGTATGCATTAACGACCTTCTTTTTGTTCTTCCTTCGTCACACCCTTCTGGCCCCCGTTATTCCTACGCTTCTTACCTGCATCTTTATGAATTGTTGTTGTTGTTGCTGCTCTTGTTATGGGCCATGTTTGTTTTCTGCTGTCTGCATTTCTTTTATGAGTTATTCTCTTATCTCTTCAACTCGTTGTTTCGTTTAGTTATGTATGTTTCTTTGGGAGCATGAATTCGGTTATATGAATATGTTTGCGCGTATGTATGGACGTACTTGCCGCCTCTGTGTTCACTGCACGAACAAAGCCGCCCTAAGACCTTCATTAGTAACCAGGTTTTCTTTTTTTCAAAAAGAAAAAACAGCAATGGCAATAAAACGAACATGAAGACCCCAAAAACAACGGAAGGAAAGGACGAAGAAACATAAGGTAATAAAAAACACGAACACTGACATAAGTCAGACTTACAACAACAAAAGCTGTTAAAAATTGTGAATTACAAACCTTCCGAAAGCGGGAATAGCAGCAGAGTTAAAGGAACACGATGAGGCGGAAATACTTCTGTACTGCCGTAAAAAACTGCCTTAAGGAAAAAACTTTTAAACTGCTATGTTCATAGCAATAGGATCGATACGCCTCTTCTCCCTCCGTCCATTTGCCCGGATGTGACTTTTTACGAAACTAAATTACCTTTTTGCTACGTAAATTAATTATTAATAATTAATTTTATTTCTTTGTGACAAAAGCGTATTTGTTTGCTTTAATTATTTTATTAATATTTAAAATTGATTAATCTAAATTTTAGAAATAATACACTGTAACTAAATACTTCGCAGAAGAGAAAAACAAAAAAAAAATTCATAATGAACATGCAGTAAGCAAAAAAAGGACGACGAACATTTAATCAATTTTTAATGAGGCCCGATTCATTTTTTATGTAATTAACACACACACCTTAATTAAATGTTTGAGCAACAAGAGCAAAAATAAGGGCTCTCTGTGGAAAATCAATGAGTAAAAAATAATGTTTGGAATTATTTTCCATTTTTTCGTGCACATTTATAAAAATTTAATGATACCAATATAATTACTTTCAATTGTTTTAGTGTTTTAATATATTTAAATTTTAATTTACCAACTGGAAATTTTGAAAAATCAGCATCAGTCTACTCTTTCAACACTCTGGAGGGAGAAAAAAATTAATCTCTCTCGGCGCCAAGCCATTTTTTCCAATCCTGGGTTTCTCCTTCCTTGCTGGTAACTAATGCGTTTTACATGTTACTTACATTGCCCGACAGGGACCAGAATCCAGCAAAGGAAAGCACTCTGAGCGTCTCTGGTTTCTTGCGCAGAATTTGCCACCGCTTTTTGCTCTGGTTTCTAGTGTTGGCCCAAAAACAAACGCTTTATCCAAGCGAAAATCAATAAATTTTGCAAATTGCTTAAATATACAAACATACACAGGCATACACATGCCCACACGTTCTCAAGCATCTGGAGCCACAGCCGCACATACTGCCTACCGCTCTTTATCATCCAGCCTGGTCCCTTCTTGCTTTCTTGGTCTTTTCTTTTCCGTGTAGAAATGCAAAAGTGGAAAAGGGCACAAATGCATAATAGCAAATCATGCTAAAAGCATTTCTTCGATACGTTTCTCGCAAAAGCGCATCACTTTTAGCAATTTTTGCTTTTGCTCACCCTTTGTATTTTGCTTTTCTTGGCTTCTTGGCTTTTTCTGTTGTTGTCGCTGACACTGCCACTGCTGCCACTTGACTGCCTCTCGACAGCGATGCCATATTGCACTCACTGTCTTCTTGGCCACAAACAACACTATATCCATTAATTTATTCATTCAATCAATCTCTCTGCGCCGCTCTCCCTTTTCATTAATAATGAACTACATTATCCCTTACGTTATCGAAACCGGCGACTCCTCAAATATACACTCACCAAAAAAAGTTACTAAATTTCATGTATGTGCTATATTTCTTTAAGAAGAAGAATTTTCAGAAAGAAAATATACAATACTTGGACCGAATTTATGTTAATCATAATACTTCTAAAATTTCTTTGGTAAAGCCTGAAAAGTAATATGCTTTTATATGTTATTTGTTTGCAAAGTGTATTATTGTATATACTCGTATAAAGACGGAAAGTACTCACAACTAAGAAGCAAAGATCGTCCATTATAAATTATGCCAATGTAAAAAAAATTACTACGAATTATAGATCTAAATATAACCTGACAGCAAAAATATTACTATCAAAGTTCCGGCCAGACCGACGATATATAAGACGTTATACAAGCAGTTTTTCTTATTAAAATAAGTAATAATAAGAATTCTTAATACCTACATTCAGACTTTTTGATTTCATATTTAATTTACTGGGGCCAAAAATAAAAAATTTCTTATTAAAATTAGGAATTAATAAGATTAAACTTTTTGTTTCAAGACAATAAGATTTTCTTTATAAAATTAATAAGATTTCTCTATAAAAAAGGCATATTATTTGTATGTTTTATTAAGATTTCATAGTAAAATGGCTTAATCTCATTATAGATGGCTTAGATCTTATTATTTTGATGTGGTAGTATTTTTCTCTATGTACGAGTATAGTTTTCTCCTTATAGTTGTTTAATGTACAGCTAAAATTGTTCGGTGTTTCGACGCATATTGAAAGCTGTATTGAGCTGTATTGAGAAAACTTTAATACTTTCCTCGCAGCAGACCTTCAAATGAAAGAGCACAGCACTGTATTATTTAGTGCAACAACTATTCAACAATTATTTATAACAAAAAAAAAATTTTATTTTTATAAAAATATTAAATTTTTATTAAATTTTTGATAAAGAAGTCTATATTTTAATGAAATTCAATTGATTGCAGTGAAGTTGTCATAATTTATTATTAGTAAATACGTACAGTAAAAAGTAAGTAGGAATCATTCAAACAATTAATATAAGAATAAAACTTAATAATTATTAAACAAATAATAAAATATTTTCTTTGGTTTATTTTGGTAATACCAACGTTTTTGTTAGAGTGTAAAACGTCAAGCAATTTATGCAACTGGCAAAGATGCACAACATTAATTTTTCATGTATGATGAAGGCAGCTGCAACAGCAACAACAGCAAAACCTTTGATATGCCCCTCTTTGGACATATGCCCTCGCGTGCTGCACAAGTAGTCCGCGGCGCTCACAATCGAGAAGAGGTTAACGAGCCGTGCTGGGAGCGCTTTGTGAAGATACTGCCACTTCGGTGGACAGACTACATCTTGTCATATGTCGGTTGGTGTCCTCCCTCGTGAAGACCACATACTAACAGAATGTGCGAGTATCATCATGTCTGAAAATAAAGACTTCAGAACGTTGTTTGTTGAGAAATATTTTCGGTCAAGGGTAATGGGCGAGGAAGGCCAGCTCCTAAATCTTACATTTACCCATGTGTGTGAATGTGAGTGTGCGTGTGTGTGTGTGCGAGAGCTAGTGATGCTTAGTCTAATCAAACCTTTTTACAAATTTAATCTATCGACATCAAAGAAGCATTAACTGCTTCTAGGCCGACAGCTTTTATTTCTTTTATTAGCATTTTACCAAATTCTCAAGCTTGCTCTGAAGCACTCAAGGATAATCCTAGATTCTCTCGCTTCAAGATGAGCTGAATTTTTTAGCATTTTAGCACCCATGTCTTTTCTACACAACCATATTCGTCCCTCTTACATGACTTGACTTGGCTCCAACAACAACACAAACAACAACTACAAAGAGCTTTACGGATTTCTGTCCGTAGTTTTTTATCCGCCTTTTTATCCGTTCGAACTTAAAAAACGTCTAAAATCTATTTTACTGACCACCGCCAGGCCATCCTTCGAGCTGTGAATTAGTCCGACACTATTTTACATGCCGCTTCTGAGCTCGAAGGGTCATTTGTTCAAAATTTTTGTGGGAGATTTTGTTCTTTTTTGCCCGGCGGAGTTTTGTGCTTTTTATATGTTGGTTTTTTTGCACCGAACGGTTTTTTATTTCTTTCTTTATTCCAGTTGGATGGACATGATGGAGCAAAGCACGTGGCGTGCTCATCTGGATGGCATTTTAGGTGCTCTGGATGGCATTTTAATGGATTACATTATGAAGTTATGGCTACAATCGTCTGCTGGCCAATAAGGTGCTCATAATTTAGTGGCTACATGCACGTAGTGTTGTTTATAGAGATCGCTACAATTTGTGCATATTTAGGACATATTTCCTAAGATCTTTCACTTATGGGCATGTGCTAAAGATGCTTTGAAGCTTTAGAAAGTTACTCGAAAGCATTACGGTTTAAATTCTTATTAAAGTGTCTAAAATATTGTGCTTTGTGATACCGTTGCTACGCTAATAATATTAGATGCCATTAGAAATGACCTGTTTTGCCCTTCCTGATTGATCATGTAAATTGATCCTAATCGAAGGGAAATATAGTGCTACAGAAGAGCTTCAGATTCTTAGCTAAATCAGTGAACTTCATTCATTTAATTAAATTTATATTAGACTGACTGCAAATATTAGAATGAGAATTAATTCCAAACGAACACTTTTCCTAACTTTTGCAAGAATAAAGACTCATTCGTATGTCGTTTATTTAGTTTTGTGGTTTTATAAAGATTAGTAAGGGCGCATGGTTATATTTGCTGTTGCTGCTTCTTCCACAGTATGTTACGATATTGTTGTAACAGTAGCTGTAATGATGCCGTATTCTCAGCAAATCCCATTAAACGAAACTTTTGACGACGAGAAAAAGAGGAAGAAATAGAAGATGGAACCTAACTGAAGGTTAGCAACAACAAAGCGACAAAGGACACAAGCAGTACACTGAACCAAAAAAGTACGTCACCTGTCCCTCGATTTACACGGTAGATACGTTCCTGTGAAAATCGTGCAAAGGAAATTGTGTAAAACGAAATACACTTGAATTCATTCATTTATACAGAATTTAAAATAGAGACATACATACATATGTTCCATTACTCTGTAAATCGTGAAAATTGATCCATAGAAGATAAAGAAAAGTTGGAATATGTTCCTAATAACCGTGTAAAACGATGTAAGAATTCAAGACAAAAAAGGCAATTGGTTAATCTTCTTTAGGGACAATTTAATACACAATTTCGATTTATTTTTAAAAACAAAAAAAATAACAACAAAAAAATAAAAACACAAATTAACAATGTTCGTTTCAATGACAACTACAAAAAAAAAATAAAAATCTGTCTTCAATTTATAAATGACATAATTCAAAAAATTCGAAATAAAGTCAAACAAAATTTTTCCTTTTTATTTTCTTTCAAACCGTGTAAAACCGAAGCCGTGTAAATCAGACACCGTGCAAATTGAGGAACAGGTTATTTCATACTATATAAACATATTTTAAGAAATGTTCGTAGAATGTAACCAAAAGTTTTTCATACTTTTTCGTTCAGTAATTATTTGAATTTATTATTAATTTAAAAATTAATTTATTAATTTATTCAAATTTTAACTTGAAATTTATAATAAAAATTTACTTCAATGATTTAATTTTTCTTGCCACCAAAGAAAAAACTTCATAAAGACTTTTATAACACTTTGTATGTACTTTTTTGGTTCAGTGTAGAGGCTTAAAGTTGTTTCAAAGAGTTGATTTGCTTTTCGCAGGATTTTAGTAAAGTTAATAAACTGCTGGACGTAGCTGGAAATCGAGTTTTGGCGAATCAAGGACGGATTTGGCGAATCAAGGTATCAAGATGTCAACTGGTGAATTTTGTCAACAAATGGTAAGCGCAAAGGGTTTAGGTAATGGTGAAAAGCACAGAGTACAAAGCCCTGGTACTTTTAATTTGTGACTATATTTGGCGGTCCCCTTTTCGCGTTGCAACTAAAAGTTATTTCAGACCTTTGCAGTTAATTTATCCAAAGACTTAATTTTTGCAGTAGTGCAGTACACTGTACGACTTTCGCTTATAGACGCTATGTATTTGTCCCATTGTGTAATACAATGAGAGTCTGAAAATGAAAAAACTGACCATAAGAAAACGAATAGAAATTTCTTTAGTTCGATAAACCATTATCAGACTAAAGATCTGCCTTTTCAAACTGAAAAATGTCCACCCCAAAATTGTATCAACAACCCTGTTAAGACTCATAATGTCTCAAATCGTTAGGCCAAAAAAAAACTGAAGACAAATCGCAAAAAGAAGCAGGTAACCGTGGTGCGTGTCTCTGTACTATTTCAGGAAGAGAGTTGTTTTAGGAAGAGAGGAAAAAGCCTTTCCGCTTGTCTAGCAGAAGAGTTTAATTAATAATTTAATTTACATTTTAATTTACTTTGCAGGACTTTCGAGGAATTTTTCTAACTCGACGATAACTTCTCTTTTAACTGGAGGAGTTTGCTGTAGATTTCATTAAATCCTTAACAAACAGAAACGAGCAGATTTATGCTTGTCTTCCTCTTCTTCTCTCCACTTCAGCTTCGTAGCAGGCGCTGAATAAGTAATGAATAAAAATTAGAGAAATAAAAGTAGACTACGTGAAGAAGATGTGGGCGTGCCTGCAGAAACAACTGCAAAAATAAATTAAAATTTTTCGTTAGTGGGAGAAACGCTTAACGAAGAATGAAGAAGAGAAGGAACTCGTAACGAGCAAGTTTTTTCGTAAACTTACTTCTTCCTTATTTCGGCTGTCGGGATTTTCGCGCAAGGAACTTATTAGAAAGTTTTGCCTTAAGTTAGCGGAAACGCTTCAAACGCTCATCTCGTCATGTCATTCCGGCCAATGGAGAAATATTTTAATTTTTCGTAGTTTTTTGAAATGTTTGATAACTATTTGATAACCTGCACGTTCGTGACCAAAGCCCGTAACCGCTTTAATTGCACTTATTTACCAATTAAGCTTCCGTTGCCAATTTAAATAAAGGTAGAGAAGCATCTAGCGAGTACTGTTGCACCAGAAGATTTTAAAAAAATTTTCTAGTAAGCCTTCTGACTCACGACACGTCGCACGCTGTCATCCGGCAGCCGACAGTGTGCAAGCATAACTTAAAATTGCTGATATTCCTCTAGAAGCAGCAGAGCAGCAGATTATCAAGAATCGGAAAGTTGAAAAAGTTGAGATGGCGTGTTAGAGCGTTAGCAAAATGTCTAAAGCTGGCATTTGTCATTCGTGACAAGCAAAGCTCCAAAAATATAATCGAACTGAATAACCAACACGTGGTCTACACCCAAGCCTTTTAAGATTTTTTAAGGAAGTTTCTTCCCAAATGAAATTTCCTCGCGGGAATTATAAGTGGATGAAAAAGTGAGGAGAAAAGCTAAATGGCGGGTGCATCCGATGTACAGAGAGCATTAAAAAATTCCAAAGTCCAAAGAAACAGGAAAATTATGATCGAATGTTCTGAAAATAAGAACATTTTTCAGGTTATCCTATTTTTTTCTTTTCTCTAGATAATTTTTCATTTCCTTTCTCTTATCTTAACCCTCAAATAAATTTTATATAGCAATTTTATATAGTTAACGACGTGAAATCGCTCTAAAAAATATTATTTTAAAAAAAAATCCATTAAAAATTTACTTGTTTTTGAAATATTAACCGTAAATGTTTGACCGATAGAGATAGATTGTTCGCGGCGCCACCACTCCAACAACCAATAACTTTTTAACACCCGTCAAGTGATTTTTCATACTGGACTGATTTTTTTGAAATCACTATAATTTCGCTTTGTACCTTATACATTTGTACATTTGTACCTTATGTATGTCTCCAATATGCTCTCCTCGGTGGGCTTGTTTTGATAACGCGGGGATTCCCGGGTCGCGGGAATAGTTGGTATTAGCCACTAGCTATCCAATGATATTTATTGTAATTTATACAACATATTTTTTAATTTTATTAGTACCGAAGACGCCATAATTTATGTACATATATAAAAGTTAGGGGCATGTGCCACTTTGCCACTTTACTACTAGTATTAATAATAGGAAAGGCAATATTTCCTTGAAGTAAATGTTTAACCCGAAATTGTTGCTCGAACTAAAGGTCCGCTGCACCATTTGAAAATATGAACCATCAAAAATATAACTTCTGAAAAGAAGGTGTTGTTTCTTTCAGTTGCTGCAAAGAACGAGTATGCGACGTGGTGCATAAAAACCGGAATATATTGCTCTGACGGAACACGATAAACACATTCACATACACACACAAGTATACAAGTATACAAGTATACATATATTGATAGAGGTAAACTCTTAAACTCCATCACACTGAACTCTTTTTGCCCTTCTGTCCGTCTGTGTGTCGGGGTGTCTGCTTGTGGCTTTACCGCTGTTTGATGGCTGCTACCTGTACCGATCTATGTTGTTTTGGGTCTTCTCGGTAGCGTTTTTCTTCATTTCAGTAAAATAGTTTGCTATAAAAATTCATATTTGCAATTCAAATGTTATGCTTTATTCAGTCTGAAATTGTTTGCGGATATTCCGAGGAGTTCTTTCCGTGGAGCTTCGAGCTGTTGGAGGCGTTGTTGTTGCTGGAGTCAGTGCTGACGTGCATACGGTGACTATCTTTAAAAGGTATTGGATTTTATCATTTAATGGAATGAATAGGTCAAAGGTTTCCTTTTATCTCACATTAATTAGGAAATGTTTTTCACCTTCTCTTTGAAAATATTAAAAGTTTCCAAAAAAAGAAGCTTTTTTAGACTACAAACTTTGTATATGTTTTAGAAAAAGTTTCAAAACTTTTAAAGTGATTGCGCTTTCTGAAACGCTGTACACGAAATGTCTCCCAGTGTAGATGCTCAGATATTCGCTGTGTCTGAAGACTCCAAGTTGGCTGAAAAGAGTACGAGCACGTTAAAACACATTCATTGTTGTCTATTTGATGTGTCAACTAGTCTGCAATTCAACATTAATTGGCAGAGATGTTAAAACATAAAACTGAATGATAGATTGATCTGATGGACACCGTTAGATGTAGCACGACTTGATTTTTTCTCATATGACAACCTATATCTCTTCACAAGGACTAATTTTGCCCTGATTTATTCGCTATGACCATATTGTTTTCTTTTATGTTCATGTCTGTTGTCCCGGTACGTGACGTGACGTGAAAAATTCTTGCGATGACGTGAATTGCAAAACAACGTCAACGACTTTGTCCACAGCTGCTTCAAATGTCAAATCATATTCTGCATTCAGCGCAACATGGCGGATTAACGGGCTAATGCCATGAATATTAATTAAAGTCTTGATAACGAATTTGCCTTCGAAAACGCTGCACGGTTGGGGAGGAAAGAGCCACATGAGAGCTTCATGAAATCCATACTTATGCATACATCCTTAAAAGAAGCGGATATACATACATAAAGCAAATCCACGGACATCCACAAAGAAACTGAAGTGAAATAAAATTCGTAAAGTAGATTTTTTTCCATCAGTTCAATAATTTAGAATTGTCACCAAAGGTCAACGCCGGACGACTGAGAATGGAGTTTAAATAACAAAAATTGCCGTGAACAACAAAAAGCGAAACGGTCGACAGCTTCGGTCATTCGCAGCTGTCCCCAAGCAATCGACCTTATTCCGGCGAACGTCAATATTCGTAATCAAGCATGAACGTACTCCACAAAGGCTGCTAATGATCCGTGACCCACGGCCCAGGTCTGTCGATTTGTGAGCAACAGCCCACGACTTCCTTTAGAATTCAAAAGTGGGACTGAGAGAGCGAAGCGCGATATAGTGAGGCGATGAGGAAGAGAAAACGAATTAGTTAGTAAAGAAATGGTGTCAATGTATTCAACATTGATGACGACACAAACACAAAAAGGCTATATGTATATCTGGAGGGTGGACCAAGGTGGCAAGCCTGTCTGAAAGGTCGGCTCCAGCCATCAATTAAGAATGTTAAAGCAAAAAAGAATTTCGTACCTCTCGAAAAAATAAAAGTAAATTCAAAGCACAGGAAAAGGAAAGCAGATATTCATTCACACTTTGTGGTATACTTTTGGGCTATACAATTTTTGGGCTCATAATTCAGCAGAGGATTGCTATAAAATTGAATTCGTGCGGCCATAGGTTATTTTAGTGTACCCGCGCCTTATATTCTGTTGCGCGGTTGTTGCTTTGCCGTTTTGGCGTAACCGCGGCTTCACTTCGTCGACAGAGATTTCAAGTGATCCTAACGAAACCTTAGTCCGCACTTGAGCTCTTGAATTTTCAATTATTACGCCTAAAAGTAACTGGCAATAAGAACTTCTTGCCAAAGCGTGAAATTTGCGATTCGAACGATACTCGATAAAGGGTTAATGTCGGAACATGTATGCCTCTTGGCCTGGACAAGAGAACCAAGACTAAATAAATCTCTGTAGTTCTATATATAATACTCGTATGTAACAAAGAAATGAAAATATTTGCGTTAATAATATCAACCAAATAATTTTCGATCGTTGCTTCAGAAAAATCATTAAACATTTAAAGAACTTACGAATATGCAGATTTATGCAAGGTCCCTGCAAATATCTGCATCAGGGACCGTAATCATTATAAGCAAAATAAAAAAATCACAATTTAATAATTATTTTGTGATTTTAATTTTATCGATCAGCGATAAAAATTATTCTTTGATTTTTATTTTTTTGCTCGATCGAAAAAATCAGCTTATGATTTTTATTTTAATTTTCGAAAATAAAAATTATAGTCTGAGTAATATTTTTTTGTTCAAGAATAAAAATTATTTTTTGAGTTTTATTTTTCTGCTCAGGAATAAAAATTATTGCTTGAGTTTTATTTTTATTTTTCGAAATAAAAAACTCAAAATGCATGTGCGTCTTTGTACCTGCCTGTCCTACAACTTTGTTATTGTGAGTACAGTGATAAATTTTTTGTTGCCTCAAAAATTTCCATTTGAAGCAAATAATTGGCAAGATATTAAGTTTGAAACCCGTGGTAAAAACTAGTTACTCTTACGCTCGAATGCAATTATTAATAAATATTTAAAATTTCATTACAAAGATTAATGGAGCGGATGAATGGAAGCAAACACATCTTAGGAAGTGTCATGACTGAAGCCAACCGATCAAGCTTTAAACACAATACACGATACCCAATCCCAAAGGTCAACTTCCCGAATTCTTCTTCCCGAAGAAGAGTCCGAAATATCGATAACATATTGACTGACTAAGGTTTCGGCAGTTTGAAAATCATTTTGAGTTTTTTATTTCTAAAAATAAAAATAAAACTCAAGCAATAATTTTTATTCCTGAGCAGAAAAATAAAACTCAAAAAATAATTTTTATTCCTGAGCAGAAAAATAAAACTCAAAAAATAATTTTTATTCCTGAGCAGAAAAATAAAACTCAAAAAATAATTTTTATTCCTGAGCAAAAAAATAAAACTCAAAAAATAATTTTTATTCCTGAGCAAAAAAATAAAAATCAAACAATAATTTTTAAACCCGAACGAAAAAATAAAAATCAATCAATAATAATTATTTTTAATTTTTATGGGTAACGCTCAAAAAATAAAAATCTTTACTGGTTTCAATAAAGCATGTAACCAGTGTCATTTTGGTGTACTTCACTCTGCTCTCCGGCATTTAGAACATGTATATTTTTTTCATTGAATTTTGTAAAATAATGATTATTTTCGGTCCCTGATCTGCATAATTCTAAAATAGTTTTACGAAAACATTTCATTATAGTCGTGCAACACGCACCAACGATGTAGACCAAATTGATGACTATTTTATCTACAATCTTTCTATCAAACAAATAATCTTCCACAAAAAAAACCCAAACTTGTTGCATTTAATCTACAGACGAAGCTTCTAAAATCGTTGGGATAAAGACACAATTTTCTCTACGTTCGTACTTTGAATCAATAAATTTCTTCTTGACTCTGGTCATGAACCGAGACCAGTTCATAACTGGTTTTTTGGGGAAATACCTTTTTGGGGAAATACTGCTCGACTATGAACATTATTAAGAGACATAAAGACAAATAGAGAAAAACAGTTTTCGCGAAAGAGAAATAGAAAAGTCCAAAAGAGAAAAACTAGAAACGGATATAATCAGTAAAGAGAGCATGAATTGGACCGAAATTTTATTACACGTAAGCTTCTGTTTTCGCAAGTTTGGCTTAAGTTGTTTTGAGTTTACCAAAAGCTAATATTTCTTTTCATTTCATTTCTTGAAAAGCTGATTTTTTTCTTAAATTCAAGCTGTACATTTAGTTTTGTTCTCTATGCACTGGCTAACAAATATATCATCTTGAGTTCTCCTTTTTACTCTCTTTGTCCTTCCGATTTGTTTCGGCGCATGCTCCAGGATTTCTCTAGTTTACAAAAACAATTTCAGAAAATGGAACGCTGACGATGAGTGTGAGAACTCGCAGTTACGAATTCAAATTGCTTACACAGAAGCACATAGTTGCACACTCACACCCACACACACACACACACACACTAACACGTTGCAAGTCATGCTTTTGTTTAATCTTATGGCCGTTGGTGCCGTTGAAGAGGCGCAGTAGAGTTTTTCAGTTGCGATTCATACTGCCGGCAGTTCGCACGTTGTAATCTCTCGCGTTCGTCACGATTCTCGTCGGTTTAGTCACCAACAGTCAGTGTTTCATAGTCGTCAATAGTATTCGCCACTGTTTAGTGAGAAATTAGTTTAGTTTCTTTGTTCAGTTTTTAACAATTTGTGGCGCCTTATTGGCGATCCGTGAAAGTCAATCCGTGAAAGTGTTTGTGTACAATTGAAAACTATATTATGGAACTGTGTCATCTCTGGCATTCGCAGTTGTTACTGTTACTGTCGCTGTATTGTTATTGTTGCAGAACTTGTACCGCTACGTGTTCCACTATGCGTTGCGGTCTCTTCTAAATCGCGATCTACCGGTCGCAAAAGGAGCCATGAACGGAGGGAAAAGAAATAAGCTTGCGCGATGTTGCGCATTTAACTCTACAATTTCTCATTTTGCAGTGATTGAGCCACGATTGCGAAACAGATAAAATGGTATCTGTTGACCATTAATGTGACCATTAACGAAGGCTGGTGATAAAACTAATTGAAATTAATTGCGTAGTGATGATGAGAGAAAATTATGCAAACAAGAAGCAATTAAAATGATGAGAGAGAAGAGTGGAAAGACAGAAAAAGGAAGAAGCAAGGAGAAAGCAGCGATAATGAGACTTGTAATGAATGAGAATGATAATGAGAAATGGAATTATGCCAAAATGCGACAATACGGATCGCATAGAAATTAATAGATTATCTCCATTCTCTCCGTTCTCGTTATCTCGTGATAACGAGAACGAGCCCTTCTCGGGCATGACGGAATAAATGGATTGTAAATATTTCAATTATTCCCTTCATTCGAATTTATAACGAATTTATAACGAAGTCTATTTTTGTTGACAATAGAATATAAAATATCAGGCCAGCAAACGCGAAAAATGTTGAAATGTTGGTGTTTCTTATTTTAATGATAACCGCGCCAGTCGACCGCTTTTTATACAATGCCGAACAAAAGAAAAAAAGAAAAATAAGAAGAGGAAAGAAAGGGGAATGACTTGGTAACCGCCAGAAGCTATTTTTGTCACATTATGGTAAGCGCTTTTTGCCTCGTTCCTCCCTTTTCGTAAGTCTGTCTTTCCGGTTGTATTTATTGAGCACTTTACAGATCTTCTTTGTCTTCGCCGGTCTCTCTGTGCGTCCACCGGCTCTTCTTGCTGCCACTTGAGCACTGACAAACGACACCATTGAGGCGTATAGCATCCGGCTCTTAAAAGAACCGCAGTGTTGTATTTTGTTTAAAGATTGACTCCGACATTAAACAAGGCGGACAAGTTGCCATCAGCAACAGCAGCAAAAATTATCCTTTCGCGATATAAGAGTCCTTTTACGGTTCCGGCTGATGCTATTTCTGACTATAATATTTCATTTAGAGATTTTCCTTTGATTAGTGTACCGCGGAAAAGGTAAAAATGAAGAAGAATTTAATAAGTTGGTTGGAATAAAGTCCTTTGAAGGCTATACAATCTCTTTTATTTTGGATTCTTTAAAATAGAGATTTATTAAATTCTGATGAAGGGAAAAATAATAATAATGAGAAATATTAAAATTCTGCCCTGATATTTAACGTTAAATTTTTCTCTTTCCCTTCTCGTCCTTCCGTTTTTTTCTAGGGACGTGTTAAACGTCTAGATGACTTTATCCAAAGCACAAAAAGTATCGAAATGATGCGTGCCTTCTTAACGTACTTCGTTTAGGATACCTATCGATACCTATTCCCACCGAATCCATTTTTCAAAGAATGGGAAGGTTTCTAATTAGCGGACCTGCACGTCAAGCAAGAGAATGAGGGCAGGAAGGATGGTGCATGCAAGTACGAGTAAATACTCATAGCAGTCGATCGATAAAATTGAGCGCAGCATTTATTGCCATGAACCAAAATGAGCACAATATAATGCAGAACTTTTCGTTACAGAGCTTAACAATGTTGGTTATAAAGACGAGCCAAAACACGTGCAAGCAAAATAGCTGGCAAAAGTTAACTGAACATTCAAAGTGGCCGAACTTGTCAGCATAAGTGAGGGACAGAACACACCTCATATGTACATATGTACGGTCTGTTAAAATGGCCTATTATTAGAGGTTAGAAATAAAAGCAAGCAGCAAAAACACGGCGTTCGACAGATATTCTCATTCAACATCTTAAGTTTCTCATGGATAATCCTATAAAATGCTTCGAAAAATTCATAAGAGCTTATCATAGAGTCCGGGAAATTCTTTATGATTTATGCCGAATCTAATCGATAACACTTTTAGAACGACTGATGGGAGTACGGTAATATTACATAATAAAATTACATTATTATACTTTTTACACTCGAGTATTTTTACTAAGATTTTTAAATAATTCTATACGTAAAATACTAGTATGTGCCTTATTTTTTCATACAGATTTCTATATAAAATATTCTCGCCTGTATTTCTGACCTTTCTTCTTGTTCTCTCTTCTTTGCACTTCTTCATCAAGATTTCTCTCGAGGCAAATGAAGCAAAAAATGGGCGTAAGAGGTAAAAAGTGATTGGTAATTGTGTACCTCCGGGCTACACGCCCCGCACAAGAGACATTTTCTAAACTCACAGCAAGCATATCAAGATGCGACGATATCTACAATTACACACACTCACACACCTGAAGAGCAATGTGCAGAGGTCACCCGTCGTCTCGGAAGCGTTGGTGCTTGCCAGAGGGAGGAGGCCAAAGGACCACCGGTAATCCTGGCAGAGGTAATGAGCTGTAAAAATTTAATGCAGTTCACAAAAGAGAAACAAAAGTGAATACAAGCTCGTTAATGTAAGGATACACGAAGAAGGACTGGGTGTAAAATACAGAGTGTGAAAATGCAATGAAAAAGAATGACTTTTAAAAGAATCTACGAACTAAAGACAAAGCAATAATGAAAAACAGTAAATTTTCCCTCAATAAATACAATTTAGAAGAAGCCTTCTGAAATGCAGCTCTCTATATCTCTTCAATAACGAAAGGTAGGCTTAGGCAGGAAATAAGGAAAGCTAAAGGATGACAAAAAAAGGAAGACGTGAGGACGTGGGTATTGCAAAATAACGAACGAGCCTTCTGTGCACGTTATAACAAATGACGGTATTTTATTGCTGAAGGCCTCTTTCCCTCCCAGTGACAGAATCACCAGAATGGTGTCTCTTTCTTTTCCTATCTTTGCTACTTCCTCCACATTCTACTTCCTCCCTTCTCTCCTTCTTCTTCTTCTTCTTTTTTTTCTAATATGTTTGCTGTCGTGTTTTTCTGAGCGGCACATACAAATACAAAGAAATATAGATCGAATATCAAATGAAGTGAAGAGATAAGAGAACAGAACGACTGCGCACTGAGTAATGGCAACAAAATTTCAGTCCAAAACAAATTTTTAAATTCTATGAGTAATCAATAAATGCCGTATATATTGTATTAAATAAAGTACATATTGTATTGTACTGTAGCATTTTTAATATTTAATTGAAATTATTTTTTTAAAGGATTTTTTATAGAAATATGTAGGTATGTTCTTCAGCATAATGATCGAATATACATCATTTAAAAAATACATAGCCTTAAAAAGCGTAAATGCGGTAGATTGTACCTCAAGTTCGCAGGAAAACAACACTGACATCCGTGCGCTTGAATGATTTGAACCCACAATCAAAATTCGAACCCACGACCTTTGGCTTACAAGACCGCAATGCTGCTTTAAAAGCTGCACACCATCTTCAAATTCAATACGCAGCGTATTCGTACCAGGAAGTGTGAGTGTGTTTGCTATGTCTGAGTGATTGATAAGAGTCCATAATGTGATGACAACACTTTTATTACTACATCATCATCTTCTTGCTTCTGTTCCGTTGATTGAATCTGTTGTTATTGGGTTCGGGTCTGTTACTGTGGATACTAAGCTCTTGTTTGTTTATTTGTTCACCACTAATACTCACTCTTCCGCACTCACTGAAGGAATCACTGCTTTATTAGATCGAGACGAGATTCTTCATTTCGTGTGTGGTTGATATTGTATGTATGTATGTACTCGTTCGTATCTATATCTGTGTGTGTCTGACAACTAATATACAATATACTGTAAGTTGAGGAATCTTTGAATAGAAATGGTAAGGATGTTTCAAGGCCTTTAGAAGAACCACCACCAAGAACAACGAAAAACATAACAACAAAAGTGGAAACTGGTAGAGTGATTTTTATTTGTGTGTTTTGTTGTCGCCCTCGGGAGTGGTGACGCCTATCACTTCAATTCCAGAAACTCTTATCAACTCTAATCTTATTTCCGTTTCAATACTTGTATGGAAAAGAATGTTGAGGATGAGAAATATTGCAACAACACCAACTAAACACTGAATGGGTGACCTTTGGCAGAAATTCTATTCTGCGAAGTTAAAATCATTCCGTCGCTTCCGCAGAAGCTCTTCATACTCCTAATCCAAATAATGAAAGGGTAAAGTGTCGTTACTGACTTGCCTTCCATTTGTTTCGAATTTTTTCGAGTTTTATTACCGAATAAAACAATTCAATACCTCTATGAGTAATGTCAATATTTGTTGTAGAATCTACGAGTACGAGTACGTGCACTGGCAACCCGCTCAGATGTCATTACGAGAATGATCAGCTTCGCTTCACGGAAACTTTGCGAACCTCTCGATTATATTCTTCCTCTTCCTTTTGCGTTTTCGACATGTTTCTTGACTTCTACTCTTCTGCGACATCAATTGAATTGCAAAACAATAAACTAATAATATAAAAGTTATAGAAAAATATAAAAGTTAATGTCACAATAAAATCACGTTGCGAGAGAGCGCTGCCGCGAAGGGTGCCAGCTGTAACGCGCGAAGAGTTAGAAGAGAAACTCGTGATGACAATAATAAATTTTTAGCAGCAATCAAACAGCAGCTGTAAAGAAAATGAGAGAAAAAGTCTTTGGAAATTGCCACAATAAAACAGTGTTGAAAGGCACGACGCGAAAATTGGAACGATGACATAAAAACGCAATAGAGAAATAATTTTAGAATTAGCAATGTCATCACCATTATCGACGGAAGTGATTGTCGTCGTCAAAGTGATTACGCTAACTTCATTTCATCATTATCAGTATAACAATTTTCTTCTTATAGCTTGCTTTGTTAAGTGTCAAATATATCGAACCATTGTGAATTATAATAGTTAGAAACGGCCAAAGTACTTCGATATATTAGTTAACAAAATTGTCATAATGTCTGAGCTCATCCTGAGGGATCCTTCGAATTTTTCTACTGAAATTTGTTTGCTGTTATTATAAATAATACCATAAATATTACAAAATGTGTGAAATGGAAAAAGTTTCTTTTGAAAAGTTTCTTTTGTATTTTGTTCTGTTTGGAGCGAACTGTTTTTTTCAGTGGAAGATTGTCGACTGCACAGGCTTCTCGTGACAACGCGTCATAGTGTGGGTGCTTGTTGCAGGCACGACTTTCGCTGTGTATGTTTGTTTCTTTGTCGTCGCGACATGTCTTGCCATCCTTTTCTCCTTGAGTTTTTTTTGTCTTTTATAGAATTTTCGCAGCGCGTTCGCGTTAGTATTAAGGTCTTAAATGTTGTTGCCGCTGGCTGGCGTTGGTCCTTGTTGCTGGTTTAGTGGTTGTCTTGGGTGCGTTGCATTCCCGCAGACATTGTCAAATTGTCAGCTTCTTTGCTGTTGTCACGTCCTTTGCTGGCAATGTAACGATTGTCACTGCCATTCTGTGGTATGTTTTTTGCAATAAATATAAATCGTTAAAATGTGAAGCGAGCGCAATGTAATGCTCGAAATAAAATCTGTAATGATACTTCTTTTCGTTTTCGGTCTTGTTGTCTGCTGTTTTCTTATTAATAAAAATGTTAAGTACTCGTAACTCAATTCGAATAATGATTGAATAATGAATATAAGTTAAAATTCAAAACGTCTTTCTATGATTTGGCGACCACTAGACAGTAAAGCATTTACTCATAGGGCTTACTTCGTCTGAAATGTTTGCATGCATCGTTATGTCTCCTAAAAAGAGACAAGAAAATCGTAAATTGGAAAATTAAGCCCAGCGTCGCGTGCAGACGCAACTTCAAAGTCGCAGACTAACACTAACACTAACACTAACACTAACACTAAAAAGGCAGCTAGAAAGAAAATAAGTATTTGAAAAACAATTTCTGCCTAGAAGAAGATCGCTAAATTGACATTAAGTGAAAAACATTTTCTTTCTCGCTGCCTGTTTAGTATTAGTTTTTCATAGCAGAGGTTTCCGGTCATCTTTTCTTCCAACAGAGAATCATTTAGTCTACCACATACATGCAAACATACTCACCAACCCATACAAACCCACACGCACCCGAACACATTAAAAAACACTGAAAATTATATGAAAATGGAGACAAAAATTGAAAAAGGCGGACTAAAACAAAAGAGCCATACATGTCTGCAAGGCGGTCCCTCCGCTCGGAACAAGGCTTTTCAGGTTCAGGCAACAAACTAATGACAATAGCACAACAAACAAGCAGTTCCACCCCCCCCCCCTCCCCCCTTTCCTTTTAAATTACTTTTTAACATGTCTGGAAATTTCTTGTAGGCTTTTTTGCTTTCATTCTGCCGAGTCTGTTGAGAACGGCCTTTTGGCTGTTGTTGTGTGCATGGTTCGTAATAGCATGTCTTCTGTCTTTATTCCCAAACCATGTCGTGCCGAGTTAGCATCTCATGCTACTTTTGCCAGAGCTTCCGCTGCTTCTGCGTGTGCCAGAGTAAAAACAAAAAAAAGACGCAGAACTAAAGAGAAGCCCGATTGCGTGCAGATTCAGGACAATAAAATGGTGGAATGGAAAAGCGAAGTGTTAGACAGCACTTATAGCGAACAAGAAACGATTCAGTGGCACTACCATAACTCTCACCCCCACCCTCCCCACTCACACTCAATCACACACCAACAAAGTAACTGAAATTAAACTTGAATGAAAATTAAACGATGCATGAAATTACTTTGTCCTTTTCCTTCTTTTCAGTTACTTTTTTCTTCTATTCGTTATACTTTTTATTTGTGTTTTTTTCCCCTTTTGGTTAAGAGTTCATCGCTTTATTTGAGCTGCTTCAGCTTCGGCTACTTTTCGCTTTGTGGAGTCGCTTGACGCCAACTGGGTTGCCAACTGGTTGCCAACTGGGTAGCCGTAATCATTATTGTATCTGCGAAGACTAAATGAATTAACCACTACCAACAACAAGGACGGCAAGCTGATAACTCGGCCTCTTGACCAATTATCACAATTACATCTATCGCGGTTAGGTTCTGTAAACGTCCTCAAAGCCTTCGAAAGCCCTTCATTAGTCAGCGCAAAAGCAAAAGCGGAACACACGGAGGGATGACGAAACGGAAGAAGCGCCACCCGGGACGACACTTAAAAAGCTGCCAATTAGTTTATAACAGTAAGAGTTGCAATTCCACTGAAATGTTAATTAAGTGCTAATGCAAAGTTAATGCAAAGGCAAACGCAACAGAAGCCTGATACAGGTTCTGTTGTAATTCCATGGTAATACAGGTTCCATGTAATTGAGCTCGAATCCAACAGGGTACAGTTTCAGAACGGTTTTAGCCAACTGTACATTTTTTTTTAACTTGTCCCTTCACTTCAACCACTAACGTAATACAGAAACCAGGAGGCTCCCCGGATATGTATCGTAATAATGGATAGTCGGGCGGTATAGTTGTTCAAAATCGGGCGGCGCGTTGAGGCACAGCATTTGAATAGGCAGCGCAGTAGAGTAAATACATAATCCATGCAAACAGTTGCTCAGATGTACACATCTGAATGTGTACACAGATGTACACATTCTTGTGCTCATAAGTTCAGGCTGAATTAGTCTCTCGTCCGTCGCCGGTACCAAAAACGAAATCCAAGGATTTATGGCACCCAAGCGACACACCCCAGCAGGCATCGGAACTGCATTGGCATGCTTCCCATCGAGGCCGTATAGGCCTTACCAACTGAAGGATTTCTTAACTTTGGCAGAGTCACAGAAATTGACTCGTATCGACGCGACTTTGGCAAACACCAAGAGCGATTGAGTCCACTTTTGACTCCTCTGACTTTTGACTTATACCGATATTAATGACTGGAGGTATTGAGTATTCAAGATGTAAATGATGAGATTCTTAGGTCTGCTCTGCCATAGAGAAAACGAGATTGTGAGCACTAGAAACCGACTTTGCTTTGGTCTTCAACTCTGCGTCTTAAAACATTGGCTGTAAATATTTACAGTATATCACCTTTAAGAACCAACAGAGAGTGGCCAGCAGATTTCACTATACCTGGCTATTGCCCATGATCATGGTTCCGTAACCTTTGCTTTCGTAAATCTATTTTTGCATTCGTGCCCTTACGGTGGCCCTTGCGGATTGCCTTCGCGAATAGCAATCACAGCATATTACAGCAATCACATGCATAAAATATGTCTGTATGTTAAGAAACTACCTTCTGAATCAGTCAGTCCTCAACCCCACCGCCCACCCAACCTCCCCAAGAAAGTGTTTTGGTGAAGGTGTTGATTTCGTTCCACCTGGAGAGAGGAGGAGGCACATTTTAGCACGTGACCCAGTTTCTTATGCGGTAATAAAGTGGTAAACACGTACGAAGGAGTTCTAATGGGTTGGCACGAAGAGCACGCCGATCGACGGACATGTGGGATGAGCACGTAACGGCAGAGAAGGTTTATTTGACAATAGACTTTATTGACTCCTTGATTCTAGCAGAGAATTACTTTCTTTGAAACAGAATAAAACTCATTATTTAAATTTTTTCCATCTTTCTTTGCCTTCGTTATTGTTATTGTTATTTTTGTTGTTATGGTAGGTATAGTTATTGGCTTGCGTGTACGCATGCACGTAAGCTTTATAATAAATATTTAACACTGGTAGCGCACTAATAAAAGCGCTCAATATCAGAAGATACGTGAAATTAATCTAAAAATGTCAGAGAAAATTCACTTTAATTAAAAGAAAAACTCTAGATAACAGGACTATGGTTTCCTAGCATTAAAATATAGTACTCGCAACTGCCATAGATCATTCCTTTCCTCTCGTCCTTCCTCAGAAGCTCTAGCTAATTTTTACCACAAAATTCAATCTGTAAAGCACTAAAAAAACACTGTCGTTTCCAAAGTGGTTAGTAAGGATCGGGCTATTTGGGGAGAGAGAGATGGACTGAGGTCGGTAATATGACTTTAAAACTTATGGTTCTGCATCTCTTTGTGCTCGACTGCAGCGCGAAGTAGTAGCTGGAAGGCTACTAGGTACACTTTAACGACCAGAGCATGAAACGCGGCCGGTTGACCATACACACACCGGCACAAAACGCCACTCGGGCGCCTACATACATACATACGTAATGATATGCGATGACTTGCCTTTTTTCTGCTACATTTAATCACAGCTGCGCGAAGACGCGCTGCAAATTTATCACCGGCTGCAGCAGATGAAGAAGCGGAAGGCTTGCAACAGAAGCAGCAACGGCATAAAATCTTAACATAAATCTGAGCAGTGAAGCAATTTCACTTCATTTCGCATTCTTGATGCGTTGCGCAAAAAAAAAAAAATGAAGCCGAGAAAAATACATAAAAAATAATAAGTTCTGCTAAGAATCCTTGCCAATAGGACAGGAAGTCCTACAACTCAAAAAATTGGGGTAAAAATTAAAAATGTATTAAAAACGAACATCGAAGAAGTAGCAGTGAGCATCAGTGTCCGTCTGTGTTCGCGATTCTTTAATGAGAAAAGAAAGGAAAGGAAAGAGATTCCACCAGTCGGTCTTTTAGCTCAGTCAATGCTGTATCAAAATCATTAAAGTATGAAAAATAACACAAAAAATTATATATTTTTAACATCGATATCTTTTGCTCCCGCTTCCAGGTCGCAGTCTTCCATGCGTTCCAGCCCCGTTGTCATGCCTTTCATTCCTTCCACTCCATCCGTTCATTTTCATCATCATCAGCATCCAATGTTGAAATCTTAATTATTTTCTTTGCATAGCGAGGTTTTTTTCTGGCCTCTTTGACTTTTTTCTCATGACTAATTTTCGAAACTTCTTGCGCTACGCTGCGTTTTTACGAGTGTACGCGCAGCATAAAAAAAAGCAAGAAAAAATGCAAAAAGACAGAGAAAAATGGAAAGAAAGTTTCTTTCTTTCTGGTTCTTTATTCATATTCTTTAACCTTTATTCTAAAGACTAAATCCGGAATCAGTTCTAAGGATGAGTACAAGCTTCAGTTTACATTTCAGTAGATTAGTTTGCAGAGTCAAGTTAAGTAGGGCCAAACGGTAAAAGCTTCAAGCTTCAAGGTCTTGTTCGTATACCCTGTTATAGCAGAACGATGGTTGCTTTTTGCCATTGCCATTTGCGACTTTTTTTTATGAGGCTAAGTAAGAGCAGACTTAACAAAGTAGATGATGGCTTTTATAAGCGTAGCGATAAAATTAAGAGCTTAATTAAGATTAAGATCTCTTGTTAAATAAGAAGTCCGATTCAATGTAAGTGTTTTGTAGAAGATTTTAATAATACATTCCGATAATAATGGTTTAAAGGAGATGTGGCAGATACATATATCGTATATAAAAATGAATATGATTAATTTGCCTGAACCTTTAAGCCTTTTATAGCCATCAACAACTTCAACATTTTTGCCGGCTGATTTATTTTCGCTACTTCGCGTCATATATCAGTGTTAATGGGGCACTCAGCACCTTTAGTGTAGAGGCAAATGACGTAGAAAGGGGCAAAGAATCTCAAAAATGACGTAGAAAGGGGCAAAGAGGAAAATATCTGCTCTTTACAAAACTGGTTTTTGAAAAAGGTTTTAATTTCTTTGAACTTTTCGCGATCGCGTCTGTTCCTTTGTGAAAATTTGAAATTAAATACAAACTGTTCACTATGGACAGAAATAATTTTTCATTATTCTTCTTCTTTAAGTTTTTAGAGCTCTATTTTATGCAACTCATAAAAACTTATACTAAGAAGAGTGCATAAACAGCATAAAGAGTGCACCCGCTTAAAACTCGATATTGCTGGGGCATACCTAAATGGGTGTCCGTTTTGTAGTGTGTGTATATTTGGGTGCCCGCCGCCGAGTTTGTAGTTATTTAAAGTGGAGGCAGATCAAGGAAGAAGCAGAACAGCACCAAAAAATGCAACGAAATCAAAATTTAGAACTTTAGTGTCGACTTTGTCGTTGTGGTCTTTTTTCTTGTTTAATGATTGTTGTACATTTTCGTTTTGTAGGTGCTCACAAGAACAACAACGGCAATAGCAAACATATAAACACACAAACATGTAAATTATTTTGTATGTCTATGAAAACCCGTAAAACCGCAAACAATCAAGCAACAACAGCAACAACAGCAACAACAACAACAACAACCGTAGACTACAAAATTTCTGTAGACAAGAAAATTATGTTGCAGCTACTTTGTTGCTCTGGTGCTTTGCTCTTTCTCTGCCGACCATCAACGTGGCGTTTTGGAGGTTTTACATGCGCGTTGGTTGTTTCTTTGCTTGGTTGTAACAATTTAGGTTTAGTTGGTTGTTGTTGTTGTTGTTCCTGCAACGCCAAAGCACGCCAAACGCGAACAATTTTGTTCAAATTTAGTAACCAGGATAAAAGCAGTGGAGCAAAAGCTGAGAAAACCGTGGAGAGCTGGTGAAACCTAAGCCATAAGGATGCGTGGATGGATGGATGGCTTGAAGCCAGCGGAAACGGAAGCAGAAGCAATCTTTTCACACTAAAAAGTTTGGTGGCTGTAGCAATTTTTTGCTTTCTCTTTGAAAATGGGAGAAAATTTAGTTTTTTTAAAATTTATATAATACTTATTTTATTAAAAAATAAATTCAACTTTTTCTGGTTATGCGACTTAAATTGCCCGATAAAAATTATTTTTATTATAGAAATGTGGTTATCGGAAAACTTTTTCGAGAAAATCCCGGAAAGATATTGTCAAATGGAAATTTGTTTTTAGTGGCTTCTGTTGCTTACATTTACAACTATTAGTGCCAGAATGTCCCCGCCGACAAAACCACGAGCGGGAGGGCGTAATATATGGTGAAGAGGGACAAGTTTTCATGTTGAACACATGTACATTTTTCACTTACACAAACACAACAAAAGCTTAATACTTTTTTCCTCAAAGCGAAAAGCAAAAAATTGTGCAAACTGACAAACAGACAACTCTGTAGGAAACATAAAATTCGTTAATTTATGAGTGTTGTAAAAAACACATAAAAAATAATACATTAAAAATAGTTTATTTTTTGGTGTGAATTAAGTTTTTTTTAAGAATTCAATTTGTCTTTTAGCGGAATTTTAGTTTTTGAACATTTGTATAAAAATGGTCAAGAGTTTTTGTAATTAATTAACATTTTTACATAAGCTTATACTTGCGATAAATTGTACGAGCATTTTTGCAGAGAAAAGATTAAGTTACTACCTTACTACCTTAATTACTACCTTAATGTGATAAACACTATCGAGTGACTATCGAGTTTCAATTGACTTGAAATTTAAATTTCACAAATGACATTTCACATTTGATATTTTCTTCATGCTTCCTTTGCGGTGTCTTATCACTTGCATAGTGAAGCATCTGCCATAGCGTGGTATATTGATATGAGTGTGTATGCTAATGTAGGCACGTATGTACATATTACGATACATTTCAGTGACAGACTCCTACAATAAATAAATCAGATCTCTTATGTCGACATACAATTTCCTTACAAAATTCAATTACTAATTGAATGTGAAAAAGAAGAAGACATACATATACATATGTACATACAATATATAAACACACTTATCCTCCGCCTCCACAAATGATTTCGCTGTGTGTAAATGATTGCGAAATCAGTCTGGCTGGAGTGCGTTTTGATGCCAACGTAACATATTCTTCCGTTTCTATGAGTCCTATAGGACATAGTATATATACTCTTATTTGTTTCTGTGTGTGTGTCTCTGACTAATTTCATCTCTAGTCACCAATATCATCATCATCACCACCACGGGAGTTGTCAAGTATCACTTGACAACTAATCGTATGCAAATTTTTGCTTCTCCGAAGACTTTATTTAATTTGGAGCTTCTTGTACAAAATCCAATGTTCATCAATTTGTACCGTTGCTATTTTCCTGTAGTATATATTTTGCTATCGCTCTCTAATGCGTTTTGTTAGACGTCAGCAGATGGTTTTTTTATCTTGAAGTCTTTGTCATGTTTTCGTTGACATTTGAGTTATTTTCATTACTTTGAAAATCTGTATAATTGCAAATATTCAGATTTAATTATGATTATTTTAATGAGATTTACAAATCACAGAGGAGAAAGCTTTCCAATATGTGTGGCACACAATAATCTATTTTGTGTTTTGTGGTAGAGATAGAAAAAATTTCGTACTTGTAATTACTTTATTATCATCAGGCCTTTAAAATACTTTATCCAGTAGAAAGGTAGTAAGTTAAGAATATGAAAATATTTTATTATTTACATATACATTATTTACATATGTATATAATGACATAGAAAATATAGAAAAAACAATCTTTATTTTTTCTTGTGAAACTTTGGCCCATCAGGTTAAACATTAACGAATAAAAAAAAATTGTTGAGCAAATATAATAATTTTTTTATTACAATTTTCGTGCAATTAATTTTTCCGGCACATAATGTTTTCAAAAACCAAAAAACTCTGCAAAAAAGAGTTAATATTACCGCAATGATTTGAGTCTAAGTTAGTCAGTCAATTTAGTCCATCAGTCATCAGTCTATCGAGGGCATACGAGTACGTACAGCAAGAAAACTTCTCAATTTGCTTTGCCTTTTGAGAGAATGTTGTTGTTGTCGATGCTGTTGTTGCCATATAATTTTCTAACACTGACAATATTTATGAATATAAAATTGATAAATTATGTAAAAAGACTTTTACGGAAGGAAAATAAAAAACGGGAACCATTAAAATTACTTTTCAGAAGTTACTATTAGGTGTGGCATATACCAGAAAAATGTCTATATGATGTCATTAATCAACATCTGCATTTGTTTAATACGACAACTCTCAAAGAAGAATAAGAAAGCGTTGCAAAAGGGCGGAAGCGAGTGGAAGCTCGTTTGAAAGGCTTAAAACCTTATGCGATATAATTTTCTAGTTCTATATTTTATAAAAAATTATGTTCTCCTCATTTATTTAAGAATATTAATCACGCGTCTTACAATATTAGCCCGTTCTAATACTCGTATGAAGTCACGTGTTATCCTCTTCGTTGTTATTATTTCATTACGCCATTTTGCTTTATACAAGAATGGCTTCGCTGTCAATCTGTTTGTGTGCCGTCTCTTTTTTTTAAGCCATGGCTAAATCCAGCATCAGGTAGAGTGTCGACATAATTACTCTACTCCTCTACGTCTTCAACGTAATGAGAATAAATTGCTTGAGCCACAAAGAAATTCAAAATTCTGATTGCAGGATATGATTAATATTTTTCTCCCACACTGCAGCTTTTTCCGGTTGCAAAGCAGGTATTTTTTGTATTGCGTTTTTCTTCATTTTTCATTTTTCCGCTCTACGTTTTCTTGGTCGTGCTTTGCTTCAAAATAAAGAAAAATGATTTTCTACTCGAAAGTGGTAAGAAATTTAAACATTTCGTCTCCGCTCGCGGTTTCTTGGTAGCGTTATTATTTTAAAATTTAAGTTGTCGCCCTTCACTCTGCCAAACGAGATCTCGTTTCTTTTATGATTAATTTAAATGGAGATGTACATTTTTTAAAGGATTTTGTTAAACACCTTTTAAAACCGAAAAATTTAAATTTTTTCATTATTAATAAATTCGTTGCACATTGCTTCGTTTATTGGCTGGTCGTTGTTGCTCGAAAACGAGGTACTAAAATAGATTACTGTTAAATTTTTATTGAAAAATATATGTTTATTAAAATGTAAACATTTTGGGTTCGAAGCTGCTGCCTGATACTGACATTTCGTTGATGTAGTATGACTATTCTTATATGTATCAATCTACTGATGAGGAGGATAACTTATTTATATAGTATAAAAAGTATATTTGACTTCCAATCATAAGGTCTATAATTAGTATAAATAATAATATTACTACTAACTTTATCTCTTCTAACTATAATAATTGCTATAGTTATAATAAAAGTGTCAACCATTCTATCAAAAAAAACATTAATAGATCGTGAAAAATGTTCACCATTTGAATGTGGTTTTGACCCTAAATCATCCTCTCGGATTCCATTCTCCTTACGATTTTTTCTTATTGCTATTATTTTTCTAATCTTCGACGTAGAAATCACATTAATCCTCCCTATAATTATAGTATTTAATTACAGAAATATATTATACTGAATTACTACCTCTCTTATTTTTATATTAATCCTTTTGTTTGGTTTATACCATGAATGAAATCAAGGAATACTAAATTGAGCAAAATAGGGATGTAGTTAACTATAACATTTGATTTGCACTCAAAAAGTATTGAACTCAATCTTCCTTAAATATGAAGTGATAAATTACAATTAGTTTCGACCTAATCTTAGGTTATAAAACCCTTATTTTTAATTGAAGCCAAAAAGAGGCATATCATTGTTAATGATATAACTGAATTAATTTCCAATTAAGGAAGTATGATGAACAAAAAAAAGCTGCTAACTTTTATTTTTAATGGTTAAACTCCATTTATACTTCTTATTAAATTTATTTATTGTTCCATTTTATATAGTTTAATAAAACATTACATTTTCAATGTAAAAATAAATGATTCATTTTATATACTAAAATTAGTTCACTAATATTAATTAAACATATTCAAAAATTTAAAATTTCCTTAATATCTTCAATATTATGCTCTATTTATAAGCTATTTGAATAAGAAACAACTAACAAAAAAAATTTGTACAACTAACAAAAACATTGTAAGAGATATTACCAGATTTTGCTATTTTTTCATTAATAACAGTACATTTTTTACAATCTAATATAATTTTTATAACCCGCTGGCAAAAGGGCGTTGCGCGAGGATGACACGGATCTCACCCTTCTGCAGCACTGTAACGCCCCATTGGCCGCTTCGTTTACAAACTTTTTAAAGCCAAGTTAATTTTATTTCGGTTTTTGTTTATTTTGTAAATTGTTGCACTTTCTCATATATACTCGTAGTAGTCGTTGTTGTTGTTGTTGTTAGTGTTGTGTATCGTTGTTGTATGAGTATATTTAAAATACCCGGCGTGCAAATATTCGCACATACTTTTTGGTGGCCGGCGCAGCGGGAATATATTTTTTATTATTTCAGCGTAGCATAAATTTTGTATGCACATTTTTTATGCGTGTTTGGTTTTTTATCTCCTCAGAACTACCCTGCGGTGCCAGATGTCGCCCTTATGCCGGGCAAAGTTTCACTTCTCTGGCAATCTCTTTGAGCGTTGGCATTTGTGCAGGATGTTAATTTTCTCGCTCTCTCTTGCTTCTCTCTCTCTCTTGCTTCTCTCTCTCTCTTGTTTCTCTCTTCCTTATTTTTTTTTGTGTGCAAATTGCTTTCGTAAGGTCAATATAAAGACTTTATAAAGACCTCTTCTAAAATGTAGAAGAGGATATTGTTGTAACTTCTCCGGATAACATGAAAATTCCAATAAAATCTTAACGCTAAAGAACCATGCGCCGCAACGATACCAAAGAATACTCGTAACAGTGAAAAATTTACAAAAATTAATAATGAACCGAAGCCCATTTTGTTGTCCATTTTCTCTTCAGAAAAAAAGTAAAGAATATTTTTTAAGTCTTCTAAAAAATAGATGGTAATAAATTTCTATTGAGATTAATTTTTAAACATTTTTTTGCTTTTACGTAAGAATTATACCGCTAAAATAAAAGCTGTTGTAATATTTTATGCAAAATTATGTGGTTTTCGTCTGGTTCATCCGCATAGCCCAAACATGGCACCCCACGGAATACCGCCGACCCAATGCACAAAGTCAACCCATGTTACCATCAAGAATGGCATAATTTTCAAAAGCATAAATGAAGACTTACACTGATTCTGCGTAAATCCGAGGACTTAAGACTAAAAACAATTGTCAGCTTAATGTAAATACACGGTAAAGCTCTGTCACTGTATTGCCGCCCACTCTACGGCTACAGCATCACCCACCATCACCCTCCTCGCTTGGGTGATCGCTTGCCCCAATTCGGTGTCCTTTGACCCACAACAAAAGATGTCTTTTGAAAGGCAGCAGCTCTAAGAACGAAAAACAAGTAAACAAACTGGGACGAGGACCATCTGAATGCGAAATGAGCAATTCTTGTAACGGTGTCCCTTTTTCCTCACGTAAAGTCCTTTCACTTTAAACTGCAATATTATTTGTTTAGTAGAAAGCAGGATACAAAAATAATAAAATAACAAAAGATAAATTAATTTTCGCTTAAAAAAGTGTTATTTTGAAGTTTTATAAAAGGAAACAACAATAATTAGACGAAACAGCGAATTTTAATACTGTTTAATACTGTTTCCAACTGATGGAGAAGAGATAAAATATATATTCTTTGAGCGCCTTCGGAAATTTTGTTCAAAGAATTATTATCCAACTTTTTAATTATAGTACTTCAGAGTATGATCATTTAATGTGTATGCAACAATTTATGCATACAAACATGAACGGCGACAATAATGGACAACGGACTACAACAACGATATGGCAATAATTGTGTTATAATAAAGTTAACCGAAACTCGACCAATGACAGCGATAAAGATAAAGAATGACAATGAGAATGAATGAATGAAGCTTTAAAAATAATAAGTATCCGATTTATTTTTTCAGTTTTCTTTTGAAAAGGCCCATTGAGGCGGGGCTTGAGCACCAAATGATTAATACGCAATTGGTTTTAATGCAATTTTTATTGCCTTTTTGCAACGAGCGATGAAGGAGCGCACTAATGAATCAACCGCAGATGGCTGAGGGTCGGAGGAGAGAGAGAGTTGTGGTAAGTACTGCTACCAGCTGTTTTTCCCATTTTAATAATAATGTTGGCTTCTGAAAAAGGAAAAATATGAGACGAAAAAGGGTAGTAGTTCTTTATGAAGTACGTACTCATGCGAATACCAATTTCCAATAAAATTATTTTCGTTTCGGTTATTATCTGTCTTCAACATCACCGGTAATGGTAACCATGCCACTCGTTAATGTTGCCGGTCTGGTTATTGTTTTTAATTTAAGAAAAAAACAAGTGAATTATAAAATATAAACTGCTGTTGTCGTCATGTTCATGCGATTTTGCAATTCAATGCAAACTCAATTAAACGGAAAATACTGTAGGAAATCGAAGGAAATGATTTTCCTGTCAAAGAATGGCATTTGCATCAGGATCACCATCGTCATTATCATCTCCGTTGCGACCATTTTCATTTTGTGCGCTGTGAAATGACAGTCGCATCGCTTTCGCTGCAGAATGGCGCTTCCGGCTTTGTTATCTTTGACTAACTCTGATGCCATTCTTCCATCCATTCATCATCATTTTACATGAGTATGCCCCTCTTTGACGTTTGTGACTGTTAGTGGCCTTCTCTCTGCGTCTGTCCCTCTCCAACTGTCTCTCTCTCTCTCCGTGTGTTAACATTGACATTTATCACTTTTATTTATGGCTACAAATTTATCAATATCCGGTTTGTTTGCCATTACAATTTGCGGCATGTGTGAGTGTGAGTGTGTGAGAATGTGAGGAAAGGCGAAAATTGTGTATTTACTGCGGCTTATTTTAACCGCAGTCATTTTTCGCGTACTCAATAACTGTTTTTGTAATAATGCCTACACTTCGATACATTAACATTTTCATATTCATTCTCCGCGCCGCTTTGCTAGAGTGAGTGTTGCGCTGTAGGTTCCTTTGAATGTGCTTTGGACTAACATCTGATAATAACTCTTTGATTTTTATAATCTTGACACTCTATTATATTTTTTAAAGCTGAACTATTTTGCTTCTCAACTTCTATATTCTTACAAGTTTTTGGTAACTTCTCCTTTCATTTCAGTTTCTGAAAATGATTTATTTTTCATTTAAATTATTTACACTTTTCATTTTGATTATTTCAAATTATTAATTTCTACGTTATTAGTTCTAAGTTATATCATAGTAGACCTGGCGCTTTGAAAACAACTCAAAATTACCGAACAGTGCTCTGAACACATTAAAACAGGAGTTAAATCTACTGCTGTGCAGAAGGAAGAAGTTATTAACAGCCGCTAACAGCACCGCAAAATAAATAATACACTTTTCAACTCCAGCAAGAAGCATTTTTATAAGCCACCACGTTCGGAAACCTACATAGTGGACCCATCTAAATATACTCCCTCAACGTACGTAATTAGGTCCTTTTTTCCCCAAGAATTTTATTTATACCATAGTAGCTAGTAGCTTCTTGTGGAAGTCTTCTGTGGAATCTTACTGAAGTCTTTCTGTGGTCCGCTTTGGGCGAAAGTAACTGCTCGATGGCTTACTATCTCCACGTCGTCAAGGATAACTTAATGTGGTAACAACGAGCACCGACACATAACTCAAGGATATCTAAACTTATTAGCTGAATTCCATTTTGCTACATCGTCGGCTTCAGTCTCTTCCTGCTCTTCATTTAGCTGCGAGCAATAATTAGCATTTATGAATATTTCATGCGGAACGGAAGTGGCTCAACGTAAAAGTCGTTTTCGAACAACAAAGACCGGAAGGTAGTTGAGTGAAGTTGGTTGGAGTTTATTGAAGCACTCTATGAAGAGTAGAACGATTCTGAAAACGGAACAATCGGTCAAACAAAAAAGGAAGGGGTTGGCAAAAATGGAAAACGGAAAAGGAGAATGAAATTGTGGGAATTCGAAATTAAGCTAAGATAAGTTTACAAAAGGTACGTACATACTTGTATAGAAACGGCAACAATGTGTTCGCGAAAGGAATGCCACCCATCGCAGCAGCGTCTTATTAAGATCGTTTCTGATATCTAGGAAAAAATTGTTTTAATGCTCGTTTTTGCCACGCTCGAAAGTTCATGAGTACACTTATATGTACCTCGCTATACGGCCGCTCTTTATACGGCATTTCGCTATAACGGCTTTTTCTAATTATGACAATTTTTCGATATACGGCCCATAATGCTTAGTTATATTCGTTATTTTAATATTTTTTATTCTCAATTCGGACCTGACTTCTTTAATTCTTTCTCAAGATTTTCTCTTACAGCCGCATAGCTTTTTCCAGTACCCCGCATTTTTGTTTTTCAATTATTTTTAAAAAGATTTAATTAAGGTTGTTTTAATTTTAGAGGTGCGTGATTTTCCGTTTTATTTAGTTAACATCTTTCTTTGCTTTGATTTTAAGAGAGTTCGGCACAACCATTTACGTGATATTTGTCATAATTGACGTTATTCGCAACAAAATTGTCATTGTCTTTGCAGTTATTAATAATCGTATAAAATGCACTTTTTGGTGTAGTGTTATTGTCGTTGACAAATGCAATTTCCCATTTTGACGACCGCAACTAAAATTAAGTGCTTCCGCTATGAAATATTTGCTAATTATCAATTAGTGCAGAATTGTACTTAGATCTGTTGAAATTGCTAATTAATATTTATTCATATACTCTTACAAGTAGACCATTGCCTCGCTCTGCTTCGCCTTCCAGCTTTTACCATCAACCAGCCCAGACATGAGTGTGTCTGTGTCATACATACACACACGTATACATATATTGCTTGTACTGCGTAACTTGGTCTCCTTTATATTATCAGTTATTGGCGATGGCTTCGTTTAGCTTTGGGTTATTGTCGATTACTGGTTCCGGTTCTCGATTGTTGTCGCGCTCGTCATTGTTGTTGCTGTTGTTGTTGTTGTTGTTGTTGTTGTTGCTGCTGTTGCAGTTATTGTATTCTGTATGAGTGACGTTTTTGCAATCATTCGAATCTGCACAGATGGCCATTCAAGGCCCTTAGCAAAAAGGTAGTCGAGACGTTGTGTTTTTAGAAACGATTTTTAGTACTTTTTCGTTAGCTGCAATGATATTGCAGCAATAATCGCAGACGGAAAAACTCTTACTTTTTCGTCATTTAAGCTTTCAAAAAAATACATCATACACTGTGTTTTTTTTTGAAAATTGGACAGAAAAACTACTTTGCTACTTTTTTGTGGCCTGAACGTTGTATCGGAAGCTCGAAAGAATCAGAAGCATATATTCTTATTATATTTTTTAGATCCGAAAGCACGGAAGGTCTGCTGGTCGACATATAACAAATTCATCCTCGAAATATGTCATATATAAACTTTATCTCTTGCTCTTTATCGAAATTGCGCAAATATCCAACGTGGCTTCCATTCAGTCCTATGGATTGATAATGATACTGACAACGCTAAAATAAAATCAAAATACGATACTCTATGTACTCAATTTTTAATTTCAAAATTTGAATCTAACTAATTTGTAAGCTATTTGTTCCACTGCAGAGACAGTGTGGAAAAATCTTGATGGGACATTGTCGATATTTCTGGTTTATCGCTGGCAAGAGAAGCAATAATAAAACACCAATTACAGGAATTATATGTATTCGCACCAACAACAACAAGTCATATCTAATACTTGTAGCTTATGCCTGCAAAGGAGTAACCAGTCGTCAGAAATTAAATCTCCTTCCAAGCTGTCTGTCCCTCAAGCGTGTTTTTTTGTCCACTTCTACACTTTGTGTCTGCTATTGCGAAAGGTACTGAAGGGGATGTGAAGGGTGTTGCTCGAATGTTGCTGCATGTTAATGAATAAATTAAAAGTAATTTAAACGGCACAAACAGCAATCGATGGCAAGGAAAGTGCTAAACTAGCAGCAGGAGCAGCCCCATCCGAATGGTGACATTAAAGACAGTTACAACAACAGCAAAAACAACAACGAGGTAAGAATAACAATGACATCACCACACACACACATAGAGTCATTACAGACGCATGCAGAGCAAAGACTCATGCAGCACAACGACAGCCAAATTTGGCAAACACATTCCTGCCGGATGGGATTATTTTAATTGGATGGTTGGAGCCTTGTCCACTGCATATCATGAAGAATGGAAGTAAACAACAACAACAACAACAAAAGTGAAAGCAACAATATGGCATAACGAAGTCAAATAGATCCAAGCGAAAGACCACACAACGCACTGACCGTATCGGATGCGCTGGAATGGACAGAAGAAATGTAGACAAGTTAGGTGCTTAGCTCATTCTACACAGATTGCACATATTGGTTTCATTGGCTGCAGAACCAGGTCTCTGCAACGTAAAGCCTTTCTGCAATTTGGCAAATATCGGCATGATTTTGGGACACACTTCTCCTTTTCTCAGACATACACAGGAAGGGCCTACAGTCAACTGTTGTGCTTAACCGAGACACTTCATGGTGGCCGAGTGTCCGAGAAATAATTAGAGCAACCGCAGGTTTTCGAAACATTGGTCAGGTCGACACTTCGGTTCAACCACCAACGTAGACCATTTCTCCTGACTGATCTTTTCTCGAAAATTCTGCCAAATTGCCTTTTTTTTTTGTTTGAACCATTTGTTATTTGCTAAAAGCAGAAATAAAGTGATGGTCCGAACGAGTCATTGCCCCTTATCGACTTATATTCGAGTATATGGGTGGACTACTTCCTCAAGACTAACATTCTGAAATTTCAATAGCACTAAACCATGCTAACTCATGTTATAAATATTTGCCAAACCTGTTGACGGGTAGATTTCTTAGGAATGCTAAAGAAGATGAACGATGACTTCGAATGAAGAACTCGAAAAGTCCATAAAATCTTGACCATATTAGTTGGACGTCTTAAGTTATCTTATTTTTGATTCTTTATGGGTTTTCAAGGTACCGATAAGTACCACAATATTTTTCAGTGCCATTTGGCTTTACGAAGTATCTTAAATCATCGAGATTACTTCCAAGATTGTTTGCTAACTATTTGTTGCGGTATAAATAGTGTTTTGATTTAAAATAATTTATTGTGCAATAATGTTGAGAGAATGAATGATTATCCGTTTCGAAAAAATTTAAAAAGCTTCCTTCAAGTTCCAAAGAGAAAGCAGGATCCATTTAATTCAGCATCATTCCAAACAACTTTTCTCTAAATCATAGTGAAAGCTTTTATTTACAAACTTATAATATTTGAATTTAATTAAACGTTCTTTCAGCTTTACTAACTTTAGAAACTTTGGTTGTCCGCAATGAAACCAAACGAATGACCGTTCAAGCGGTCCAGCAAAATGTCGATTATTTCGTTCCAATGACCGAGCCTGGATTGACGTTCCCAAAACTTGTTCGACTGCTGCCAGCCGACAGTCGCTCGTTCACTTTGGCCCCAATCTTGTTCACCATTTGTGGCTACCTCAAGTCTTGCTCGCTCTACGAAAGCAGCCGGAATGTTGTTATGGTTAATGTATTTTTGGGGAAAGATGATGACAGTATGAGTACCTACACAGAGACGACGCTATGCGTCACCTACACCAGTCCAGGTCGTCGGTGTGGTAACACTGAATTCGAATTTAAATATTGAAGCAACGAATTTGATGCTGGGTCGATTTCGGGCTAAATAAAGAATGATAGAAATGACCGATTACGAACTTGAGGAGAAGAGTTGATGAAGGGCAAGAGAGAGAAAGAGGAAAAGAGACTCGAATTTGGTTGAGAATGAGAGCGAGGAGACGAAGTAGAATCTGAGAAGCAGACACCTATACATGCAGACAGACATAGAAAGATGTCGGGAATTTGGTGAAATGGAACTAAGTTCATCCACAGCTGAATACAAAAGCTGACAAGAGAAACCGAAGCAATTACCCGTCCCTTCCACCCACTTTCTCCTCCTTTCTAATATGAACTTACTTTTAATGCTTTCCCCTTTCTTTGCTTATTGATTCTTAGCCACAGAGACACTCTGCTCCAATTCGAATTTCATTCCCGATAAATACATTAAACTTCGCTCAGTGTCCGCCACATCGATTCATTCATTCGTTTTGATTCGAGACTATATCGACCGGAACCCCCAAGAAAATCGTGTTAATCACTAGCGCCATCACCAGCACGCCCCCACCCTCACTGTCACTGTCACCCTCACCGTCACACTCACACTCACCATCATCCTCATAATAGCATCCCAATATCCATTGCATAAGTGTTAAGATTTTGCGTATACTTAGAGGAATAGCGGCGATTATTTGAATATATTGGACGATACGATGCTTGCTGAGTCGAGTAGTTGCTTCCAGCTCAATTAGGACTAGAAGGCCAATAAAAATTAAATTTTTTAAAATAAAGATACCTGAATCATTTCATTTTCGAAGAGTATATAGGATTTAGCCGATTTTACATTTCAGAATTTGCGCCGGATTTAATGAAAACTGGTGGTATTCGCATTAAATCCTTAGTTATTCTTGTAATTATTGCCCGATTTTCATCACCAAAGCTAAATTACAGCTAAATGTTAGATCTATACAGCAATAATACCGCATCAAAATATTCCAACGCGTTTAAAAGTTATATTTTTGGCCGCTTCTTAAAAATTCAGCCACTGTGCGCCGGTCAGGAGTCCAAACTTTAGCAGCCATATTTCTAAAATTGAATCTGTACAAAAAAAGGTTTTTACTTTTCTGTCTATGGAATCTACGCTGAAATCCAACCGAGTCCTGAAGTCCTGAATAACTCTTAAGAAATACTCTCTTTAGTAAAAGTGTTTTTTCAACCTCTTTAGTATTCGGTAGCATTTAGCCATTAGTACTCAACAAACTTAAAACACACTTAATGAAGACACAAATGAGCGCTGCATTCATGACTTAACCTCATCCTACTGCTCGGGCAGTGCTAAAAACCACACAACCACCGCGATGACACGCTGCGGTTTTTGTTGCTCCAAATCTGACAAGCTGAAGCCAGGCGAATACAATGTAGCTCACTCCCAGCGGACGGCCCAGCTGTTTCGAGGTCCTTGATCGTCCATTAACAGGGCACCGCAAAGCTGGACGCTAATTGTAACCATAGAACTCTGTATGCTGTAGAGTAAGAGTGCGCGACAGTGGAACCCGTTTTGGGAGTTAAAATAAAATAAACAAAACGGACCCGAACCGAACAACATTAAAAATAGAAAAAATAAGAAGAAATCTAATTAAAACAAAATTATGATATGATCACACACAAATGCATTTCAACTTAAGCTGAAACTAATTTGGTTTGTTTTTTTTTTTAATAATAAAGAAAAAATGCTAGAATTATACTAGAAAATGTCAGAATTGAGGTTTTTAAAATCGTTTTTAAAACTGATTAATTTTTCTCATTGGGACTCTTAGAGTTTCTTGGGCTTTTCCTTAAAACATTCCGTAGTACGTTTTGAAGCTCGAATGCACACGAGACAAGAATGCACATTATTATCATTGCAAATATTAAATTAAATAGCAAAAAACACAATATCTTACAACATAATAGCAATAATAACAAATCGGTATTTAGTATATCATAATAATTTTTCACAAATTCAGTGAGAAATTTGTTTTACTCTCTAAAAGGGTGAAATTGAATGTGAGCAAGTCATGTAGATAAAAGAGATAAAAGGAAAAGTGTGCAGAAATCTCAGACTTCGTAGTTAGTGTCTTTTTTTTACACTGCAGACATCCTCGCAACTGCTAAATCCTCTTGAGCAGGAGTATGTTTGCCAGAGCATCGTCAGCAGTAACACTTCGTGGTCGGACCAGTCGGTCTTGGCAACCTGAGAGCATGTTATACGCGCATGCATTCTCCCTCTCCCTCTCCCTCTCCCTCTACCCCCGCAAGCATTTCCATATGACCCCAAAGCGTCTGTCACGTGTGTAGACAGTACTTTCTCGCTTTGTACCACGAGAACAAACCAAACGACAGCAACGTCTCCCGATAAAAAATTCACACCGAGATTCGTCCTTATGTTGACGCTTGTGTGTGCGCTTTGCAGTCGCGTGTCCGTGTCACATACAAAAATCCGTTCCTCCTTCGAACTGCCGCATCCCCGCCACCTCCAAGATAGCTCCACCAAGTCATCAGTTTTAACCCATTAAGTATGCAAAACCAAAAGGGTTCCTTTACCTCCTGCTTCTCTTCCTTGCTGGAGCCGCTCGATGTGATTGTGTTTCATCTCGAAATTTTTGTCTTGCCTTGCTTTTATTTTTTGTTGTTGCTGCTGTTGCTGCTGATACTCGTTCTGCTGCCGGTAGTTTTGCGGTTGCTACGAATTGGCATATCATAATTGCAGGATCGTGTCCTTTGAATCAACCCAGTGGTGGATTTTGATTGACTTTGTCATGAAAAATGCATGAAGTTTTAATGTCCAAAAAGTGTTGTTGTCAGTTTGCTTGCCATCGACGAACGAACATTTTCTTTCCTGTCCATGGACTTTTTTATATTTAAAATGAAAGTAAATTAAATAAAAATTTTCGATTTCACAAAGTAAAAGGACATCCATATCCTTCACGAGGCGTATATGCCTTTCTCATGGTATGGAAAGTTTCCGATGCTTACTGATGAATGGGTTGAACCAATGAACCAAGTGATATCTTTAGTATTGGGTTGGATGACCGAAGGAGAGCTGCAAAAGCCAAATGGATCGTATTTGCAGCGCCAGGAATGCCATTTTTGGCAGGCAGTATACCCTGATATCGGGGTAGTTCCGCATAATTTTTCAGAACAGTTTCCTGTAAAAATGAAGGTGGAAATTTGCGAAAAGTGAATCCATTCAAATCGATTTATCTTCAAATCTTGCTTTAGGGTTCTCAAGTCCTTCGGTTTTTAAAATTAATGCTGATTAAATTAATGATGAGAACGAAAAAAGACACTCAAGATGGCACATCGCCGAAACCGGTTTGTCTCCAAACCAAAATTGACAAAAGATGACGGAAATTCGTTCCAAAACTCATCGATAAAATTACTTACCACGGTAAGTTAATGAGGCTGCAGGACACTGTATGAATTTTAAAGTCAAAATATAAAAACTTTGAGGGACTGCATGAAAAAGTGTGGAGGGCCGCGTGCTCATCCAAATCTTCGAAAGCAAACATTTCACTAAAATTCATTTAATTTCTCCATTTTTTTTATTATTTTGATTCGTAATGTTCGAGCATTGTTCGAGCACAAGCTGCTGGAGTTGTACAACACAGAACACAAAACATTCATAGACACACAAGCAAACTCGTTTCAGAGGGTGCTTTTAGTGCTGCTTTCGGGTGCAATTTCTGCCTCAACACTTACGCAATGGTCGTAGTGAGCAACAGTGAAAATTAAGTGCAGAAAAATCTAAGAAAAGTAGTTGCGAAATATAATTGCGGCTCTTGAGAGCAGCTTATGTTGCGGCACGCCATTATCTTGCATGTCGCCACCAACAAACAAAAACAAATACGGATGAAGGTACTCCTACACACACACAGCCACACACATATAATTACATCTACACTATCGCGACTGTAGATTTTTAACAACTGCACTTAAGATTGCTAGAAACGCACGCTCTCAAGTGTAAAGACTTTGTACGCTCCTGTATGGCTCCTGTATGGCTACCAATTATGGGACCATTTGTGTCATTTTTATTTTCCATTTTTATTGTTTTTGTTCGTCGCCGATGTCTGGTTCTCCTGACTCCGGGATTACGGTTAAAGCTAATTAAATTAAATATTATCAAGCAGATATCAAGCCATTATCAAAACACATTACAGCAGCGCTTCTCTACGTAAGGAAGCGATAATACTAAAAAGGTTGGGTATAATTAGTATAAATTAGCGATTTATTACTGAAAGTAAAGCAAAAAACATTCTTCTTTTATAGTTTTTTAGGTTTTTTAAACTATGTTTTATAGTTTTTTTTTAAATGAGCAATTTATTAACAAAAGAATTTATATGTATGTATATAATTTCAGTAATATGACAACTTAATTTCGGCCTCCAGACGGGTGAGGTACATATATATCAAAAATTGGGCGAACTAATGAAGCATATAAAACATCAAAGTTTAGTAACATCGACGTCGTTAAATTCTTTTTATTCTCTTTATTTCGAGTACGCAATAAAAAAACATACATTTACCCAGAGATATATACTTTAAAGGATGTTTTCGTAGGAAAGGTTTAATATTAGAACCTCTATAACTCTACTACTTTAACCAACTCATCCTACTACTTCTCGTCAACTCATCCCAACCACTTTGGATCCTGTTTTCCGAAGTGCTGCCGCTTTATTTGTTGGCTTTTTCTGTCGAACCAACTTTGCGTTGTCTGAGCATTTACTTTTCGCAGTGCATTAGTATTGTCGCCACGGTTTCAGTTTTCCTTAAGTTTTAGAGTGTTTCTTTTGTTTCGACTTCCGAAAGTATTTCACACTAAATGTGTTTTCGGATCGTTCGCATTTGGAAGGTTTATTGTCATTATACAAACGTTACTCTGTATATGGAGCGTAAGTTCGGATCTTCTTGAGGACGGGGATGTCCTTAGGATTACGTGAAATTACTAATAAATTTACTATGATTTTCTAATTTTGTGTAACGTTGCCACAATTAAACATCCACGCCTTCTTTAATGTGTTACAAACAGAGGAAAAAAGTGAATATAACCTCATCTCTTCGGGTGAAGCGTATATAAACGTATAAATAAGATTTGTTGCTCGTGGTATAAGAAAACTACAATTATAATCGGGTAATACCATTACTATACCGCTATAATATATCTATTAAAATGTTGATTCAAGCTACTAAATATGATAAATTGATCAATAAATAGAAAAGTCAAATTGACAATACGTTTACAACAAAAGAAAACCTTCGAAAATGGTTTTGTTAAAGGCAAAAATTCTAAAGGATTGTAGTATGAAGGACTGTCATGTGTCGGAGTGCGTGTATGTGTTTGACTAAAAATTGCTATAGCAATGTACACATACATCCACCCATATAACTTCACATAAATACGTAGACAATTGCTTTGGAAGGTTATCAAAAGGATTGATAAAAAGCAATATGTTTGTTGGAAGAGGAAGCGTTTGTTGTTGGTGGCTGAGAAATAGCAAACATTTTCACTTTATAGACTATGAAGAAATGCCAAACATGTTAATCGTAAAAGCTAAAAAATGTCGCTTTTTCATTGTTGTCGATTTGCTGTAGTTTTTCGCTGTTGTTATGGCTATTGTTGTTGTAGTTGGCAGGCGTGCGAAAGCAGAACCGGATGCGGTTCTCATGTGAATACGTAATGGCGTGAAAACATACAGCCGAGAAGCCGGAGTCGTGGCAGCAACGAGACCTATTCTTGTTGTTACCGCAGCTGATTGCTTCGTCGCTTTGTCACCCTCGTCGTCAGCTACTGCGCTGTCACGTGCGCGTGCCTGTCGTTGGTTGTTGGTTGCTGAAAAGCCAGCTGTGCATGCGATTGTCTCTGTAGTTGCAGTTACAGTTGTCTGCGGCTGTTGTTGGTGTTGGCACATAATGATTCTGGGTCGTTCGTCTGCTGACTATTTGATGAAATAACTGCTGACAAGCGTGAATGTGACAATCGGAATTAACTCAGTTTACTGTTACTGCCGCCACGCTGTGATTTTATTTGATTCTTCGCAGCTTCTGATGCTGCGGTTGTTGTTTTCTCTTTTTTCTCTTTTGCGCTCGCGCGTATTTATGTCGAAAGTATTTTGAAAAGTTGTTTCCGATTAAATTGACGCCGGAAATTGTTAATATGCGCCAATTTGTGTTCGTTGTCAGTTATCGTTTGCATTTTTGTTGCGGATTGTTTTTATGTTTCGGTGGCAAACTTGTTGGAGGGCTCTGTTGGCTCGAAGCATCTTCCCGCTATTGCATTTTTGAGACTTTTTATAATTTACAAAATTCCGAAAAATGTCGTACATCAACATAAAATTGTAAGTATTTTTTTTTTGCCAACTCTCTTAATTATTTGCAAAACATTTTGCTCCGGGCTGCGACTAATTTTTCAAATATCTTCAACAAAGTCGAGATCGACAACGATGCTGATGACTGCAGTGACGATGACTATGATTGCGACTCTTCGTCATTGTTAAGGTAAATTTTGTTATTGCGTTACAAGCCATCTTCGCTGCCAGTCGTTTCATTTAATGCCATTATCACGCGCGCAGACTGGATTTAAGAAGCCTGTCGTCGGCTGGGCAAACGTTTGACGTTGCGTTTGAAAAGCGTCAGAAGGAAGGAACAACGAAGACACTGACAAAAATTGAAAAAGTTATGTAACGGTTTGGCTTTAATTCAATTTGTGAAGATGTCCCAAATATATTTTTCAACTTCACTTCGCTTCCACAATTGCTGTGTTGTTGTTTGCTGTGTTGTTTGTGTTGATATTTTTATTTGTCATTTGTTGGTGTTTTTGTCGTTGTTGCTTCTAAGACTGTTGTTTTAATTTCTTACTGCTCAGCTGCGATCTCTTTTGCTGTTTAGCATAAACTTTGATATCCGGGAAGTAGCAGAAGATTGTAACAAAAGTTTTAATATCTACAACAACAACAACAGAGACAATTGCAAAAACACTTACAAAGCCAATGAAAACAACAACGAGAACAATAAGAAAAATGACAACGTGCCCAGAACGTGGCAGCAGAAGAAAAGCTGGAAAACTGAGACGGCGAGGACAAAGAGTCAGAAGAGACTAACAAGAACATTTCAGCTGTTAAGTGAATAAAAACATTAGCGGGAGAGATGGCGAGAGAGACTGAAAGCAGTCACTCTGCTCAAAAAATGTTAATAAAAAGAGATATTTAAATTATTCATGGCAAACTAACTTGTTTATTATTTGTTTCACGGTAATGCGCCAGAATGCATTTTTTTTTTTTTTAATTTTTTCATCTCTCTATCTTTCTCCATCTATCTCTCTTCTTATACAATCTTAGACCATAAGCCGTTTTGCAACACATTTCCGTCTTCATCGCATTGAATAAAATAAGGGTCCTCCGTTATGTGAGAAATGACATCTTCGTCCTGCTTTTGTAAAGAATAAATATCCGCGAGATCTCTGCATGTAAACGTAGGCCATTGATTGAACAATATTAAAGAGTCTACATATTTGTATCCATAAAAGTTTCTTATCCAAAACTATCCGGTAATTTTTTATTTAAACCTTTTTATCAATTTTTCGTTTTTGAATTATTTTTTCATTAATGAAGGCCCCGGAATTTCATCGATATTACCCCGGAATCTATTTTTTTGAGGACTCCGAAACAATGCTCGACGACGTTACGCGCTCTACACAGCTTCGTGTTGTATGCACGCTCATGGCGATGCAGGCATTGCCGGTATTTTGTCATCGTTTACGAGACAAATTTAAACCCTGAATCCTCTGAACTTATTATGATGAAATTAGTACGTAGTAAGTAAAAATGTATGAGTAGGATCTTACCCAGCATCCAAGAATTTTGTTGGCTTAGGTGCCATGGTGACTGCCTGGTGACTTTGATTTAATATAGGGGCCGTCCACACAACCTATGATTCCAGGAAATTCAAATTTGCAATAAAACTTCTTTTTTATTGCAGCTTTTTTCATCCGCCGACATCTCAATTTGGACCCACTTTGGGCCCAAAACTGTATCCCAAATAATTCTGGATACAATTTAAATATAAAATACATGCAAACCATACTATCTTGATTAATGTAGGCCTGTGTCTATGGAAATCCTCGTTTTTATTGTTAATTTTAAACTTTAATGAAAATGTCAACGAAGGAAAATTAATCAACCTGCTTCCTTCACACATGCGACACTTGTAGCGGCTGCTGCTGCTGCTGCTGCTAACTCCGTTCACCGCTTTGTCCCACCTTTTTCTTCTTCCCAACACTATTATCCACATTAACCCTTCACCCTTCACATTCACCCTTCACCCTTCATCCGAACCGATCGACTGACAAAACCTCCTCCTTCACTATCGAGACCGCAACACGTTCACGTTGGCAAAGCCGCAAGAAACAAGAGCTCAGAATGATGAATACAAGAGATGGTTGCTGTGAACGGGGTTGTTGCAGGCACGTTGTTGGCAGGCAGAGCGAGGCTGTCTAGGATGAGGAGCTGGAGGAGAATTACAACGAACGTTCTCTGCGTTGATGGCGACATCAGGGACAATGCTTGCTAATTTTTGAAGTTATTATTGTTGCAGTGGAGTTGTTGTTACACCATGTAGAAAACCCAGCGGTTCTCTGAGACGCTATTCCGATGTACCAACAACAACAATTGCCGTGACTTCGATCAACTCGCGCCAAATCGCGCGAATAAACACTGAAAGCGACTGCTGTACTGCTGAGGCGAAGACACAGCGAAAACCGCAGGCAAACTGTGCATAAATTGTCTGTTGTTGATTGAAAGTGTTAAGATTGATGAAGACGCGAGACAAGTTCGTGGCGGCAAAACTTTCGGATGAATGGAATATAAGAAAAAAAAAAAGGAAAATGGTAAATAGTAAATTTACTAATCAAAGGTTATACGTGTTCACCTAACAATTAAATGCGATGTTGTGTTATTGCTTCGTTAATCCTTATTTTTGTTAAACTTGCACTAAACTATATAATGCATAGATTGATATTATAGGATTTGATTTTAAAATTGTCAGTTCAGTTATTCGCTAAAAATCATATAACTTTTGGGTGAACAATCGAAATCTTCAGCGCTTTCTTAACCCATTTCCCGCCAGGTGGTAAGAATTCTTACCAGAGAAGTAAAAAGATATACAGAATGACCTAAATTCTATTTATTCTATTTTTTTGCACATTTGGGTTGCCTATATATTTAAGAATCCATCAAATAAAAACTTTCATAAAAATTTCTTAGTTTTTGTCTTGATTTTTTCATTTGCTCCTAATATGAAAAAAATTGAACTTCAAAAACACAGCAAAAGATTTATAAACATATTTAATTGTTATCTAAAAGTTTATAAAACTCTAGGTAACACTTCTATCTATCATTACATATATCCATTATGCATTATATTCTTACTTATGTGCGCTAGATTTATGTTTGAACTTTAGTGGTAGGAATTCTTACCATTGGCGAAAAGCAGAAACAAGTTTCATACTTACTGTTTTCGAATTTTATCTTAGAATGAATTTAAATTGCATGTGAAGGGTGTTGAACAAGTTTCAACGTGTTCATTTATTGAGTATCGCTTGTGTAAGAAAAATCGGAAAATTTTACGTTCATTATGGAGTGTCGCCTGTGCAAACAACATCGTTTTTGTAGTGTTATATATATATATAAAGTTAATTATATCTTCCACAAGAAAAATGTTTTTGAAGTGAGTACAATTATTTTGAAGAAAGTTAATTAATTTAATTTAAACAAAAAATTATTCAAATTTATAAGTTTTCAAGTTCCAGTTATTTCACGTTTCAAGTTATGACGGTATTAGAAAAGCAACTAAGATGGCAGATATACGTGCTTGGCTTGAGGAAGATATATCCGACGGAGATGAAAATATAATAAAAGAAAACGTAAACACGGTTGTTTATTTACCGCCACGAAAAGTTGATGAAATAAGTGACGAGGAGAACATTGATGATAATGTTATGCATGGCCCTGATATAAATCCAATGCTCGAAATAGCCGGCAAAGTTGAAGTGGAGTATTCGACATGCAATATAGCTGCACCTAGCACGAAGAATAAAATTGATAGCAAGTCGCAAGCAGAAACATCAGCTGGAATTTCGCACCAACCATCTTTTGGTCAACCGATGTGGTCGAAGATAAAAAGAAAGTTTTACCGAAATCAACATTTTAACAGCGAATTAATTAAACGAAATTTAGAATTACTTTCTGGACTAAGTACATAATTATCATTTCGTTCGTGTTATTGAACTTATTCAAATCATTTGTCATATTTATAGGTGGAAAGTCACCAATGGATTTTTTGCGATTGTTGTTTGATAATGATGTTACCAGTTTGATAGTACAACAAACGAATTTGTATGCACATCAAAATAATGTAGCCAATGGTGTTTGTGATAATGTACTGATAACAAGATTCATTGGTTTCCTTTTACTCACTCGGTATCATACAGTGCCACAGGTAGAGTCATATTTGAACAACGGATATGATTTAGGTGTGCTAATTGTAAAGGAAGTCCTTACGCGAGCACAGTATCGAAATATAAAAAGTATATACACCTCACCGATAATACTAAACTTGATGCTAACGATCGTTTCGCGAAATTATCACCGTTGCTAAGTTTATTGAACATGAAATTCATGCAGTTCGGAATATTCAGCGAATTCCTTTCGATTGATGAACAAATGGTGCCATATTTCCAGCAAAAATAATATTCCTCGTCGTTGTGCTCATTGCCATACCCATACCCCATTTATATGCATAAAATGCAAAGTACATTTGCACCCAAAATGTTTTATACAATACAGTAAACATAAATAATTATAATTACAATAGCTACTTTAACCTTATTTTCTGAAATAAACAGTTATATGATCAAATCTCATTTAATTTGTCAATAATTTAATTTCTACATTAAATCACTGTTTCATTTTATTTACATATACATATTACGCCACTGGTAAGAATTCTTACCACCCATTTCCTGGAAAACTAAAACTTCGAGAAACATAAAAATTTGCTAAAATCATATTGAAGCATTAAATATTATGCACACAAATTTTCAGTAAGCTATGTCTAGTATTTCTGATACCGGCGGTAAATGGGTTAAAGACGAAAGCTCTTCTGAAAATTTATATGCGGACCGCCTCACTGAAATTGCGTTCAAAAAACGGAAGATGGTTCATCAAGGTTCGTCAAGGTACAATAAATTTTTCACAGTGCTATTGCGGAACTTTTTGGTTCTTGGGTTGAATTTTTACAGTTCGGCGCTGAAAACGAAATAAACTTTATGTTTTGTTATTTTCGCTGGCAATCAATTTTCTTACAAGACTCAATGGCTTCGTGCATGCCATCAACGCGCCATGACAAAAGCAATACCGTTCTGGCAACTGACAAAACATCGGACCGACCCCGAGCCCGGTTTTCTCGCATTTCGAGGGTGCTATTTCCTTTTAATGTTTTTATTTTTGTTATGACTCGCGGGCACTTCAATAAAATATTCGAATGACGCCGCTGTCCATTGCCAAGTGCCAGATGTGCCGCTGCAGCTTTTCAGTGCCTCCGATGTTTTAGTGCGTGCCGCTCCATCAGTTACCGAGATGGCTGCCAAAAACGTTTTACAGCGGTCGTAAGTACTGAAGGAATTTGTTTGCTGTAAAAGCGACGAGTTGTTCCAGCATCAACAACGGCAACAATCTAGTCACCGATACGATTGGCTGCAATTTATTAGCGCCATAGTAGGAGATCTCGGAAACATTGCAAGCGCTCAGGTACTCGCGTGATTGTGAATGTGCCACGCACCATGCTTGCATGAAGGACTGGATGGATGTCTGTTGGTTGAATGAAGGGTGGAAGGAAGGAAGGAAGGAAGGAGGGAGTAAATGATGGCCCATATTTCTGCATGCCATCGAGGTTCGGTACTCTTCGCTCGTTGCTGCGTTGTTACGAATTTGATTGTTCGCTGTATCTCTGCAGCTTTAGCAAATCGGCAAATTTTATTGGATGCAGTGAAAATAAATACGGCATTAGTGTCTCTCCATTCATATAAAGTTAAACAATAAAGCTACATCGCAACAGGAAAAGTTATCGCACTGATCCGAATGCGTCAAACAAGAAAATTTGCAACAAAGTCGTTTCATGTTCATTTTTTTTTTAAATTTCCAATTTTTTGATAAATATTTAAATGAGTTTGAAATTTAAATGAATGAATAATGAATAATCAGTTTAGATTAATTTCGCTAACTTTGTTATGTATTTTTTTATTTATTTTTTGATTAATTTTATTTTTATTTATTTTTATTTTTTTTATTAATTTCTCTTCAGTAGACGTGCATCGAAAAACAACAAATAGAATGCTATACTCATCAAAATCACAAACATTCTCCTCGGTAACAGTAATAATCATAATAATAATAATCACAAAATTATTAAGATTATCATAATAAACGCATAATCATCACCACAGCACTAATTGAGCTTTAGAGACATGAGTTTATATAAATCAATCAACGGAAGAGAAACTGGCAGATTAGATTTCCAAAGAGTTGAAATGAAGTCACCAGACGATGGAGAGCTGATCGCGAGAGAATACAGACCTAAAAAATGTTGGCAAGTCTCTGTTAAACGAACTAAAAACTCTCTTCTGAATCTCCAAATATGTTTGATTAGCCGCGAATAAATGCCAATAAGACCACAATCGCCGCCAGACCACGCAGAAGTCGACGAACCCCAAACAAATCTCTCCGTGATGTCAATCACACTCGAAATTTATTGTACAAGCCTTTGTCAGCAGCCACCCTCTGACAATATCCTTTTTTAAACCTCAAGTGATTTATCACTCTTTCGCAAAAATTACAAACTTCAGCAAAATAGTAAGCATTAAAGTTTAGCCCTCCCGGCTCCCGGCCCTCCCGACTCCCGGCAAAAGTGCAACAAACTGTTTTCGTGATTCTGCTTTTCTTTAATTCTTTCTCTTTTTTGGCCCATGCAGCAGCATGAAAGCCGCAAAAATTGTAGACCGGCAATCAACAAATTCTGAAAAAATCGCGGGCATTTGGCAATCATTGTGCGCTGCAGTGACTTTCGATTGTGCTGCGATTGGCGACGCCGAACAAAGAGAGTGCCCGCGTTTTGTTGCCAACTATTTTAGGCGAGCTTGAATAAATTTAGCATTTGTGCGGTTGCTTTTTGCATGCGCGTGCCGCGGTTTTTGTAGTCTTTGTTTGCGGCGGTATATTTTTTGCAATTGTAATCGAAGGGCACTTTTGTGAATCCTTCCCTTTTGTTCCTTTCCGTAAAAACCATGGAAATGGTTGAAGTGGTGCTGAGGAGAGTGCGCTGTCAATGGCGTTGTTTAAGTGTCGGTGCGTTTGTGTGTGGGCGCGTAGATCGGATACAAAAAAGAGAAGGAAAAACAATTTGTTGTAACCACGAATGCAATAAATTAAGAGGAACATTTATTTTAACGAGTCAAAGGTTAAATGAAAATGTTCACCTATTATTGGATTTAAGCTGAAAGGAAAGATTTGATTGTACGATATTATTTAAAATTTTACAATATACATATTTTATGTATACATATATTTTTTATTTATATGTAATAAAAATAATAAATTCTTTATTTATTTATTTATAAATTTAATTTTTTTTAATTTTTTTTAAAATTTTAAATTTTTTAAAATTTTAATTTTAAATTTTAAATTTAATTTTTAAATTTTTAATTAATTTTAAATTTTAATTTTTAATTTTTTTTTTAAATTTTAAATTTTAAAAATTTTAAATTTTTTATTTTATTTATTTTATATATATTCTTTATTTATATTTCAAACAATATTTAAAACTATAAAAGCGAAAAAATTTAAAATAAACGCATTTAAATAAAACGTCACACTTTTTAGATTGGGACGATTCTTGGAATCGGAATCGTTTAATCGGAAGTATCGACACAGGTATCGGAATCGTAGATTATAAAATGCAATGTTATGTATGTACCTAAATTTTATTTTATTTTTGAACGTTTTATCTCATTTCTCATACTCTTCAATGATAAGTTGATGTTAATATGAATTAAATTTACTAAATAAAGCTATTCCCATAAATCTACTGTGTTCATAAAATAGAAATGTGCTTCACATACTAATTAAAATTTCTGAAAAATTCGAATTTAACTCATTTGAGAAATCGGAATCGTATCGGAATCGGAATTTTTAAGTCAGCGTCGCGATTCGTATCAAAATCGTTAAACAATTTTAGGATCGTCTTATCACTTTAGCACCGTCCCAGTACTCACACACATGCAAACACTCAGGCGCATTCAAAATGCATCCTCTGAAGCAGCACTTCCGTTTCCGCTTGTTTGCGTTCGGTTTACTTTTGATGAGTTTTTGAATATTCTAAAAAGCCAGAAAAGTATACAGCTGTTATTGTATAAATATCACAAAAAGAGATGAAAACAAGCGCGATGAAAAAATTTCAAATTTAAAAAAAAAGATTTTGTTAGCTCTATGTGGAATATACGTATTTATATGAGCCGGAATTGAACTGTATGAGTTTGTGTGCATTTACGCTGACTCAGTGCGACAAAAACGCAACTAGCGTAAAAAATTCGCCGGAAAAACTCGTGAGACGAATAAACAATTAAGAGTAAAGAAATCAAAAGTTGTACGAAAATAAGAACAATAGAAACGACCCCTTGTTGTTGTGTTTGAGTAAAAGTGCAACCAATGGAGCGACGTCAGCTACTCTAAAAAATATTAATACTAGTAGATATTGCTGCCATTTGCTTTTCCGGAGTATCAGACGGTGTGACATACCAATGAACACAACATATGATATATAACATTCATTCAATTTTATGAATTGTCCTGCCTCATCCTCTTTTATCCTCTTTCTGCCTTGAAAGATGAGTTGAACCGCTTCATCTCTAGAATCGAGAAAAGGTGTACGTACGTAGTGAGTATCGCTATAAGGAAACAAAATCGCGTTGAACTTATAAAATGCATCTTTTCGCCTTCGAAATCCATTTTAGTTGCTCCGATCCGGTTCCGACTGGAAGCGCTAGGGCAATTCCCCGATTCGGAATCAGTGCCAAAATGATCTATATAAAATGGTAATCGTATGCCTGACTCTGATGGCAAAACTCTGTTAATTCGTCTAACTGAAAATATGTTTTTATAATTCGTCTTTTGAAAAAGTAATGTTTTAAGCAGTTTTATTTACGAACTAGTCCGCCTGCAGTGGCTCTCACGAAGAGATCCCTGAATAAAACATACGCAATCGATAACAAATTCTGTGTTGCCGCAATGATGTCAGTTTGTAGAAATCTCCACATTTTATGAATCTTTTTGCAGACTTGTTCGCCTCACTTTCTGCCTCTTTTCCTTTCCTTTTCCTTTCCTTCTCCTATTCTTCTTCTTCTCCGCCTTACTCCTCCTCTATTTCTGTACTATCACCAGCACCACTGAGAACCCGAAAAATACTCTGCCGTTGATATCTTTTGCGTCGACGCCGCTCAACGCTGTTTATGCAAGCAACTGCACGGAAAAAATGGAGCGTGTACTTCCGCGGTCCACAAACTTGTTTGCCTCGTAGACCAAGTGCCCTTTTGTGTGTTTGAGATGACCCCCATGCTTTCGTAATATTAAGTTTAATGTACAATTAAACACACAATTTTAATGCACAGTAAAAATTTCAATACAAAAAATATATTTTATAACGATAAACTTTTTAATAAAAATAAGACAAAATGCTGTTTCTATTAACCGTAGCCACATGTTGGGGTCGTTTTCGACCAATTTTGAAATTTTAGTTGCCACAATTCTGCCATAAAAAAAATTTAAATACGGCTCTCATGCACCCTTAATATTTTTTCACTGACGTGGACCTCTTGCAGGACAGAATCGTCCCCGATTTTCGAGATTCTCGACCATTTTGGGAACGACTGGGGTACATTTGGCGAGAGAAATAAAATGTCGTGGTTGTTGCTGTTGGTGGTTCCTTTTTGCTTTGTTTGCTTTAAACTGTGTCTCGTTACGTTCATGCGGTTTATTGTGTCGTGCTGCCAATGTTGTTGGTAAGCACGCAATTCCAGCGCATCAAAGACGCAGTTGTTCGATGTTGCAGCCACGTTTCTTTCTATGCGTTGTGCTTCTTTTCCTTCTACGAGTATATCTTCGGCTTCTCTTTCGCCTCTCAAGAGTTCTTTGCACTGTGTCGTCAGTGGCTCTATGCTTCTTCCTTCTAGAAGTCTTTCGCTCCTGTGCCCGCCTACCCGGTAGTCGGTGTTAGTTGCCGTTTTTCGCTGTCGTCTGAACCATGAGTACTGTGAGAAGGTAATAAACTTTCGACTTCTAAGGCACAAGAAGTGCACTTCTAAGGGGCTCGGTTAGGAGCGGGCCCGAGGAACAAAATGCATGAATTACTGTCAAATTACAGCTAATGTAAATATCGCATGTATGAGTTCTCGTAAATTCTACTAAAAATATTTTGTCAGGAAGCTGAAGCTGGAGCTACAATATTCAGGTGCTTCTGCTGATGAAAGGAGGAAGCATTTCATTGCTGCGTTGCTCTTGCAAAGACTTGAGCCGCTGAATACTAATTTAAGTAGAGATTTTTTTAAGTTTAAAATTTTAAAATATGCTCATTTTGAAAATTAAATTAAACCATTTGTCAAAAACCAAAACTTGCCATAAACTACCAGAGAAAAAGAGAGCACTCACTCACTTTACTCAACTCTGCACACTTTTTACCACTTTGGAAAAATAAAATGTTCGAGATAATTTCATTTTCACAATTTGGCAGGTTCCTTGATTTAATTTGCAATAGTTTCAACACTTTGAGTACTTTGAAAAGCGGTCCAAAGTGTTTTGAAAGTGAACGAAATGATTTCTCGTTTCTGTTGGCGCTTTTGTTTTGTACGAGTATAACTTTTAGAATGTCACACTGAACGTCGTCGGGCATCTGGCTTCATACAACTTAATCTACGAAGTGATTTTAACAGAGCAGGCAGCTCTTAAACACCGGCAGAGCTTTGGCAAAATATCAGCGATATCAACACGTCTACACTGCACCCGAACAAACGCCAAAGACAACGAATATTATGCTCATTTATTGTTAATATGGACATGCAACAACAACCAACACATAAGCGACTGCTTCGGAATCCTCCCAACTACGTCGTCGTCGTATACGCGTATCGCCAACAAAATTTGCGCATAAGCTGCTGCTTCTATTGTTATTTCACATGGCAAGAACTATAACAACAACGACACGCAACACTTTTAAAATTGTTCATATATTTGAAGTGAAAACCGGTAGCCACCAACGAGGTCAGAAGCCAGTGTGAAGCCGCTGAAACTACTTTGCTGCAAGTGAAAAATGTGGGTACTCGCAAAGCGATAGCAGAGAGCAACATCCTTCGGTCAGTTGGACATCCATATGAGAGTGTTTGTCTGTATGCGTGAATGTGCACACTGCTTTTTATACCCTGCACCGGAAGGGATGAGGCTATATTCACTTTGTGCTTCCGTTTGTAACGCATTTAAGCCGGCGGCATGGCAGGTCTGTCTGTCTGTCTGTCTGTGAAAATCACGATTACGGGAGAACGAATAGAGCGAATATCGCCATGAAATATACCGGCACAAATATTCTTTGTCATCACAGGCTGTTTGGTATTGAAAATGAAGAAAATCAAAGCAGTGCCACACCTACTTCTTATAGCGAATATGAATTCATCCATGAGCATCATCATGAAATTCGACAGAAATATTCTCTTCCATTTAGAGCTCTCTTTTGGCGAAAATGGAAAAAACCAGTAATCAGTAAAAGTCCTTAAATTTTCTACTTGTGACCAATACTACTTCAGTTTTTTGCAACACTAGTTCCAAGCCTATTTCCGCTAAATTGCTAAATTGCTGTTAAATAGGATTTTACCAATTTCTTTTAGTTCTTTTATTTCGCAGACAATGCGATGTCATCAGCATACCCAATAAGCCTTTCTCTGCCGGCAATGACAGACGTAACACTCCATCATACACAATAATCCACAAAAGCAGACCTAGGAATGACCCCTGTGGCACGCCTAGGGTGACCAGATAGCTTCGAGAATCCCTGTCGGGATCATAAAGGAGAGTCCTTTCTGATAGATAGCTATTACTTACTGCTTTATTTACCTCCATTGCATACAGAAGAGTTCCTCCCGCCCGCCCACTGGCTTTGTTTTGTCCTGTTGAGGAACACATCGGTTGCATCAAGAGCAGCGGCAGCGGCAACAGCAACAGAGTTAAGTGTTGTTTAATTTGAACCCATTTTCAGCCAGATTGCTATCTGAATAATGTTGTGCGTGCTTTTACCGTCTGCGTCCGTTGTCTTGCTGCACCTGCCGCACCAGCCGCACCGGACGCCTTTGAAACATTGAAGATTGTGACAGTATTTTAAGCTCTTTATTAGAATTTAATGGCTTTGTTCGATCGCATTCGAAGTGGAAACTTTTTAATTAACTTGTTTTTTTCTGTTGTGTTGGACAATTTGAAGGATCTGCCGGCCATGTTGAAGCAGATTCTAGAATGGTTACAATAACGGTAATGATAATGGTATTAAAGTTTTCAGAGTTCCTAAAATGCACTGAAAAGTTACTATGATGGAAGGGCTTAGGGGCACAACAAATGTAAAATAAACATTTCTGGACATGGCTAAAGGTACATCACTGTTGGTTGCTTTAAAATTCTTTGAGTCTTATAGAAGTTATTTTAGGTTTGTGTTCATTGTTTGTCACCCATCAGAGCTTGAACTGAGCCAGTGACGCACACACATACTCACACACAATCTTAATCTCACTTCCTTCGTTCGGTCACGTTCGCATTTCCATCCAACGCTTATGACGCTGACGCCTGCACTCGGTTGTGTCATCGATAAAGCGCAATGGCAAAGCGTCCCGAAGCCACTGTGCGTTCGGTTCGTGCGGTTGGTGGTTGAGAATGTGTGTTTGTGAGTGTAAATGAGTACGTGACCAACATGCTGCTGCTGTGTCACTTTTGACGATAACATAGACGACCACTTACTGTGTGGCGGTCATTTAAAGCTTAAACGCACTTTAAAGTAACTTCGGTTTTATTAGAAAGTTGTAAACATACTCGTATGGTATATGGAAAGAGGACAAGAGAGTGACAGGGAGCGAGGAAACTTACTTCTGACGTCAGATTGTTTGGATATAAATCTTGTTTTATTTAACTTGAAAGAACCAAATCGCTTTACGCTTAACGTCCAGCTTTAAAGTATCCTTTCACTTTGAATTTGGATAGTGTTGAATTTTATCGCTGCTTTCCTTGCTTTTCGCTGCTCTCGCACTACAACAAAAGGCTTTAAGGCTTGTGTTAAATACGCAGGACTTCGAACAGGGCAAAGTGTAGCCAACCGACGTAATCTTATGGTGTTTTCGCATGCTTTTCTTCTTAGTCCGCTTTGACCCAATTATTCAAAATAGGAGGATAAGAAAAGAAAAGTAAGAAAACTTCGAAAAGAAGATAAATTGTTGAAATATTTCACAGTTTTTGAATTCTCTTAATTTTCCGTACGGATGAAGCGTGTAAAGACTTCTTGTAGATCCCTTTTACGTCAATCCATCCCTCATCAAATGTTAAAGAAATGTCAGCGAAAGGAAAGATGATGCTACTGAGGGATGGTTTACCCCGATAAATTTTAGGTTTCGGAATCAGAAGTTACGCGGTATACCCCGTGTTTTACAAAACTAATGCAAAGTATTCTTTCCTTAAGTATTTTGTTTCATCTCAACTTACCTGAGCTTCCATCAACACGATCCCTCCATTCTCAGTCATCCTCCTCCAAAATAAGTTGCATGATACGCGATGTTTATCAGCCGGGTCATGCTACCTTCCCGATTCGACCAATCACAGCGATTCGCCGTCACCTCCAACGACCCGCCAACATTTACTTCGCAGATCTATCCTTCCTTTCTCGGCAGTGGCGAAATTTTATCTTTTCACGAGTAGCAAACGCCTTGTAAAATTTCGTAATTTGTTGGAATAACTTCCGCTTTAAAAAGCAAACTCCAAAGCCCGGACTAGCCCGGACCAGCCCAAGCCAAGCAAGTACAAGAAGATGCTGCCACGGCGCCACACCGATTTCAGCACCGATTATCGAAACTTTTAATAAACGGTGTGTTAAAAGTTAGTTAAGTTGCGGTTGCGGACGCAATCTTTGCTGTATCTCGATGAGGTCTAGAACGCATTTCCGTTAGTGGTTACGCAGAGGTTTGCAAGAAATTCGGCCTTGGGTTAAAATTTTTCCGCTCTCGAAATTGTTTAATGGAGGTGTTGAAGTCTCAAAATCGAAGATAAAAAAAGGAAGGATGCGAATAAAGGGCCGCCAACTTCGTTTTAAAACAAACTGATGCTCGACATGGCAAATAAATGATCCACGGTGAGCAAATACACAGACATAACCACGCACAACCAAGCATATATACGGCGGAAGCATATATACAGCACTGACACTGCGTCGGAACCGTATTAAAACTGAATAATTTTGCGAAGTTTGTGAAAATACTCGGCATTCCTCTTCATCAACTGTAACTGTTTCATCTTCCGGCTGTGGTTCTTATTCTGTGGTGTTGTACTGGCCGTGCTGCAGCAGCCACAATGAAGCCAATATTGGTCGAACTTTTCACAGAACGACTGAATGGAGAAATATTATGCTTAAAATCATAGCTTTCTCTACAAAACTAGGCTTCCGAGCAACATGCGTACTCTTCTTACTTCTAACGAGTGTATATTTTTTAAGATTATTAAACAGTTTTTCAGTTTTACTGCCTTCACTCCGCACGCCTTCTTCGACGCCTTCATAAAATGTAACTATAATAATTTCGAGACCATTTAATTCCGGTAAGCTTTACGTTGTTGTTGTTGTTGTTGTTTTCAGTTTATACTGAACTGAACTGTGCCGTGCTTTCGAGCACTCTTGGATCCTGCTCTGTTTACGTCTCCCCCTCACCCTCATTCTCCCTCTGCTGCACCCTCATTCGCACCCATCGCTCGTCTTCGTTTCTGGGTTGCCATCACCTTAATCGTTGTTTCATGTCTCGGTCTTCTCTGCCCGTTTATCTCTTAAGGCGCATCAACTGGCGCAGCTGCCATCGCTGTTGCTTCCGGAAGCGGAATTCCAAATGCTTGTCTCTTATGTCTTTAAAATCTGTTGATTGCTGCTTTGTCGTCATAAACTCGTTAATTTTGTGTTTTAGGTAAAATAATGCTAAATAAAAAGGAAATCAAATCAATTAAAACAAAGCGAAAAGGGTTAAATAAGTCATGAGAGCACCCAATAACCCAACAACTCAAATAAAGTAAGAGTAAACCAAAAAATAAATTGATAAATATATGTTCGCCTTATTTTGAAAGTGGTGTCTTCACGAAAAAATGGAGTTAATGAAAAGGAAACTTTGATCTTGTTATGATCTTTTTATTTTCTTTGAATTGAGAGACCAAACTTTTCATTAAACAACGTTTCCTTTTCCATAGAATTGCATTTATTGCATTAAAAATGCTAATCCGTAAATATCTGGAAGTAAAAGAGAGTGGACTTACGCCACTTTCAAAATAAGCGGTCGATATATCGACTGCTTTCGCTCGCGGCTATAAATTCAATGAATTCCTACAGAATTAGTTTTATTTCTGTATCATTTTGTTATTGTTCTTTTTCCTTCCCTTCCCTTCCCTTCCCTTCTCCCTCCCTAATTCTCTTTCTATAATGCGAACTTGAAGGTGGTGTAGAGTGAATGGAAGTGCTCTTGCGACCGCGGAGTAGTTCGGCGATGCCAAGTCGTTTCCTTTGCAATGCTGTGGCTACCAACGCGGTAGCGGTTTCTGTGGTCGTTGCTGATGCTGCTTAAGTTTAATTCAGGCACCAAATCAGCAAACTAAATCGACGCCTCCACGAAAGGCAGTACGAAGGAGAAAGTTGTTTCAAAGAAGTGTAAACGTCTGAGCAAACACTTGGCAATTGAGAAATTGAAGGTGGTCGGTCGTTAGTGGTTGGTGACCACCACCAGCAATGACGTTTCGGCTTTGGCAGAGTTGCCATCATTTGTGACAGAAGTGTCCCACTGTTGGTTCGCCCGGGTGTAAAGCACTTCAATCGACGTTCTTGAGGAGGAAAGTTATAAAACCAAATTGACTACGGAGAGTCAGGAGAGCAGCGAAAAGGGTCGAGGGGGCATAAGAGGAAAATGAAGAACACGAAATCATATGCGGCGTGATCAAAGCAGCGCAATCGGAGATCTCAGTGATATATGATTCGACGCGTTGGCGTTGAATGATGAGAGACGTCGGCGGCTTCTTTGCTGTATGCTGCCATTTTCATATTTTCTAACTTCTTTGCCATAATTGTTTTGATTTACTTTCATTTTTTTGGTTTTCAGTTATTTCTTTTTATGAGAAACCAAACTGCGCTGCTTCCGCTTTTTATTTGACCGTTTCTCATTCGATTCCTTTTGCTCCATGGGCTTACTTGAGCTTACTCTTGCTTCCCTCCACTACCTTTTGCCGTCTTACTGCTAACTAAATATTAAACGCCAGAGTATTCAACGACTTTGTGACCGCGGCGATTAGATTAAACAGACATTTTTCATATTTTATTCAGTCCTTGGAGGAATTTTCTCAAAAACAAGCGACTGGAAATCCTTAAGTCTCTTGTGATTAATTTCACAAAAAGGTATCCTTAGCGCGGCTACTCCGGTAAAGTGTAAAACTGTTGACTCGTGTTGACACCAGTGAACACTTCAGTTGAAAGAAATCATTAATTGAAAGCATTTTTTCTTGAATACTCTATTTCACAGTTTTTCGATAAATTGTATTGAGAGACAATTTTATATGATGCTGAAAAAACTCTGCACGATTCAAAAAATTACATTCGTATTTCAGCAGGAAGCATTTGAAAAAATTATGAAATTACAGGAAGAGCCAATCAAATTGAATTTCCATTTTCTTCGCACTTCAACGTTTAGTCCGTAGCATTGGTTGGTAGAACTGTATGTGTATGTGAGTGTTGCAACTCATACAAGCATACCTTCAAGTAGCATTTTCACTTCATCAGTCGACAGAGGAACGTGAAGAAAAAAAAATGTTCGACTGTTCCACTGTGCTAACAGTGAGTAAAGAACAAATTGGAAATTGTTTAACACAATTCCTTTCAAAACAAACCTGTGTACACAGGTACGTACAAGCCCATGCACGCAATACAAAACTGTCGCATGCACACTCCTGCAAAAAGTGCACTTAACGATACAGAGACACCCAAAAAGAAAGAGCAGTAGCACAAAGCTGCTGCTAATGTTGCTTGCTGCTTGCTGCTTGCATATACTATTTGTTGTCGCTGTTGTTGTAGTCGTAGTATTACTACCATTTGTTGCACGTTGCTTGTAGTCAATGTAAATGGGCCAGTAACTGCTTTACGCCATCTGAAGGTAAAAACTATATGTTAGCTGCATAAACAAACAACATGAACAAACAAACATCAGCAGCAAAAACAATAACAACAACAGTAACAATTAAGTAAAGCACAACAATAAAAACGTGGTGAAAAGCCAAAAAACTGTTAAGCCATAAAAATGAAATATTTTCTTTCAATTTTGTACGTAATTTTGACTGATTAGCGTTACTTAAATTCTAAAAATGAAATTTTTTTATGAAAAAAAAAATTTTTTTAAAATTGTATTTTGAAATATGTACGACTTTAACTGTTAATATTTTCAAATTTGCTTCTGTCACAGAATGCTGACAACGGTAACAGTAAAGCAATGATTTTTTTGTAGCATACACTTTGTCGTTCCACAAAGTGTCGTCCCTTCATCCATTATTAACCAAAAATATATATTTTATATAGAATTAAATGCAATCTCGTTTTGCATCCCTTTTAATAATCCTGTATTCTAGGATTTTTACACAAAAAATGTGTGGCTTAATGACAAGTCTTGGCCCTGAGGTCATATGTCCAATTAACCAAGTAACCATAAAATAACATAGAAATAATGAGAAACACTAACACAAAAGCAGCATGTAGCAGTTACATTAACTGTTGACAATAGCAACGACAACAACAAAGAGAGCACCATCAAAATTAACGAACCGTTTTTAGTGACTTCGTTGCGTGTCTTGTGGCCTGATTAATTAGTTCACAACATAATGAAAGAATCATGTCACAAGACTATGAATACCTACGCAGACACTAACCACAAACGCACGAACATTACCAGTAACAATTTCAGCAACTATATACAACACAAAATGCAACAAGAACAACTAATGCAATCCACATACGGTTAATGAATGAAACGAGCTAATGGTACAGTTTTGATCACAACATTCGATGGCGCCAATGAGACTTTTTCTGCTAAGTGTATGTACGAGTATCTGTGTGTGGAGTAGTGGTGTGGGTGTGCTTAGTATTTGTGTAGGGGTATCTTGTCTTGTCTGCCAGTGACTCTGTTTCAAAATTTGACTGTCATTTCTGTTCCAAAATAGCCGGTTTACAACTCTTTTTGGTCTCACAGCTGACAAACATAATTTGATCATAACTTTTTACAGCTAACCGGCACCTCATCTTCCGGTTAAGTTGTTCGGGACTTCAACTGACATATCTGTTGACATAACTGACAACGAAGTTTTTTAATCCTTTAGTTAAAGTGCCGGTTATCACTTAACGGGACATTGGTAAATCGTCCCTAAACAAAAAAGTATTCTTAATAGCATCAGAAAGTGATAAAAATCAGTAAAAAAATAATTTGAAAAAGCTACCGATAAAATATTATGAGAAAACAGAGTAATCAAAAGAATGAAGAAGTGGACTTGGGTTTTTTAATAAAAATAACTTAAGGCACAACATTTAGCCTGAATTTTTAAATTTTACAAAGAAAGAGGAAAACAATTTTACACTTTTCCAAGAAACGGCAGCTCTTAGCAGTGAGAACGTTTGTATTTGCATTTAATTTAGCCAAAGAAACCACAGAAACATAGTAGGTCAGTCGGTATTGCATATACCCACTCACTGTTCGGTGTATGATATCGTTTCAAGAACCATGCGAGAATTTGTTTGGTACGCTTTTGTTCTCTTGAAAGGCACACAAATGAACAGCCGCAGCAGCAGCAACAATAGTAACACGCAGGAGCTATGAAACACGGACCAGCAGGACGGAAGGATCAAGTTTTCCAGAGAAGTGCAACTTTGTGGGGAAAAGCGTTCCGCCACTTTATACGCAAAAATACTACATAAGTAGAGAAAACACACAACGATTTGTTGATTTCTTGCCGGCGGCGCCACGAAATGAAATTTCATTTCATTCAGCTTCGGTTGAACTAAGAAACAACAAGAAATAGAGGAACTTCTTGTATGGCATGGAAAACATACTACGTTTATAGAAAATAGTCCTACAGAAACTCTAGAGTAACCTCGTGTGCTCGTCGCTTTCTTTCTATTGCATTTCGGAACACTTGAACTCTGCGTTGGCAAAAGCATCGTGGTCGGGATGAGGTGCAAATATGGGGAAGAACAAGAGGAAGAAGAAGAGTAGACTAATGCAGTAATTACGATGATTAAAATCTGCGATGTTCGCCTACGTGTGAATGCCTTTTGTTCACAAAGAAGGCAAACTTCTACGAAATCTCTTCGCCCACTGCCCGCCCCGTTTGTTGCCGACGGCTTGCCGGTGCATTTGTACTGTGTGCACCTTACGGTACACCCTTTCGATTGAAGATTTATGGAAAAATTAAGTTAGCTTGTGTTAGCGGCAGCAGCAGAAGCAGCTAGACCTAACCACGTTGGGCTCCTTTTGTACACAAAACGAAGGGATTACTTAGTTCCTGAAATTGCAATTAAGAGGAGTGGAAGGATAATGAGAGGCATTTTACGAATAGTTTTTCAAAGTTAAAGCACAAAGCGTATAAATAGTTTTCCAGAGTTCAATTTGTCTAAAGAAGAGCAAGAGGAAAACGAACTAAATTCACTCAAATAATTGTTGTTGTTGCCGTGGATAGTAGCTAAACTAATACATTTTCATTTTTAATTGCTTTATAAATTATAATTTGCAAATGAATTTTAACCGGAATAAATGAAGACCTCAAAAAGTATGAGACACGAAGTGTCTCAAAAATCGAAAATTTAGAAATTTCAAAAATCGAAAATCAAAAAATTTTAAAGAAAAGATCACAGCGGTAGAAAGGAAGAAGAAGAAGAAGAAGAAGAAGAAAACGAAATGGATGGGGAAAATGTGAACACATGTACATGTTTTGCTAACGAAATAACAAAAATCGAAATAGCAAAATGTTCCTGCAAAGTCACACAAGTCTGGGCCGCCGTGGGCATACATACAAACATGTTTTGAAGAGAAAACAAACCATAAAAACGCAATAATAAATAAAAGAATATAGTAAATTATGGTCACGTATTTGATTGGGATTTTTCCGGACCTTATTTTACGATGCCCACACAAAAATTTCATGCTTTTTTCGTTAGTTACTATCGATTAAATAGGGTGAGAAGCGGAGGAAGAAAAAACAAACAAACTCAAGCCAAAAATAAAATTACAAACAAATTAAATAACAATACAAAAGAAGCTTAATCCTGTACAAATATTGTTAACCTTGAGCGGGTAGAAAAATTGCCAAGATTTAGCAGATTTCTTCCGTTTTTATGCCGGTCGATTTCATTTAGTGGTGAAGAGATTTGAAGCATGGCATATACACGAATTGTGTGTCAGGAAGGGAAGGAGTAGGAGAAAGAGGGAGAGCCAACAGTGATCGGTTCGCTTCCGATGGGTCTGTAGACACTTAGAAATAGACACACCTGGTGTAGGCGTGTGTGAGTGTATGTGACTTTGCCACTAAAAAAAACAAAATAGACGAAAGCATGTTATAAATCATATTCATAAATTCAATTTTTATTTAGGCCTCTTGATTAGTGTGGCCACTTCGCAGGAAGGACCTGCAGGCTCGTATATGACGAGTACCTTCCTGCTCTGGTTTTAGTTTCGAAGCGCGACTGAGAAGAGTGGACGCTGGACGCTGCCACTCTGAACAAGCTCTACACCTACACATCGTTAGATTAATTGATTGTTGTTATTATTGTTGTCTCCTTTATGAACTGGTATCATTAACACCGGAAATTGCCACAGAATGACTACGTTGCTTCCTTTAGACTGAAGCCGGATTAAAAAAAATGGACATTAATTGCTAATTAAATGCTTCCAGATATTGCGGAAGCTGACTGAAATTGTAAAAATGATCATTCCAACGAAGATCAAATTGGATCGACATGCTCGGAACATCAAAAGTCGTCTACTCACTAATATCCACGCCACCCACGTCAAGGGCAAGGATTACCCTCCATTCGCTGGCGAGGTAACATACAGTTTTGGGTCTTACTCGCACTGAAGTTGGCCTGATTCGCTGGAGCCCACTCAAAGATTTTGTAAATTTTAATTAAATGAGCTGAGCTCGCAAAAGCAGGGTTGCCAATTGAACGCGCAACAGTCATCAATGACACCAAAAGCGATAACGAGGATACTGATGGCGATTCAGGTGATGATGAGCATGAGGATGAGAGGCGTACTGTCTGCTAGCAGCTTGCATGGTGGAGCAGAGTAAAATGTAATGTTATTATTGTGGCATTGCTGTTTATTTCGCTCGAGCGCCCGCCACAAATGTTGCGAAAATAATGTAAAAGCAAAAAAAAACGAGGGCAAACACAAAAATTGGCTTTGAAGCAATTTTCGCATCGTTGTACAAAATACAGAACAAACTGAAGAGTGGCGGCGACGATGGCGACGGTGGCGACCCAAGTAACTGGGTACAGATATTGGTCAATTCAAGGGTAGCAGTGTCGGTCGCATATACACACACACATACACTCTCCCTTCTGAAATGTTAATATAAATCCTTAGAAAGTTTTCGGGCAGACACAAGGGCGGATTGTTTATGGATTCTTCGCGCTGTTGTTATTGTTGTTGTTTTTAGGTATCATTTTATGAGCGACTTTCTGTTCGCATTATTTTATTAAATTGGATATTTTAGCTTACGCTCCCGTTTCCCCGTTTTTTTATTTCTTTCTTGTTACGTGTATTCGTGTGAATGTGTGTTTGTGTGTATGTGCAACAGTTGCCTTCTTTCGGTCGTTTGCACAGAGTTTACAGCAGGCAATAATAGCAACAACAAACCGCCAAACAAATCCGATCGCATTCTGCAAAACATTCCGTCAAACATTCTTTCATCCGCAACGTCGCGATGGGTGACGCCCGAATTTGCGATGGCGATAAAAATTGTTTATCACGTAGACAAAAACACATACGGCGGGAAATTCCATCCATTCCATCGCTCTCAGTGAGTCGAGCAGACCGAATGGACCAAGCGGGCAACACATATGTTCATCTTGGCTCTATCTGTGGTACTACTTGTTGTTGTGGTGACGGCATCCGGTTGAATTGGTCGTTACGTCTGGCACAACTATTGGTCTAGCATTCAGGAGGAAGTCCATAACGACCATCATAAAAAAATGACGACCATGATGATGATGATGCTACTTGCTGTTGTCCTCTTTGGCTGGTGCAGCAACAAGTTTTGTAATGTTGACAAAAAATTCGACTCAAAAATTCATATGAGACGAATGATTGTAATTGTCCAATTAACCACGCTTGTTGTACTGAGTCATACTTCGTTGGAGGCAAATATCACACTCGCAACCATACACAGAGAAAAATAGTATCACATAAAAATAATAAGATCTCCTTATTGAGCGATTTTGCTATGAAATCTTATTGAAACATACAAATAATATGCTTTTTTCATAGAGAAACCTTATTATTTTTATAAAGAAAATCTTATTGTCTTGAAACAAAAAGTTAATCATATAAATTTCGTGATTTTAGTAAGAAATTCATATTTTTCAAAACTTCAAAACGTCAAAAACTCATGAAATAAACAAGTCTGTATGAAAGTATGAAGAATTCTTATTATATACTTCTTTTAATAAGAAACACTTCTTATAAAATATCGTCTATCTGGCCGGAACTTTGAGAGTAATATTTTTGCTGTCAGGTTTACTTCAGATCTATAATTCGTATTAAGTTTTTTACATTGGCGTTGTTTATAATGGACGATCTTTGCTTCTCAGTTGTGAGTACTTTCCGTCTTTATAAACACAATACTTTGCAAACAAATAACAAATAATAGCATATTACTTTTCAGGCTTGAACCATGAAATTTTGTGATTAATATTCTTGAAATCTTGTATGAATAAAATGAAATAAAAAAATATTTTTATTTTTATAAGACTGGAAAAGAATACGATTTTCTTATTGAATATGTATTTTAATAAGATCGTCTTTATGAAAGATAAGATAAGATTTTCTTATTGAATTAGTATTTTAATATGACTTTTTTTAAAATTTTAAATTAATCAGATTTTCTCTATGGTTTTAATAAGGCTTCCTTCTTGGATGAAAAGCATAGAGAAATCTGATTGTTTTTGTTCTATTTTATGTGGTGTTTTGGCTCTGTGTACTCATATATGTATACTCATACTCATGTGTGTTAATACGTTATGCTATGCGCACTCACTGAAGTTATGAGATCATCTTTAAAGTAGGCCACCGAAGCGGCAATAACTGGTTGCTTGACCGTTCATCCGGTCAATCTTACTGTCCCTTTTGGGCAACATAATTTCAATGAAAAAATGAAATAAATTAAATTATTTTAATGGACACATTTTGACAGTGTTTGGCATGTATGGAACAATATTTATTCAGAGGATAAAAACGGAGTTTATTTACGTAAAATAAAGCGAAGGTAATGATTATGCCCGGCGATGGCGAAAGAAAGAATGGGAATGATAAAATGGGTAATAATTAGTGATAATAAAAATTATGCTACTTATGATGCCAATACGAGTATGTTATTGATAATGATAATGATAAAACTTAACGTGACGAGGACACGTTAACGAGAATGAACGAGAAGCGTGTGACACTCAAACGCATTTAATAGAGTGGAAGGAAATATTAAATTTTTTGTAATTGTGAATACAAATGTCAAGTATTTTAAGCGAAGGAGATAGTGAAGATATAGTAATGATAACCGTGAGCTGTGGTCATTATTATGACGTCGGCGAATATATTAAACGAATATATACGAATTATACGAATATATTTATACGAATATATTAAATATTTGTTATTATACTTATAATAAATACTCGTGTCAATTATTTAATACAATTATTGTGAAATTAAATATTAAGTTTCGCTTTTAAAAATGTCACAAAAATTTAATTAACGATTTCAGAGTATTTTCTTATATTAATAACTTACAAAACGGAATTTTTGTATTATTATCAGGCGGATAAAAAAAAGGCAGTCAACTTCTTGAGACGATGGTCGTTTATTGAATGATGTTTTGATGTTTTCGCTGGCATTGTACTCAAGAGAAGATACACAGGATGAATCACAATTCATACACTTGTACATAATTAGAAAGAAATTTCACAGACAAACTTATGTAAAATTTGGCAAAATTTATAAGTTCGTACCAGGAATATCTTAACCTTTAACATATACTCATCTCAACTTTATTTCATGGTTTCTTAAAATAATAAGCTCATCCTTTAAACAGGTCATGCCTCATGTCTTCAAAACCGGGCAAGCAATAATTAATTGAAATTATTTGAGTTGAAGCAAATCGTGGCGAGTTGGTATAATATTTTCATACATCACGATATATTCCCAATATTATCCCAACGAAGGACGATATTATGCCAATCGTCCTGCTGATTATCAAACTTCTATTTTTGAAACAATCCAAGTCGTAGAACAGCACCAGAAGATGGAGAAGAATCAGTTAAATTCAGTGTAGCAACATCATTATCGGCTGGCTGTAGCTCTATCATCATGGCTCCATTACCCGCCTTCGACAGCTCCATTACCATCTGTACCGCAATGACCAGCAGTAACATCAATTAGTGTCAATCATTCAACGAAAACAGTGCCTTTTTGTTGTTGCTCAATCGGCTCGCCGCCAGTATGCTTTACAAGCGCCTCTGAGGCTGAATTGCCGCAGCATCTTCTATGATCGGCAGGTCACCGCCGTCGACAGTGGTTCTTTCGCCCACAATTCTGGCTACTGATTCGTTACGTGACTGATTCAAACGGTCAAGACTAACTTGCGGCATAGTAAGCAACTGGAGCAAAGGACGGCCCACACAGCCACACACACATACACATTGTCACTGGGAAGTATTTCCTGCAGCAAAGTTGTAACTGCACTAGCTAATGTGTGTGTGTGTGTAACGTGTGTGTAACGATGCTTCTTAGCGCATCGTTATTCTGTACTTGTGTTGTTTGAAAGAGAATCGAATTGTTGCTGCCGTTATAAAAACTCTGAAAATTGTCGAGCGAACTCACAAAGTGTGTCTCTACCACCGTCCACCGACGCTTCGGCCGTCATCAGCGTCGGCCAGCTTAAGTGTTTACGTGCTGCAGTAAATCACGGCAACAGCACTACAACAACTACCATCAAAAGTAATGAAAAAATGATTTTATTGTTATTGTTTTAAATTGTGTTCGTTTGGGTTGTGTTTAACGCGGTGCACACAGCAAATAAGAAAGTGTTGCCAAAGTGTTGCCAACAACTACGAAAATACACACCTACAATCGCACACTGCGAATGCACACACTCGCACACAGCCGCAGTTAAGTACGCCAAGAGCGTGAAGTGTGAAGTCTGTGGAGTGGCTCTTAGGCTCATTTCAGAACCGCGAGGGCTGGCACCAAAGTAAGTATATTTTGTGTCTGTCGGTGTGGCTGTGTTTGCGTGAGTTTATAAGTGTTGAAATGTGCGCGCTGCTGTGTGTGTTTTTTACGTTTTTATTTTGTTTAATTTTTAAATCGTAGAAGAGCTGATGTAGGCACGCCGTTGGTTCAGCATAAAGTATGTTTGAACCAATCGGTATCCGGTGTCTAAAGTACGCCTTTGCATTCTTTGAGTTTTCATGCGTTAATTCGAAATCATTGGCCCAGGTCTACCAACGCATTTAATCACCGAAAGTTCATTTCCTCGCATTTGTTTAATTGCAGAGCTTTTTAGTCCCGAGAATGAAAGCACCAGCACGAGATCGAAAAAAGTGCAAATAGATAGTAGACAGAGGGAGCGAGGGAGGGAGAAAGTGAGATAGAAAGAGAGAACATCTACCGGGAGAGGCCATTTTGATTTTTACTCTGTTTTTATGAAAACAGTTGAAAGGACTTTCGGGAGAAAATTTTAAAAGTAAAACTGCTCCCACTATTTTTAAGAATTTATTTATTTATTTATTATATTTATTTTTTTATTTAATTTTATTTATTTTATTCAATGCAATGAGAACACATAACTTTATAACCTAAGAGAAAAAGAAACAGCGGATTAGAACTTTAGAATAAAATATAACTTAAAATATCGATAGTTCTACGATTTTGTTAATAATCTGGATTTCTGGCTCCAAAGATTTACGATAATTTTTAGCATAAGAAAACATTTAAGAGAAATTAATGATTTGTTTGTTTGTTCGGTTGAAAAGCAACCGAAGAAAAAGTACTCAATTCCTTGAGCCAATATTTATCCTCACTTTTTTCTATACAACATAATCCGTTGCGAAGGCAATTTCTTATTTCTTCTCACTTGCCACCCCCTCCACCCCCGCACTCCCTCTTTGGTGAGTGCATGCTGCTTCTTCCAGTGTTTGCTCCATTTGCAGATCAAACAAATGCCAGCAAACGCTGAGCCAAATAAATTGTTACCACTAATGGGCACATACAGCAAGCGCTTCCCTTAAAGGCGCTTTGCACCCACTAACCCTCCCCCCAAATTCCAGCAGTCACCTCTCATCTGGCCGTCAGCAAAACGTTTTCATATTCTCCACGGTTTCGAGCTGATAACAATCGTACTTGATATTTTTTCATACTGACCAAAGGCCGTCAGCGCAGCGCCAGCAACTGCGGAAGCTGGAAGGAGGGGGCAACGATAACCCTCTGTCCAGTAGCCCGGACCATTCCACCGTTTGTCGGTACACCCACACGCCCACTCTTAGCAGCTGCACTTAAATAAATTATATAATCTCTTAGGTCAATGGAAATTCTTTACTCATTCCAACCCCCTCCTCCCCCCGCCCCCTCTCTCTCTATGATGTTCCACACACGCTCTTGTTCTTTGCCTGAAACGTATAATTGCTTTGAGCACAAGCAGTTTGTGGGAGAGAGGTGGAAGAGAGAAGGAATGATGATTTTTGGTTCTTGTTGGCGGGCACCGGAGAAGGATAAACCGGAGCCCCCAAAAATAGGTTTTCCTTGCGTTGCGCCCTCGACGACTGCTTCGACCTCTCGATTTTGTGAGTTGTGGTAAAAAACAACAAAAACCACAACAACAACGGCATAGGAATAATAGATTTGGACAGACCGGTGGAAAGTTCAAAATCCTGGAACAAGCATTAGTTTTCAGCTACCGCATAAAAAGAACAAGAGGCGCAGCAGCAGCTTTTAAGAATTCTCATTCTATTGTTTCTGTTGCTGCTAAGGTTTAATTAAGGTTTTTTCCTAATGGGTAACCGACATAATACGAATAACATAATAACGAATAACGAAACAGTAAAACGGAGTATGAAACATTTCTTCGAACATTTCGCAGATGAGAGGAAACTTCTTGTTATAAAAAATTTGTTAGTTTTATCACAGATTTCTGTTAATTTTAATTCGATTTCGCGAAAATACTGGAAGTGATTGATTCTCTTACATTCTGCAATAAACAGTTGTTGTTGTTGTTGTTTCGGTTGTTTCGGTGAAAAGTGAATCGATTACATTTCCGCAAACATTTAAAATTCAATTACCGCGAAGTATCGTCACCAACAGTAAGAGCAACATCAACAAGAGTTATATCAATAACATGCGTTGGCGGGGTGGCATCGCCAATGCTGGTGACAGTGGCGCATCAGCAACTTATCCGCACGGAGCTTGTCATCAGTTGGATAATTGTCGAAAGAGTGCAGAGAAATCGAACGAAATCATCGCACAAACCGCAACGCAACAGCAACCAAACAAATTTGTTGGCAATGCAATTACGGTGAGTGAGTGATATTCTGTATGTGTGTGTCTGTGTGTGTATTCCGACTCTGTGTTGTATTGATGCAAATCTTTGCTGGTCCTTCTGGTGCAGTTGTTGCTGCTGCTGCTGTTAAATTTTTTTGCAATCATTCCCGTTTTTGTTAAATTCTATAGACAGGGAAAGATAGGGTGGAGGGAGTGATGGAAAGAGAGGGGGGAGGGGGATATGCCGATTTGCGGCATATTGACTGTGAAAGAACGAAGCAACAAAACCGAGCTGACAACAACGCTGCTAACTACAAACACCAGAAACTACTACAAAGCAACACTGCCAACACCACACCAACAACAAAAACGAGCTGTTGTACGAGCATAAGAGCCCCAACAAAAACAACAACAACAGCCACAACAAAATCAACAAGCAGGTGCACCAATGTTGTGTTAGCGTTGCCACATTGCCAGAATCAGGCAATGGAAAAACTCTTCCGGTAACCCGAAAACGAGGCAGCCAGGCACCCCTGGCAGTTCCAGAGCCCACAGGGTGACTTTTCGGTTGGATTTAATTGAATAGAAGCCAACCGGGTAAGCTTTTGAAAACTAGAAAACTGATGTACGTTAAATGACTAAACGAGAGCTCGGTCGATTATTTCCTTTTTTTTAGTATTTTATCCCTTTTTTAAGAAAGTGTAAAAGAGGAAACTATTCAAAAACTAACAACAAGTTCGACATTTTTGATGAAATTTGCCGAAGAATACAAAAATTAAGCGTATGGTTGAGAGGGCTAAAGGGTGGTTGCAGACCCAGAAGTTGTTCCACTATCCTTCTGGACGATACCAACAACATTAGAAGGTATGCAAACGAATCCACCTGCATCCACTACGCCAACAACAACGCTAACGACAACACTGTAACAGCAGCTGCAACCAGAAGACTTTTGTAAATCTTTTGCTGGCAAAAGCGGCGATAATTGAAAATATTGCTCAGGAGTTTGGCAAAAAGCAGTAGTTTTTTAGTCAACGAAATTTGTCCAAGCATCAACTCATGAGATGATGTTTTGTTAACTGTAATGTAATGATGAGATTGTTAACTTTTTGGTAAACTGAGCCGAGTTTAAATGAGTACCGCACAACGCTCTTCAGTAAGAGGCATTAAGCACGAGGAGTGTTTTGGCCGGTCAAGGTTAAAGCGAACTGTTAGCGAGCGCACAAGCGAGATTATGAATGTACAACCATGGATTATTAATAATTATATTATATTAATATAATAATTATATTATATTAATATAATAATTATATTAATAATTATACTTATATAATTATATTAGTCTTTAAAGGCCTTCTAGTTTAGGTCTTAACTCTATTTCACTGGAATCTGCATTCAGGGTTTAAAAAACGTGGATACATTCGCATGTAAATGCTTGTAAAAGTATTTCGGGGCAGCTGAAGAGATTAGTTCCGAAAGGAAATAGCATGAAACACAAAGCTCCAAGCTCCACCAAAAGGAAGAGGGAATAATTTTGAAATTCCAAACGGTGCATTTGATATACACTTGTGTGTTTGTATGAGCGTATGTACAATATGTAGCATACAATCATACATTCATATGTTTGCATAGAATTTGTACGGCCAGCAAAAGAACCTTTCTGCGATTCTTTTTGACCTCGAGACAAAGTTTTACATTTTTCCACTTTTCGGTTGAAATAAATATTTAGAATTTATGATCCGTATGTTTTTGTTTTTAACTTAATTTGTTTTAAAAGACAAATGGACACACAGCACGTGACATGGACTGTTAAAATTTCTCTTAACATCCTTCGGAGTGTTGTCTCTTCGCAGTAAAGAAGATTTCTGAATACAAACTACGTAGCGCAGCATCTCAAACAACTTGCGTCACTTTGTGTATCGTAGTCTATTGTTAAAGCTGAACTAACGAAGCAACACTTGCCAGCATGATGACAATTTGCCATTCACAGCAATTGTGGTGCTACAGCACTCGACGACGTCAACAACAACAGCAGTGAGTGGTAGCAGTTACCACTATCTCTCACAATAGACGCCACTCAGGGCACGATTGACTCTACCGAGTACTTCAAGTGACCTGGAAGCTGTCTTCTGTGCACTTTAGGGCAGTGACGTAGCGATGGGAAGAAGTTCGCCGTTTTTTAAGCCCGATAGAACTTAAAAATGTAAAAAATAACACATAAAATTTTTATTTTAATTAAATCTTCCTTCCATCTGATCCATTCAAAAGATCAATACCTGGCATTAAAATGTGAAATATGGCAGCTATTCTTGATGAATCGCATTCTGGACGTCTAATTTTGACCCACTTTTATCACGGTTGGACCTGTGTGACAAATAACACGAATAATGTTGGCCTCCAAGGCCAACAAGGCATCAGCCACCAAGGCAGCCATAATGTTTGGATGCGCTTAACATTAACAACTTTTATGTGATGCATCTCGCTATTTGCTGCGCACGTATTTACAGCCGTTACATAAACCTATTAAGAAATTAATAACGTAAAAGAAAACGTTTGCATTTTAATTAACAAAAGAGAAAAAAGAAAGCAGGTCATTTCTTGGAAGCAAATAAAAGGATTGTAAATAAAAGGCAGGCTCACGGTAGAAGAATTTAATAATTAAAGCAGAGAACAGTTAAAAAGTATTAAACACTCATCATTAAGTATACTTTAGCATACTCGATGGTTTTAATTTTTCAACAAATTTCTATTTAATTTGGTTGTTTGCGGCTATTTATTTTGCCGTCGGGCTTTATTCTGTTGAGTTGTAAAAATGGAATAATTTTCACAAAATAATATTGAAAATTATGACAAACGATGTGTCAATTTTAATCTCTCGGGAAATTTAGTCAGCGAGAGTTCAAAACAACCACAACGACGAGGTAGCGATATTTTGCAATGACGCACAGTACTTAGGAAGGATGGGCGGGAGAGAGAGAGAGAGAGAGAGAGAGAGAGGGAAAGGGAGAATTAGAGATCATATTACAAAAAATCTCTTGTATACAAAAAATCAATTAAAACAACATAAAATTTGACAATTTTAAATCAACCTTTGAAATGTATTTAAATAATCCTAATCGTCGTCATTAGTTACCAGTTTCCAGTGACTAATGACGATTTCACAAGTTAAACTCTTATAAAAAGCTACAAAATTAGCAAATAAAAGGCAGATAAACACATTAGCAGTACTGATGAAATGTATTGCTTACAATTATGATGTACACTAATTTGTGAAAATATTAGTGTAGTGGAAATATTATATAACTCGTTTCTTTCTTTTGCGCTTTTAGTGTAGAATTTTAGATTTTTGTTTGTAGTTTTTGCCAAGTTTTTCACAAGAGTTTTTTTGGAGACACACTTTTTCTTTGTCAGTTGATTTTGCATGCATTCGCTGCTACATTCGACATTTTTTCTTTCAAGGATCTCTCCAGAGAAAATTAGATGATTAGATGCTTGAGAAAATATGCACATGTGTTATATGTATGTGTGCGCTTACGTGCGTGGAGTTCTCAAGTTTAGCTTAGTTGAGATTTAGTTTGTTTTATTTGTTTGCAACGTTTTGGTTACGATGAAGACTGCAACGACAAAATCCCAAAATAAATTTTATTCATTCAATTTAAAAATTTCAATGATTTTAATTGAATCAGATTGAATTGTTGTTTGCAGTATTTAATATATCTAATTAATGTCTAATTAATATAATTATAAACGCATATTTTTGTTACTTTAAAACATTTACAAATGTAAAAAAAATGGAAAAAAGTTAAACAAATCAAAACTTCATAATTTTATCCTTGTATCATTTTTGATACAAAACAATATGCAAAGTAGAACCCAAAATCCACGAAGTGAGTATTCCCATTCGCTCTATTCGAAAATTGTGAAGAGTGATAGTAGGAAGCTTGCCATTCTGGAGCATCGGCGGAAGCAGTGCCCTATTTTAAGCCATCACTAAAAACGCGAGCGAGATGCCCAGCAGTGTTACGCATCGGGTGATAAAAATAAGCAAACAAGTCTATTGCTGTGTGTGCCAAAAACCAATTTGTAAGGATAAGCATGCAAAAAATATTTGCATTAATTGCTTAAAAAATAAAGAATGAGTAGAGAATGTATTATAAAAATTAATATATACAATTTTTTATACTTTTGATATACTATGTAACAAAAATGATACAAGGATAGGATTCTCAATTTTTTTAAGGCTCGGTCTACGTTCAAATGAACTGTTGCTCATACGCTTACGCCTGAATGGATCTCCGGCGAATACTCTACGAGTATAATAAATTGATGCAGAAAATTTAAAATTCCATTTATCAATCTATCTCTTCCATTTATCTCTCTATATAATCATGGCATCGCGAAAAAAGTAATTCAGAGCACAAAAAAAACCAATTCAAACCAATTGAAAACCAAGTAAGTAAGAAAAACGCTTGCAATGTTGCAAAAAAGTGATAAAAAACAGGGCCACAAATAAATAATTGATAAATAAAAACACTGGGCACTGTTTTTTTCTCTTTAGCGTCTGTTTTCGCAGCCAAAGGATCATGGCGAAGTTGTCTTGTTTTTATATTTCTTCTTCCATGCTTTTGGGCAAATTTTAAATTTGGTATTGATGGTCACGAAGTGCCCCGTTAAGCGGTTGAAACCATCATGGTTTCGTGGCGGGCGGATTGGTGAACCGGCGACATGGCGGAACCGTCAACAGGCTTTGCAAGGCGCCACAGCGAGGTCGACGTGTACACCTGGCGCGGCTGGCGCAGGCAGTGATGCTGCATGCAACAATTTGCATGCCCGCAGCAGCACAAGAAAAAGGCGTAAAACGGCAGTGTAATTTTATACAAATACATAAAATAAGACATTGATGAATGAATATGAATCGAACGATTGGACGCTTAAAAGGGTAGAAATTAAGTAAGAACCGTTGAAAATTGCGTAAGCCTGTGAAAAGTTGCATGGACATGAAGGACGCTAAGCGAAACAAAAACACTAAAAAAAGCAATACTGTGTAGAACAACGATTTGCATTAATCAGCCGGCTTCGATTGAGCAAACGATGATTGGGTGAATTAAACTTGAATCTGGTAAACAATACCAAAAACACCGACAACAAATAATGCCTTCAAAATCAGACTCGGCATCGGACAGATCTAATGAAAACCTCACCAACCGGTTTAACCGACAAACAGGTTTTTCACCAAAAAGCAAAATTCCCGGGTTTTCGTTTTGTACTCATTTTATTAACAACAACTACAACAAACAGCACCACTCAGAAAGCTTACACGGATATTCTTTAAAAGGAGAGAAGCAAAAAAGCAAAGCAACAACAACAAACAACAACGATAAACCGAAAAGATTTATGTCAACAATTTTCATGTTTTGCGGCAGCACGTTTCAAAATGGATTCAGAAAAGTTGTGCGTTTTAAAGCTGATGGCGTCGGTTGGCGTTGGTTGGTGTTGGTTGGTGTCGACGGTGGGTAAAGAACCTTTGCTAAAAATTCTCTTCTCTGCTTTTGTTCTTATTTGATTTCTACCGTATTTTATTCCATTCAATGGCCCGGGCTTAAGCCCCGTTATTTTGTATTATTGTCGAGATTTATTGGTTTTATTAAATTATACTATTTGCACCATCATCACCACCAAGAACCGTGTAGATGTTGTTTGTTGTTGTGTTTTGTTCTTCCTGGATGAATTTGGTCCTTTTGTTGGTTTTTAAATTATATCTGTATTTGATTACATTAAAGAATAATCTTTTGCTACCAAAAATTTTCACATTTTTTCATTTGTTTTCGAAAGATTATTATAATAATATACATACATATATAGAATAATTCGAAAGAGAATTATTTTCTTGCTCTGGGCACATCCATATTTGAGAACTGTAGTACTCGTATTATACTACTATTTATTGTAATTAATTTTTTGAATTTTAATCAATCTCTCAACAAGCTTGAACAATGCGTATAATCGCTTTAGACCTTGTTTTCTGTTTCTTCATTCATCTCTACCTAAACATCCTTCGTCTTGAATTTATTTTGATTAAGTGACACTTTAAGGCCGTTTGTATAAAAAGAGGAAGAGTCTAAAAATAAATTAGCAACAAACTACTAAACTGTAATAAATTTGTTTTGATTCTTGTAATTTTGGCTTTTATTCAGCATTCGCTTCTAATAAATTCAGTGGAAGAATCTTATAGAACGGCGTTTTTATACTGAATAAAGGCCGTCCTCGTTTCCCTTTTCATGGACTCCAATTCTCCGTTCCACCAAGGAACAGAATCTTCTTCATCCAATGTAGACGTGTTCCCAGGAACTTCGAAGGACCTAATCACAAAGACCTATTTGAAAGACCGGTTTAATTCAATTTTACATCTATCCTTCACGAATTTCTCCTCTCCCTAACAGTCGCAATAGTTTTTTGAAAAAGGGATGCGCGGCAACCCCATTTTTTTCCCTTGTTTTTTCAAAATCAAACAAAATCAAACACATTCACATACACACAACCGTAAGGACAGCCAAACAAACAAACAAATTAGAAAATAAGCACAAAATGAAAACAAACCTTCGAGTTTGAAAGCGCAAAACTTTCGAATCCATCACACTGAATTCAACAATTAAATCAACGAGCTGAACCGGCGCTACTTCCGGAGCCAGCGAACGAGGGGCAGCAGCAGCTGTCGGTCTACTGAAGAAGTTGGAGCCAGCGAAGGCGTTGGCATCCGGTGGGCGTTGAAGTGACTCTCAGTATGCGCCACGGTCGAGTCAGCATTCGTTTAAATGATTTTCTCCACTTAACTTTTAATTAAGAAGAATTTGCTTTTTTACTGACTTTTTTGATAAAGCTTTGGTGCTGCTGTCCTCGTTGTTGGCCACGCAGTTGCAGTCGCAGTGGTGGCCATTTTGGATGCTACTGCTGTAAAATTTACATTTAAATAGAAATCGTGAATGGCGCCGGTGGGCGGGAGAGAAACGATGCGCGCCAACGACGGCGGAAGCGGGCTGGTGGGTGTTGCGTCGGCCGCTGGGTTGCCGACAAACGGTCAAGTGGTAAAAAAGTCAACAGCTAACGATTGCGAAAATAATATTTTGATTATTTTTTCTGTGCTTTTTGCCTTTTCTCTGTTTTCCGTTTCTGTTTTGCTTAAAATAACTTTGAAAATTTTCGCTTTAACTTTACTTTCTCCCCACCCGTTAGCCCTGTTCCTTCGATACCGGTAAAACGAGTTCGGGCTTACAAGTTGACACTTTTTGTATTAATGCTCATTGCGTTATAAGTTAAAAACAAAAGTGTATGCGCTGGAAACCGAGACAGAATTTTGAATTTTGAGCTCGGTTATAAAAAGCTATTTCCAACTTTTTCCAAAAAATTAAAAAAGGTGAAATAAACTATTGCATTTATAAATAAAAGTATAAGAATAGTATTATTATTATTTTTACGAAGAGACTCAGTCAGAAAATAAAATCAGCTGAAAGGAAATTTCCTTCGGCTTGACTATTTCATGACTAAAAGACGAAAGTTTTTTTTATCCACGGCAGGACGATAATTCGAGTCCATGTAAATGAAAAGGTTAAACTGAGAATCCTTAAGCTACTACTTGACCTCCTCCCAACAAAGCGACTAAAAAATAATCAGCGACCGGAAGTGAAATCGACTTCGTGAAATTATTGAATTTTGTTGTTCCGCCTACAGAATTTTCTAAGAGTTTCGGAGGTTATGGATGTTGTTGGTGTTGTTTTTTTGCTTTCTTTTTGACTTGCCGCCACGATATCTTGTGCACGAAAGAGTATCATAAAGAATAATTAGGCCTGATTTCAACATAATTACTCATTTTGAAAAGATCTGGTTCTGGAAGAAGGTTGGATTCGTTTGTCCACTAAATGTACGGTGGGTGTGGGTTGCGACTGTTGAGGGGGGGTTGAAAAAGAGACAAAGCTTACGAAAATCCGCTAAACACTGCGGAGACAAAATCAATATATGTATAAGTAACTATACCGCAAGCAGAAACTTTCGAAGTGGCTGCAGAAATAGTAGCGATTTGCAGCAAAACTTGCAGGAACAGAGTCAAAACTAACGATAAAACCAGAAGTAACAATAATCGCAGAAAGAGCAGCATTTACTATCACCGGCTTAACAGCTTAAGCATTAGAAACAGAAGAAACACTAACCAGAGCAAATCTCTTTCAACAACCACATGAAAAGCGTTTTTTCTTTTCAAAATTTAATTATCACGAAGCTAAGATTTGAGTATTGAGTATTCAAACTTGAAATTGAGTATTTTTTTTAACTTAAGCTAATAACGAAAGAGTGGAATAAACTGCGAAGCAAACAAGGCGCTCTTACGAACAAAGCCACAGCTTTTCGAAAGTTCCAAGACTTTGCACTATCGCAATCGTGATTTATTTTTTGTAAAAACATGACAATTTAGAATTATTGTACTAAAAATACAAAAAAAAATAAATAAAATCCGAATATACATACATATAATTGAGTTATAATATTAAAAAAAAGCAAGCCCTCTTAAAAAATGCATAATAAAATATTTTAAAATAAGTTTATTTTGCTTTGTCGTGCTGTGGTAACGTACTATACGTTATGATCCTTTTCCAGTACCTTTTATTCGTAGCACGTCGCTGTCGAGAGCTGTTCGGCAGACACCGAAAACTTGTTAACGCCTCTGGTGTACAATTTATTCAATAACGATTGCCAATAATGGATGGAATGCTGGCTGCCTCGTTGGCGGACGTAATCGAAGGCAGCCCGCTGTGCTGCTAGCGCACAAGCTCCGAGGGATGTGCTCAGTTGATAGAGAACAAAAGCAGGTGAAATAACTTCATGGTAATGACAAAGTAACCAAGAAAATGAATAGCAACAAATATTTTCGTTCATCACAATAAGTTTTTTAAATGTAAAGAGAATTTTAATGAGATTAAGGTTTAGTGAGTGATATCCATCGAAGGATGAACGGAAAGCTTGGGTTTGCATTACTATTAAACTCAGGGTATGGGTATGCAGAGGGATTAGATTTCCGTATTTTTCGATTCACAACAAAGCCTGATTCTGAAACAACAGCAACTGTGGTGGTAACCACTGTCAACTTGCGATGAAATGGAAAGCTTATGATGAAAAGACTTACGCTGCAGCGAGAACGAAAGGAAGATAATTTGTTGGAAGTCGAAAGTTTTGCCAACAGGTTGAATTTTCCACAAGCAAAAGATATGCAAATATTTTTATTAAATTTATGAAAAAACGAAGACAAAAGCTAGAGACAAACGGATAACAACCACGGCAAAGAACGCAGCTTTATAATAAATTGTACTCGCATATAAGAAAAATAAATGCTTTACCTTAAACTTTGCACCATTATGGTCTCAGTAGTGTCAGTTATTTACCATTTGCTAAGATAATCTTGGTGCGGAAGGCAGCCTTTTGACAATGAAAAGATTCAAATATTAACAGCAAAAATTAAAATACTAGCATAATCTAACAATTGCCTGTAAACAATCTTTTATTATAAACCTATTAAATAAAAGCTTTTATTAAAAACAGAAACACACTAAAAAAACATAGATGAAACCGTTACTCGCAGCTGCGAAAGTGGTAAAGGATGTTTATTGGAGCAAATTGAAGAAATTTATAAAAAGCTTGATACGAGCATGGAGCGCTTTTGATGCGCTCTCTCCAGTTCAAGAGAATTCAACTCGCATCTAAATGGATCGCATTCAAATGAAGCTAACACAAATTCAACTTGAGGCTCTTTCGTTGTTATTACGGTTATAGTTTTTACCTGTACCACTTGTTCTTGTTGTTTTGTCAGGCATCTCTATTTTGATTGTTGCTTTTTAACGTCTTCAGGTTTCTTGCGCTTTGAAGAAAACTAAATTTGTCGAAAATTTAATTTGTCGAAAATTTAATAAAGCTATTGCTGAAGACAGCTTGTTATTCAATCTTATAGTCAGTGCATTTTTTTTTCTTTTCTGCCAGTACAAAAGAAGGTAATAATAATATTTTCCAATTCAGAAAAAATGTTACCTGATCAATGTGGATATACGAGTTTAATAGTAATTTCCATTAAAGTTGATTCGACTCATTCAACTTTTACAAGATGCAACTCATTATTTTCCCAGTCTCATAACTCTCCAAATTCTGTTTGATCATTCTGTTTCGTGTCTCCACCTTTAACGTGTGGCGTGTTCTTTAATCTTTAAAGTGAAGACTTCGAGCTTCGAGACTTTTCCCCGAAATTTTGTCAAGAAAATTAGATCAAATGTCTCAATAAACACATAAAAAGAAGCATAAAGAATTAAAGACATCTTCGAACATAATCGTTTTATATCAATGTATTATATTTTGTATGCTTTTAGTATAAAATTTGCAAATTGTGCAAGAAAATGTATTTGGAGAAAAAAGGAGTGAATGCCTTGAGTACCATAAAATATGATAAAAAACCGAATATGCAAAAACCGAATTCCCAAAGCACACACATTACAACACACACTCAGATAGACATACACAAGAAAGGAGACATAAATTTAAATTCAAGAATGTTCATATGATTTTTGGTAAATATCGCATTTAATTATCTAATATTTTGTTTGCGGCAACAAACTTGACAGGCAGGATGACAACAACAACACCAACTAAAGACTGTACGAGTATGTGTGTGTGCATATGAATAATAAATTATTTAAATGTGTTTGCGGACACGTTCTAATGTGTTTTTGCACAGAGAGTTTTGTGCTCTTCGGAAGCAGAGCGACGAAGTAAAATAAATTTCAATCAACATTTCAGTGGCACACATACACACGCACATTTGAGCTGCAATTGGGCGTGTACACTTCATTCTCTTGAGTATTGAGCTATAATGTGGGCATGAGAACCCTAACAACAGCAACTAAAGTCTGTATGCGTGAGAGCTTATAAATGATAAATTAACTTCAATCATTTAAATTTCAATTTCAATACTTTCAAAAAATTTATTTTAATTTAATCTATGTTGTCTTCTAGTTTTAAATTATTGAAGCAACTTAAAATGATAATTGTAATAATAACAGCTATCGCATTTTTTATATTTTCCGAAAACAAAGAGATTTTGTAAAATACACAAATTTTTTGTTCTAGCATCCAACAAAAAGCAATTACCTGGAGCTATAAATTTTTTAATCTATTTATTATTTTGAAAATAAAATTAAATGCAGGTTTTATGAATTAGAGCAAATTAATATTCAGAACAAGCACAAACTGTAAGTATTTTCAAAAACAAATCAGCAAACATCGGCAAAAATAGTCGGCAGCAAAAAAGGTACAACAACTTCAAGCAAGTTTACGTGAATAAAATGTGTTTTAAGCAGGGACCGTAATCATTATAAGCAAAATAAAAAAATCACAATTTAATAATTATTTTGTGATTTTAATTTTATCGATCAGCGATAAAAATAATTGTCTGATTTTTATTTTTTTGCTCGATCGAAAGAATCAGCTAATGATTTTTATTTTAATTTTCGAAAATAAAAATTATTGTCTGAGTAAAATTTTTTTGCTCAAGAATAAAAATTATTTTTTGAGTTTTATTTTTCTGCTCAGGAATAAAAATAATTTTTTGAGTTTTATTTTTCTGCTCAGGAATAAAAATTATTTTTTGAGTTTTATTTTTCTGCTCAGGAATAAAAATTATTGCTTGAGTTTTATTTTTATTTCTCGAAATAAAAAACTCAAAATGTATGTATGTGCGGCTTTGTGCTTGCCTGTCACACAACTTTGTTATTGTGTGTACAGTGATATATTTTTGGTTGCTATGCTGCCGTTTACGAATGAAAAAATAGCAACAAAAATCTGATCAATGAGTTGTTGTTGGTATAGTTTGCAGAATTGCGCTGCTTTCACATGCAGCCTAGACATACGTATTGATAACGGTAAAAAGATATTTAAAGGAAACTATGTATCGAATTTAAAAAGGCACTTTTCGGAAAGCCATAAAAAAGAATATAATAATGAAGTGGACAGAGTCAAGTGTAGGAAAAATGATGGTATTGTTGCGAAAAAAGTTAAACTCAATGTGGAAATGAGTGTCAGCGAAGTCCAAGATGCCTGTTTAGACATGGTGACTAATGAAAAGTTGCCTTTTTCATTTTTCGATTCACAGCCCTTCAAAATTTTAACGCAACAAATATTTACTGGACTAGATATACCTGCGGTAACGTCAAAAAGTGTTCACGAACTTGCACACACAAGTGTGCAAAATATGATGCACTTAAACAGAAAATTAAAACCAAAATTAAGGGTAAAATTCTGTCCCTAAAATTAGACACTGCAACAAGACACGATCGAGGTATTGTGGGTGTGAATATCCAAATGTGTATCAACTCGAACCTCTGCATACAAACTTTAGGTATGATACAATTAAATAAAAAGCACACTGCTGAAAATTTGAAAAAAGAGGTGGAGAATATATTAAAAAGTTTTGACGTTGATGTGGCTCAAATTTACTCCGTTACCACCGACAACGGTCGGAATATGTTGAAAGCAGTAGAACTGCTTAATCTTCATAACGATGAAGTGGATGATGATGCCGAAGATTTGAAGAGAGAAGAATTAACGAACAATATTACAATTATGTCAATAACTTCAGTAAGATGTGCAGCTCATACTCTACAACTGGCTGTGAAAGACTTTTTGACAGACGTCCAAAGCAAGGGAGTAATTGAACGTGCCAGGAAAATCATAAAAATTTTAAGAACACCTTCTTATAGGTAAGTATGCAAAAATGCATAGCTTACATCGAATGTTTAGAATAGCTTTAACTTTTACAACTATTTTCCAAACTATTTCAATTAAGTAAAAGATGAGTAGAAAGCAGGGACCGAAAATAATCATTATTTTACAAAATTCAATGAAAAAAATCGACATGTTCTAAATGCCGGAGAGCAGAGTGAAGTACACCAAAATGACACTGGTTACATGCTTTATTGAAACCAGTAAAGATTTTTATTTTTTGAGCGTTACCCATAAAAATTAAAAATAATTATTATTGATTGATTTTTATTTTTTCGTTCGGGTTTAAAAATTATTGTTTGATTTTTATTTTTTTGCTCAGGAATAAAAATTATTTTTTGAGTTTTATTTTTCTGCTCAGGAATAAAAATAATTTTTTGAGTTTTATTTTTCTGCTCAGGAATAAAAATTATTGCTTGAGTTTTATTTTTATTTTTCGAAATAAAAAACTCAAAAAATCCCCTGTCCCTGGTTTTAAGTACGGTCCCTGGTTTTAAGTACATATTTCGAGAAGGAAAAAGTTTGCCAAATGTATTATAGCCAAATGTAATATATAAATGTATTATAGTTGAGGTATTAGGTCGTCGAAACGCGAACAGATTCTGCCAGAGGGCGTTCTTTGGAAAGAAAACACCTTTATAAAGTATAATAAACGCCTGCTGTAGTTAAATATAAATGAAGCTGAATTATGTTATGTAGTACAAATCTAAAGTTCAAATATTATTGCCAGGTTTACAGTATTTACAGGTTTACAGGAGAAAGTTATCTTCCTTTTTCTTGCCTGGTTTTTAATTTATTGCTCAAAAGAGTTTTTATCGTACATATACTTTCATTACCTCCTTCCCCGTATCTGCTTTTTAATCAATCAATCAATCAATTAGTCTTTCTCTGTTTTCACTTTAGCTTCCTAAATTGTACTACGAGTATTTAGGCTTTATTTTGAGTAGTACACTATGCAATTTGTCCCTATTGTTGCCATATTTATACACTATCCTCATTTTGTGTGTGTGGTTATGCGCGTGATATTATTTGCCTTTCTCATTTCTCCATGTCAGAGTTTTGTTTTGTGATGGATAATAATTTCCTGAATTCTATGTAAAAATTCGACCTTACCCGAAATAGATAAAACGGAAGGTTTAAATTACGAGAGCGGTTTGTCTAACTGAAAGTCAAATAAAACTAAACTTTAAATCACTAGAGCAATAAAATGATATAATTACATTCAAAGCTATTTTAATTACAAAATTTGCACACAAATTCCGAGTGCCCAAACCGCCCCGCCCCGGCCGCCAGCCCTCTCAGTCGAACGCTCGAAATGGGGCGTGTGCCAGATTAAATTCAGCAGCATTGCACAAAGCTCATCGAGCAACATCAACAGCGACAGCAGCAAGCAACAATGGATGCATTTGTCAAGTGTCATGCATTGAAATGTTCACTAAAAGTAAGAAGAACTGCTGCTTAAGGACATTAATTGCTGCACAACGCGAGCAGAGAAAATAAAAGCTCACTGAACAGTAAAACTGGTCCATAAAGCGTTGACCCATTAGGAAAAATACTATTATCAACATCAGTGGCGCTAAAACTAAAAACACTTAACCAAGTGCGGCTGTACTATATTTAAAGGTTGTATTGTTTCCAAAGGTGAGGTGACGATGTGCCGAAGAAGGAGAAGAAGCAGGTGGACTAGTCGCAGAATCCGATGAAGAAGAAGAAGAGGAGTAAATGGTCGCTACAAAAGCAGAAGCACATTCTAGTTGTTAACAGAGGTGCGCCAGCAGCAGCAGCACTGGATACTCGCAATCAAGAAAGCAATTCATAGACTTACTCGGTGCGCCCATAAACGACAATGCATAAGATGTCGAATGGAAGCTGTGTGTGTGGGTGTGTGTGTGTGTGAGTATTTTACTGCTTCATTATTAGTACGTTCTTGGTGCATTCTGTTCGCCGGAAGTGGTAAGAGTGTATTTGCAATAATTGAATTTCAAATTAACTACAGTCGTGTGACTGCAGTGTCGCTGCTGCATGTGTGTGGGTGGTTGGGTGTGTGGATATATGTGGTATGCCAATGACTATGAGTTTAAAGCTCAGTTTTCCTTCAATACTCGTAGTACTTAGAAAGTTAATGAAAAAGTCTTGTACTGAGATGCACAAAAAGGGCAAGTAAAATCACGAGAGATGTCCAATCGCTGTTCAGGTATTTAAAAAATGTAGTCTTAATCTAACTCCCGAAGAGACAGAATCAAGTGGTCTCTTTGCCGGTTCACCATTCTTTGCCGGTTGAATAACCGGAACTATTACCGGATTGATCTTTTCGTCTAGTTTTAGATTTAAGGGACTTTTTCAAGCTCTCCAAAGCTAATTTCGCCATAAAATGTGACCAAATGGAAATCAATGGTAGAGTGCTTTAGCGACTTATCCTAATATTTGCAATTATTTTCAGTTAATTTCAGAAATTTTGAAAATATCAATAAAGAATAATCATACCTTGCTTTATGGCTCACCTTATTAAAAACCTTGAGCTTGTTGAATGATGATGATAGTGCGCACGATAATAATAAAATTTCATAATAAAAGATAATTCTTCTCTGCTCCGCCGTCTTTCCACCACTATCAACGAAGCACAAAGGCTGAATTTTTATATCTAAAGAAGATAATGCTATTTAGAACGTCTTTTTGAAGTTCTAACGTGACAATAAATAAGGTCCAAAAATCTTTTTTAAGAAAATGGACATAATCGGAAAGGAAATTCTGAAAGGAAAGGTAGTTTCACTTTTGATAATCTTTATATACAGATAATAACAAATTCAAAATTCAAATTTTTAAATTTTCAATAAAAGAGATTTCTAACCTTTGACAAGGCTTTTCTTAAAACTTCGCTTTTTTTGAGGCTTCAACAAAATTAGGTGTTTAATTGAATTAAAATGGTCGTCGTTCAGCTGCCGTGTTCAGTGAATAAGTGAGTGCGTAAGTGTTTGTGTGTTCGTAGGTGTGCCAGCATTTGCAATATCAGCACATTTCAAAATTTATTGGCAATTTAATGCATCTGTTGGCATCGATTTCATTACTTGCTTGCCGTCGTTGCTGCTACTGCTGCCGCTGCTGATGATGCTGATGACTTCAAAGGCTACCTGCTGCATACTTTGTTTTGCGGTGATGAGTATATGCGTATGAGTGGGTGGTAGGTGTGTGCGCACGTGTATTTATATATGCATCGTACGTATATGGAGAAACCGATATTACTCTACAGTGATCTGTTTGCACTTTAGTAAAGAGTTTTGCACTGCAGTTTTAAAATGCGAATACATACATGAGAACACTTTTGGATTCTATGGATTAATAACGAAAGGATACAATAACAAAAGCAGCAAGGACATAAAAAGCAACACCAACAAAATAAGCGAGAGGATGCTGGCCCAAGTGACAAAAGTTAAAGTCGCATCAACTGATGAGCCCTACTGGCGCAAGTGAAGGCGAGAAACCAAAGGGTGATGAGGAAACATGTCATCCTCAGTCTTTCTTCACATTCATTCATCGGTGCGTCATTAGAAATGGCCAACGTACACAACCCAAACGGAAACATTCTCAAAACACGGCAAAAAGTTGCAGCAAGCTACAGCTGATGAGTTGTGTTGATGTCACAAGCACGCAGCATTCAGCATGCTGCAACAGCTGCGCCTGTATTTGTTTAGCAACCTGCAACATTCTATCATAACATAAACACTAGTAACAACAACAACAGCAACAAAAAGCAAAATATGATGCAAACATTTCGTATCATTGTCGCTGGATGACGTCTGTCGTATGTACTCATTTGCATGACAGTTTGCTGTTTCTTGCTACTTTTTTAATTTTTTTTCATTGTTTTTTTTTTTGCTTTTTTTACCCCACAAAAAGCGAGGAAAATGGATGGATGGATGGACGAAGTAAGGAGCGCATGTTAGCTCCGTTTATCCTTCTTGTTTAGTGTCTGCTGTTGTTTGCTAGCGCTATTGTTACCGCACCGCTGCTTGTTGTTTCGTGCGATTGTGCTGCGCCAATTGTGGTGCATGTCAAAAATGCTACAGCAGGTATTTGAAATAAAAAGAGCAGAAAAAAAGGATCATCCCCATCCACATCGTGCTCTGGCTGGACTTCAGTCCGTTCACTGTTTTGCCATTTTTTTCCGATGGTATAGCTTGTAAACTTGTTAACAATCCTGGCTTATTTTTGTTGACATTGCCTTAACATTTTCTCTAAAATGAAACATTATTCATGGTTGCCTTACATCTTGTGAGCCTTTTCTCTTCCAGCAACCGAACGAATTTATTCTTTCCAACTGCATTCGAATCGTGCGTTGAGTTAGATTTGCATTCTTTGAAAGAAAAGAATTCCTATTGAATCCATTCTACTGAAATGTAAATAATTTAGCCAACCCTTCGAAAAACATATTTATCCGGAGACTTTGCGAAATTACTTTTTTGAATTTGGATTTCTGGCATCCTACTTTCGCCCCTTCAAATTTTTTGCGACCCTTTTTTCAAAACCGAAGCAAGGCCTGTCAGACGAATATCAAAACCAGCAGCAAAAACAAATTAACGTTCAGTGTTAAACGCGACACTTGAACTTCTTTCCCATCTTTTTAGAGTAAAAAAATATTCAAATTAAAATAAGCAGAAGAAGTCCCGTTAGAGATAATTATTCACAAAGAAACATTCAAAGAACTTGACATAAAACTCGTCAATTTAAGAAGGCACAAGTTAACAGCACCAACAACAAATACGGCAACAAGTTGTCTGCGGGCCGATGCAGTTTTCGCTGACAAACGAGACGAGACGAGACGAAAGTGGCTCATTTTGACCTCCTTTTTAAATTATCCACAGAAAGGCATTTCCTCTCACACAAAAGAGGTTAGCTTTTTTCTGGTTAAAAGAAAATTTTAAACCTTGAGCTTAACGCGTCTGCTGTGGCAATTTAGTTTTAAGAAAAGAAAAGAAGATGAAAACTCTTAAGAGAATTTCGAGTATATAATAAGAGTCCTTTAAGCAGCTTTCAGGCATTAAGAAAGAACTTAATCAAAAAAATCATTTGCAAACAAACGAAATTTTAGCTTTAAAAAAAGATATTGTATGATTAGATGGCAGTGAGATTTTGAATAACTTTTCATATGCTTAGCAAGAATATTTGCTATTGGTCACCAGCTACCGAATGGAGTGGTGCGAGCTGGCGTATATTTTTCGTAACTTTTTTGTTCTTAATATTTAAGGACTACTCTTTTATCAGCCTTCTTTGGTCTGCTGTTTCATTTCATCATTTTAAAAAAAGCGCTGTTGGTTGATGCGATTATAAATCTGTTAACTCGATTCCTCGCGTCCCTAAAAAAACGGAAAGCTCGGCAAGCTCGACTCAATTTTCGCTCCTAGAGGCACAAATCAATTTATTTTACATTGAACTGACAGCAACGGCAGTGACGCCTGAACTCGATGCCTTCAACAGAACTCAATAAAGACGGCCGTGCAGCAGAAAGTGAACTGCTGGAATCATGAAAAACCATTTCGAAACGCAATATGTTTTATCGCTTTTTTGCTTTGGCCTAAAGAGCATTTAGTTTGTTTTTTAAAAGTGTTCACTTTGTTCACAAATTAAATACTACGATAACAGCGTCGAAAACAACTGAAAAAAGAAGCCCAATAAACCACGTAAACCAATCAATCAAAACATGAAACATGGACAAAAATCAATTAATACGGAAGGACAAAACGAAGCGATAAGCGATAATAAAGGGACACCCTGGACACGCTGGCGTAGAAGGAGAAGGAAGACGGCGTGGAGAACAAGAAGAAATTTGATGAGAGAATGAGAGCCTTTAAGCTTGATTGAGAAAAAGTAAAAGAACAAGAAGCCGCGGTCGAGGGAGGGTTAATTATTTAATTCTTACAAGAGATTAAATCAGTTCGATAAGTTACTACACGAAATTCGAGAATATCGATGTTTGTCATCGCAGAAGGTGAGGAAGACAAAGAAATGGGTGTGCAGAATCCAATGAGTTCTAAACGAACGATTACACAAGTCATTACATTCGAAGGTAATGCAATCTATTCAATGTGGTTGCTGTTGGTGTTATTGATTGAAATTCGAATTAAATGAGTCGACGACAATCGAAGTAAAGAATGATAGAGAAAGAAGGCTGTTTATCTATTGCGGCAGGCGCCAGCAATAAAATGACAGAAAAAAAAGAGTGAGACACTCTAATTCAGCAATAAATGCCCAATAGCGCTTCAACGTTTTTCGATTTTCATTAAAATAATTGTTTCCAAATCAATAAATGCGGCACACTATAAAGCTTGACCTCGTTCCAATAACTCCTTTGTTCACTGAAAAAAGTAGAGAGCAACCAGAAAAGGACAAATGTGAGTTTGCAGCCGTTAAAGCGTTCTAAACTCGTGGCTTGCAGTGGATACAAACTCACTTTATGCGACCTAAAAAGCAAACGAAGGAGAAGTCCTCCACCGTAATGGTGTACACGCCTGACACACATTCAGTCAAACAAATACATGTTTGTGTGTACAATTAAATTTTTCAATTTCATTAAAAGTCCGTAAAATTGGAGCAAGGAAAAAGAGTTCAGTCGCAGCAGCACCACTATTCAATATTTTTCTTTATTAACGCATTCTTGGGGTGAAAACTCGAAGGCAACCTGAAACTAACATCTTTTTTTTTGTATGTGGTACCGTTGACATTGTTGTTGTATGTGTACGAGTATTGCACACATACGCCGACACAGGCCGGGACACAACAAATAACCCGGTGTAGTGTTATCAGCGTTGCCGACGACTATTAAGCTTCACAATGTTACATTTGTTGACAACTGTAGAGCTGCACGTAGAGCAGGAAGGGACCGTCCTTCCGCCTGTACCATTAACTAAGTAACCACGTGGCACACGTAGGATGCGGAATTAGTTCTCTATTGTTCCTAGTGGCTCCTTTTTTCGGGAGGTTTCCTTCCTTCATCGTTCGTTCTCTTCGGCGTTATTCCCGCGTGCCTTTCTTAGTAATTTGCATAAAATATCAAATGATGCTCGACGAAACCTTATTCCTGGCTGCCGGCTTGGCAAGATCCATGACTCGTTCATTATCGGCCTCTGTCGATTATTGCAATTATTTTTCGAGTGTTGATTGCATTCCTTTGGTTTCCTCTTTTTATTTATTATGGTAGAATTTGAAATATTTGCAGCTGTTTTTCGGAGAAGTTTTTCAGTGTTTTATTTTCGTTTTCGAAAATCATAATCAAAACAATTAAAATAATTCTATCAGCTGCAGAATTCTTTACATCCGCTTCTCAGCGAAAGTTTCGTTTCGATTTGTTTTTGCTTTGGTCATCAATTTTATTTATTTATTTATTATTTTTTGTCTGCTCATTCATTTACTTCGCTTTGCTGTGCAGAATTTTAAATTGGAAAATTAAATTAATTTAAATTGAATTAAATTGAATTTCGAGAAGCTTTACTAATGAAAAACTTTGGGAAATATTTTGATGGGAAAAGTTTTGATGTTCGCGATCGTGGCGGTGAGGAAGATAAAGGCAGTGACGTAGTTATTGGGGGCGGCGGGGGTGGTCCGCTCCGACACCCGAGCAAACTAAGCAAATAAACAACACAAAAAAAGTAAGTAAGTTGTAGAAAAACACCGCAGAAAAACATCGAGGGGTGACAAATTGCACAACCTTGGAGGCCAGTTGAAGGTCGTGCAATCTTGCCTGGAAAAATGTGATTTATATTGTCAAACAAAAGACAAAAGGAATGGGCTGGTAATGAAATTCCGAACGACAAGATCCTGAATCGACAAAATCCTGACGCGACAAAATCTCAAAATTAAAGAACGACTTCAACGCCAAGTTTCGGGGAATTTGTAAATGGTCCTGCGCGAACGGCTTAGGGGCGCAGAAAGGCATTACAGCCTTCAGTAAATCCTTCAGTCTTACTCGGTTAACCAATTTTTTCGGCAGGTCTCGAAAAGGACTTTGCAATTGTGCCGTTTCGGGATTTTGTCAAACCCATTAAAATCATTTGCGTCAGAGCAACAACAACTATAACAATTAAGGGCTTAATTTTAATTTAAATTAGCTCAAAATAGAATTGTTTCCTTTTTATAAATTACTCAATTCACACAATTTCCGCTCGGTTGTAACAAAAACCGGTGAAAACGTTTTTGAGCGAAATGCTCAATGTTTAATTACTCGCACATTTAAATGGTTAAATGGTTATATTTACAATAGTTCTATTGGTGAAAAGAGCCATTTTGCAGTCATTCGCAAAAATTCCATTTAATGCACTTTAGCTTGGTAAATAGTTTGTGCTATTGGTGTTTTATTTACTGTTATTTCGCATTATTTTCGCAAGCCATAGAGCATTAATTTTCTCAATACACCAAAACGAAAATATTCGTAGGGTTGAGTTCATGACAGGCACTATCGGAAGAAGAATTATTTTAAAATTAACAGACCTATTCTTGTAGTCAAATTCTTAGTTAACAACACTACTTGTTAGCTACCTGTTTCCTATTCTCGTTGTAAGCCAAAAGACCTGGAAAAATTATTATATTAAAATTTATTGGTAAAAGAAAAAAGGAAAAAAGGAAAAAGTATAATTGAAATTATTATAGAAAAGATTTATCATTCGGGATTATAAAAATTGTTGACGAAAAACGAATAGCTAAAATGTATTCGTACGAGTATTATTCTTATAAATAAGAGCAATTATAAATAAGAGCAATTATAAATAAGAGCACTTATAAATAAGAGCACTATCGTAACTCTCGCAAGACGAAACGATCAACGATCCTTTTTTCTTTTTTGAGCATGATTATAACGTTAAAATAGTATAATAAAGCTGTATAATCTTACGACAATTTCTAAGATTTTAAATTTCGAAAATATTGCAAAATATTGCAAAAACTTCAAAATGCTCTGAAAGTAATTTTAAAACATATTTCTTTTCGTGGAGGTTTTCACCGCCCAACTAAACCCAACCAACCCAACACAGTTTAGTAACTAATTCGAATGACATTTTTAATTGTGTTTTTGTTTACATACGACAAAGTGCTCCTAATTAAAATTAATATTAGCAAATATATTTCAATTTTAATAAACGGAAATGGCGGAATAAATGCAAATGTTGCATTTCGACTAGAGTGCGTTTCACAATTTAACAAAATCGGCCAATATTAGCGCACTAGAATTTAATGAGTCCGCAATAATTTGCACGCCATAAATTTTCATAAATCGAGATGCGACCATATTTCAATCATTTAGAGCTTGTAGCAACAAATACGAGCCAAATAATAAAATTGAATTGAATTGTTGAATTTTTGTACTTGAATATTTTATTAGAATTTTAAATACTCACTTTTTACACGCATGTTAAAATTTTTAACATTTGTGGAAGAGATCCATTCAAGATCCATTCGCCCTCTTTTGTTACTAAAGGGTTTTCCGATAGGGACGGGTCAAAGTTGACAGTCTGTGGCGACAAACAAAATTGCCAGAAACTGTCAGATGTTGTGCAAAAACTGTTCGAGGAGAACTGAACGTTTGAGCACTAACATTGCTTTCAGTTCATTTGCACCAATTGCATGTAGAAATCAATTGGAGTGAATTGCATGAGCGTGTAAACTGGCTTTAAGGAATCTAGGCATGCTCAATTCCATTCCTTTTGCTTGAGTGGGACTTAATTCCAAAGTCTTAATTCCTTGGAATTAAAGTTTACAAAATTCCTTAACCCGTCAACGCAAGATAACCTTTAAACGTAGTTACAAACAACCGCTTGGCCCTCGCTTCGATAGGTTAGTCATTGTTCGTAGCTTCACCAGCAGCAGCCTCATCAGCCATCGACCTGGTGCCAAAGAGGTCTGGTTTTCTCCTCAATAACGATCCTCGTTCTTACGAGTTTTCTCTAATTTTTATATTTCGTCAGTACGTGGAAGCTCGATGAATGTTGTACGGAAGAAGAAGTAGAAGAAGAAGAATAAAAGTAATTGCTCCAGCAACATCGTCGTCAACGGCAGCTGTTGCTGGAGCTTAGCATAATCGTTGTTGTGGTTTCACCGCGAAGAAAACCACACGGTTCAACAGAACACGTCAAGTTTTTCCGTGCTGTTGTTGTTTCATTGTTGTATTGTTGTTGCATTGTTGTTGCTGCAACCGCTATTAAACACGTTCGTGCTTGGCTGAGTAATGTTGTTGGTTTAAGAGTAAAAAGTACCAATTTTTTTATTAAACTCTGTCTATTTGCAAAATCCATCCATCTTTTTCTTTATCTTTTTGCTCAATTATTGGCGCAATTATTTCAAGCGGTCAGTCATTGTCGCTGAATGATTTCTCTCTATTTACTATTTTCACTCACTTTACTATTTTTAAGTGACTCTTCAACACAATCTTGTACTTGTCGAAGCTTGTTCTTTAAACTTTGTTTGCGTACTTCTTGTCTCATTACTTCTGTAAAAGTTTCTTATTGATAGATTTCTTCTTCCTCCTCTTTTCTTTACTTAATGCTTCTTTAATTAAGAAGTTGTTTTTCTTATGTTGTTTTTTGCTTTTAATTGCATTGTTTTATCGTGCTGTCGATTGGAAATGTTGCCAATTTAAATTTGATTGACTGCAATGGAATGCAGCTCACTGGAAACTGTTGCTGCTGCTGCCGTTGTTGTTAAGAAAACACCACGATATTGATTTTCCCGTAGAAAAACAACGCTTCTTCTTGCTGTCGACCTTGCGAGATGAATCTTTCTTTATTTTCTTTTGCACTAAAAAAACTCAAAACTCAAAAATCTTACAATAATACTTGGTTTCTGTAATGTTATGAACAAGCATAACTCACGGTTACCGTCAGAGGTACATTTTCAATACACACAAGAGACACACACGACTCGACACAACGAACCAAAAGCAGCCAAAGGGTATTTTCAGCAACAACTTTAACTTTCGTTTGGACACAGTCCATGTCACGTGCTGTGTGTTAATTTGTCTTTGAAAACAAATTAAGTTAAAAACAAAAACATACGGATCATAAATTCTAAATATTTATTTCAACCGAAAAGTGGAAAATTGTAAAACTTTGTCTCGAGGTCAAAAAGAATCGCAGAAAGGTTCTTTTGCTGGCCGTACAAATTCTATGCAAACATATGATTGTATGCTACATATTGTACATACGCTCATACACACACACAAGTGTATATCAAATGCACCGTTTGGAATTTCAAAATTATTCCCTCTTCCTTTTGGTGGAGCTTGGAGCTTTGTGTTTCATGCTAATTCCTTTCGGAACTGATCTCTTCAGCTGCCCCGAAATACTTTTACAAGCATTTACATGCGAATGTATCCACGTTTTTTTAGACCTTGAATGCAGATTCCAGTGAAATAGAGTTAAGACCTAGACCCATTAATATAATTATTAGTATAATTATTAATATAATTATTAGTATTATATTATTTTATATTAGTATTATATTATATTAATATAATATAATTTTTATTAATCCATGGTTGTACATTCATAATCTCGCTTGTGCGCTCGCTAACAGTTCGCTTTAACCTTGACCGGCCAAAACACTCCTCGTGCTTAATGCCTCTTACTGAAGAGCGTTGTGCGGTACTCATTTAAACTCGGCTCAGTTTACCAAAAAGTTAACAATCTCATCATTACATTACAGTTAACAAAACATCATCTCATGAGTTGATGCTTGGACAAATTTCGTTGACTAAAAAACTACTGCTTTTTGCCAAACTCCTGAGCAATATTTTCAATTATCGCCGCTTTTGCCAGCAAAAGATTTACAAAAGTCTTCTGGTTGCAGCTGCTGTTACAGTGTTGTCGTTAGCGTTGTTGTTGGCGTAGTGGATGCAGGTGGATTCGTTTGCATACCTTCTAATGTTGTTGGTATCGTCCAGAAGGATAGTGGAACAACTTCTGGGTCTGCAACCACCCTTTAGCCCTCTCAACCATACGCTTAATTTTTGTATTCTTCGGCAAATTTCATCAAAAATGTCGAACTTGTTGTTTGTTTTTGAATAGTTTCCTCTTTTACACTTTCTTAAAAAAGGGATAAAATACTAAAAAAAAGGAAATAATCGACCGAGCTCTCGTTTAGTCATTTAACGTACATCAGTTTTCTAGTTTTCAAAAGCTTACCCGGTTGGCTTCTATTCAATTAAATCCAACCGAAAAGTCACCCTGTGGGCTCTGGAACTGCCAGGGGTGCCTGGCTGCCTCGTTTTCGGGTTACCGGAAGAGTTTTTCCATTGCCTGATTCTGGCAATGTGGCAACGCTAACACAACATTGGTGCACCTGCTTGTTGATTTTGTTGTGGCTGTTGTTGTTGTTTTTGTTGGGGCTCTTATGCTCGTACAACAGCTCGTTTTTGTTGTTGGTGTGGTGTTGGCAGTGTTGCTTTGTAGTAGTTTCTGGTGTTTGTAGTTAGCAGCGTTGTTGTCAGCTCGGTTTTGTTGCTTCGTTCTTTCACAGTCAATATGCCGCAAATCGGCATATCCCCCTCCCCCCTCTCTTTCCATCACTCCCTCCACCCTATCTTTCCCTGTCTATAGAATTTAACAAAAACGGGAATGATTGCAAAAAAATTTAACAGCAGCAGCAGCAACAACTGCACCAGAAGGACCAGCAAAGATTTGCATCAATACAACACAGAGTCGGAATACACACACAGACACACACATACAGAATATCACTCACTCACCGTAATTGCATTGCAAACAAATTTGTTTGGTTGCTGTTGCGTTGCGGTTTGTGCGATGATTTCGTTCGATTTCTCTGCACTCTTTCGACAATTATCCAACTGATGACAAGCTCCGTGCGGATAAGTTGCTGATGCGCCACTGTCACCAGCATTGGCGATGCCACCCCGCCAACGCATGTTATTGATATAACTCTTGTTGATGTTGCTCTTACTGTTGGTGACGATACTTCGCGGTAATTGAATTTTAAATGTTTGCGGAAATGTAATCGATTCACTTTTCACCGAAACAACCGAAACAACAACAACAACAACTGTTTATTGCAGAATGTAAGAGAATCAATCACTTCCAGTATTTTCGCGAAATCGAATTAAAATTAACAGAAATCTGTGATAAAACTAACAAATTTTTATAACAAGAAGTTTCCTCTTATCTGCGAAATGTTCGAAGAAATGTTTCATACTCCGTTTTACTGTTTCGGTTGTTCGTATTATGTCGGTTACCCATTAGGAAAAAACCTTAATTAAACCTTAGCAGCAACAGAAACAATAGAATGAGAATTCTTAAAAGCTGCTGCTGCGCCTCTTGTTCTTTTTATGCGGTAGCTGAAAACTAATGCTTGTTCCAGGATTTTGAACTTTCCACCGGTCTGTCCAAATCTATTATTCCTATGCCGTTGTTGTTGTGGTTTTTGTTGTTTTTTACCACAACTCACAAAATCGAGAGGTCGAAGCAGTCGTCGAGGGCGCAACGCAAGGAAAACCTATTTTTGGGGGCTCCGGTTTATCCTTCTCCGGTGCCCGCCAACAAGAACCAAAAATCATCATTCCTTCTCTCTTCCACCTCTCTCCCACAAACTGCTTGTGCTCAAAGCAATTATACGTTTCAGGCAAAGAACAAGAGCGTGTGTGGAACATCATAGAGAGAGAGGGGGCGGGGGGAGGAGGGGGTTGGAATGAGTAAAGAATTTCCATTGACCTAAGAGATTATATAATTTATTTAAGTGCAGCTGCTAAGAGTGGGCGTGTGGGTGTACCGACAAACGGTGGAATGGTCCGGGCTACTGGACAGAGGGTTATCGTTGCCCCCTCCTTCCAGCTTCCGCAGTTGCTGGCGCTGCGCTGACGGCCTTTGGTCAGTATGAAAAAATATCAAGTACGATTGTTATCAGCTCGAAACCGTGGAGAATATGAAAACGTTTTGCTGACGGCCAGATGAGAGGTGACTGCTGGAATTTGGGGGGAGGGTTAGTGGGTGCAAAGCGCCTTTAAGGGAAGCGCTTGCTGTATGTGCCCATTAGTGGTAACAATTTATTTGGCTCAGCGTTTGCTGGCATTTGTTTGATCTGCAAATGGAGCAAACACTGGAAGAAGCAGCATGCACTCACCAAAGAGGGAGTGCGGGGGTGGAGGGGGTGGCAAGAGAGAAGAAATAAGAAATTGCCTTCGCAACGGATTATGTTGTATAGAAAAAAGTGAGGATAAATATTGGCTCAAGGAATTGAGTACTTTTTCTTCGGTTGCTTTTCAGCCGAACAAACAAACAAATCATTAATTTCTCTTAAAGGTCTAGAAATGTTTTCTTATGCTAAAAATTATCGTAAATCTTTGGAGCCAGAAATCCAGATTAATAACAAATTCGTAGAACTATCGATATTTTAAGTAATATTTTATTCTAAAGTTCTAATCCGCTGTTTCTTTTCCTCTTAGGTTATAAAGTTATGTGTTCTCATTCCATTGAATAAAATAAATAAAATTAAATTAAAAAATAAATATAATAAATAAATAAATGAATAAATAAATTCTTAAAAATAGTGGGAGCAGTTTTACTTTTGAAATTTTCTCCCGAAAGTCCTTTCAACTGTTTTCATAAAAACAGAGAGTAAAAATCAAAATGGCCTCTCCCGGTAGATGTTCTCTCTTTCTATGGCACTTTCTCCCTCCCTCGCTCCCTCTGTCTACTATCTATTTGCACTTTTTTCGATCTCGTGCTGGTGCTTTCATTCTCGGGACTAAAAAGCTCTGCAATTAAACAAATGCGAGGAAATGAACTTTCGGTGATTAAATGCGTTGGTAGACCTGGGCCAATGATTTCGAATTAACGCATGAAAACTCAAAGAATGCAAAGGCGTACTTTAGACACCGGATACCGATTGGTTCAAACATACTTTATGCTGAACAAACGACGAGACTACATCAGCTCTTCTACGATTCAAAAATTAAACAAAATTAAATTAAAACTGAATTCACTTCAAATACTTCATTCGTGTTGCTTCGCACTTTTAAAATATACATACATAAATAAAAATAAAATAAGGCGAAGCGAAAAACAGCCGCAAGAAAAATCAGAAAGATGCACACACAGCAGCGCGCACATTTCAACACTTATAAACTCACGCACACACAGCCACACCGACAGACACAAAACATACTTACTTTGGTGCCAGCCCTCGCGGTTCTGAAATGAGCCTAAGAGCCACTCCACAGACTTCACACTTCACGCTCTTGGCGTACTTAACTGCGGCTGTGTGCGAGTGTGTGCATTCGCAGTGTGCGATTGTAGGTGTGTATTTTCGTAGTTGTTGGCAACACTTTGGCAACACTTTTTTATTTGCTGTGTGCACCGCGTTAAACGCAACCCAAACGAACACAATTCAAAACAATAACAATAAAATCATTTTTTCATTACTTTTGATGGTAGTTGTTTAATGCTCCGTGATTTACTGCAGCACGTAAACACTTAAGCTGGCCGACGCTGATGACGGCCGAAGCGTCGGTGGACGGTGGTAGAGACACACTTTGTGAGTTCGCTCGACAATTTTCAGAGTTTTTATAACGGCAGCAACAATTCGATTCTCTTTCAAACAACACAAGTACAGAATAACGATGCGCTAAGAAGCATCGTTACACACACGTTACACACACACACACACACACACACATTAGCTAGCGCAGTTACAACTTTGCTGCAGGAAATACTTCCCAGTGACAATGTGTATGTGTATGTGGCTGTGTGGGCCATCCTTCTTTTCAGATGCTTACTTTGCCGCAAGTTAGTCTTGACCGTTTGAATCAGTCACGTAACGAGTCAGTAGCCAGAATTGTGGGCGAAAGAACCACTGTCGACGGCGGTGACCTGCCGATCATAGAAGATGCTGCGGCAATTCAGCCTCAGAGGCGCTTGTAAAGCATACTGGCGGCGAGCCGATTGAGCAACAACAAAAAGGCACTGTTTTCGTTGAATGATTGACACTAATTGATGTTACTGCTGGTCATTGTGGTACAGATGGTAATGGAGCTGTCGAAGGCGGGTAATGGAGCCATGATGATAGAGCTACAGCCAGCCGATAATGATGTTGCTACACTGAATTTAACTGATTCTTCTCCATCTTCTGGTGCTGTTCTACGACTTGGATTGTTTCAAAAATAGAAGTTTGATAATCAGCAGGACGATTGGCATAATATCGTCCTTCGTTGGGATAATATTGGGAATATATCGTGATGTATGAAAATATTACACCAACTCGCCACGATTTGCTTCAACTCAAATAATTTCAATTAATTATTGCTTGCCCGGTTTTGAAGACATGAGGCATGACCTGTTTAAAGGATGAGCTTATTATTTTAAGAAACCATGAAATAAAGTTGAGATGAGTATATGTTAAAGGTTAAGATATTCCTGGTACGAACTTATAAATTTTGCCAAATTTTACATAAGTTTGTCTGTGAAATTTCTTTCTAATTATGTACAAGTGTATGAATTGTGATTCATCCTGTGTATCTTCTCTTGAGTACAATGCCAGCTAAAACATCAAAACATCATTCAATAAACGACCATCGTCTCAAGAAGTTGACTGTCTTTTTTTTTATCCGCCTGATAATAATACAAAAATTCCGTTTTGTAAGTTATTAATATAAGAAAATAGTCTGAAATCGTTAATTAAATTTTTGTGACATTTTTAAAAGCGAAACTTAATATTTAATTTCACAATAATTGTATTAAATAATTGACACGAGTATTTATTATAAGTATAATAACAAATATTTAATATATTCGTATAAATATATTCGTATAATTCGTATATATTCGTTTAATATATTCGCGGACGTCATAATAATGACCACAGTTCACGGTTATCATTACTATATCTTCACTATCTCCTTCGCTTAAAATACTTGACATTTGTATTCACAATTACAAAAAATTTAATATTTCCTTCCACTCTATTAAATGCGTTTGAGTGTCACACGCTTCTCGTTCATTCTCGTTAACGTGTCCTCGTCACGTTAAGTTTTATCATTATCGTTAATACTCGTATTGACATCATAAGTAGCATAATTTTTATTATCACTAATTATTACCCATTTTATCATTTCCATTCTTTCTTTCGCCATCGCCGGGCATAATCATTACCTTCGCTTTATTTTACGTAAATAAATTCCGTTTTATCCTCTGAATAAATATTGTTCCATACATGCCAAACACTGTCAAAATGTGTCCATTAAAATAATTTAATTTATTTCATTTTTTCATTGAAATTATGTTGCCCAAAAGGGACAGTAAGATTGACCGGATGAACGGTCAAGCAACCAGTTATTGCCGCTTCGGTGGCCTACTTTAAAGATGATCTCATAACTTCAGTGAGTGCGCATAGCATAACGTATGAACATACATGAGTATGAGTATACATATATGAGTATGGTTGCGAGTGTGATATTTGCCTCCAACGAAGTATGACTCAGTACAACAAGCGTGGTTAATTGGACAATTACAATCATTCGTCTCATATGAATTTTTGAGTCGAATTTTTTGTCAACATAACAAAACTTGTTGCTGCATCATCATCATCATGGTCGTCATTTTTTTATGATGGTCGTTATGGACTTCCTCGAATGCTAGACGAATAGTTGTGCCAGGCGTAACGACCAATTCAACCGGATGCCGTCACCACAACAACAAGTAGTACCACAGATAGAGCCAAGATGAACATATGTGTTGCCCGCTTGGTCCATTCGGTCTGCTCGACTCACTGAGAGCGATGGAATGGATGGAATTTCCCGCCGTATGTGTTTTTGTCTACGTGATAAACAATTTTTATCGCCATCGCAAATTCGGGCGTCACCCATCGCGACGTTGCGGATGAAAGAATGACGGAATGTTTTGCAGAATGCGATCGGATTTGTTTGGCGGTTTGTTGTTGCTATTATTGCCTGCTGTAAACTCTGTGCAAACGACCGAAAGAAGGCAACTGTTGCACATACACACAAACACACATTCACACGAATACACGTAACAAGAAAGAAATAAAAAAACGGGGAAACGGGAGCGTAAGCTAAAATATCCAATTTAATAAAATAATGCGAACAGAAAGTCGCTCATAAAATGATACCTAAAAACAACAACAATAACAACAGCCCGAAGAATCCATAAACAAGCCGCCCTTGTGTCCGTCCGAAAACTTTCTAAGGATTTATATAAACATTTCAGAAGGGAGAGTGTATGTGTGTGTGTATGCGATCGACACTGCTACCCTTGAATTGACCAATATCAGTACCCTGTTACGTGACCCACCAACATCATAGTCGCCACCGTCGTCGCCGCCGCCACTCTTCAGTTTGTTCTGTATTTTGTAGAACGATGCGAAAATTGCTTTAAAGCCAATTTTTGCGTTAGCCCTCGTTTTTTTTTGCTTTTACATTATTTTCGAAACATTTGTGGCGGGCGCTCGAGCGAAATAAACAGCAATGCCACAATAATAACATTACATTTTACTCTGCTCCACCATGCAAGCTGCTAACAGACATTACGCCTCTCATCCTCATGCTCATCATCACCTGAATCGCCATCAGTATCCTCGTTATCGCTTTTGGTGTCATTGATGACTGTTGCGCGTTCAATTGGCAACCCTGCTTTTGCGAGCTCAGCTCATTTAATTAAAATTTACAAAATCTTTGAGTGGGCTCCAGCGAATCAGGCCAACTTCAGTGCGAGTAAGACCCAAAACTGTATGTTACCTCGCCAGCGAATGGAGGGTAATCCTTGCCCTTGACGTGGGTGGCGTGGATATTAGTGAGTAGACGACTTTTGATGTTCCGAGCATGTCGATCCAATCTGATCTTCGTTGGAATGATCATTTTTACAATTTCAGTCAGCTTCCGCAATATCTGGAAGCATTTAATTAGCAATTAATGTCCATTTTTGTTAATCCGGCTTCAGTCTAAAGGAAGCAACGTAGTCATTCTGTGGCAATTTCCGGTGTTAATGATATGAATGCATAAAGGAGACAACAATAATAACAACAATCAATTAATCTAACGATGTGTAGGTGTAGAGCTTGTTCAGAGTGGCAGCGTCCAGCGTCCACTCTTCTCAGTCGCGCTTCGAAACTAAAACCAGAGCAGGAAGGTACTCGTCATATACGAGCCTGCAGGTCCTTCCTGCGAAGTGGCCACACTAATCAAGAGGCCTAAATAAAAATTGAATTTATGAATATGATTTATAACATGCTTTCGTCTATTTTGTTTTTTTTAGTGGCAAAGTCACATACACTCACACACGCCTACTCCAGGTGTGTCCATTTCTAAGTGTCTACAGACCCATTGGAAGCGAACCGATCACTGTTGGCTAATTCGGGAGCAAGATACTTGCGGCTGCTCCCTCTTTCTCCTACTCCTCCTCTTCCTGACACACAATTCGTGTATATGTCATGCTTCAAATCTCTTCACCACTAAATGAAATCGACCGGCATAAAAACGGAAGAAATCTGCTAAATCTTGGCAATTTTTCTACCCGCTCAAGGTTAACAATATTTGTAGAGGATTAAGCTTCTTTTGTATTGTTATTTAATTTGTTTGTAATTTTATTTTTGGCTTGAGTTTGTTTGTTTTTTCTTCCTCCGCTTCTCAGCCTATTTTATCGATAGTAACTAACGATAAAATCATGAAATTTTTGTGTGGGCATCGTAAAATAAGGTCCGGAAAAATCCCAATCAAATACGTGACCATAATTCACTATATTCTTTTATTTATTATTGCGTTTTTATGGTTTGTTTTCTCTTCACAACATGTTTGTATGTATGCCCACGGCGGCCCAGACTTGTGTGACTTTGCAGGAACATTTTGTTATTGCGATTTTTGCTATTTCGTTAGCAAAACATGTACATGTGTTCACTTTTTTCCCATCCATTTCGTTTTCTTCTTCTTCTTCTTCTTCTTCCTTTCTACCGCTGTAATCTTTTCTTTTAAATTTTTTGATTTTCGATTTTTGAAATTTCTAAATTTTCGATTTTTGAGACACTTCGTGTCTCATACTTTTTGAGGTCTTCATTTATTCCGGTTAAAATTCATTTGCAAATTATAATTTATAAAGCAATTAAAAATGAAAATGTATTAGTTTAGCTACTATCCACGGCAACAACAACAATTATTTCAGTGAATTTAGTTCGTTTTCCTCTTGCTCTTCTTTAGACAAATTGAACTCTGGAAAACTATTTATACGCTTTGTGCTTTAACTTTGAGAAACTATTCGTAAAATGCCTCTCATTATCCTTCCACTCCCCTTAATTGCAATTTCAGGAACTAAGTAATCCCTTCGTTTTGTGTACAAAAGGAGCCCAACGTGGTTAGGTCTAGCTGCTTCTGCTGCTGCCGCTAACACAAGCTAACTTAATTTTTCCATAAATCTTCAATCGAAAGGGTGTACCGTAAAGTGCACAGAGTACAAATGCACCGGCAAACCGTCGGCAACAAACGGGGCGGGCAGTGGGCGAAGAGATTTCGTAGAAGTTTGCCTTCTTTGTGAACAAAAGGCATTCACACGTAGGCGAACATCGCCGATTTTAATCATCGTAATTACTGCATTATTTTACTCTTCTTCTTCCTCTTGTTCTTCCCCATATTTGCACCTCATCCCGACCACGATGCTTTTGCCAACGCAGAGTTCAAGTGTTCCGAAATGCAATAGAAAGAAAGCGACGAGCACACGAGGTTACTCTAGAGTTTCTGTAGGACTATTTTCTATAAACGTAGTATGTTTTCCATGCCATACAAGAAGTTCCTCTATTTCTTGTTGTTTCTTAGTTCAACCGAAGCTGAATGAAATGAAATTTCATTTCGTGGCGCCGCCGGCAAGAAATCAACAAATCGTTGTGTGTTTTCTCTACTTATGTAGTATTTTTGCGTATAAAGTGGCGGAACGCTTTTCCCCACAAAGTTGCACTTCTCTGGAAAACTTGATCCTTCCGTCCTGCTGGTCCGTGTTTCATAGCTCCTGTGCTGTGTTGTTGCTGTTGCTGCTGCTGCTGTTCTTTTGTGTGCCTTTCCAGAGAACAAAAGCGTACCAAACAAATTCTCGCATGGTTCTTGAAACGATATCATACACGGAACAGTGAGTAGGTATATGCAATACCGACTGACCTACTATGTTTCTGTGGTTTCTTTGGCTAAATTAAACGCAAATACAAACGTTCTCATTGCTAAGAGCTGCCGTTTCTTGGAAAAGTGTGAAATTGTTTTCCTCTTTCTTTGTAAAATTTAAAAATTCAGGCTAAATGTTGTGCCTTAAGTTATTTTTATTATAAAAAACCCAAGTCCACTTCTTCATTCTTTTGATTATTCTGTTTTCTCATAATATTTTATTGGTAAGTTTTATCGGTAAATTATTTTTTTACTGATTTTTATCACTTTCTGATGCTATTAAGAATACTTTTTTGTTTAGGGACGATTTACCAATGTCCCGTTAAGTGATAACCGGCACTTTAACTAAAGGATTAAAAAACTTCGTTGTCTTAATGTCCGATTGAGTGCAACAGATATGTCAGTTGAAGTCCCGAACAACTTAACCGGAAGATGAGGTGCCGGTTAGCTGTAAAAAGTTATGATCAAATTATGTTTGTCAGCTGTGAGTCCAAAAAGTTATAACTCTTTTTGGAACAGACTATTTACCGGCTATTTGGAAACCGGCTATTTTGGAACAGAAATGACAGTCAAATTTTGAAACAGAGTCTCTGGCAGACAAGACAAGATACCCCTACACAAATACTAAGCACACCCACACTACTACTACACACACAGATACTCGTACATACACTCACCAGAAAAAGTCTCATTGGCGCCATCGAATGTTGTGATCAAAACTGTACCATTAGCTCGTTTCATTCATTAACCGTATGTGGATTGCATTAGACGTTACCTTTATCTCGTGGAATCGAATGAATGGATATGGCCCGCCCAGAAACGCTCCTGCCGAGTGCGTTTGACTTAAAAGTTCAACTTCTGTGGTCACTATTCGTCAAAATGGATTATCTTCTGTGTAAGTTTTGTACCTCTAAACCTTGAAACCAGATTCCCTTTAGTCTCTTTTAAGTTTTAAAATGTTGTTGCTTATCTGTTATGTATTAACTGTTCATTATTGTTGCTTACTCATGGAGTGTGATGAGTTCCAAAAGGCATGGAACAGAGGCATGGAGGTAAATATTTCCTTCCTTGGCTGGCTTTAAAATTTCGAAATGGCAAAGACTAATTTTATCCAACAACTAAAAAAATTAGGTTTAGCCATCAGTGCCTGCACTCCGCATGCTTCCGAAACAGGTATACGCCAGGTGTGACAAAACGTAACACGATGTCCTCTCGTTACTTTGCGTCACGTTTTACGTTGCGTATACGTAACTTTAATTTGATTTTATTGAAAAGAATACGACAACTTTTCGCTTTTCATGTCTGCAGCAGAACGTATAGAGGAAATTGAATTTTCTTTTTCGAACAAATACGCACACACACACATTTCTACGATTATTTCAAATGTATCCTTGCATTGCTACTGCACTCACACATCGACACCCATGAACGCACGCTCGCTTCAGGCAACGCAACAACGTGCTGCAGCTTTGTGCTACTGCTCTGTCTGTTTGGGTGTGTCTGTATCGTTAAGTGCACTTTTTGCAGGAGTGTGCATGCGACAGTTTTGTATTGCGTGCATGGGCTTGTACGTGCCTCTATATACGTACCTGTGTACACAGGTTTGTTTTGAAAGGAATTGTGTTAAGCAATTTCCAATTTGTTCTTTACTCACTCAATTTGATTGGCTCTTCCTGTAATTTCATCATTTTCTTTAATGCCTTTTGTTGCAATACGAAAAAAATAAAAAATAAAAAAATTATATTTTTAATCGTGGATAATTTTTTGGGCATTATATAAAATTGTCTCTCAATACAATTTAATGAGAAGCTGTGAAACAGAAAATTCAAGAAAAAACGCTTACAAATTCATATGAAGGGAATGAATTTGTTCCCTATATATGGATCCGACACAGTGTGTCAGTGCTGTGTAAACGTCCGTCGTGTATATGCTTGAGTGTGTGTGGTTATTTCTGTGTGTATGCTCGATGTGGATCATTTATTTGCCATGTCAAGTATTTTTTCTGGATGTACCTACATGAACTTACGCAGCCTTAATCCCTAAAAGAATCCAAAATTTAAAAAGAAAAGTAATCGATTTTTAAACTCTAATGGAAATAAAATCGTCTAAATCGCATCGCGAAAAAATTCTTTTTTTTTATCGTTTTCGATACTTCAACACTTCCATTTAACAATACCCAGAGCCGAAAAATCTTAACCGAAGACCGAATATCTTGCAAACCTCTGCGTAACCACCAACGGAAGTGCGTTCTAGATCTCATCGAGATACAGCAAAGATTGCGTCCGCAACCGCAACTTAACTAACTTTTAACTAAGTTTTGATAATGGGTGCAGAAATATGCGGACCGTGGCAGCAGCGGCAGCGTTTTGTTGTACTTGCTTGGCTTGGGCTGGTCCGGGCTGGTCCGGGCTAGTCCGGGCTTTGGAGTTTGCTTTTTAAAGCGGAAGTTATTCCAACAAATTACGAAATTTTACAAGGCGTTTGCTACTCGTGAAAAGATAAAATTTCGCCACTGCCGAGAAAGGAAGGATAGATCTACGAAGTAAATGTTGGCGGGTCGTTGGAGGTGACGGCGAATCGCTGTGATTGGTCGAATCGGGAAGGTAGAATGACCCGGCTGATAAGCATCGCTTATCATGCAATTTATTTGGAGGAGGATGACTGAGAATGGAGAGATCGTGTTGATGGAAGCTCAGGTCAGTTGAAATCAAACAAAATAGTTAAGGAAAGAATACTTTCCATTAGTTTTGTAAAAGACAGGATATACCGCGTAACTTCTGATTCCGAAACCAAAAATTTATCGGGGTAAACCATCCATCAGTAGCGTCATCTTTCCTTTCGCTGACATTTCTTTAACATTTGATGAGGGATGGATTGACGTAAAAGGGATCTACAAGAAGTCTTTACACGCTTCATCCGTACGGAAAATTAAGAGAATTCAAAAACTGTGAAATATTTCAACAATTTATCTTCTTTTCGAAGTTTTCTTACTTTTCTTTTCTTATCCTCCTATTTTGAATAATTGGGTCAAAGCGGACTAAGAAGAAAAGCATGCGAAAACACTATAAGATTACGTCGGTTGGCTACACTTTGCCCTGTTCGAAGTCCTGCGTATTTAACACAAGCCTTAAAGCCTTTTGTTGTAGTGCGAGAGCATCGAAAAGCAAGGAAAGCAGCGATTAAATTCAACACTATCAAAATTCAAAGTGAAAGGATACTTTAAAGTTGGACGTTAAGCGTAAAGCGATTTGGTTCTTTCAAGTTAAATAAAACAAGATTTATATCCAAACAATCTGACGTCAGAAGTAAGTTTCCTCTCTCCCTGTCACTCTCTTTTCCTCTTTCCATATACCATACGAGTATGTTTACAACTTTCTAATAAAACCGAAGTTACTTTAAAGTGCGTTTAAGCTTTAAATGACCGCCACACAGTAAGTGGTCGTCTATGTTATCGTCAAAAGTGACAGCAGCAGCAGCATGTTGGTCACGTACTCATTTGCACTCACAAACACACACATTCTCAACCACCAACCGCACGAACCGAACGCACAGTGGCTTCGGGACGCTTTGCCATTGCGCTTTATCGATGGCACAACCGAGTGCAGGCGTCAGCGTCATAAGCGTTGGATGGAAATGCGAACGTGACCGAACGAAGGAAGTGAGACTAAGATTGTGTGTGAGTATGTGTGTGCGTCACTGGCTCAGTTCAAGCTCTGATGGGTGACAAACAATGAACACAAACCTAAAATAACTTCTATAAGACTCAAAGAATTTTAAAGCAACCAACAGTGATGTACCTTTAGCCATGTCCAGAAATGTTTACTTTACATTTGTTGTGCCAGCCCTTCCATCATAGTAACTTTTCAGTGCATTTTAGGAACTCTGAAAACTTTAATACCATTATCATTACCGTTATTGTAACCATTCTAGAATCTGCTTCAACATGGCCGGCAGATCCTTAAAATTGTCCAACACAACAGAAAAAAACAAGTTAATTAAAAAGTTTCCACTTCGAATGCGATCGAACAAAGCCATTAAACTCTAATAAAGAGCTTTGAAGACTGTCACAATCTTGCTTCAAAGGCGGCTGGTGCGGCAGGTGCAGCAAGACAACGGACGCAGACGGTAATAGCACGCACAACATTATTCAGATAGCAATCTGGCTGAAAATGGGTTCAAATTAACCAACACTTAACTCTGTTGCTGCTGCCGCTGCCGCTGCTCTTGATGCAACCGATGTGTTCCTCAACAGGACAAAACAAAGCCAGTGGGCGGGCAGAAGGACCACTTCATTTGCACAATGGAATTGAGTTAAGCAATGTGCATTACTGACAGCTATCTATCAGAAAGGACTCTCCTTTATGATCCCGACAGGGATTATTCTCGGAGCCATCTGGTCACCCTAGGCGTGCCACAGGGGTCATTCCTAGGTCTGCTTCTGTGCCTTTTCATTGCCGGCAGGGAAAGGCTTATTGCGTATGCTGATAACATCGCATTGTCTGCGAAATAAAAGAACTAAAAGAAATTGGTGATATCCTAATTAACAGCAATTTAGCAATTTAGCGGAAATAGGCTTGGAACTAGTGTTGCAAAAAACTGAAGTAGTATTGGTCACAAGTAGAAAATTTAAGGACTTTTACTAATTACTGGTTTTTTCCATTTTCGCCAAAAGAGAGCTCTAAATGGAAGAGAATAAATATTTCTTTCGAATTTCATGATGATGCTCATGGATGAATTCATATTCGCTATAAGAAGTAGGTGTGGCACTGCTTTGATTTTCTTCATTTTCAATACCAAACAGCCTGTGATGACAAAGAATATTTGTGCCGATATATTTCATGGCGATATTCGCCCTATTCGTTCTCCCGTAATCGTGATTTTCACAGACAGACAGACAGACAGACCTGCCACGCCGCCGGCTTAAATGCGTTACAAACGGAAGCACAAAGTGAATATAGCCTCATCCCTTCCGGTGCAGGGTATAAAAAGCAGTGTGCACATTCACGCATACAGACAAACACTCTCATACGGATGGCCAACTGACTGAAGGATGTTGCTCTCTGCTATCGCTTTGCGAGTACCCACATTTTTCACATGCAGCAAAGTAGTTTCAGCGGCTTCACACTGGCTTCTGACCTCGTTGGTGGCTACCGGTTTTCACAACAACAACATGAACAATTCACAAAGTGTTGTGTGTCGTTGTTGTTATGGTTCTTGCCATGTGAAATAACAATAGAAGCAGCAGCTTATTCGCAAATTTTGTTGGTGATACAAGTACACGGCGACGACGTAGTTGGGAGGATTCCGAAGCAGTCGCTTATGTGTTGGTTGTTGTTGCATGTCCATATTAACAATAAATGAGCATAATATTCGTTGTCTTTGGCGTTTGTTCGGGTGCAGTGTAGACGTGTTGATATCGCTGATATTTTGCCAAAGCTCTGCCGGTGTTTAAGAGCTGCCTGCTCTGTTAAAGTCACTTCGTAGATTAAGTTGTGTGACGCCAGATGCCGGACGACGTTCAGTGTGACATTCTAAAAGTTATACTCGTACAGAACAAAAGTGCCAACAGAAACGAGAAATCATTTCGTTCACTTTCAAAACACTTTGGACCACACAGACCGCTTTTCCAAGTACTCAAAGTGTTGAAACTATTGCAAATTAAATCAAGGAACCTGCCAAATTGTGAAAATGAAATTATCTCGAACATTTTATTTTTCCAAAAAGTGGTAAAAAGTGTACGGAGTTGAGTAAAGTGAGTGAGTGCTCTCTGTCTCTCTCTTTCTCTGGTAGTTTATGGCAAGTTTTGGTTTTTGACAAATGGTTTAACTTAATTTTCAAAATGAGCAATTTTAAAATTTTAAACTTAAAAAAATCTCTACTTAAATTAGTATTCAGCGTTTCAAGTCTATGCAAGAGTAACGCAGCAATGAAATGCTTCCTCCTTTCATCAGCAGAAGCACCTGAATATTGTAGCTCCAGCTTCAGCTTCCTGACAAAATATTTTTGGTAGAATTTACGAGAACTCATACATGCGATATTTACATTAGCTGTAATTTGACAGTAATTCATGCATTATGTTCCTCGGGCCCGCTCTTCACCGGTCCCCTTAGAAGTGCACTTCTTGTGCCTTAGAAGTCGAAAGTTTATTACCTTCTCACAGTACTCATGGTTCAGACGACAGCGAAAAACGGCAACCAACACCGACTACCGGGTAGGCGGGCACAAGAGCGAAAGACTTCTAGAAGGCAAAGAGAATAATAAATGCCAGGAGTAGCAGAGTTTGTAGGGAAGAACCATAGAGTAACTGATGACACAGTGCAAAGAACTCTTGAGAGGCGAAAGAGAAGCCGAAGATATACTCGTAGAAGGAAAAGAAGCACAACGCATAGAAAGAAACGTTGCTGCAACCTCGAACAACTGCGTCTTTGATGCGCTGGAATTGCGTGCTTACCAACAACATTGGCAGCACGACACAATAAACCGCATGAACGTAACGAGATACAGTTTAAAGCAAACAAAGCAAAAGGAACCACCGACAGCAACAACCACGACATCTTATTTCTCTCGCAAAATGTACCCCAGTCGTTCCCAAAATAGTCGAGAATCTCGAAAATCGGGGACGATTCTGTCCTGCAAAAGGTCCACGTCAGAGAAAAAATATTAAGGGTGCATGAGAACTGTATTTAAATTTTTTTTATGGCAGAATTATGGCAACTAAAATTTTAAAATTCGCCAAAAACGACTCCAACATGCAACTACGGTTAATAGAAACAGCATTTTGTCTTATTTTTATTAAAAAGTTTATCGTTATAAAATATATTTTTTTTATTGAAATTTTTACTGTGCATTAAAATTGTGTGTTTAATTGTACATTAAACTTAATATTACGAAAGCATGGGGGTCATCTCAAACACACAAAAGGGCACTTGGTCTACGAGGCAAACAAGTTTGTGGACCGCGGAAGTACACGCTCCGTTTTTTCCGTGCAGTTGCTTGCATAAACAGCGTTGAGCGGCGTCGACGCAAAAGATATCAACGGCAGAGTATTTTTCGGGTTCTCAGTGGTGCTGGTGACAGTACAGAAATAGAGGAAGAGTAAGGCGCAGAAGAAGAAGAATGGAAGAAGGAAAGGAGAAAGTGAGGCGAACAAGTCCGCAAAAAGGTTCATAAAATGTGGAGATTTCTACAAACTGACATCATTGCGGCAACACAGAATTTGTTATCGATTGCGTATGTTTTATTCAGGGATCTCTTCGTGAGAGCCACTGCAGGCGGACTAGTTCGTAAATAAAACTGCTTAAAACATTACTTTTTCAAAAGACTAATTATAAAAACATATTTTCAGTTAGACGAATTAACAGAGTTTTGCCATCAGAGTCAGGCATACGATTACCATTTTATATAGATCATTTTGGCACTGATTCCGAATCGGGGAATTACCCTAGCGCTTCCAGTCGGAACCGGATCGGAGCAACTAAAATGGATTTCGAAGGCGAAAAGATGCATTTTATAAGTTCAACGCGATTTTGTTTCCTTATAGCGATATTCACTACGTACGTACACCTTTTCTCGATTCTAGAGATGAAGCGGTTCAACTCATCTTTCAAGGCAGAAAGAGGATAAAAGAGGATGAGGCAGGACAATTCATAAAATTGAATGAATGTTATATATCATATGTTGTGTTCATTGGTATGTCACACCGTCTGATACTCCGGAAAAGCAAATGGCAGCAATATCTACTAGTATTAGTATTGTTTAGAGTAGCTGACGTCGCTCTATTGGTTGCACTTTTACTACAACACAACTACAAGGGGTCGTTTCTATTGTTCTTATTTTCGTACAACTTTTGATTTCTTTACTCTTTATTTGTCTCACGAGTTTTTCGGCGAATTTTTACGCTCGTTGCGTTTTTGGTCGCACTGAGTCAGCGTAAATGCACACAAACTCATACAGTTCCATTCCGACTCATATAAATACGTATATTCCACATAGAGCTAACAAAATCTTTTTTTTTAAATTTGAAATTTTTTCATTGCGCTTGTTTTCATCTCTTTTTGTGTTATTTACACAATAATAGCTGTATTATTTTTCTGGTTTTTTGTACGATACGGATACGGAAGTGCCGCTTCAGAGCATGATTTTTGAATGCGCGTGAGTGTTTGCATGTGTGTGAGTACTGGAACGATCCTAAAATTGTTTAACGAGCACAGTAGATTTATGGAAATAGCTTTATTTAGTAGATTTTTTATAATATACTATTTATTAAAATTAAATTTAATTCACATTAACATCAACTTATCATTGAAGAGTATGAGAAATGAGATAAAAAGTTCAAAAATAAAATAAAATTTAGGTACATACATAACATTGCATTTTATAATCTACGATTCCGATACCTGTGTCGATACTTCCGATTAAACGATTCCGATTCCAAGAATCGTCCCAATCTAAAAAGTGTGACGTTTTATTTAAATGCGTTTATTTTAAATTTTTTCGCTTTTATAGTTTTAAATATTGTTTGAAATATAAATAAAGAATATATTATTTTTATTACATATAAATAAAAAATATATGTATATATAAAATATGTTTATTGTAAAATTTTAAATAATATTGTACAATAAAATATTTCCTTTTAGCTTAAATCCAATATTAGCTGAAAATTTTCATGTAACCTTTGATTCGTGAAAATAAATGTTCATTTTAATTTATTGCATTCGTGGTTACAACAAATTGTTTTTCCTCCTCTTTTTTTGTATCCGATCTACGCGCCCACGCACCGACACTTAAACAACGCCATTGACAGCGCACTCTCCTCAGCACCACTTCAACCATTTCGATGGTTTTCACGGAAAGCAACAAAAGGGAAGGGCTCACAAAAGTGCCCTTTGATTACAATTGCAAAAAATATACCGCCTGAAACAAAGACTACAAAAACCGCGACACCCGCCCGCAAAAAGCAACCGCACAAATGTTAAATTTATTCAAGCTCGCCTAAAATAGTTTGCAACAAAACGCAGGCACTCTCTTTGTTCGGCGTCGCCAATCGCAGCACAATCGAAAGTCACTGCAGCGCACAATGATTGCCAAATGCCCGCGATTTTTTCAGAATTTGTTGATTGCCGGTCTACAATTTTTGCGGCTTTCATGCTGCCGCATGGGCCAAAAAAGAGAAAGAATTATAGAAAAGCAGAATCACGAAAACAATTTGTTGCACTTTTAACACACTTTTTTCGCTGAGGCACTTTTGCGGAGCGCCGGGAGCCGGGAGGGCTAAACTTTAATGCTTACTATTTTGCTGAAGTTTGTAATTTTTGCGAAAGAGTGATAAATCACTTGAGGTTTAAAAAAGGATATTGTCAGAGGGTGGCTGCTGACAAAGGCTTGTACAATAAATTTCGAGTGTGATTGACATCACGGAGAGATTTGTTTGGGGTTCGTCGACTTCTGCGTGGTCTGGCGGCGATTGTGGTCTTATTGGCATTTATTCGCGGCTAATCAAACATATTTGGAGATTTAGAAGAGAGTTTTTAGTTCGTTTAACAGAGACTTGCCAACATTTTTTAGGTCTGTATTCTCTTGCGATCAGCTCTCCATCGTCTGGTGACTTCATTTCAACTCTTTGGTAATCTAATCTGCCAGTTTCTCTTCCGTTGATTGATTTATATAAACTCATGTCTCTAAAGCTCAATTAGTGCTGTGGTGATGATTATGCATTTATTATGATAAGCTTAATAATTTTGTGATTATTATTATTATGATTATTACTGTTGCCGAGGAGAATGTTTGTGATTTTGATGAGTATAGCATTCTATTTGTTGTTTTTCGATACACGTCTACTGAAGAGAAATTAATAAAAAAAATAAAAATAAATAAAAATAAAATTAATCAAAAAATAAATAAAAAAATACATAACAAAGTTAGCGAAATTAATCTAAACTGATTATTCATTATTCATTCATTTAAATTTATTCAAATTCAATTCAAACTCATTTAAATATTTATCAAAAAATTGGAAATTTAAAAAAAAAATGAACATGAAACTTTGTTGCCAATTTTCATGCTTGACGCATTCGGATCAGTGCGATAACTTTTCCTGTTGCGATGTAGCTTTATTGTTTAACTTTATACGAATGGAGAGACACTAATGACGTATTTATTTTCACTGCATCCAATGAAATTTGATACAAAGAACAATCAAATTCGTAACAACGCAGCAACGAGCGAAGAGTACCGAACCTCGATGGCATGCAGAAATATGGGCCATCATTTACTCCCTCCTTCCTTCCTTCCTTCCTTCCACCCTTCATTCAACCAACAGACATCCATCCAGTCCTTCATGCAAGCATGGTGCGTGGCACATTCACAATCACGCGAGTACCTGAGCGCTTGCAATGTTTCCGAGATCTCCTTTGCAATGTGGATGATGCGCCTTTCCCTCCAGTCCCCCTGCTATGGCGCTAATAAATTGCAGCCAATCGTATCGGTGACTAGATTGTTGCCGTTGTTGATGCTGGAACAACTCGTCGCTTTTACAGCAAACAAGTTCCTTCAGTACTTACGACCGCTGTAAAACGTTTTTGGCAGCCATCTCGGTAACTGATGGAGCGGCACGCACTAAAACATCGGAGGCACTGAAAAGCTGCAGCGGCACATCTGGCACTTGGCAATGGACAGCGGCGTCATTCGAATATTTTATTGAAGTGCCCGCGAGTCATAACAAAAATAAAAACATTAAAAGGAAATAGCACCCTAGAAATGCGAGAGAACCGGGCTCGGGGTCGGTCCGATGTTTTGTCAGTTGCCAGAACGGTATTGCTTTTGTCATGGCGCGTTGATGGCATGCACGAAGCCATTGAGTCTTGTAAGAAAATTGATTGCCAGCGAAAATAACAAAACATAAAGTTTATTTCGTTTTCAGCGCCGAACGGTAAAAATTCAACCCAAGAACCAACAAATTTCACAATAGCACCGTGAAAAATTTATTGTACCTTGACGAACCTTGACGAACCATCTTCCGTTTTTTGAACGCAATTTCATTGAGGCGGTCCGCATATAAATTTTCAGAAGAGCTTTCGTCTTTAAGAAAGCGCTGAAGATTTCGATCGGTCACCCAAAAGTTATATGATTTTTAGCGAATAACTGAACTGACAATTTTTAAATCAAATCCTATAATATCAATCTATGCATTATATGTATGTATAGTTTTAGTGCAAGTGTATAAAATAAGGATTAACGAAGCAATAACACAACATCGCATTTAATTGTTAGGTGAACACGTATAACCTTTGATTAGTAAATTTACTATTTACCATTTTCATTTCTTTTTCTTATATTCCATTCATCCGAAAGTTTTGCCGCCACGAACTTGTCTCGCGTCTTCATCAATCTTAACACTTTCAATCAACAATAGACAATTTATTCACAGTTTGCCTGCGGTTTTCGCTTTGTCTTCGCCTCAGCAGTACAGCAATCGCTTTCGATGTTTATTCGCGCGATTTGGCGCGAGTTGATCGAAGTCACGGCAATTGTTGTTGTTGGTACATCGGAATAGCGTCTCAGAGAACCGCTGGGTTTTCTACATGGTGTAACAACAACTCCACTGCAACAATAATAACTTCAAAAATTAACAAGCATTGTCGCCATCAACGCAGAGAACGTTCGTTGTAATTCTCCTCCAGCTCCTCATCCTAGACAGCCTCGCTCTGCCTTCCAACAACGTGCCTGCAACAACCCCGTTCACAGCAACCATCTCTTGTATTCATCATTCTGAGCTCTTGTTTCTTGCGGCTTTGCCAACGTGAACGTGTTGCGGTCTCGATAGTGAAGGAGGAGGTTTTGTCAGTCGATCGGTTCGGATGAAGGGTGAAGGGTGAATGTGAAGGGTGAAGGGTTAATGTGGATAATAGTGTTGGGAAGAAGAAAAAGGTGGGACAAAGCGGTGAACGGAGTTAGCAGCAGCAGCAGCAGCAGCCGCTACAAGTGTCGCATGTGTGAAGGAAGCAGGTTGATTAATTTTCCTTCGTTGACATTTTCATTAAAGTTTAAAATTAACAATAAAAACGAGGATTTCCATAGACACAGGCCTACATTAATCTAGATAGTATGGTTTGCATGTATTTTATATTTAAATTGTATCCAGAATTATTTGGGATACAGTTTTGGGCCCAAAGTGGGTCCAAATTGAGATGTCGGCGGATGAGAAAAGCTGCAGTAGAAAAGAAGTTTTATAGCAAAGTCACCAGGCAGTCACCATGGCATCTAAGCCAACAAAATTCTTGGATGCTGGGTAAGATCCTACTCATACATTTTTACTTACTACGTACTAATTTCATCATAATAAGTTCAGAGGATTCAGGGTTTAAATTTGTCTCGTAAACGATGACAAAATACCGGCAATGCCTACATCGCCATGAGCTTGCATACAACACGAAGCTGTGTAGAGCGCGTAACGTCGTCGAGCATTGTTTCGGAGTCCTCAAAAAATAGATTCCGGGGTAATATCGACGAAATTCCGGGACCTTCATTAATGAGAAAATAATTCAAAAATGAAAAATTGATAAAAAGGTTTAAATAAAAAATTACCGGATAGTTTTGGATAAGAAACTTTGATGGATACAAATATGTAGACTCCTTAATATTGTTCAAACAAAGGCCTACGTTTACATGGAAAAGTCTCGCGGATATTTATTCTTTACAAAAGCAGGACGAAGATGTCATTTCTCACATAACGGAGGACCCTTATTTTATTCAATGTGATGAAGACGGAAATGTGTTGCAAAACGGCTCATGGTCTAAGATTGTATAAGAAGAGAGATAGATGGAGAAAGATAGAGAGATGAAAAAATTAAAAAAAAAAAATGCATTCTGGCGCATTACCGTGAAACAAATAATAAACAAGTTAGTTTGCCATGAATAATTTAAATATCTCTTTTTATTAACATTTTTTGAGCAGAGTGACTGCTTTCAGTCTCTCTCGCCATCTCTCCCGCTAATGTTTTTATTCACTTAACAGCTGAAATGTTCTTGTTAGTCTCTTCTGACTCTTTGTCCTCGCCGTCTCAGTTTTCCAGCTTTTCTTCTGCTGCCACGTTCTGGGCACGTTGTCATTTTTCTTATTGTTCTCGTTGTTGTTTTCATTGGCTTTGTAAGTGTTTTGGCAATTGTCTCTGATGTTGTTGTTGTAGATATTATAACTTTTGTTACAATCTTCTGCTACTTCCCGGATTTCAAAGTTTATGCTAAACAGCAAAAGAGATCGCAGCTGAGCAGTAAGAAATTAAAACAACAGTCTTAGAAGCAACAACGACAAAAACGCCGACAAATGACAAATAAAAATATCAACACAAACAACACAGCAATTGTGGAAGCGAAGTGAAGTTGAAAAATATATTTGGGACATCTTCACAAATTGAATTAAAGCCAAACCGTTACATAACTTTTTCAATTTTTGTCAGTGTCTTCGTTGTTCCTTCCTTCTGACGCTTTTCAAACGCAACGTCAAACGTTTGCCCAGCCGACGACAAGCTTCTTAAATCCAGTCTGCGCGCGTGATAATGGCATTAAATGAAACGACTGGCAACGAAGACGGCTTGTAACGCAATAACAAAATTTACCTTAACAATGACGAAGAGCCGCAATCACAGCCATCGTCACTGTAGTCATCAGCATCGTTGTCGATCTCGACTTTGTTGAAGATATTTGAAAAATTAGTCGCAGCCCGGAGCAAAATGTTTCGCAAATAATTAAGAGAGTTGGCAAAAAAAAAAATACTTACAATTTTATGTTGATGTACGACATTTTTCGGAATTTTGTAAATTATAAAAAGTCTCAAAAATGCAATACCGGTGAGATGCGTCGAGCCAACAGAGCCCTCCAACAAGTTTGCCACCGAAACATAAAAACAATCCGCAACAAAAATGCAAACGATAACTGACAACGAACACAAATTGGCGCATATTAACAATTTCTGGCGTCGATTTAATCGGAAACAACTTTTCAAAATACTTTCGACATAAATACGAGCGAGCGCAAAAGAGAAAAAAGAGAAAACAACAACCGCAGCATCAGAAGCTGCGAAGAATCAAATAAAATCACAGCGTGGCGGCAGTAACAGTAAACTGAGTTAATTCCGATTGTCACATTCACGCTTGTCAGCAGTTATTTTCATCAAACAGTCAGCAGACAAATCATTATTATGAAATTTTCAACAACAGCCGCAGACAACTGTAACTGCAACTACAGAGACAATCGCATGCACAGCTGGCTTTTCAGTAACCAATAACCACAACAGGCACGCGCACGTGACAGCGCAGTAGCTGACGACGAGGGTGACAAAGCGACGAAGCAATCAACTGCGGTAACAACAAGAATAGGTCTCGTTGCTGCCACGACTCCGGCTTCTCGGCTGTATGCCTTCACGCCATTACGTATTCACATGAGAACCGCATCCGGTTCTGCTTTCGCACGCCTGCCAACTACAACAACAATAGCCATAACAACAGCGAAAAACTACAGCAAATCGACAACAATGAAAAAGCGACATTTTTTAGCTTTTACGATTAACATGTTTGGCATTTCTTCATAGTCTATAAATTGAAAATGTTTGCTATTTCTCAGCCACCAACAACAAACGCTTCCTCTTCCAACAAACATATTGCTTTTTATCAATCCTTTTGATAACCTTCCAAAGCAATTGTCTACGTATTTATGTGAAGTTATATGGGTGGACGTATGTGTACATTGCTATAGCAATTTTTAGTCAAACACATACACGCACACACCGCGACACCTGACAGTCCTTCATACTACAATCCTTTAGAATTTTTGCCTTTAACAAAACCATTTTCGAAGGTTTTCTTTTGTTGTAAACGTATTGTCAATTTGACTTTTCTATTTATTGATCAATTTATCATATTTAGTAGCTTGTATCAACATTTTAATAGATATATTATAGCGGTATAGTAATGGTATTATCCGATTATAATTGTAGTTTTCTTATACCACGAGCAACAAATCTGTTGTTTATATACGCTTTACCCGACGAGATGAGGTTATATTCACTTTTTTCCTCTGTTTGTAACACATTAAAGAAGGCGTGGATGTTTAATTGTGGCAACGTTACACAAAATTAGAAAATCATAGTAAATTTATTAGTAATTTCACGTAATCCTAAGGACATCCCCGTCCTCAAGAAGATCCGAACTTACGCTCCGTATACAGACCGTAACGTTTGTATAATGACAATAAACCTTCCAAATGCGAACGATCCGAAAACACATTTAGTGTGAAACACTTTTGGAAGTCGAAACAAAAGAAACACTCTAAAACTTAAGGAAAACTGAAACCGTGGCGACAATACTAATGCACTGCGAAAATTAAATGCTCAGACAACGCAAAGTTGGTTCGACAGAAAAAGCCAACAAATAAAGCGGCAGCACTTCGGAAAACAGGATCCAAAGTAGTTGGGATGAGTTGACGAGAAGTAGTAGGATGAGTTGGTGAAAGTACTGGAAGTAGTAGAGTTATAGAGGTTCTAATATTAAACCTTTCCTACGAAAACATCCTTTAAAGTATATATCTCTGGGTAAATGTATGTTTTTTTATTGCGTACTCGAAATAAAGAGAATAAAAAGAATTTAACGACGTCGGTGTTACTAAACATCGATGTTTTATATGCTTCATTAGTTCGCCCAATTTTTGGCATATACCTCACCGGTCTGGAGACCGAACTTAAGCTGTCATATTACTGAAATTATATACATATAAATCCTTTTGTTAATAAATTGCTCATTTAAAAAAAAAAAACTACTTATATAAAACATAGTTTAAGAAACCTAAAAAACTATAGAAGAAGAATGTTTTTTTGCTTTACTTTCAGTAATAAATCGGTAATTTATACTAATTATACCCAACCTCTTTAGTATTATCGCTTCCTTACGTAGAGAAGCGCTGCTGTAATGTGCTTTGATAATGGCTTGATATCTGCATGATAATATTTAATTTAATTAGCTTTAACCGTAATCCCGGAGTCAGGAGAACCAGACATCAGCGACGAACAAGAACAATAAAAATGGAAAATAAAAATGGCACTAATGGTTCCACAATTGGTAGCCATACAGGAGCCATACAGGAGCGTACAGAGTCTTTACACTTGAGAGTGAGCGTTTCTAGCAATCTTAAGTGCAGTTGTTAAAAATCTCCAGTCGCGATAGTGTAGATGTAATTATATGTGAGTGGCTGTGTGTGTGTAGGAGTACCTTCACCCGTTTCTGTTTTTGTTTGTTGGTGGCGACATGCAAGATAATGGCGTGCCGCAACATAAGCTGCTCTCAAGAGCCGCAATTACATTTCGCAACTACTTTTCTTAGATTTTTCTGCACTTAATTTTCACTGTTGCTCACTACGACCATTGCGTAAGTGTTGAGGCAGAAATTGCACCCGAAAGCAGCACTAAAAGCACCCTCTGAAACGAGGGTGCACACTTTTTCATGCGGCCCCACAAAGTTTTCATATTTTGACTTTAAAATTCCTACAGTGTCCCGCGGCCTCATTAACTTACCGTGGTAAGTAATTTTATCGATGACTTTTGGAACGAATTTCCGTCATCTCTTGTCAATTTTGGTTTGGAGACAAACCGGTTTCGGCGATGTGCCATCTTGAGTGTCTTTTTTCGTTCTCATCATTAATTTAATCAGCATTAATTTTAAAAACCGAAGGACTTGAGAACCCTAAAGCAAGATTTGAAGATAAATCGATTTGAATGGATTCACTTTTCGCAAATTTTTACCTTCATTTTTACAGGAAACTGTTCTGAAAAATTATGCGGAACTACCCCGATATCAGGGTATACTGCCTGCCAAAAATGGCATTCCTGGCGCTGCAAACACGATCCATTTGGCTTTTGCAGCTCTCCTTCGGTCATCCATCCCAATACTAAAGATATCACTTGGTTCATTGGTTCAACCCATTCATCAGTAAGCATCGGAAACTTTCCATACCATGAGAAAGGCATATACGCCTCGTGAAGGATATGGATGTCCTTTTACTTTGTGAAATCGAAAATTTTTATTTAATTTACTTTCATTTTAAATATAAAAAAGTCCATGGACAGGAAAGAAAATGTTCGTTCGTCGATGGCAAGCAAACTGACAACAACACTTTTTGGACATTAAAACTTCATGCATTTTTCATGACAAAGTAAATCAAAATCCACCACTGGGTTGATTCAAAGGACACGATCCTGCAATTACGATATGCCAATTCGTAGCAACCGCAAAACTACCGGCAGCAGAGCGAGTATCAGCAGCAACAGCAGCAACAACAAAAAATAAAAGCAAGGCAAGACAAAAATTTCGAGATGAAACACAATCACATTGAGCGGCTCCAGCAAGGAAGAGAAGCACCCTTTTGGTTTTGCATACTTAATGGGTTAAAACTGATGACTTGGTGGAGCTATCTTGGAGGTGGCGGGGATGCGGCAGTTCGAAGGAGGAACGGATTTTTGTATGTGACACGGACACGCGACTGCAAAGCGCACACACAAGCGTCAACATAAGGCCGAATCTCGGTGTGAATTTTTTATCGGGAGACGTTGCTGTCGTTTGGTTTGTTCTCGTGGTACAAAGTGAGAAAGTACTGTCTACACTCGTGACAGACGCTTTCGGGTCATATGGAAATGCTTGCAGGGGTAGAGGGAGAGGGAGAGGGAGAATGCATGCGCATAGAACATTCTCTCAGGTTGCCAAGACCGACTGGTCCGACCACGAAGTGTTACTGCTGACGATGCTCTGGCAAACATACTCCTGCTCAAGTGGATTTTTCACTTGCGAGGATGTCTGCAGTGTGCAAAAAAGACACTAACTACGAAGTCTGACATTTCTGCACACTTTTCCTTTTATCTCTTTTATCTACATGACTTGCTCACTTTCAATTTCACCCTTTTAGAGAGTAAAACAAATTTCTCACTGAATTTGTGAAAAATTATTATGAGATATTAAACAGCGATTTGTTATTGTTGCTTTGTTGTTGTAAGATATTGTGGTTTTTGCTATTTAATTTAATATTTGCAATGATAATAATGTGCATTCTTGTCTTCAAAACGTACTACGGAATGTTTTAAGGAAAAGCCCAATAAACGCTAAGAGTCCCAATGAGAAAAATTAATCAGTTTTAAAAACGATTTTAAAAACCTCAATTCTGACATTTTCTAGTATAATTCTAGCATTTTTTCTTTATTATTAAAAAAAAAAACAAACCAAATTAGTTTCAGCTTAAGTTGAAATGCATTTGTGTGTGATCATATTATAATTTTGTTTTAATTAGATTTCTTCTTATTTTTTCTATTTTTAATGTTGTTCGGTTTGGGTCCGTTTTGTTTATTTTATTTTAACTCCCAAAACGGGTTCCACTGTCGCGCACTCTTACTCTACAGCCGAGTTCTATGGTTACAATTAGCGTCGAGCTTTGCGGTGCCCTGTTAATGGACGATCAAGGACCTCGAAACAGCTGGGCCGTCCGCTGGGAGCGAGCTACATTGTATTCGCCTGGCTTCAGCTTGTCAGATTTGGAGCAACAAAAACCGCAGCGTGTCATCGCGGTGGTTGTGTGGTTTTTAGCACTGCTCGAGCAGTAGGATGAGGTTAAGTCATGAATGCAGCGCTCATTTGTGTCTTCATTAAGTGTGTTTTAAGTTTGTTGAGTACTAATGGCTAAATGCTACCGAATACTAAAGAGGTTGAAAAAACACTTTTACTAAAGAGAGTATTTTCTAAGAGTTATTCAGGACTTCAGGACTCGGTTGGATCCCAGCGTAGATTTCATAGACAGAAAAGTTTTTTTGTACAGATTCAATTTTAGAAATATGGCTGCTAAAGTTTGGACTCCAGACCGGCGCACAGTGGCTGAGTTTTTAAGAAGCGGCCAAAAATATAACTTTTAAACGCGTTGGAATATTTTGATGCGGTATTATTGCTGTATAGATCTAACATTTAGCTGTAATTTAGCTTTGGTGATGAAAATCGGGCAATAATTACAAGAATAACAAAGGCTTTAATGGGAATCCACCAGTTTTCATTGAATCCGGCGCAAATGCTGAAATCTAAAATCGGCTAAATCTTATATACTCCTCGAAAATGAAATGATTCAGGTATCTTTATTTTAAAAAGTGTAATTTTTATTGGCCTTCTAGTCCTAATTCAGCTGGAAGCAACTACTCGCCTCAGCAAGCATCGTATCGTCCATTATATTCAAATAATCGCCGCTATTCCTCTAAGTATACGCAAAATCTTAACACTTATGCAATGGATATTGGGATGCTATTATGAGGATGATGGTGAGTGTGAGTGTGACGGTGAGGGTGACAGTGACAGTGAGGGTGGGGGCGTGCTGGTGATGGCGCTAGTGATTAACACGATTTTCTTGAGGGTTCCGGTCGATATAGTCTCGAATCAAAACGAATGAATGAATCGATGTGGCGGACACTGAGCGAAGTTTAATGTATTTAATCGGGAATGAAATTCGAATTGAAGCAGAAAGACTCTGTGACTAAAAATCAATAAGCAAAGAAAGGAGAAAACATTAAAAGTTAGTTCATATTCGAAAGGAGGAGAAAGTGGGTGGAAGGGACGGGTAATTGCTTCGGTTTCTCTTGTCAGCTTTTGTATTCAGCTGTGGATGAACTTAGTTCCATTTCACCAAATTCCCGACATCTTTCTATGTCTGTCTGCATGTATAGGTGTCTGCTTCTCAGATTCTACTTCGTCTCCTCGCTCTCATTCTCAACCAAATTCGAGTCTCTTTTCCTCTTTCTCTCTCTTGCCCTTCATCAACTCTTCTCCTCAAGTTCGTAATCGGTCATTTCTATCATTCTTTATTTAGCCCGAAATCGACCCAGCATCAAATTCGTTGCTTCAATATTTAAATTCGAATTCAGTGTTACCACACCGACGACCTGGACTGGTGTAGGTGACGCATAGCGTCGTCTCTGTGTAGGTACTCATACTGGCATCATCCTTCCTCAAGAATACATTAACCATAACAACATTCCGGCTGCTTCGTGGAGCCAGCAATAATTGAGGTAGCCACAAATGGTGAACAAGATTGGGGCCAAAGTGAACGAGCGACTGTCGGCTGGCAGCAGTCGAACAAGTTTTGGGAACGTCAATCCAGGCTCGGTCAATTGGAACGAAATAATCGACATTTTGCTTGACCGCTTGAACGGTCATTCGTTTGGTTTCATTGCGGACAACCAAAGTTTCTAAAGTTAGTAAAGCTGAAAGAACGTTTAATTAAATTCAAATATTATAAGTTTGTAAATAAAAGCTTTCACTATGATTTAGAGAAAAGTTGTTTGGAATGATGCTGAATTAAATGGATCCTGCTTTCTCTATGGAGCTTGAAGGAAGCTTTTTAAATTTTTTCGAAAACGGATAATCATTCATTCTCTCAACATTATTGCACATTAAATTATTTTAAACTAAAACACTATTTATACCACAATAAATAGTTAGCATAATGAATCAAAAATAAGATAACTTAAGACGTCCAACTAATATGGTCAAGATTTTAGGGACTTTTCGAGTTCTTCATTCGAAGTCATCGTTCATGTTCTTTAGCATTCCTAAGAAATCTACAAAGAAATATTTGTCAACAGGTTTGGCAAATATTTAGCACATGGGTTAGCATGGTTTAGTGCTATTCAAATTTCAGAATGTTAGTCTTGAGGAAGTAGTCCACCCATATACTCGAATATAAGTCGATAAGGGGCAATGACTCGTTCGGACCATCACTTTATTTCCGCTTTTGGCAAATACCAAATGGTTCAAACAAAAAAAAAAGGCAATTTGGCAGAATTTTCGAGAAAAGATCAGTCAGGAGAAATGGTCTACGTTGGTGGTTGAACCGAAGTGTCGACCTGACCAATGTTTCGAAAACCTGCGGTTGCTCTAATTATTTCTCGGACACTCGGCCACCATGAAGTGTCTCGGTTAAGCACAACAGTTGACTGTAGGCCCTTCCTGTGTATGTCTGAGAAAAGGAGAAGTGTGTCCCAAAATCATGCGCATATTTGCCAAATTGCAGAAAGGCTTTACGTTGCAGAGACCTGGTTCTGCTGCCAATGAAACCAATATGTGCAATCTGTGTAGAATGAGCTAAGCACCTAACTTGTCTACATTTCTTCTGTCCATTCCAGCGCATCCGATACGGTCAGTGCGTTTTGTGGTCTGTCGCTTGGATCTATTTGACTTTAACTGTTGTTGTTGTTCTTGTTGTTATTGTTGTTGTTTACTTTCATTCTTCATGATATGCACGAAGTGGCCAAGGCTCCAACCATCCAATTGAAATAATCCCATCCGGCAGGAATGTGTTTGCCAAATATGGCTGTCGTTGTGCTGCATGAGTCTTTGCTCTGCATGCTTCTGTAATGACTCTATGTGTGTGTGGTGATGTCATTGTTATTCTTACCTCGTTGTTGTTATTGCTATTGTTGTAACTGTCTTTATAGTCACCGTTTGGATGGGGCTGCTCCTGCTGCTAGTTTAGCACTTTCCTTGCCATCGATTGCTGTTTGTGCCGTTTAAATTACTTTTAATTTATTCATTAACATGCAGCAACATTCGAGCAACACCCTTCACAGCCCCTTCAGTACCTTTCGCAATAGCAGACACAAAGCGCAGACTTGGACAAAAAAACACGCTTGAGGTACAGACTGCTTGGAAGGAGATTTAATTTCTGACGACTGGTTACTCCTTTACATGCATAAGCTACAAGTTGTTGTTGTTGGTGCGAATACATATAATTCCTGTAATTGGTGTTTTATTATTGCTTCTCTTGCCAGCGATAAACCAGAAATATCGACAATGTCCCATCAAGATTTTTCCACACTGTCTCTGCAGTGGAACAAATAGCTTACAAATTAGTTAGATCAAATTTTGAAATAAAAAATTGAGTACATAGAGTATCGTATTTTGATTTTATTTTAGCGTTGTCAGTATCATTATCAATCCATAGGACTGAATGGAAGCCACGTTGGATATTTGAGTAATTTCGATAAAGAGCAAGAGATAAAGTTTATATATGACATACATATTTTAAAGATGAACTTGTTAATGGAAAAATAAATATATGCTTCTGATTTATTCAAGCTTCTGATACAACGTTCAGGCCACAAAAAAGTAGCAAAGTAGTTTTTCTGTCCAATTTTCAAAAAAATACATAGTGTATGATGTATTTTTTTGAAAGCTTAAATGACGAAAAAGTAAGAGTTTTTCCGTCTGCGATTATTGCTGCAATATCATTGCAGCTAACGAAAAAGTACTAAAAATCGTTTCTAAAAACACAACGTCTCGACTACCTTTTTGCTAAGGGCCTTGAATGGCCATCTGTGCAGATTCGAATGATTGCAAAAACGTCACTCATACAGAATACAATAACTGCAACAGCAGCAACAACAACAACAACAACAACAACAACAGCAACAACAATGACGAGCGCGACAACAATCGAGAACCGGAACCAGTAATCGACAGTAACTTAAAGCTACACAAAGCCATCGCCAATAACTGATAATATAAAGGAGACCAAGTTAGGCAGTACAAGCAATATATACATACGTGTGTGTATGTATGACACAGACACACTCATGTCTGGGCTGGTTGATGGTAAAAGCTGGAAGGCGAAGCAGAGCGAGGCAATGGTCTACTTGTAAGAGTATATGAATAAATATTAATTAGCAATTTCAACAGATCTAAGTACAATTCTGCACTAATTGATAATTAGCAAATATTTCATAGCGGAAGCACTTAATTTTAGTTGCGGTCGTCAAAATGGGAAATTGCATTTGTCAACGACAATAACACTACACCAAAAAGTGCATTTTATACGATAATTAATAACTGCAAAGACAATGACAATTTTGTTATCAATAACGCCAAATATGGCAAATATCACGCAACTATTTATCTACGTGTCGAGCACTCTTAAAACCAAAGAAAAGAAGGATGTTATTTGAATAAAATGGAAATGGAAAATCACGCACCTCTAAATTTAAAACAACCTTAAAGAAGAATTATTTGTTGCGGTAAATCTCTTCCCATGCACCGCTTCCTTTTGTAAATTTATCTTCCCTTAATTTCGAATTCCCACAATTTCGTTCTCCTTTTCCATTTTCCATTTTTGCCACGCTCTTTCTTCTCTGTTTGACCGATTGTTCCGTTTTCAGAATCGTTCTACTCTTCATAGAGTGCTTCAATAAACTCCAACCAACTTCACTCAACTACCTTCCGGTCTTTGTTGTTCGAAAACGACTTTTACGTTGAGCCACTTCCGTTCCGCATAAAATATTCATAAATGCTAATTATTGCTCGCAGCTAAATGAAGAGCAGGAAGAGACTGAAGCCGACGATGTAGCAAAATGGAATTCAGCTAATAAGTTTAGATATCCTTGAGTTATGTGTCGGTGCTCGTTGTTACCACATTAAGTTATCCTTGACGACGTGGAGATAGTAAGCCATCGAGCAGTTACTTTCGCCCAAGGCGGACCCAAGCAATGACTGTAAGATTTCAGTAGGATTTTTCGTAAGGAGCTAGGACGGAAGCAGCTCATCATACCAAACAGAGTTCAGATAGCTCTTATTGGAATGGGAGGATTCAGAGGGTGGAATGGAATGGAGTTGACTTTATTCTACTCAATTCTATTCAAGTGTGGAAATCCTTATCTTAAATTAGTACACTCTACGGAATCATGAAATTGAGATATTAAGCAAATATTAAGGCCTTATTTATTGTAAGGTATGAAAAGCATATTTGAAGGAACCTACACTCACACACACAGCGGTACAGGATTGGTCGAAAATTGTATGTCAATGTTTCGAAGTGTCAGTCATTATTACAAAAACCGTTATTGAATACGAAAAAAGTGACCGCTATTAAAACAAACCACGCGCACTGCCGCAATAAAAGCCAATTTTCGCCTTTGCTCACATTCACATTTACACTCACAAACACTCACACTCGCAATCTCACATGCCGCAAATTGTAATGGCAAACAAACCGGATATTAATAAATTTATAGCCATAAATAAAAGTGATAAATGTCAATGTTCACACGCGGAGAGAGAGAGAGACACTAACAGTCACGGACGTCCAAGAGGGGCATACTCATATAAAATTATGGTGAATGAATGGAAGGATGGCATCACAGTTAGCCAAAGATAACAAAGCCGAAAGCGCCATTCTGAAGCGGAAGCGATGCGACTGTCATTCAACAGCGCACAAAAGGGTAATGGTTGCAACGGAGATGATAATGACGATGGAGATCCTGACGCAAATGCCATGCTTTGACAGGAAAATCATTTCCTTCGATTTCCTACAGTATTTTCCGTTTAATTGAGTTTGCATTAAATTGCAAAATCGCATGAACATGACGACAACAACAGTTTATATTTTATAATTCACTTGTTTTTTTTTTTAAAATTAAAAAAAATAATCAGACCGGATTATTAAAATGCGAAGAACAGCTGGTAGCCTTGCTTAGGCCAACTGCCTCTCCTACTGAGGGTCGTAGGAGAGGCAGTTGCGGTTGATTCATTAGTCCCCTCCTTCATCGCTCATTGCGAAAAAGGAAAATAAAATTGCATTAAAACCAATTGCGTATTAATCATTTGGCGCTCCTCAATAGGTCTTCTGAAAAGAAAACCGAAAAAATACATCGGATACTTATTGTTTTTAAAGCTCCATTTATTCTCATTGTCATTCTTTATCTTTATCTCTATCATTGGTCGAGTTTCGGTTAACTTTATTATAACACAATTATTGCCATATCGTTGTTGTAGTCCGTTGTCCATTATTGTCGCCGTTCATGTTTGTATGCATAAATTGTTGTCACATTAAATGACCATACTCTGAAGTACTATAATTAAAAAGTTGGATAATAATTCATTAAATAAAATTTCCGAAGGCGCTGAAAAAATATGTATATATTTTATCTCTTCTTCAGCAGTTGGAAAGTTTATGGCATTTACTCAAAGTGCAAAAAAGTATTTATGTTCTTTCAAGAATGAAGCATTGTTAGTTTGTTCCAGGATTTCAGTTCTGTTTATTCCGGAAAAGTGTGGACTCTTTCTGGCAAAGTTCTTTTTCACAAAATGGGTAATACAATTTTTTAAATACTCTTATAAAAGTTTTTATGATCATGACTTAACGATAAATATTCCTGAAGTAACAGAAAAGTTAGCTAACTTTTATGGGCTTCATTAAGTCGCCATTATTTTAAAAGGGTGCCAAAAAGTTTGTTTTTCCCGCGATAAATTATCCAGTTAACATTGCTAACTAATTACATATAATAAAAATCAGAAAAATTGAATCGAAGGCGGTAAAAAATTAATTACATCATAAAATCTGAGTAAAATATTTTCAACTCTTGAGATACTCACCGACCATAAAAATTGATAATAAATTTCTAAATTTTAAAAATCTTTAAAAGTTTCCACTTTACTATCCTTTACTGTACGATATAAACAATTAATATTATGTATTTGTATTATGTATACATATAATACATAATAAAATATAATACATTCGTAAGAAGCAAGCAGAAGATTTTTTGTACTTTTTTCGTAGTCCTTAAGCGTTGCAAACGTTGCAAACATATTGACAGACGTACTTGTCACTCAAATACACAAAGTTTACACTGCGATAAAAGATACATATGTATGTACATGTAAAATTCGTATGTGTCGGATGGACTTCTAATCTAAAATTGCATCAGAAAATACAATATTTATTTAAATATTTTGTGACACTTGCAATTTATATGAAGGGATTGCTGCGGAAGGGGATCTACGGACTATACGTACGGATAAAGATTATGACAGTGACATGGTACACAGAGCAGCTGAAGCAAGTAATTTTTTGAATTATTCTCGACAGGTGGTCTTGGTGTAGATCTTGGTGTAGGTAAACTTTACTATACGAGTTCAATGAACTTTACTTTATATGTTACTACACGTATGTAACATATTAAGGATGTTTGTTGCGAAGTAGCCGGGTTAAATTTTTTCATTACTTTATTTATTTCTTAAGGGAGACCTGCTTTTACGGCATTTCAGTCGCACTTTTTATTTGTGCAATCTCGGTAGTTGACAATATTTAAATTCGCTGTTTCGTTGTTTCCTTTTATAAAACAGAAAGTGTATCAAAAAAACTATTTTTTGGGCCAACAGTTATATCTCCTTTATTTTCTGTTTTGTTATTTTTGTATCCTTTTTTCTACTAAAAGAATAATTTTGCAGTTCAAAGTGAAAGCATCTTACGTGAGGAAAAACCAACACCGTTACAAGAATTGCTCACTTTACTTTCGCATTCAGATGGTCCTCGTCCCAATTTGTTTACTTGTTCTTTGTTGTTACAGCTGCTGCCTTTCAAAGAACATCTTTTGTTGTGGCTCAAAGAATACCGAATTGGGGCAAGCGATCACCCAAGCGAGGAGGGTGATAGTGGGCGATGCTGTAGCCGTAGAGTGGGCGGCAATACAGTGACAGAGCTTTACCGTGTATTTACATTAAGCTGACAATTGTTTTGAGTCTTAAGTCCTCGGATTTACGCAGAATCAGTGTAAGTCTTCATTTATGCTTTTGAAAATGACGCCATTCTTGATAGTGACATGGGTTGACTTTGTGCAATGTGTCGGCGGTATTCCGTGGGGTGCCATGGTTGGGCTATGCGGATTAACCAAAAACCACACTGAGCAAATAAAATCATTATAATTTTGCATAAAAAATTACAAGAGGTCTTATTTTAGCGGTATAATCCTTACGTTAAAGCAAAAAATATATTAAAATTAATCTCAATAGAAAATTATTACCATCTATTTTTTAGAAGATTTAAAAAATATTCTTTACTCTTTTTCTCACAAGAAAATGGACAAAAATGGCTTCGCTTCATTATTAATTTTTGTAAATTTTTCACTGTTACGAGTATCCTTTGGTATCGTAGCGATGCATCGCTTTTTCGCCTTAATTTTTTATAGGAATTTTTATGTTAGCCGGAGATGTTCCAACAATCCTCCTCCTCTTCACATCCTAGGTTCCTCTTCCACATTTTAGGGGGTTAATATTAAAAAATCGTAGAGAATACTTTTTAACCCGTTTAACCCTTTGACATGCAACCCATCGATGTGTTTCACATCCTTTGTTACGGTTGCCTCACAACAACAACAGCATTAATGTTATCTTCAACAAAGTGCAGCCCCTTTTTTGATCCTTTACATTGATCGCATTAGAGATAAGAAAAAGGGCTACAAATTTAAAAACCAAACGAAAATTGTGGCCAATTAAGGCCTTGTCCATTATTTTTAACCATTTGCCAGCGGTTAGTTTAGTTTTCGTTCTTATTTATTGAGAGCACTCTGGCAAAGAAAAGGTAACCACAACTATCTCAAGCCAATTATAATGATTATCATAAGCCAATTTAATAAAAGGGGTTTAGAGTTAATACATTTCATAGACTACCCCGCTTGTGGCCTTGGAGGTCGTTTAAGGAGCTTTTAAAATTAATCTCAATACGTGCGGCTCAGAAGGTACTTTAATTAAGTGCGGCTCCTTTTTTTGTTACTTTTTTATATATAATGTTTTTGCTTATTTTAACTTCTCTGCGAAACATACAGAAAAAAGCGATCTGAAAGAACAACGACTTTTTAACGTGACGTCTAAGCCAACTGCCAAGGGCTAAGTTAAATTAAGCTAAAAAAAATTCAAGCGAATTTATACAACAACAAAACACAATACTAACAACAACATCATCAACAACAACGACTACTATGAGAAAGGGCAACAGTTCACAAAATAAACAAAAACCAAAACAAAATTTACCAAGGTTTAAAAAGTTGTATTTATAAAAGAGGCGGCAAATGTGCCGTTAATAAAGTGCTGCAGAAGAGCGAGATCGGTGTCAATCTCGCGCCACACCCTTCTGCCAGCAGGTTATAAAAATTATATTTGATTGTAAAAAATATTACTGTTATTAAAAACGAAAAAAGAGCCCTTCAACCGAAAAAAGCCCATGACGTCCATGTTTTTTCAATGAAAATTTAACTGTAATCTATTTTAGTGACTCTTTTTCATGCAATAACGAGCAGTCAATAAACGAAGCCAAGTCAAACAAGTATGTTAATATATTGAAAAAGAATAAAATTTTTTAGGCTTTAAAAAGAGTTAAGAAATCCTTCAAAAAAATTCACCCTTCTATTTTCAAGCAAAACAATTTCTTTGTAAAGTCTGACGTATAATATCAATAAAACAAGCTGAGTAGAAAAAATATCCGGCTATAAGGAACAATGCTAAAAAGAAGAAACGAGACCATGAGAAGACCATGAGGAGACCAAGAAAAGATGAGACCATGTTAATGATACTCTCGGTGCACTATAAAAAAATTAAGAAAGTGAATTTACTAGAGCGCACATATCGCTCCTCAGTCCAACGGTGGTCACCGTTCGCTGGTTTTTCTAAGTGTGCGTGTTTACAAAGGATGCCTTTACAGGTGTATGAAATTAACGGACACTTAATCCATTGTGTGCCATCATCAACCTGGCAGGATGTTTTGTAGAACGCAAGTTATTTCAAGTGCATTTTTTTGGAAGCACAAGCAAGATTTAATTTATTGTACATTAACTTAATTAAGGAATAAAATGCTCCCGTATAAGCTTATGGAGAAAAAAACTATTATTTTCTCCATTATGCTTCCTCTATACGTTTTCGGCTCAAGGATCCTAAAGTATGGTTAAATGTATTGCATAATAAATACTATAGAAATGACCACGAAGGAGATTCCATAAAATTTTCAGAAATGAATTATAAAAAAAACACATTTCGTTTGGCAGGGTGAAGGCGACCACTTAACTTCTAAAATAATTACGCGACCAAGAAACGGCGAAAGGCGACGGAGTGATTACGTTTCTTGCCACTTTCGAGAGGAAAATTATTATCCTTTTTGAAGCCAAGCGTGACCAAAAAAAAGTAGAAAGACAAATGGAAAAAACGCTATGCAAAAAATACCTTCCTTCTTCGCAACCGAAAAAAGGAGGAAAAAAATGAAGTATATCCTGCAAACAGGATTCTGAATTTCTTTGTGGTTCAAGCAATTTATTGTCATTACGTTGAAAGGAAAAAGCAACAGAGAAGAAGAGGGCGACTGTACCTGATGCTGAACTTGGCCACGTTTCTAAAAAAATGAGAAGGACAAAAGCGAAAGAAACAAAGCAGAAAGAAAAAACCAACACGAAACTTTATAATTACAAATTTTAAAACTTAATAAGGCTCGTATTACTTTCTCTTCTTTAACAATTTGATTTAACCTGACGCAGAAGGACGATAAGACGTTACTTCATACGAGTAGAAAAGGAACGAGCGTCGCTGCGATGAGAGAATAATTACAAGGGTATTTGCATGTCTCGGAGTCTTCAAAGCAACTGAAAATAATATCAAGTGTCGGTTCGGGGACATTTCGGGTTATTTCTTTGGATTGCGAAAATTGAGTCTCAAGCAAATTAAAAAATATCACCATAAAGTCTAAAATGGAAACGATAAAAGTAATCTCTATAGAAGTAATCTCTATATTTTTCTAGATTTAGTCGTCACAAGAATAAATTATTGTAGTTAAGAGTTGGTCTCAGCAGGTCAGTTGGTCAGAGTATGAAATTAGATACTACTGGTGTAGACATTTTTCTGGTATATGCCTCACCTAATAGTAACTTCTGAAAAGTAATTTTCAATTCAAATTCAAATATAAAAAAAATATTGTGTCAAAATAATTTTTGTATTTCATGGACATTTTTGTGCATACTCGTTCGTCAGCGATTTTAGTTATGCATTTCTTCTCTTCCCGGCTGTCAAAAGAAAGACAGAAGACAGGAGATCTATAAAGACATGTAGACCTCTTAAGATTATTTAGGATTATAATACAGCGTTATACATTTTATCTTTAGAAAAGTGAAGTGAAAAAAAACACACACAGAAACAAATAAGAACATAGAACTCATAGAAACGGAAGAATATGTTTTGTTAGCATCAAAACGCACTCAAACCAGACTGATTGCGCAATCATTTACACACATCGAAATCATTTGTAGAGGCGGAGGATAAGTGTGTTTATATGTACATACATAAGCATGTATATGTACATACATATGTATGTCTTCTTCTTTTTCACATTCAATTAGTAATTGAATTTTGTAAGGAAATTGTATGTCGACATAAGAGATCTGATTTATTTATTGTAGGAGTCTGTCACTGAAATGTATCGTAATATGTACATACGTGCCTACATTAGCATACACACTCATATCAATATACCACGCCATGGCAGATGCTTCACTATGCAAGTGATAAGACACCGCAAAGGAAGCATGAAGAAAATATCAAATGTGAAATGTCATTTGTGAAATTTAAATTTCAAGTCAATTGAAACTCGATAGTGTTTATCACATTAAGGTAGTGTCTTAACTTAATCTTTTCTCTGCAAAAATGCTCGTACAATTTATCGCAAGTATAAGCTTATGTAAAAATGTTAATTAATTACAAAAATTCTTGACCATTTTCATTCAAATGTACAAAAACTAAAACTCCGCTAAAAGATAAATTGAATTCTTAAAAAAAACTTAATTCACATTAAAAAATAAAATAAACTATTTTTAATGTATTATTTTTTATGTGTTTTTTACAACACTCATAAATTAACTTTTATGTTTCCTACAGAGTTGTCGGTTTGCACAATTTTTTGCTTTTCGCTTTGAGGAAAAAAGTATTAAGCTTTTGTTGTGTTTGTGTAAGTGAAAAATGTACATGTGTTCAACATGAAAACTTATCCCTCTTCACCATATATTACGCCCTCCCGCTCGTGGTTTTGTCGGCAGGGATATTCTGGCAATAATAGTTGTAAATGTAAGCAACAGAAGCCACTAACAACAAATTTCCATTTGACAATATCTTTCCGGGATTTTCTCGAAAAAGTTTTCCGATAACCACATTTCTATAATAAAAATATTTTTTATCGGGCACTTTAAGTCGCAGAAACAGAAAAGGTTGAATTTATTTTTTAATAAAATAAGTTTTATATAAATTTTAAAAAAATAAATTTTCTCCCATTTTCAATGAGAAAGCAAAAAATTGCTACAGCCACCAAACTTCTTAGTGTGAAAAGATTGCTTCTGCTTCCTTTTCCGCTGGCTTCAAGCCATCGCTCCCTTCATGGCTCCCTTCATGGCTTAGGTTTTGCGATCCCTTCGCGGATTTTACCGCCTTTTCTCGACTGCTCTTACTTGCTGGTTACTAAATTTGAACAAAATTGTTCGCGTTTGGCGAGCTGTGGCGTTGCAGGAACAACAACAACAACAACCAACTAAACCTAAATTAATACAACCAAGCAAAGAAACAACCAACGCGCATGTAAAACCTCCAAAACGCCACGTTGATGGTCGGCAGAGAAAGAGCAAAGCACCAGAGCAACAAAGTAGCTGCAACATAATTTTCTAGTCTACAGAAATTTTGTAGTCTACGGTTGTTGTTGTTGTTGTTGCTGTTGTTGCTGTTGTTGCTTGATTGTTTGCGGTTTTACGGGTTTTTAAAGACATACAAAATAATTTACATGTTTGTGTGTTTATATGTTTGCTATTGCCGTTGTTGTTCTTGTGAGCACCTACAAAACGAAAATGTACAACACTCATTAAACAAGAAACCACAACGACAACGACAAAGTCGACACTAAAGTTCTAAATTTTGATTTCGCTGCATTTGTTGGTGCTGTTCTGCTTCTTCCTTGATCTGCCTCCACTTTAAATAACTACAAACTCGGCGGCGGGCACCCAAATATACACACACTACAAAACGGACACCCATTTAGGTATGCCCCAGCAATATCGAGTTTTAAGCGGGTGCACTCTTTATGCTGTTTATGCACTCTTCTTAGTATAAGTTTTTATGAGTTGCATAAAATAGAGCTCTAAAAACTTAAAGAAGAAGAATAATGAAAAATTATTTCTGTCCATAGTGAACAGTTTGTATTTAATTTCAAATTTTCAGAAAGGAACAGACGCGATCGCGAAAAGTTCAACGAAATTAAAAACCTTTTTTAAAAACTACTCTTGTGAAAAGCTTACTCTGGTCACTTGATGACTTAATGACTTTTCAAATCGCAAAATAAAACAACCGAAATCCGTGTAAAAATCGGTAAAAATTGTGGTATAAAGATTCAGGAAAATTAATCATATTCATGTTTCTATAAACCAATATTTAAACCATTATTAACGGAACCATTGTCAACGGAATTCACAATGTTCTACAAAAAAGTTACCTTAAATCGGAGTTCTTATTTCTCAAGAGTTCTTAATCTTAATTAAGCTCTTAATTTTATCGCCACGCCTATTAAAGTAATGGTCTACTTTGTTAAGTCTGCTCTTACTTAACCTCATTTAAAAAAGGTGCAAATAGCAATGGCAAAAAGCAACCATCGTTCGGCCATAACGCGGTATACGAACAAGACCTTGCATGAACCTTTTGCCGCTTGGCCCTACTTAACTTGACTCTGCAAACTAATCTACTGAAATGTAAACTGAAGCTGGTACTCATCCTTAGAACTGATTCCGGATTTAGTCTTTAGAAGTAAAGTAAAGGTTAAAGAATATGAATAAAGAAACGAAAGAGGTCTTTTCTTTCCTTTTTTCTTTGCCTTTCTTGTCTTTTTTCTTGCTTTTTATGCTGTGCGTATAAAAACGCAGCGTAGCGTAAAAAGTTTCGAAAAGAACTCACGAGAAAATAGTCAAAGAGGCCAAAAAAAATCTCGCTATGCAAAGAAAATAATTAAAACTTCAACATTGGATGGTGATGAAAATAAAATGCTTACGAAGCATTGCAAAATTACAATGAACTGAACGGATGGCGGGGAAGGAATGAAAGGCATGGAAGGCTGCGGCCTGGATTTGTTATAAAAAATTGTAATAAAAAATTACAATCCGAGGCGACTGAAGTCAGCGCATAATTCGCAGCAAATAAGACAATATTGACCACAATCTTAGAAAGAATAAAGTAAAATATTAACCAACTAAAAAGAAGACCGGATGAAAATTTGTTTTTTTGCGTTTGTTTGTTTGTTGTCTTGTGATTATCTTTTATCTATATTTGCACTGAATCGAAATCTCTGAAGCGTTGCAATTTTTGTGGAAGGAAGAAGAGAAAAATTAACAAACAAAGAAGGACAGGACAAATGAATTCTGCTTTTCGCGAAAAAAACTATTTTACATTTTCATTAGTCTGCAGCTAATTGTTGTTGTTGTTGTTAATCTTGTTGTTGTTAGAATATAAAAAAGGAGTTCTGCGAAATTCGAAATTATATGCAACATCAAAAAACCTTGCAAATTACACGAACACAAGCAATGAAACTCTTTTTAAAAAAGGAGAAGTTAAGAAAACGTTCCAAAAATACTTGCTTTTTTAAAATGAACGTTCCTTTTCTCATGAAAGAATCGCGAACACGGACGGACACTGCTGCTCAATGCTACTATTTAATTTTTAGTACATATGTATTTACCATATGTAAATGTATATGTATGTATATGTATGTATAACATATGTATAACATATGTATATGTATTTACATATGTATTTATCTTTGGGTTGTAGGGCTTCCTGTCCTATTGGCAAGGATTCTTAGCAGCACTTATAATTTTCTATGTTTTTTGTCTCGGCTTCATTTTTTTTTTTGAGCAACGCGCAAAGAAAGCGAAATGAAGTGAAATTGCTTCACTCCTCAGATTTATGTTAAGATTTTATGCCGTTGCTGCTTCTGTTGCAAGCCTTCCACTTCTTTTTTTGTTGCAGCCGGTGATAAATTTGCAGCGCATCTTCGCGCAGCTGTGATTAAATGTAGCAGAAAAAAGGCAAGTCATCGCATATCATTACGTATGTATGTATGTAGGTGCCCGAGTGGCGTTTTGTGCCGGTGTGTGTATGGTCAACCGGCCGCGTTTCATGCTCTGGTCGTTAAAGTGTACCTAGTAGCCTTCCAGCCACTACTTCGCGCTGCAGTCGAGCACAAAGAGATGCAGCCCATATTGAACCATAACTTTTATAGTCATATTACCGACCTCAGTCCATCTCTCTCACCCCAAATAAATTCTCTATACGCGTCCTATTGAACTTTTTTTCTACACTTCTCCCTTTCCTTTTGCCGGTTTCTGCAATGCTTTTTGTCGGATTCTCTACTTCAGGAACAGCTTCTGAAAGTCTGCAGAAAAGAACCGCCTTCGTGATACTGCCTGCACTCATCCATCCTTTCAAACCGACGAAAAAGTATGTGTGTATGTGTGTCTATGTCATGTGCCTTTTGTTATACGACGAAATTGAATTTCGTTTCAACGGTTTGCATGGATTATGCAAGCGCAGTACTTATTCTACTGCGGTGTCTATTCAGATGCTGATCCGGAACTCGCCGCCCGATTTTGAACAACTATACCGCCCGACTATCCATTATTACGATACATATCCGGGTAGCCTCCTGGTTTCTGTATTACGGTGCATGCGTTTGTGGTTGCAGTAAACGGACAAGTTCTGGAAAATGTACAGTGAGAAAAGTTGGCTAAAAACGTTCTGAAACTTTGAAAGAGTTTGAACGAAATAAAGCAAAAGTTGTTATTTGCCGTCTCATCAAAATTCGTTTATAAGCGTGGTGCTTACTGTAGAAACAGATCGAAAGCGACGGACGACTGCGACTCTAATTTTACACACAATCTTATGGGCGACTTAGGAAACGAACCAGCCGGTGAGAGGATTTTCATTCTAATTTCCGAGAGTCGTCGAGCTTTCGGCCAAATAGGGTTTCCCACTTTTACTAAAAAAATCCCTTAAATCGGAAAAATTTTCTTAAATTAGGAAAATATGTAAAGAAAAAGCATATGTTTATGACATATGTAGGAATATTCAATAAAATAAATTTTCAATAATTTTTGAAATTTGAAAAAATGTTCAATACAAAATGTGAAAAATTTTTTACAGAAAATTGTTTTGAAGATAACCTTCGAAAAAAACTTCTATAACTGACAAATCACAGCCGTTGCGTCGTCCCTCCGTGTGTTCCGTTCACGACGTTTTCTATCTTCATTGTTGTTGTGCTTTTGCGCTGCCACTCAATTTGTTTTGAAGCCTAATTGAACAAAAAGTAACGGCTTTCAAAGGCTTTGAGGACGTTTACAGAACCTAACCGCGATAGATTTAATGATGTTAATTGCTCAAGAGGCCGAGTTATCAGCATGGCATGGCACGCAAAGTGTGCATGCGTGTCTGGGGTGGACCTTAGTGTGCGTAGGAAATTCTTTTTTCTTTTACGCGAAATATATTATGTACACGCAGAAAGCAAAATGCATCCTGCGTCAAGACCACAAAACGAAAAGTTGCCGAAGCTGAAGCAACTCAAATAAAGCAATGAACTTTTAACCAAAAGGGCAAAAACATAAATAAAAAGAATAAAGAGTAGAAGAAAAAAACTAACACAAGGAGGAAGAGGGCGAAGTAATTTCATGCGTCGTTTAATTTTCATTCAAGTTTAATTTCAGTTACTTTGTTGGTGTGCGATGTAGTGCGAGAGGGAGTGTGGGAGTGAGGGTTGGGGTAGAGGCATTGAAGCTTTTCTGGTTCGCTTCAAATGCTGTCTAAACTGCACTTTTCTCCACCATTTCATGCTCCTGAAACTGCACGCAATCGGGCCACTTTTTAACAACAACAACAACAACAAGAGCATCAGCAATAACAACAGAAATCAAAGGGGAAAATGAAAAAAATTCATAACGCCGGAAAATCAACAGAATCTGTTTTCTTCGTCTTTGCTCCTGCCAACAGTTTTAGCAATGTTGCCAAAGTCCAAACGAAACTACGTACATCACTGTATATGTATGTATATGTATATGTACGCACGTATATGTATGTGTGTGTGTGCATGTGTATGTAGCTGTTTTTAATTGAAACCGAAACAACAACAGAGCAACAACATAAAAACATGTCTGGCCCATACGTACATACATACACGTATGTACATATGTATGCACATACGAAGAGCCAGAGAGACAGTTGCAATGACAATGTCAAACAATGTCACAGTATGTCCGTCACTGCAGCTTCACAACGAAATAGAGCGCAAACAGATCCTTTTTTTATTAGGTTAAGAGTTCATTTCTTCACAGACGAGTACAGAGAGGTCTCTCTTGGAAGAAAAGATGACCGGAAGCCTCTGCTATGAAACACTAACACTAAAAAGCCAGCGAGAAAAAAAATGCTTTTCAGTTAATGTCAATTTAGCGAAATTCTTCCAGTCAGAAATTGTTCTTCTAATTCTTATTTTCTTTCTCGCTGCCTTTTTAGTGTTAGTGTTAGTGTATGGGTCTGCGACTTTGAAGTTGCACACGCAGAAGAATCACGCATGCGGCTACACATCCGGCTGCTGCGGCTACTCGTAGCACTCTTCCAGTTGATGTTTTATTATTCGGTCAGTTGATGGCTCAATACTTTCCGGCTCATTTGTCTTTTGTGAAACAATGTTTGTCGCGTAATCGACAGATGACGTTGCCACCAACAAAGTCACTATTATGACAACAATGTCAGGTTATTGTTGTCATAGTTGTATAACAAGAAAATTTTTATACTGATAATGATGAAATTAAGTTAGCGTAATAACTTTTCTGAAAACTTTGACGACGACAAACACTTCCGCCGATAATGGTGATGACATTGTTAATTCTAGAATGATTTCTCCGTTTCGTTTTTATGTCATCGATTCAATTTTCGCTTCGTGCCTTTCAACACAGTTTTGTTGTGACAATTTTCTCGTGTCTTCTCTACAGCTGCTGCTTGATTGCTGGTAAAAATTTATTATTGTCATCACGAGTTTCTGTTCGAGCCCTTCGCGTCTTGCAGCTGCTTCTCTCGGCGCAAGCATTCTCTTGCAACATGATTTTATTGTGGCATTATCCTTGATATTTTGCACTTATTAGTTTATTGTTTTGCAATTCAATTGCTGTCGCAGAAGAGTAGAAGTGACGAAAACTGTCGAAAACACTAAAGGAAGAGGAAGAATTTAATCGGGAGGTGCGCAAAGTTTTCGTGAAGCGAAGCTGACATTCTCGTAATGACATCTAAACGGTGGCCAATGCACGTAAATTCTACAACAAATATTGAAATTACTGTATTTTATGATTTTATTATTTATTATTATTTAAAATAACCTTGCTATAGTATATTTTGTGTATTATACTTGATTTAATTTTAATCTTAATAAAATAAACCACAAACTTAATGAAATATACAAAAATTTGAGGCCATAAAAGAATAATACAAATCCTGGAAACTGTTTTTTAATAACCATAAATTCAATCTCTCTTAAAAATACAGAGAAGTTACTACATTAAAAAATTGATTAAAATTCTATTTGCAAAATCCTTTGATACATCTCATTAACACCTCAACAGCATTTGGTCGAAAATTATTTTGCCCTGCTATATTTAGTCGTGGAAAATTCCGTCGATGGATTCAAAGCTTTGTTGTGGCCAATGCCATTATTTATTAAAGCTATTAACTTCTAACCATTTACTGTTTTATACCTAACATAGTTAACCAGCTTTGCAACGCAGACTTCTGCATTATATTGTACTCATTTTGGTTCATTCTCTTCGCCCCAACGTCCTTCTCGACATTCCTCCGCTCTGCCGCGCAATCGCCAACTCGTTATGCCTTTTTAGCTTTGAGTAAACAGCTCTCGATGAAAGGCTGTTTAAATGGCTCGCTCCCAGTTGACGAGAATGCCTTTAACTGGTCATAATTAAATTCCTTTGTTAAGTTTTCTTCTCGCCCCTGCCGCTCACCAATCAATGCCGCGCTCAATTTTATCGATCGACTGCTATGAGTATTTGCTTGCATGCACCACCGTTCCCGCCCTCATTCAGTAGCTTGTAGCAATGGTGTCGGTTGTCAGTGCTTGAGTGGCAGCAAGAAGAGCCGATAGACGCACAGAGAGACCGGCTAAGACAAAGAAGACCTGGAAAGTGCTCAATAAACACAACCGGACAGACAGATCTACAAAAAGGGAGGAACGAGGGAAAAAGCGCTTACCATAATGTGACAAAAATAGCTTCTGGCGGTTACCATGTCATTCCCCTTTTTCCCCTCTTCTTATTTTTCTTTTTTTCTTGCGTTCGGCATTAAACAAAAAGCGACCGCCGCGTCGACTAGCACGATTATCATTAAAAATAAGAAAGACCAACATTTCAAAGCTTTTCAGTTAATATTCTGGAACAAATTCTACCTACGCGTTTTCTGGCCTGAAATTTTATATTTTATCGTATTCTGGTTATCACGACTGAAGATAACGAGAATTTAACAGACGTTACCACCGCGCAATACGAGATGCTTGCAATTCATATTATTTTCTAGGAAGAAGTACGGAACCGAACAACTAAACGGAACCCGGATAGACCGATGAAACAAGAGAATTGAGATTTTTAACATTTTTCTTTATCCTTTTTCAATTGTCCACTGCCTCTGCGATTGCCGGAGGACGATAACTTTGACTGACTGATGGAAATGCAAATGCAAATTTTGTACTCTTTTTCGTCGTTCGTTGCAGGCGGAAGTATTTTTTATGCGACAGACACCATTGTCTGATTGTTGCTGTCTTAATGCGGATTGTTTTTTTGCTGCGTTCTTTCTTCTGCGTTGTTTGCATTCTTTTAAGGATTTTCTGCCGGCAAAAATGCTCTGAGATAATCCATTCATTTCTATGCGATTCGTATTGTCGCATTTTGGCATAATTCCATTTCTCATTATCATTCTCATTCATTACAAGTCTCATTATCGCTGCTTTCTTCTTGCTTCTTCCTTTTTCTGTCTTTCCACTCTTCTCTCTCATCATTTTAATTGCTTCTTGTTTGCATAATTTTCTCTCATCATCACTACGCAATTAATTTCAATTAGTTTTATCACCAGCCTTCGTTAATGGTCACATTAATGGTCAACAGATACTATTTTATCTGTTTCGCAATCTTTGCTAAATCACTGCAAAATGAGAAATTGTTGAGAATCACGCAGAGCAACTGATTTTTCTAATTATTCAAAGAAAAATAATTGTATTTGGCCTTACTTTAAGTGGGCTGGACCAATTTCCGTACTCCGCGGCGTATGAGCAATATATTTCCACGGAGTGCCTTCAACGTTTCGAATTTAAATTTAAAGGCTCCGCCCAATTTTATAACATACGAGAATTAAAGCGCAGTAAAGCGCAGTAGTTGCGCGTTGGTCTCGAACCAAAGGATTTAATTGCCAACATTTACCACAGCCCCAACCCGCATCTAGCCACAGCAGCAGTTGCCAACGGAACAGCAAGGCACCATACACAATTAATCAACTTATTCTTTTCGGCGTAAAAAAGCGGATTTGCAGACAACACAACAAAAAAACCCAAAAAACATGAACACAACGCAGCGCAACAAGCTCTAATAAACTCAGTTATGAGCAAAAGAGCAACCGACCATAAAAATTGAGGCAAAGTTAAAGCGGCAACAGTAGCAATGGCAATAAAAGCAATTATGTATTACTATAGCAACAAATACCAACAGCAGCAACAACAAGTATACGATTCGGTATCTGTAGCTCCTACTAATTAATTATAGGAAGCCCTCGCGGATTAGTTATAGCAGCAAGCAAGGCCAAGCAGGCTTTCGACCGAGCAGCCAGACGGACTACAAACACATCCTCCCACAAATCGACCGAGCCACTCACTCGAACTCTGAGAAAACGATATACCAAAGCGTGTAAAATGAAAAGCTCAATGATCTCAATGATGATGCTGAGATTTATTTATAATTGTTGCTTGCGATTAATCCGTAGTGTCGTGCGTCTAGTTTTGTCTCGTCCCATTGAAGATGTCTATTTGCTACTTGAGCTCTGATAATGATTGTGCATAACCGGTTAATGCTGTTGCCACTTATGATGCCGCTGTTGCTGATATTGCTGTTCGTGCTCCTATCATTTATTGCTTTCTATTGTCGTTATTGCTGTTTGTTGCATAAATTGTGCTGATTTGATATTAAATCCATAAATCAGGAATGTCTTATGCCAGGACACGACCGCACAGCATCGTCTCGGTGGTCGGCTGTAGGTCCTCGAAATACACAAATGTGGTTCCTATCGTAATTTATTTGCTGTTGTTTTTGCTATTGCTGTTATTGTTCACATAGCTCTGACTTTTCAAGCCTTTTAGACAGTTTATCTTATATCTCCACCTCGACAGTCAACAGCTTATGACGATTAAACATAAATACTTATTAATGTGGAATCCTTTTAAATGGTTTTCATTATTCATCAAGACCGCCCTCACTGGTTGCACGTTGTTAAAAAGGTATTTTGACTTTGTTTTATGGTTACGTTAACTTAAGTTTGCTCAACATTTTGTATAACACAACATTATGTAATTAATTAGAACCTTAATAACTATTAAGGACTTCATTGAAATGATAATGAAATTTATATAGCGCAATAAATTTTGCTGCTTTCGAATCGCGAAGAAGCCGCCACAAATTACTTAAAAAATAAACAATAAAACTAAACCAATTTCTCACTGAACTATGGCGAATATTTGTCCATTGACGTCTATGAAACACTGACAGTTGGTGACCAAAACGACGAGAATCGTGACGAACGCTACAGGTTACGACGTGCAAACTGCCGGCAGTATGAATCGCAACTAACAAACTCTCCTGCGCGTCTTCAACGCCACCAACGGCCAGAAGATTGAACTAACGCATGACCTGCAACGTGTGTGTGTGTGTGTGTGTGTGGGTGTGCGACTATGTGCTTCTGTGTGAACATTTTGAATTCGAAACTGCGAGTTTTTACACTCACCGTTAGCATTTCATTTTATGAGGTTGTTTTTGGTACACTAGAGAAAATCCTAGAGCATGCGCCGAAACAAATCGGAAGTACTAAGAGAGTGAGAAGGAGAGCTCGAGATGCTATACTCGTAAGGCAGTGCATAGAGAACGAAACTAAATGCAGAGCATTAATTTAAGAGAATAAATTAGCTTTCACAGAAATGAAATGAAGAGAAATATTAGCTTTTGGTTATCTCAAAACAACTTAAGCCAAACTTGCGGAAACAGAAGCTTACGTGTAATAAAATTTCGGTCCAATTCATGCCCTTTTTACTAATTACATCCCTTTCTAGTTTTTCTCCTTCGGACCTTTCTATTTCTCTTGCGCGAAAACTTTCATAACAGTCGAAAATAATCTCCTGAAAAACCGGTTAGGATATACTCGGTTCATGACCAGAGTCAAGAAAAAGTCTATTGATCCAAAGTACGAGAATGTACGTAGTGAAAATTGTGTCTTTATCCCATCGATTTTGGAAGCTTTTCACACATTGTGTGCATTCGTGTCGGCAGGCAGACGTAGACCATTCGCGTCTAATTGCAAACGCGGCTTCATAACATTCGAAATATGCACGCCTGGCATTGCCAACCATGCATATTCGGCAATGCAGGCCAAACTGAGCCGCAAAAGTTATACTTTCCGTACAAACGAATCATGATGATGCTATTGGCATTGATAATTTTGAGAGTGAAGTACTCCAAAATGACACTGGTTACATGCTTTATTGGAACCTGTAAAGATTTTTATTTATTGAGCGTTACCCATAAAAATTTAAAATAATTATTATTGATTTATTTTTATTTTTTCGCTCCGGTTTAAAAATTATTGTTTGATTGTTATATTTTTGCTCGATCGAAAAAATCAACTTATGATTTTTATTTTATTTTTCGAAAATAAAAAACTCAAAACGTATGTGCGTCTTTGTGCCTGCCTGTCTTATAACTTTGTTATTGTGAGTACATTAAGAAATTTTTGGTTGCCTCAAAAACTCCCATTTGAAGCAAATAATTCGCAAGATATTAAGTTTGAAAGCCAAGGTAAAAACTAGTTACTCTTACGCTCGAATGCAATTATTAATAAATATTTAATACTTCATTACAAAGATTAATGGAGCGGATGAATGGGAAGCAAACAGATTTCAGGAAGTGTCATGACTGAAGCCAACCTATCAAGCTTCAAACACAATACACGATACCTAATCCCAAAGCTCAACTTCCCTACTTGGGTGCCTTTGGACTCGATTGAGGTCTCTTCATCAGAAGAGAATCCGGAATGTCGATAAGATATTGACTGATTAAGGTTTCGGCAGTTTGAAAGTAAATTTGAGTTTTTCATTTCGAAGAATAAAAATAAAACTTAAGCAATAATTTTATTCCTGAGCAGAAAAATAAAACTAAAAAAATAATTTTTATTCTTGAGCAAAAAAATTTAACTCAGACTATAATTTTTATTTTCGAAAAATAAAATATAAATCATAAGTTGATTTTTTCGATCGAGCAAAAATATAACAATCAAACAATAATTTTTAAACCCAAACGACAAAATAGAAATCAGATAATAATTTTCATCGCTGATCGATAAAATTAAAATCACAAAATAATTATTAAATAGTGATTTTTTTATTTTTTTTTATAATGATTACGGTCCCTGTAAAACTATTAAAACTATTCATTTATGAAGTGCCTTTTAACAAAACGAAATTATTTTATATTTTTCTAAAATACATTAAAAAGTCGCGCTGATTGATTGATTTGTCCAATTTTATTTTAGTATTCTTCACAATTTTTTAAAATTTTTTTTTTAAAATTTCTGGTCACTTTTGTTCACGTTCATTTAAGAGGTTACTTTCTAGTATATGTACATACATATACATACATATGTATCTGCTTTCTTTTTCCTGTGCTTTGAATTTACTTTTATTTTCTCGAGCCGTACTTAATTCCTTTTCTCGACAGTCCTGGGCCGAGGATCACGGATCATTAGCAGCCTTTCTGGAGTAACTTTGCTCGATTATGAATATTGACGTTCGCCGGAAATAGGTCGATTGCTTGGGGACAGCTGGGAATAACTGCTGTCGACCGTTTCGGTTGTTGTTGCTCACTGCTATTTTTTTTCTTAAAACTCCTTCTTCGGTCGTCCGATGTTGGCCACTTCTAAATTATTGAACTCATAAAAAAAAATCAACTTTACGAATTTTATTTCAATTCCATTTCTTTGTGGATACATATACCGATGTACCCTCAAATCTCTTCCTTGGGTCGCTTCTATTCAGTCAGTAGAAATACACAGACAGAAATATTGTATTACATACATACGATTTTTACATACATAATGTTACGAGTATAATAGATCATGTTAAAATCTTGGACTTACCTAAAAGGTCAATTCCAAGTGGACCTGCTTTATGATGTATGCCTAAGTATGGATTACTTTCATGAGGCTCTCCCTTCCCCAACCCTGCAGCCTTTTCGAATGTAAATTCGTCATCAAGGCTTTAATTAATATTCATGGCATTAGCCCGTTAATCCGCCATGTTGTGCTGAATGCAGAATATGATTTGACATTTGATGCAGCTGTGGACAAACACACCATCAAATTCGTTGACGTTATTTTGCAATTCATGTCATCGCAAGAGTTTTTCACGTCATGTCACGTACCGAGACAGCAGAAACAGAAAAAAAAAAAACAATATGGTCATAGCAGATAAATCATGGAAAAATTAGTGCTTGTGAAGACATATAGGTTGTCATATGAGAAAAAATCAAGTCGCGTTACAACCAACGGTGTCCATCAGATCTTTCACGTTGCTCAATCTATCATTCAGCTTTAAGTTTTAACAGCTCTGTCAATTAATGTTGAATTGCAACAGTAGACAATACATCATATAGACAACAATGATATATATGTTTTAACGTGCTCGTACTCGTTCCAGCCAAATTGGAGTCTTTGAACACAACGAATGTCTGAAGATCTACACTGAGAGATCTTTTGTGTACAGCGTTTCGGATAGCGCAATCATTTTTAAAGTTTTGAATCCTTTTCTAAAACATATACAAAGTTTGCAGGTAGCTTAAACAAGCGTCTCTTTTTGGAAACTTTTAATATTTTTAAAGAGACAGTGAAAAATATTTCCTAATTAATCAAAGGTAAATAGAAATCTTTGACCTGTTCATTCCATTAAATGATAAAATCCAATTCCTTTTAAGATAGTCATACAGTCCAGCATAATGCATTACATGTCATCAAATACGAGAAGATTACGACACCAGCTTTACACGGCGAGAAATACGAACAGCCAAATGGACGGTAGACGAGGAGAGTATCCTCGTACAAAAAGAAGGAAAAGAAGCCACCACACAAGCATATACATATACTCACATCATGTAATCATAGATATAGATATATACATGTATGTACAATTGTATTTTAGATATAATTCGGTGGTGGGCGGCCGGTCGATATAATGGCAGTCATTATGCAATGTATGTATGTAACGATTATGGATGTCTACTCACTGTAATGACTGCATGCAATGTCAGCTGTGAAATATCTGAATTGTTCATCTCAGCGTATGCACGTCAGCACTGACACCAGCAACAACAACGCCACCAACAGCTCGAAGCTCCACGGAAAGAACTCCTCCGAATATCAACAAACAATTTGAGATTGCATAAAGCATAACATTTGAATTGCAAATATGAATTTTTATAGCAAACTATTTTACTGAAATGAAGAAAAACGCTTTCCAAAAGACCCAAAACAACATAGATCGGTACAGGTAGCAGCCATCAACCAGCGGTAAAGCCACAAGCAGACACCCCGACACACAGACGGACAGAAGGGCAAAAAGAGTTCAGTGTGATGAAGTTCAAGAGTTTACCTCTATCAATATTTGTATACTTGTATACTTGTATACTTGTGTGTGTATGTGAATGTGTTTATCGTGTTCCGTCAGAGCAATATATTCCGGTTTTTATGCACCACGTCGCATACTCGTTCTTTGCACCAACTGAAAGAAACAACACCTTCTTTTCATTCATCAGTTATATTTTTGATGGTTCATATTTTCCAACGGTGGAGCGAATCGGAAGTTCGAGAAAAAATTTCTAGTGAAAAATTTACTTCAAGGAAAGGCAACATGTTATTAATACTAGTAGTAAAGTGGCAGAGTGGCATATGCCCCTAACTTTCATACACGTACATTATGGCGTCTTCGGTATTAATAAAATTATAATTATTTACAAATATGCACGCGTACATATATGCAATAATATGCAATATACAATATGCAATATGCAATATACTGGGCCACTTATAATTCCCGCGAGGAAATTTCATTTGGGGAGAAACTTCCTTAAAAAATCTTAAAAGGCTTGGGTGTAGACCACGTGTTGGTTATTCAGTTCGATTATATTTTTGGAGCTTTGCTTGTCACGAATGCGCCAGCTTTAGACATTTTGCTAACGCTCTAACACGCCATCTCAACTTTTTCAACCTTCAGATTCTTGATAATCTGCTGCTCTGCTGCTTCTAGAGGAATAGAAGCAATTTTAAGTTATGCATGCATATTGTCGGCTGCCGGATGACAACGTGCGACGTGTCGAGAGTCAGAAAGAAGCTTTTCAGAAAGTTTTTTCAAAATCTTCTGGTGCAACAGTACTCGCTAGATGCTTCTCTACCTTTATTTAAATCGGCATCGGAAGCTTAATTGGTAAATAAGTGCAATTAAAGCGGTTACAGCTTTTGGTCACGAACGCGCGAGCTATAAAATAGGACAGAATTTTAAAAAAACTACGAAAAATTAAAATAGTTCTCCATTTGCCGGAATGACATGACGAGATGAGCGTTTGAAGCGTTTCCGCCAACTTAAAAAAAATAAAGTCGAACGAAATAAGGAAAAAGGATGGTTTAAAAAAACTTGTTCGTTACGACTTCGTTCTCTTCTTCGTTAAGCGTTTCTCCGAAAAATTTTAATTTATTTTTTCACTTCTTCCTGCTGGCCCGCATCTTCTTCTCGTCGTCTACTTTTGTTACTCAAATTTTTATTCATTACTTATTCGGCACCTGCTACGAAGCTGAAGTGGAGAGAAGAAGAGGAAGACAAGCATAAATCTGCTCGTTTCTGTTTGTTAAGGATTTAATGAAATCTACGTGCGCGTTACAAAAGAATGGAAAGGCCAACAGCAAACTGCTCCAGTTAAAAGACAAGTTATCTTCGCGTTAGAAAAATTCTTCGAAAGTCCTGCAAAGTAAATTAAAAAGAAAATAAATTAGTAATTAAACTCTCTTGCTAGACAAGTAGAAAGGCCTTCCCCTGTCTTTCTTCTCTTTCATCTATTTTGGTCCTTTCTTGGCTTTAACTTCTGTATGTGTATGCATTTACCTCTACGGAACATCGAAGGGGCATTCCTGTCCGAAAACTAGCCGGCCCGTTAATGTGCAATAGGTACACTCGGGTCTCTTGTCGTCTACTAATCTTGGAGGCAATCTATTAAACTATTTTTTTATACAACTTCCGGCACCGCAGAAAAGAAGACTACCAAATATAGTCACAAATTAAAAGTCACAGTGCTTTGTACGCGGTTCATTTTCACCATTACCGAACTCTTCGCGCTTACCATTTGTTGACACAATTCACCAGTTGACACCTCAATACCTTGGCTCGCAAATCCGTCAACCGGATTTCCAGCTACGTCCAGCTACGTCATTAACTTTACTAAAATTCTGGGGAAAAGCAAATCTTCTCTTAGAAACAAGTCTAATCCTGTACACTGATCCAAAAAAGAACATACAATCTGTTATGAAAGTTTTTGCAAAGTTTTTTCTTTGGTGGCAAGAAAAGTTAAAAGCTATAAATTTCAAGTTAAAACTAGAAAAAATTAACTCTTAAATTAATAATGAATTTAAATAATATGGATTTTTTATTAATTAAAATATTAAAAATATGAAAAAAAAGAACATTCTTAATTTGTGTTTTTATACGATATTTTTTTAAATTTTTTTCGTTTTAAAAAATAAATTAAAATTGTATTGGTATCAAATTGTCCCTAAAGAAGATTAACCAATTGCCTTTTTTTTTCTTAAATTCTAACATCGTTTTACACGGTTATTAGTAACATATACCAACTTTTCTTTATCTTCTTTTTTTATGATTTACAGTTAAATGGATCATATGCCTCTGTTTTGTATGAATTCTGTATTTCGTTTTACACGGTTTCGTTTTGCACGATTTTCCCAGAATTTACACTTGTCTACCGTGTAAATAGAGAGACAGGTGATACACTTTTTTTGGTTCAGTGTAAATATTGTACTGTTCGTTTTATTTGCCGCTTTGTTCCTGCTAACCTTCTGGTAGTTTTCATCTTCTATCTCTCCTTCTTTTTCTCGTTCACTCTCTCTCTCTCTCTCTTCCTCTTTCTCATGTCCATTCTATCAAAAGTTTCGTTTAATGGGATTTGCTGAGAATACGGCATCATCACAGCTACTGTTACAGCAATATCGTAACATATACTATGGAAGAAGCAACAACAGCAAATAAAACCATGCTTGTTTCCTAATCCTTATAAAACCACAAAACTAAATAAACGACAGACGAACAAATCTTTATTCCTGCAAAAGTTAGGAAAAGTGTTCGGTTGGAATTAATTCTCATTCTAATATTTGCAGTCAGTCTAATATAAATTTAATTAAATGAATGAAGTTCGCTGATTTAGCTAAGAATCTGAAGCTCTTCTGTAGCACTATATTTCGCTTCGATTAGGATCAATTTACATGATCAAACAGGAAGGGCAAAACAGGTCATTGCTAATGGCATCTAATATTATTAGCGTAGTAACGGTATTGCAAAGCACAATATTTTAGACACTTTAATAAGAATTTAAACCGTAATGCTTTCGAGTAACTTTCTAAAACTTGAAAACAGTTTTAGCACATGCCCATAAGTGGAAAATCTTAGGAAATATCGTATGTCCTAAATATGCACAAGTTGTAGCGACCTCTATAAACAACACTACGTGCATGTAGCCACTAAATTACGAGCAGCTGGACCTTATCGTTCAGCAGACGATTGTAGCCATAACTTCATAATGTAATCCATTAAAATGCCATCCAGAGCACCTATCGATGAGCATGGCACGTACTCGGCTCCACAATATCCTTCCAACTGAAATAAAGAAAGAAAAACAAAAAGTTCGGTGCACAAAAGCCAACATATAAAAAGCACCAAACTCCGCCGGCCGAAGAAGAACAAAATCTCCCACAAAAAATTTTGAACAAATGACCCTTCGAGCTCAGAAGCGCCATGTAAAATAGTGTCGGACTAATTCACAGCTCGAAGGATGGTCTGGAGGTGGTCAGTAAAATAGATTTTAGACGTTTTTTAAGTTCGAACGGATAAAAAATTGCGGACAGAGCCCCGTATAGCGCATTGTAGTGGTTTTTGTGTTGCTGTTGTTGTTGGAACCAAGTCAAGTCGAGTCAAGTAAGAGGGACAATTACGGTTGTGGGTAAAAATTCTAAAAAATTCAGCTCATCTAAAGCGAGAGAGTCCAGGAGTATCCTTGAGTTCTTCAGAGAACGCTTCAGAATTTGGTAAAATGCTAATAAAAGGAATAAAAGCTGTCGGCCTAATGCTTCTTTGATGTCGATAGATTAAATTTGTGAAAAGGTTTGATTAGACTAAGCATTACTAGATCTCGCACACACACACTCACATTCACACACATGGGTAGATGTAAGATTTAAGAGCTTGACTTCCTCGCCCATTACCCTTGACCGAAAATATTTCTCAACAAACAACGTTCTGAAACCTTTATTTTCAGACATGATGATACTCGTACATTCTTTTAGTATGCGGTCTTCACAAGTGATGACACCAACCGACATATGACAAGATGTAGTCTGTCCACCACAGTTGAAGTATCTCCACAAAGCGCCCCCAGCACGGCTCGTTAACCTCTTCTCGATTGTGAGCGCCGCGGACTACTTGTGCAGCACGCGAGGGCATATGTCCAAAGAGGGGCATATAAAAGCCACTGCTGTTGTTGCTGTTACTGCTGCCTTCATCATACATGAAAAAGTAATGTTGTGCATCTTTGGCAGTTGCATGAATTGCTTGTGGTTATACACTCCAACGAAAACGTTGGTATTACCAAAATAAACCAAAGAAAATATTTAATTATTTCTTCAATCATTATTTAGTTAAATTTTTATATTAATTCTTTAAATGATTCTAACTTACTTTTTACTGTACGTATTTACTAATAATCAATTATGACAACTTGACTGCAATCAATTGAATTTCATTAAAATATAGACTTCTTTGTAAAAAATTGAATAAAAATTTAATATTTTTATAAAAACAATAATTTATTTTTTGTTATAATTAAATGTTTAATAGTTGGTACACTAAATAATACAGTGCTGTGCTCTTTCATTTGAAGGTCTGCTGCGAGGAAAGTATTAAAGTTTTCTCAATGCAGCTCAATACAGCTCTCAATATGCGTCAAAGGCCATACAATTTCAGCTATACATTAAACAATTATGTATATGGAGAAAACTATACTCGTACACCGCCATCTATAATAAGATTAAGCCATTTTACTATAAAATTTTATTAAAACATACAAATAAAATGCCTTTTTTATAGAGAAATCTTATTAATTTTATACAGAAAATCTTAATGTCTTGAAACAAAAAAGTTAATCTTATTAATTCATGACTTTAATAAGAAATTTGTATTTTTCCCCCAGTAAATTAGATATAGAATCAAAAATCTAAATAAAAGTATTAAGAATACTTTTAAAAGTATTAAGAAAGAATTAAGAAAAAACAAGAATAATACTTTTTATTTTAATAAGACTGGAAAATGAGATTTTTTATTGAATATGCACTTTCATAATATCGTCTCTATGTTCGCCACTTTTTATTTGTAATAAATTAAGTCAGTCTTTTGTAAAGTAAACAACTTAGGACATACGTATGTAAATTCAATTTTTATTAAAAAATTCACCTCGGCCAAGAAAATGCTCAGAAGATGCCTACTTTTACATTTGAACGAACAGAAAATTCTAATAAATTCTTTTGTCCAAAGAAATATAGTACATATGTACATTCAATTTAGTAACTTTTTTTGATGACTGTATTTTTGAAGAGTCGCCGATTTTTGATAACGTAAGGGATCTTATATACTTTATTATTAAGGAAAAGGGAGAGGGACACAGACACAGAGAGATTGAATGAATGAATGTGGTGTTGTTTGTGGCCAACAAGACAGTGAGTGCAATATGGCATCGCTGTCGAGAGGCAGTCAAGTGGCAGCAGTGGCAGTGTCAGTGTCAGCGACAACAACAGAAAAAGCCAAGAAGCCGAGAAAAGCAAAATGCAAAGGGTGAGCGAAAGCAAAAATTGCAAAAAGTGAGGCGCTTTTGCGAGCAACGTATCGAAGAAATGCTTTTAGCATGATTTGCTATTATGCATTTGTGCCCTTTTCCTCTTTTGCATTTCTACACGGAAAAGAAAAGACCAAGAAAGCAAGAAGGGACCAGGCTTGAGGACGTGTTGGCATGTGTATGCCTGTGTATGTTTGTATATTTAAGGAATTTGCAAAATTTATCGGTTCTCGCTTGGATAAAGCGTTTGTTTTTGGGCCAACACTAGAAACCAGAGCAAAAAGCGGTGGCAAATTCTGCGCAAGAAACCAGAGACGCTCAGAGTGCTTTCCTTTGCTGGATTCTGGTCCCTGTCGGGCAATGTAAGTAACACGTATAACGCATTAGTTACCAGCAAGGAAGGAAAAAATGGTTTGGCGCCGAGAGAGATTAATTTTTTTCTCCCTCCAGTGTGTTGAAAGAGTAGACTGATGCTGATTTTTTAAAATTTCCAGTTGGTAAATTCAAATTTAAATATATTAAAACACTAAAACAATTGAAAGTAATTATATTGGTATCATTAAATTTTTATAAATGTGCACGAAAAAAGGGAAAATAATTCAAAACAGTCTTTTTCACTCATTGATTTTCCACAAAGAGGCCCTGTTTTTGCTCTTGTTGCTCAAACATTTAATTCTGGTGTGTGTGTTAATTACATAAAAAATGAATCGGGCCTCATTAAAAATTAATTAAATGTTCATGGCCCTTTTTTTGCTTACTGCATTTTCATTATGAATTTTTTTTTTGTTTTTCTCTTCTGTGAAGTATTTAGTTACAGTGTATTATTTCTAAAATTTACATTAATCAATTTTTAATATAAATAAAATAATTAAAGCAAACAAATACGCTTTTGTCAGCCGGAATTGTTTAACATTCTCTTGCATGTTAATTTGTTGTATTCGTGTAACGTCAAAGAAATGTAATTAATTATTAATATTTAATTTAGGTAGAAAAAAGGTCATTTAGTTTCGTGAAAAGTCACATCGAGCAAACGGTGGACGGAAGGAGAAGAAGGAGAAGAGCTTTTCATTCCTAAAGCCAAAAACGTATGAAACGCGTGAGTTATTTAGTAACTCTTTCGAGGCCACTAATGCGCCAACCCCTTTCTGCACTCTTTCGCTCCTCGCAAAAAGAGAATTCAAAGCAGAAATACACTTCCTTGAAATATTCTTCCAAATTCATTATTCATACTTATAAACATTTAAGTACGATTATTTACAAAAACATAATCCATCACACAGAAAAAATTAATTGCAGCCATAACCAAAAACTGTGACCTACAAAACCAATGGAACCTTAAGAATTCGGTCGTTCTTAATGAAAGCGACGCAATGAACCCAAATTGCGTTCCATTTATTAAAATTTCATTCAGGGAGCAACGTTCTGATTGTTAAATGCGACGCGACGCGTATTTACGAAAGTGTCGCTTGTAGAAATTTCCGCATTTGTTGTTAACTTGTCGTTTTTACGCTGGCGAGTAATTTACTAAACTCTGAGGGTCTGTCTCCGCACAGAAAAAGCAATAAACAGCGAAGGTTTTACAAAAAAAAGTTTTAATTAAAAACAAAAGGGCATAAGCGAAAATCCAGGCTTGGTCGGTGAGAAAGGAACAAAAAACAAAAGGTTATTGTTTTCGTTTTACTCGCATTTTCGAGGAGATTTAAAGAAGTTCATTTGACGTGCTGTATTTAAAAATTTGTCCTAATTACGTGTATAACATTTTTATTATTAATTCGGAGAAAGCTGTGTCTCCTGATTATATTTAAGGTCATTTGATGCTTAAAAATGCTATAAAAAATTCAGTATGAAGGAATTGGAGTTATAATCTTTTTCTTTAAAGCACTTTTTTACTTCTCTACAGAAGTATGTCTGTCTCCTTCGGTTCCGGTTGATTCTCCTGCTACTCCTTCCGCTTTCGAAAAGCTTGTAATTCATAATCTAACAGCTTTTGTTGCTTGGAAGTCTGACTCTTATGTGTTTGTGTTTTTTTATAACCACTGCTATTTCTAATTCTTCTCTTTATGTTGTTGTTGTTGGGTTTTCATGTTCATTTTATTGCCATTTCTGTTTTTTTTTTTTTTTGCTGTTATTGTTCCTTTCGACATGCAGATATCATCAGCAACGTATCGCATGCGTGCTAGTAGCATTTCGTGCGATCTCAACACTTCGCACCTGGTCGGAAGACTCACATCGTGTTGTACTCTCATTACTTTGTTGCAGTAAGACTCACAAATGGTCTTTCTCATAAGTACAATAAAAGTAAAATAAACAAAATTTTCATAACAGTAAAAAAGAGGGTAAAATAGGACACTATTTAATAATATTTTGTCATGTACACATACATACATACATTCATGACCAAAGAGTAATTTCTACATACACAAATAATGAGCACTTTTTCTTGGTTGCTTTTCACTTTTGTTTCTGCTGTTTTCTTTTGTTTCTGCTTTCATTTTAAACCTGGTTACTAATCAAGGTCTTAGGGCGGCTTTGTTCGTGCAATGAACACAGATGCGATCAAGTACATACATATACACACAAACATATCCATATAGCCGAATTCATGCTCCCAAAGAAACATACATAACTAAACGAAACAACGAGTTGAAGAGATAAGAGAATAACTCATAAAAGAAATGCAGACAGCAGAAAACAAACATGGCCCATAACAAGAGCAGCAACAACAACAACAATTCATAAAGATGCATGTAAGAAGCGTAGGAATAACGGGGGCACAGAAGGGTGTGACGAAGGAAGAACAAAAAGAAGGTCGTTAATGCATACAGTTTTGAAGGCAAACGCTATTGTGTATGCATGTCTGTACGAGAGTGTACATATGTATGTATGTATATATGTATGTGTTGTATGAATTTATAATTAGTCATACACGCACCAGTATGTGTGCGTTTGGATGTGTTTCTATGGCGTGTCATAATCTAAACAAACATTAATAAGAGCAACCAGAAAAAGCATACTTAACACCATCAAACAAACACACACGTGTCATGACACACGCAAGCACACGAGACTAGATAGAGACGCAGACTTATGTACCTCCATAAAGAGACGAAGGTTTCTGGCAAGCTGAGCTGGCAAGATTTAGGGTAAGGTAAAAGTGGACAAATAAATCGTGAGTGTGGGTGTGTTTGTGTTTGTGTGTGCGTGAAAAGAAAACATATGTGTATGCTTGGCTCTGTTATGTCGAAATGTGTTCGTAAAAGACAGCAAATGTGTACAAATTCTGAAAATTCTTTACAGCAGGCGCATGCCGTGTTTTTATTTACACTTTGCGTGCTGGTGAATGTAAAATTGCCCACCCCTGGCTGCGATTTTGGATCACATTGAAGAGCGTGTATTCTTAGTATATGGTATGCATTTCGAGGTAAACTTCGGCCCGGATGAGACTCGTTTTGACGCGCCCGCACTCGAAACGATCGAATCATCGCATAGATAATGCAAATGTTTTTAGCATCATCGAAACTTCTTACAGCATACATATATTATTCCAACTTCAATACACAGGCGTGGCATAAAAGGAGACCGTGGTTTTGGTCTCATTGTCCTCATTTCAAGCTACAAACAACGCTTCATGCCAAACAATATTCGTGCCTGATTGCCTAAAATGGCAGCAAGTAAATGTCATCATTTGCACCGGAAGTTGATGCCGTCGCTGTAACCGTGTAATGGCCGCGTGAGTGTGTGTTGGCAAAACGCAGAACTGAGAGTTTAGTACATTTTCGTACGACACAAACGAACATAAACATGAATCCGTCCGGAAAGACGGAGAAGGAGTCATGTCCTGACGGTAAAATCCATTCAAATGGAACCGGATAGAAACAGGTTGCAAGGCAGGCACTACAAATTTAACGGAGTTCGCAGGCCCTGAAGTTCATAAAGAACCCCGCCCGCAGGCAGTGACCACGTACAAGCACTCTCACAGTGAAGGAGTGTATGTGTGTAATTGTAGAATAACGTACAAGTGCTTGAATGTGTGCGTGCGCAACAGCATTTTCCGGCCAACGCTTACGAATGCATAATTTTTTCCGTTTTCCGTTTTTTTAAGCTTTCAGTTAAGCCAAACAGAGAAATACACATTTACACTCACGATAACGAACACACACATAAATTAACTCCATCGCACCTACACATTCTCACAATTATGCTTCGAGAGTATGGATTATATTTATCAGTAGCAGAGGAAGAAAAGAAAAGGGAGCGAGAAGCTGCACGATTGAGAGAATGGCAGAAACGGAAACGGAAATTCGAGCGCATTAAGCAGCTTGCGACTGTCATACTCGCGATGGTGACGTTGCCGTGAAGGTGTGCGGAGGTGCAGAAGTTGGTGTCATGGTGTCGTTTCCGGTTTTTAAACAATTATCGCACTCGCCTGCCATTTGACGATGCAGAGAACGGAGTGAAGCGCCGCGTTTCAGCAGCAACAGATTCGCGCGGTGGTATCAACACAACGTATGATTGTTGAACTCAGCAAAGGATACGAAACGGAAACGGAAATGAGCACCTAAGCAAGTCACCACTAAAGTGTTATTGTTTTGTTTCATTCTGCGCTCAACGGTCTTTTTGTCTCAGTGTCGATGTATGTGAGTGTCGATGTATGTGAGTGTCGATGTATGTAAGTGTCGATGTATGTGAGTGTCGATGTATGTGAGTGTCGATGTATGTGAGTGTGTTAGTGTGTGACTACTGACTACTAAATTTTGATGGCTTCTCTTTTCTCCTTTGCTGCTGTTGTTCTTCAATTAATTGTTCAGTGGCAGCTGATAATGCAGCGTAGACCAGAATGAAATTGCTAATAAACATCTGCGAAATGAACGGCCATGAATAATTTCGTTGTTATTTTAGGTTCTTTCAAGGTCATTGTTTCTTATTTTATTACTACTATTATTTATAATCCGGCTTTTTGAATTTGTATTCTCTCTTGGATCCCAAGCAGACAAAAGAAAACTTTTAAAAAAACAAATTTTTTACCTTCTGGCAACAAGTGAACCTTTTAATTTAAAAAAAAAAACAATAAAACATCGTCTTCATTAAAATAATTAAAAATCGACATTATTAAAAACATCATGAAGACAGCATTTTTCAAAGAATAAATTGATGAAGTATTTTTTAATGTAAAAATATGAAATTTTTTGTGAATATAAAATAAACAGTAAAACGTAGCCTTTTGCCTGTTATTGGTCCAACGAGGAACAAGTTACGTGGAACAAGTTAAAGACTGAGAAAATATAAAAGGATAATGGCCAAAAATCAATTTAATAAGACCAACACTGATATGCTTGAGAGCTTTTCCTTCCAAATCAAGTTTGGGTCTCGGGTTGACCTCTTAAAAATGGGTAAAGCTTGAGTCAAATACTATATTAAAGAAACATAATCATAACAGAAATTTATCGTTCTTTTTATTAGCCAGCCATAAATAATCACTCAGCGGAAGGCCATAAAACGGAAAGTCACGGCAGCAAAAACATGCTTGAGAAAAATTAAACTGGCACAGGCTCGAACATTTGCTCGACGTATGAAGACTGCTGCGAATAAATCAAACGAATGCACCTTTTTGTAAAATTGGAATTTTAATAGCACGACAAAAGGAATAACAAAAGGAAAAAAGAATTGGAGTTCTTCCATTTAGTATGTTGATAAAGCAAGGAAACAGCTCACAATATGAAGCAAATCTTTCTGCTTCTTTAATATTCCTCATTTAATGGCTTTCGGAAGCAATTCTGAAATACTTTCATAAATGTTTCCAACCGGCACGGATGAAAGACTCTCCAGCAGTATCATCGTATAAAACGTCTATCTCTGCCTATTATTTTTAAATTCTTTTTATAAGGCTTTGGTTTGCCGTAAAACGCTTGGTATGATCGCAATAATTGAAAAAAAATCATTCATTTTAACATAATTAATAAAGCAAATATATTTTTTATTATCAATTCCATTCAATGTGTATTGAATCTGTCTGATTAATGAAATTTTAGCTGCCAATAATTGAAGTCGCTCTCTAAAGCAAATCTACCAAATCTACCCTTGATTGACCGGAATTAACTTAAAGGCTTTTCGACCTGAGTCCTTACGCGAACTTGTCCTCTCACCCACGAGCCTAAATGCCATTGTTTTTGAAAGAATGAATGGGTTTGCTGTAAAAAAGATTAACGTGAGGTTAACATTTCGGTTGGATTTTCTCTCTCTCCCTCTCGCGTTGGCATTTTTATCGCCTTTTAATGCAGCCACTCACTAAATTTTTGCCAAAGTGACACAAAGTAAAAAGTTTCACGGGAGTTTTTTAAGTATTTGTGTGTGTGTGTTTGCTCTCGTGTGTTCGGTTGTGTGCATGAGGGTTATGTGACTTTGTATTTTATGCGCTGATAAGTGCCTGCGTCGGTGTCGAGTGACAACAATAGCTTTTATGCAGTCGAAACTTTCTAGCGCGCTGTTAGTAAAACTTTAATTTCCCAAAAAATTTTTTCAAAAAGTTAGTAGAATTAGAAAGTATGGGTCAGACATTATCATATTTATGAGTAGGGCAAATTTTATTTGAGAAGCAGGTCACAAAACTACAGCTTAGTTCTACTTTTTACGAGATATTTTTTGCGGACCACAATTTTTGCAGTTTTATTGAGGAGAAAAATGTCAGTATTCTTTAGAAGAATTATGAAAGCAGTCTGTACGCACTTGAAACTCAAACGTATGGTAAAAACCATGGTAAAAATAGGTAGGTAAAGGGGAAAGTGGAATACTCCATACTATAAAATTGTGGCAGGAATTTTTTGTTAAAAATTTGTAGAACGGAAACACCAAAAAGTTGGAAGATAAGCAGAGAAAAGATTTTGCAATCATTGCATTTATTTAAATGCCATTTTTCGGCAGAAAACTCGACTTTAAACTGACCAACAACTTCGAAAAACAGACCAACGGAACGAATGTATGAGTATAATGACTGCAAAACGTTTGAATTTCCGGTTCCGTTTGCAACTGGCCCTTGGTATCGAGTGTGTGGTGTTGGTAGCCACGCATATGCGTGCCGTTTGTGCGGCTTTTGTGATTTTTAAAACTCCGAAGTTTTTCCTCAACATTTTTTCAGCAAATACTCTTGCACAAAGACGAAAGTATTATAAAAAAGCCGTGTTTTTTTGAAGCATGTTTAAAAAGAAACTTAGGTAGAAAAACTAAATAAAGGAAGGAAAAATTTCCATCCTTTCAAAATGTTTATTTAAAAGCGTTGTTTGATGGCGGCAGCATCGAGGTCGGCGGGAAAGAAGAGAAAAAGAATTCTTGCATGTTTGTGCGTACGAGCTTGTGAAAATAAAAATGTGTATGAAGTTGGATACAGGAGCGAGGTTGGTAGACGGAGAAACTCATTGCGGATGTAGTGTACCATGTATTTTTCATTGCTTACACGGAGAGATGATGAATAAAAGGGCAGCGCGGAAAACTTGTGAATAACTGCAGGTTATGAATTTTAGAAATATTTCGTATAAAAGAGCGCTGGATAAAAAAAAAAGGATATGCTTCACTTTAACCATTTTACATTCAGCCGAAAACAAAAAATGTTTATTTCTATTCAAACTGAACTTTCTTCTCTTATTAATTCTTTACATTAAATTTGTAGCAGGCTTTTCTTCCACTTTGTGACTGCTTGACGATAGAGTTAATTTTACCGTAAATTTAATTATCCTTCTCCTTCGATGTTATTTGCCCGAAGTAAACTGTGCCTGCGGCATAGCGTGAGACAAGTACTCAAGGACTCGCTCTGCCGGAACGTGGCAAAAGAAGGATATTGTTGTAATTTCTCAACTACAATAAACCGAATCCGTGGACCTTGATATCCTCAGACGCCGACCATCCGCAACTGGCTCTCCACTCTCGTCATGAGGCCAGATCGCAGAAGTGAGTTTTGATCCCTTCGAGAATCTTGGCTTGAAGCCTCGAGCAAATTATTTGTTTCCTTTTTATTTCCTGATACAAGAGTCGCTTTTGTTACAAGAGTGTACTACAAAAATGTACACAGCCAAGGACAAGAAAGAGCACATAGAAAGAGAAAGAGAAGTAGTCTAAAAGAGTTACAGAGAAAAGTAACAAAGCTGCAAATAGTAGAAAACCTTCGTCGTTATTTTAATCTTTCTCTAACCCACTTTAGGTGAGAACGTTCCGAGGACACCCGCCTCTTTTCGACATTGTGTTTTTTGACATTTTGCCAGCTGACATACTCTTATCCGACCGCATCGCTGGTGGTGCCATTTGTTGCGTTGTCTTATCGCTGCTTCACGCCTTCTCAAAGGACCTTGGCACTACCAAACTTAACTGACTACCGCCATCCACCTTCCACACTCTTTCTTTCAATTCGCTTTGTCATTCAATTCGTGCCTTTCGACCTTTTCCCAGTTGACGCTGGTGGCGATATAGTATCACCGACTTCAGTCGCCACTGACGAGTCATTCTTTGTTAAGCCAGCTCAAGCAATTTTATCAACTACACACATCTCATCTTCAACCTCATTTTCACTATTTCCTGCCTCTTGTTCTGTCTCGGTCTCAGCTCGCTGAATTCGTGGCTGCCACCGATGCGTTCGGCATGTTTTTATATTTGTTACAAATAAGTCAAAGCGATTCTTAACTTTACTCCTTTCAAAGTGTTTTAAAACACTTTTCCTTTATTGCGATTATTTCTAACTTCCACCCCTCTCCCAAGCCGTTACCCCTACACGTTACAACCCTAACAAAATTCAGATTTTAAAAACAAACTCGTCTTAAAATACTTTTTACTATTTCTCGAATTCCTTAGAAATTAACGCACGCACACACTAAGATTGGGGAGAGGGGGTGCTTTTAAATGCAGGGGTGGAACCGACCAAAGTGCAATAAAGATAAACTAGCTGGAAGGAAACAACAAACGCTTCCAATTCATTTAAACATGGCTCACTTAACTCTGATCCCGGTACCGAACCCTCCAAACGCTTGCGAGTGTACACCATTTACGTATGTATGTGTACGAAGATGCCGTTGAGAAGGACGGAAGAGGAGTAGGAGAAGAAGGGCATAAATATGGCAGGCTGAAGAAATTGTTCGGAGGCAGTTGATGGTTGATGCAGACACGAAGCGAATTTGTATCGAGTAAATTGAGCCAATCATGACAATGAGGGAGAAGTGTAACGTGCGCAAGCACCCACGCACATACATATGTATGTATATGTAAGTATACTCGTTCATTCGCTTGCATACCCTTTTTTTAATTGAAGTTTCACACAGACACACTCGCAGAAGCAATAGAACGGAGTCGAGAAACTTGCTGACGACAATGCGAAATTCAATTTGCCGTAATTGAAATAATTCTCATGTTAATTAACCCCTTTTTGTTGGCTTAACGTATTTTGTGCTTTCTATTTTTACACCCAGAATAGTCTGCAGCCCGCTGACGACGCATCGACAAGTAACAACACAAGACAGAAGTACCAAACGATAAGAAATCAGAGAGAATAGAAAACAACTGAAGACGGAGAGAGAAAGTGACGAAATGATTAATAATAGAGGAGTAGGAGGAAGAAAACTCATAAACACGGTCACAAATTTTAGTTTAAATTTTAAGCTATCTTGGATTGTACTCGTATATACATAAGTCAAAAGATGCCAAAAGAGACTAAAATTCAACCAATGAGGTTTAAAAAATATTGAATTTTTTGGTTTCAATGTTAGGACAAAGTTGCTGTTTGTCATATTGATTTTGTGTCAAAATTGATTGCAAGAGTCCGGTATCCTTTTATCTCAGCAGAGCAAGAAAAATTAGAAAAAAAACTCCTTTCCTCCGCCTCCTGTACTCCTCTCTCGACCTTCCGCTCACAAACTCCTTTCTTCTTTAAAGGTTCAGGCGATTGCTTCCTGTCACTCCTTCAGTCATTCAATAGTTTTTGATTGCTTGATCGCCCGACTGACTTCCTGTCACAGATTTACAGAGTTTACAGGTTTTCTGAAAACTGCTTCATTATTTCTTTTCCGTCTACTCACATTTACACACATACCATATACGAAATGTCCATACGTGTGTTTTTTATCTTAAAAAAATAATAATGGCTTTCCGTCGGCTTTCATTGCTCGCCGCCGACAGAGTTGCCATCAGCCGCGGACCGCTGTTACCGCATGCTGTTGCCTGAGTTTCAATTTGACGTACTTCTTTTTCGTTTAATGCTGTTATTATTTTTCTTCTTGGCTTAAATTGACAGTTCGAAATGCGTCAGTTTTATTGATATTGTTTTCTCTACTCTGTTAAATTTCTGAACCTTGGGCAGGCGGAATAGCTCATATTGTGAGTTTAACGTATTCAACCGGTAATAGCTTTTATTCTAGAACCTCTTAAAAAGGGGCTTAAAGTTCGCGACAATAAATTATCTGTACTCCCTGCCGAGAAATAAGTGCAGACTTTTTACGGTAGAGAGGCGGCATAGGGTCAATTATACCCCTGTCTCTATCACGCGCAAAATATTCAAAGAAAAGAAACAGAAAACAGTTTTTTATTAAAAAATTAATAATAATAATTAATCAAATAAGGCAACGGGGCAACGTTGCGACTGAGTAGAGAAGGTTGAAGATATCAACTTTTAGGTTAGGATGTATATGTTAGGAATAGAATTTTGTTTTCTGAAAAACATGACACAAGTTTCACCCACAATTAAAAAAAATAAAAAAACCACGCTGTCAAACAATTCGAACGTCAAACAATTCGAACGTCAAACATTGTGTTCGCTCAATTTATGAATTTTCCGACATTGATTAAAGACAAATTACGACCATTTTGCTACAACGCATTTTAAGCGAAAATGTAAAAAAATCCCAAAAATCCGGGAATGCAGATCTAGAAAAATTTCCCTTTAAAAGTAAAAAACCGTCTACAAAGAGAGAAATTATATTGTCAGAGGAAAAGTAAAAAAAGCTTTTATGTATTGTACAATATAAAATATTTATATTTTCTCTTTGTATTTAGATTTTTTTAATAAAGGTTTGCTTTTATTTATTGGTGCTGCTGTTATGGTTGCGGTTGTTGTTGTTGTTTTTCATTGTAGTTCTTTTTTACTGAATGAATAATATATTGGTTTGATGTAAAAATAATATCGACGGAAAGCGCAACACAATCGATAAATCAAGCTCAACTTGCGGTATTTTGAACTAAGAAACAAAAGCAACAACAAGAGCAACAATAGCAGCGGCGACAGTGAAAACAACAACAACAACTAGAAAAGGCAGCAACTCATTCGTTGGCGCTCAATTGAGTTTCATGCATTCAGCAACATTTTATTTATAGCTGCAATCCCCTCACGCTCACCCTTACCCAAAAAACCAACAACAAAAAGACAAACGATAACAGCAACAAGCGGTAACATTTCGATTTTAGAGCAGACGAAAAAGTTTTCAATCATTTTCAAATTTAACTTTTCAAATATTTGCCAGCAGAGAAAACAATTTTGGGTCTGAAACTCTGCCACCGGCGGGCTAGTATGCTCTGTTCCTCCCTTGATTCCTACAGTAATAGAGAGGAAGAGAAGAACACGCTGCAGCTTCCATCGAGCAACCAGTTTTTTCTTTTTCTCCCAAAAAACGCGAAGGACAACAATACAAAGAAATACATTCAATATTTTATTTTCATATTTAAACATATTGAAATCAAAGGAACCATTTCTTCTGAAGGTACATTTTTATAGCTCGCTGCCAAGGTTGCTAAAGGCTTTGAGGCATATTTCTCTGGTGAAAGAACAAAGCATGTTTGTTGAACTATAAAAATTATTACTTTTACTGAATTAACCAAACTTCTGATCCCAACGAAAGAAGAAGAATAACTGCTGCTCTTTGCAGCTGTCAATATGAAAAATTTCTCGAATTTCCTCCAACGACGAGAAGGAATTTTTGAAAATACCATCGACTTCATTTATTTTGTCCGTACAAAAAAGCCATTGTTGCCGCTCTTGCCGATAGCGCTTGCGCTAATGTTGAAACGCAACGATGTGAAATAGCGCAAGAAAAGCGCAAGTATCGAATGCCGCCGATGTCGTGCTATTTTCGGTATATCGTTTATCGTACATCGAATTCGATACAATGGCACAATCGAGTACTGGTCGAAATGCTCTCTTCTCTCTCTTTTCTTGGCATACGTAAAAATGAACAAATGAGGACGGCCATCATGCGCAAGTGTGTGTTTGTGCCTGCAGCATTGTACACTCGCTCTCTTTGAGTGTTCGGTTCGCTGACATGATGACGACGGTGATGACGACGGTGCTGACTGTAATGTGCACTGGCTTTTTATTGCGCTTCCCGATGACTTCTCATGTTCTGGTTATTGATTGCGTCCCAAAGTCCCAAAGAGCTCCGAAGTACAAAGCAGCAATTACAAGACCACCATCCTTTACGAAGTCACAGCATCAGCATCGGCACTAACCATAAAAATGTAAAGCAATAAATAATTATCATTTGAAAACAGAAAAAACACTACAAAAAAGATATCGGCATCAGAGCCATTGTTATGGAGCTTGTCAACGATGCGAGCTCGTGCATGGCATAACTTGACAAAGATGACCGGATACTTGTTTTCAGCAACCAGAAAAAGATGTCGGCCATGACCGTCAGTAAAAATACAAATACGTTCTTCTGGAGGAGAACGATCAGGGCGTGATCTGCCCTGCCCATTTTTCTTAAATAATCCGTGAAAACGTTGGGATTCAAATTCAAATCGAAATATTTAAAAAGGCTTCTGATCCTCGGACAACGAAGAAATTATGTAGCAATTCTTTAAAAGTATTAATTTTGGGGGCGGGAACGGATGGACGCGATTTTTGCCCACAGGCAACCCTGGCCTCGCATAAATTATTGCGGTATCGTGTTCGAACGACGTGGCAGCACGTACCGGGAAGAAGGAGAACGAGAACGAGACCGAGACACGAAACGGAAAAGTTGAGAGAACTGTTTTCGTGTGGTTTACGAGTTTATAACGCAGGGTAAAATTAATAGCTACAGCGTCAAAAGGTTGCACATTTCCCACGACCATCGCCAACACCGCCAACACCGCCAGCACCGCGACTACCGCTGCATTTAACGGCTTTCTTCAATGACACTAATAGCAACAACTATTTGCTACAACTATATATACTGGCATTGTTTTTCATAATGATAGCCATGCTCGTGCGATATGATATCTTTTCCAAATTGTGGAGGGAGAATGAAGAACATAGAAAATCTGAAATGCTGAGATTGCACTCAGAAAAAGGGCTTCATTCCATTGTTTTTGTGCTTTATTTAATCTAAAATTAATTTTCCCCAAAATAAATTTGCCCAAAATTCTGGAGAAAGCAAGAATTGATTCACGAACTAATGGCTCTTTTGTAACGCTCAGGATTTTCATTCGCGTCCTGTAGTTTATTTTGGGAAGCGCGATGCGGTCGACGAGATTGGTTTTGATCGTCCACGCGAAAGTTAGTTGCTCCAGCATGCAGCTAATTATGATGACGATGATCATAACGATAAAGATTATGAGCATGAAGCCAATCATGACGCCGAGGATAGTTAAATAAGGATGGCTGAATAGAGTTGTGTTGTTGTGGCACTGGAGCGCGCACACGATGCCACTCTGGCAACGTCGCCTGATGTTATCATGCACAAAATAATTTAATAAATGGTCTGAAACATGATGCGCCGAAGGCGATGGAGTACGAAGGCATGTGACAGGATGCGGTGCAGCGCGGTGTGGTGCGATGCGATACGATGCAACACGATGCGACGTGACGGTGTGTTCGTTCATCGGTGACGCGGCGATCGACGTTTGAGCGAGAGGGCGGTACGTGGTAGGTCGAGCACTTTCAGCTCGCTGCATTCGACTAAAAATCATAGAATTTGGTGAGCGGAAGTTCGGCCAACGAAACATTTTATATAGTTTTTGCTTCTGAACGAGCACGTGCTGCTGATGCAGCAGAGGATGTGCTTGACAAGGTTAACTGTGTGACCTCGTTGGCACACCAACGCTTACACAAGCACGCCGGCCCACTATATATCGCAAGTCATTGCTTCTGTGCTCGCTTTTTGTGGTTGTGGTCCTTTTTGTAACGTGTTAGGTTTCTCCCTGCCGCGCGCCGTAATGTTTTTGCGGACTCGACCCGGTTTTAAACGCACCGATGCGAAATATTTTAGGAAAATATTATTGTTTTGTCGCAATTTTGTATAATTGCAGGAAAGAGTGCAACAAATAATTTACGCTTCTCGATGCGCTTGTGTGGGTGTGAATAAATATTTTATTCCGTTTTGCGGATGTTCAGTTTAAATCCTTTTTCAGCCCGCCGCGCGATTTGTACAAAATCCATCGCATTTTCTGAAGCCGCCCAAAGTCGTAAAAAACTGCTGCTACTGCTCTATTAATAATTAATTAAAGTTATTCAACAAACTACGGAATAAATTAAAAATGTATAACTTTGCGAAAAAGTCAGCGAATTTATGGTATCCGGAGTATTAAAGTTATCGTTATTCTAAAAATATTTAATATCTTAAACAAAATGTGAAAAGACTTGTGATTGAATGACCAATAAATTGTGTCTTGGTTCGGTTTTTGTTTAGTTAAAAATTCCTATAGCTTCGTGATTGACGCCGCAAAGCTACGCCGAGAGTTGAAATCGTTTTCTTCGTCTAATTCGTCACGAAAGCGAACATTCTTCCTAAAATTACAAATAAATTGAAAGTGCAATTAAAAAGTGGGGAAAATAAACGCGGCTGGACGCGGCTAGAAATATACCTGATTCCGCTGGATAAGAAGCTTTGCATTTTTCGCATAAACGCAGCAAATTATTGAACGCGCCTTGATTCGCAAATTACGCTGGGCTGCAAAACTGGCGTAAAGAATTTTATATATATGTATGTATGTTTTGTTAGTTATGGCAGAGTTCTTTCTATCTTTGTGGTTCTTTTCTAATCTTGTTTTTTTTAGATGGTGCAAGCCAGTGCATAATATGTGACGAAGCCACGGCCAATACAGCCTTAATTCCTTGCCGGCATATGAAATTTTGTAATACATATATGCGTAATAAAATTACAGGCGTATAGTCTTTCAAAGGGTAATAGCTCTTATAATTGCCCATACTGTCGAAATGTGGTTACAGATACAATGCAATTTTTTGTTTAAAATGACATCTGCAAAAATGAAGGAAATGATACGATCTCTAAACGAAAATTAATCATATTCGTTTAACGAAAATTTCAAACGCTTTATTATGGATAGATTCTATTGCTATAATTGTTTTTCTTTATAACTTTAATTAAGGTTCTAATAATAGAATGTTCTAATAATAGAATGTTCTAGTAATAGAATAACATCCAAAATAAAATTAAATATATAAAATTTTTATCTTTTCTAATACATAAGTATAAAAGTAAGGCCGCCATTAAACTTTTGCAACTAAACTATCTCCGTTCGATTGTAGCGGTTAACAAAGCTTATTTCGAGTAACCTACTTTTCCGATTGAGCGTTATTACTTTCAGCGCGCAGGAACTTTGTTTCAGCAAGGAGATGGTTTGGTTGGCTGAGGGCTTTAATCCCTACCGCGGCCGAAGGGACTAAAACCCTCAGTCGACAAAATCATCTTCTTTGCTGAAAAGTCTTCCTCTATCCAGGGTCCTTCTGCCTTCATTGGGCGTTATTTCCTGGAGCCCAAAATTTGATGAGAAATCTATGATAAAATAATTTTCTTTCGTAATTAATTTCTGTTAAAATAAAAATTAAATGTGAAAAATTAGTGATGGAACGACTTAATTCTCTTTCATATGTCGGAACGGCAGTCGGGAAGAAAATTTCCTTTCTTACTAATGAAGGGCTCGTCTCCTCATTAGAGATACAGATCATATTTGATTTCATCGATTACAAAAAGAGCCATATTTTTAGAAAATGCGATTAATATTGATTGATTTAAGGTAATTTATTTCGAGATCTGAAGGAGAAGTGTCCACGAATTTCTCAACAAATTAAATAGACCGTTCTCTGCTCCATTGTTCTTCTCATACACATGTATGGCTGTACATGTATTTTTGGCATGGGTTGCTTTAATGCTGCGGGAAAATATGTACTTACATTTTCTCTGCCGGGATCGTTTAGTGGGGCGCTCGAAACTATGCAGCGATTCCTTGGCTGGCGTCGACACCTCCTTTGTGTGCATAAAAACTTAACATTTTCATTGCCAGAATTTTTCGAGTTGAAATCTCGAAAATATTTGTTTTGATTGCGGGAATATTATTCTCGCATATTTTGTGTGTGTGTGTGTGTGTGTGTGTGTGTGTGTGCATTTGCTGCTTCTGCCAACTCGATGCAAATATGCAAGGAATTTAGATACAGAAACTTTTACAAAAATTTCACATCTTTGAGATGTGAAGGCCCATAAGACTAAAACAAAAAGGAATAGAAATAAAAACGTAATAAAACTAAATAAAAGGCGAAACTTTTACCACCACGTGGCACTACAGTCAATGATAAAAGTTTCAGCTGTTTTCAGCTGCGTGTGATTTACAGACTTCAGCACATTCAGACGCACCAACCAACACACACACACAACGCAAACGCTTAGTTGGTTTGCAATTGCACAGATTCTCACTTCGGAGGGGGCTGAGGACGGACAGCCAAAAAGTTGCCAACAAAAGTTAAGACAATGTTTAGTTTATTTCCTGCGATTGTGACTCTTGCTGCGATCGCTTTAGTTCTCGGCGTGACGAAGCTAGAGAGCAGACGATTAAGGAGCGGATGCATTGTAATTCTTTCCAAAATCACGGGATTTATTAGTTCATACAAAAATTTGTCTGCTTACACGATTAGGAAAATTTCAATCTTTTTTTACCAAATATTTGCATGTAAAAATTCATATAATAATAAAATAATAAGAAATAATAATAAAAATAATAATAATAATAAAAATAATAAACTTTTATTTACATTTGTAACACGTTGAAACATCGTAGATATAAATTCGCAATTTCATTGACTCTGAAGTAAAAGGTTCTTTATCTCTTCCATAAAAAATTCATCTCACCATCAACTTGAGATCGTAAAATAAGCGGGGAAAAATTACGGGTTGTGGGCATAAATTCTTTACGTGACGTTCGCTTCGCAAATAGTTGGCAACATTGTTGGTGGTGGTAATGCGTGTACGGCACATGTTTGCGGCTGGTGGCGCAGCAACAAACCCATCTGCCGGCTTTTGGGTGGCGGCTGTCGACGGAGCGCTCAACTATTTCCAACTTTTAATATTATTGCTGTCTGCTTTTGAAACAAGTCTATCAGTCAAAACTATCACAACAACTTCTGCACGGTTTTTGTTGCTAGTAGTTATCTTTGTCGTCATTAGTGTTGCTGTTTTTGCTGCCACCGTCGTATACCTTGCTACCTCGGCAGCAACGTCGCACCGCACCGCACCTGCTGTTATTTCTGCAAGAAATTTGCTGAGACGCGGCGCTGAACGGAAGAAAAAACACATATAATTCTAACGAAAATGTGTGGCGAAACTTCGTGAAACGAGGTAAGCTCGAAAACCACCTTGTTAAAAGCCGAAACGCACCGACAGCCAAGAACACAGCCAGTCACTGCGTCGGAATAGGCACCACTCAACGCCTGAAGTGCTAAAAAGGGGGCAAAAGACCGGCAGTCTTTTTACGCTCCGGCTGAGCGTTGCCATACGTTATATGTTTCATCGTTAGTCAGTGTTTATCGCACCGAGCGAGACACGCTGCGAGACACAAACACACACGCCTCGTAACCTCAGCGAGCACACAGAGGAAAATGGACACAAACGCCGTTTTCTTTATTTTTTTAAGGAAGGAATTTAATTTTTTGTAAATTCACAAATTTCGCTGAAGCGCGCGTCTAGGATCAGGACAAAAAAGTTCAATTTTAGACAAGAAGTTTCTCAACTTAAACCATAAGAATAATGCCTGTGGGCGAACTTGGGAAATATTTCCAAGTGCCCAAAAATTGCCGACAATATGATTTTAGAACTTTCAAAATTCAAAACGTCATTTTCGTAAAATGAGAGAAAGAACAACACGAACACAGAGACCACACACACATGCACACCAATCGTATATTGGAAGGAAGCTGAGGCCAGGATTCTTACCACTTCCGCCGCATACACCAAAAGTGAGAAGTCGGAGATTTTAATTAATTTGTATTCAATTAATTTTGTATTCAAAAATACAAAAGTAGTTTTCAAAAATTAATTAAATTTTCATATACATATTTCAAAAAAATTATAATTCGATTCAATGATATAATAAAATTAACAAGTATTAATTATATTAAAGTTAATTAAACCCTACAGAAGCCTTGAAGGATGTTGTTAATATGAATAAGATGTAGATGAAGGAGAAGACAAGATGAAATTGGTGTTGCTGTTTATTTTCGTTATTATTACCGACAATGATTATGCTTTATGAAGGCACGTTTAAACACAAGTGGCAAGTTTATTAAGAGATTTATTTAAAACTAAATCATGCGTAAATTATGTCGTACTATACAGCCATACAATGGTGTTCCTACATCAAAGATGTCCTTTGTCGTCACTGCTTTTTCTTACTACAATTTTGATCCTTACTTTCCTTCGTATTTCTTTTCATTTCGCCCCTCAATTATGAAAAAATGTCTCTAAAGCAATTAAGACTTTTACTGCTGCTGCTCATGGTTTTTTAAATATTTAATAATTTCCTCTAAACTGTTTAAGCAGACCAATTCTTGCTTTTTTTGGGGGCTAACTTTTATTTTCTGTTTTTGTTTCTGTCATTATTATTATAATTTTCCCCTTTATTCCTTCTTCTTCTTCTTCTCCTCCTTTTCTCGTAACTTCGCTACAGTTTTTATTACATTCTTTGAAGAGCAAGAAATAATTTTTTTTTCCGGCGGACTTTTTTTCTAAAGCGTCGCCTGAAAATTGCACGTAATTTCATTCAATTAGTTTAAGTAGCGTGGACAATTTTGTTGTTGTTGTTGTTGTCGTTACAGTTTTGTTGTCATTGTTTTTATTGTTGGTGTGCATTCAACTCAAGTACGCACGTTTTAAGCACTTTTTCTTCCCTTTTCCCTCACATTTTCTTCTTCTACCGCTGCGCACTTTGCGCGAATTGACGCAGTCACTTTAGATTTAGTTTTGGTGACACGTATCCGTTTTTGGTGCTCCATTTTTATTTCCGCTTGCAATATTGCAATGCACTTTTGGCCGGTTGAAATTTAAGTGTTAATTCAATTTGCTTAAAAGAGCGTAAGTGGGACAAAAGCTAAACTTTTAACGAATTTTTAATGTTTTCGAAATAATCTTGTGGCGAGTGTGAGTCGCTTTAGTGCAACTCGTTTTCATTAAAGAAAGTTCTTAAATAAGCAAAACTTCTGAATGAAGAACTGCGAAGTTATTTCATGATATAGAACTCCATTTTCGGAAGTAAAAGTTGCCGAAATATGGTCCTAATGGCTATTGCTATTGTATACAAATGAAGACGAATCTGCTTGACGGGAACCATGTTGAATAAAACTCGTGACAATTCGCTTTTATTTTTATTCCTGAAGAATTTACTCGGTAAAAAGTAAACTACTTCAAAAAAGATAATCTGATAAATGGAAAGAAAAGATATCATCATAAATGAACCTATATTGTGAATCGTCCTCAGGGCTACTATCGGCATTCTATCCATACACAGACGCAAGAGATCTCATCCGCGTAATTTGCTTTCTGCGAAGCAGATTCCTCGAGGTCCATCATTGTAAAAATAACCGCCTTTAACTAGCTCCGACATTTATTATAGAAAATTCTATTTGAAATGAGGTCGACGAGGACGCATTGACCCTTTGACCTTTTTGTGGCATGAAAATGCCTAAGTAATCTCATGCTGTATGTACTCTCATGCATGACCTACCTGCCAACTCGCTTGGATTTGCCCGAGCGCAGTTGGCTTCACACCAACTGTAAAGGCCATTCGCCTTTAAGCCGTGAGCGGAAGTCTGCTATCATTCATTCTTTTTGAAAATAAGCATTTCAGAGGTTGACAGACAGGTTGGTAAACACCTTCTGCATGCAATATAAAAAGAACATTTTTGAGGATTCGGTGCGACAACGAAGCGAAAAAGCTGCAGTGCAAAAAGTGCAAATTTGCATGCAGTCGGCTTCAATTTCGAATTGGAGCTGAATTAAACTCATTAAATATTTAAAAATGAATGCGGCGGTGAACGCGAAGAACTGTAAAAAATAACAAGAGAATTAGGGCTCAAAGAGTAGCGGACGTACCCGCAAAATACATTTCAATTGGGCACAAAAGCTGCTCTGCAGAGCTCGACAGACCAAAAGACGTTGAGCGGCATGATACCCTTCTGGCAACCTTCCTCTCCCAATGAACTTTCTGGCCAAAAAATTGCTGCAAGTCTAAGCAAAGCAAGCAACAGGATATCAATTTGGCATGCAATGAAGCAAAAATTTCTTGATTTCGTCGGCTTTGTCGTTGATTAAGCCTGGCAGGAATATTTCAATTTGGTTTTTATTTTATTACACGAAAATACGTATTTTATTTATTTTTGTCTCAACGGCCGTCACATTCATCTTCTCCGATGCGTTACAAATGTCCAGAGGACAAGATTGACAAGATTGTGACAAAGCAAAGAAGCCGACAAAAAGAAGAAGCCTAAGTTGCAAATATGTAAACTGCCACCTCCCAAGAGTTACTTACCATTAATTATACTGTTGGTTATATTTTCAATCGCCGCTACGTGCAATTTAAGTACTGTGCTATTCGAAATATTTATGCCATGAATGTAAAGTTGGCCTTCTGGTAATGGTGGTTACGACGGTCACGACGGTCGTTAAAGTCGATTGACGCCGGTGTCCATTTATTCTGGCGACCACACAATTTTTCTCGCTTAACGGTTGAGGTGAAAAAAATGTCAACACAACTTTTGCGAAACTTCTGCCATCGTATTTCTTTTTTCTTTATTTTTTTATTACTCTTTGTTGAGTTTTCCTACACTTTTTATTGCCACATTTCTTTTGCGCTGTCATAACTTTGGTGACCCTTTTTCGCGTCTGTACTTCTGTCTGTCCGTGAGCATTTTTAATTCTGAGACTTTCTTTCGTACGCAACCTTAACTTCAACTCTTTTATGCTGGCTTTTCGTGTCTTTTGCTCTCTGATCCCTTGGCTTCAGAGGTCACGTCGTCTTACACTAGCAACGCATCACACATCATCCGATTCCTTGAAACTTCTCGATTGAGAAGTTTTGCTTTATGCGTTTTTAATGAAACTCGTATTTGCTGCAAAGTTTAGTTTGTAAAAGTAAGAAACGATCACAGCACACACTCCTCATCATTCTTCGGAGTACTCAGAGAATGAGCGCAAGTGGAAAGGAGATGGCGATATTTGTAAAGGATATCCTACAGGCTCTAAGGATTTAAAAATATATCCACATACAGCCCTGGATATACGATTATTTGATCGCTATAAGTGTACACGGAGAAAAACTTAAGAAACCACTAAAATCGCGCAATTTAAAAATGTTTCCAGCGATCAAATTTTTTAATTTCATCTGAGATTATTCAAAGAGCAAGAAAAGAAGTTGGCGCAAAAGGAAAATTTTCTACTTCCATTTAGTTTAGTAATGACTTTAAATGACTTTAAAGATCTTATACGAAATGCTCACTGGCGCGTTCGTTTACTCCCACTCGTCTTTCCTTACCGTGTACTCGTATACCGTCGATTTCAATAAGTTCGAAAAGAAATCGAAAAACTTTTCTGCAGCTTCAGCCAACTTATTTCTCGAAGCCAAAGAGCGAGCTACTGCCGGTAACCGTTTACTGGCGATTTTATTTTTTAGCTAATAACTTTACCGTTGTTGTTGTTGTTGTACATTCTTGTATATTTCGCAATTTATTTCAATATAAATAAAAAAAGTATATATTTTATACATTTCGCTTTTTTTCTTTCTGGCTTTCTAATTTTACTTTTTTTATTCACAATTTTAAAAAACAGCAAAGACCAACTCGGCTTCGATACCTCCTTTCTCCTCCATATACATACAGAATTTAAACTGTCACCCACTGCCACCCACTGTTACCCCGACAAACACACACACGCACGCACGAATAAAAAAATCTCGGGCTGACGTTTGTTGGACACGTTAAGAGCTTGGCTCTTTGCCACTACGTTACGTCGTCCATGCATCGAATTCGGAAAACGCAACTGGAAGCGATGGCATAGAAATTCGTTGTCTCTTATTGTTATTTGATAACTTATTGATGATTTGATTTAACGTTGGTTGTTGTGAGTGTGTGTCCGCTTTTTTTTTTTTTATGCTTTTAGTTGAACTCAACTTTTGCTTTTTGTCCTTGTTTTTTGACATTCGAGGTTTATAGCAAAACTTTTCGATTCCTTTCGGAGGATTTCCGGAGCTTGCATTCGATGCAACGTTTCGTTCTCGCTTAAATTGGCCTTAACATTTATATACCCTACACCCGAAGGGATAACGGTATCGTATACTTACCTTGTTCTTTCGTTTGTAATGCATTAAAGGAGACGTGGTACGTATGGAAAAGTATATATGGTTTTTCTTGCTCGGAATCGTCTTGTAAATTTATTTCCTATGTCCATTTTCGTCCCATGTCTCGCAAGCTATTCCATCATTCATTCGACATATGCAGGTGTAGGGTATATGAGCTTCGGCCAGGCCGAAGTTAGGGCTCTTACTTGTTTTGATATGGTTTGAAATTTTCTACCGTAACAAACCATGCAAAAATCTAATCATTCTACAAAAATCTGATCTGAGCTGGTTAGAGTTTCGGAAAATCCGGTATTTTAATATAACTAAATAGACATAGACATAGACATAGAATATCCGTCGGATTTGCTTTTTGGAATTTTCGGAGGTTTTGAAGAGGATATTATAAAACTGATTAAAAAATTGCAAATACATATAATAACAACAGTAAATTGGTAAACGTTTAAGTGCATTTTTTATAAATCTTTATTTAATTTCAAATATTTAATACGATTTTAGAAAAACAATACCATTAAAAGATTTATCAGATAAGCACGATCTGATTATTTGTACGGGATGGGATAGAACGAGATAGCATGGGATAGAACGAGATAGCATGGGATAGTTTTGAAGTTATTTAACCCGCTGGCTCTACTCGCATCGACCGAGCTCTAGATTTCATGGCCAACTAGTTTAAAAAAAAACCTTTAACAAATATCGGTTTTTAATTCCGGATAACGAATTCGAGTACATGAGAAGAAAACCGCGGCTTTTCCAATTCCAAACCTTGAACTTTTTTATACGGCCATGTTTCTAAGCTTTTAAATTAGTTTTAACTTTAAAACTTTAAAACTTTAAAACGATTAAAAAAGTTAAATTAATTTTTTTATTTAATATCTATTTGCACCTGTTAGTCCCATAAAACTGGAACACACACCAATACACATGTGCTCTTTAAGATGCTGGTCGTATGTGTATGTGCATTTGGCTAAAACTATGAAAGTTGGCTAAGTGCTGTCAGGTATCGGTAACGATGTCGTTGCACGTCTTGCGAAATTGCGAGAGCAATTAAAGCCAAATACTAATCTGCGATTATAAGGCTAGCTCAAGCTGGCGGTACGATGTTGTTCGATGGTACACTCCGAGTACGTACAGCCAGCTCCCGACATCCGTTATGAAAACTTTTATTATAGGTTAAAAGCTGAAATTAGCAACGGCATTAAAGTTGCTAAAGTGGCTTAGGATTTTCGATGAAGAGCTGCCCGAAGAGCAAGTACAAGCGCAGAAATGCGCTTACTTTCCATTTTAGAGAAGGTTTTCAAGGTAGGACAAAACTTTTCGAAATGCTTTTGAAGTTTTGAATTTAATTTTAAAGTGCCGAGGAAAAAAAATTGATGCCGAAATAAAATAATTCGAAAGATACCAATAGAAAAATGGTATAGAAGCACAGCTATGCAGTGCAGTGCGGCGCAACGTGCTGTCGGCAGACTGGCCAACAAGAAACGAGCTGGAACTTTTGAGGTTGAAATTTTTGGATGCTTTCCATGGTCGTGCGAGTACGTGCCGGGAATTTTAATCCAACAATCAACGGAACGGGAAGTAGACGAGAAGGTACATATTCAGGTTACTGATTACCAGAGCTCAGCCAAGGCCAACCACGCATGCACGTCCCTACAGACGGACTTACGAGTGAGTACAAACCAAGGCAAAGACGACCTACTCCTTTGAAGACTTTTGAATGAATGCATGAACTCTTCCTCAACGCGGCATGTATACATACATACATATATGAGTACGAGTATTCGTATGTATGCACGAGTATGTATTTACAACTGATTTCTGTTGATGTGTTTTCACTCGACTGCTGCTACATCACGGACAAATACAATATTATGAGAAGAGTCGTTGCACTAACGACTACGTCGCGTCTGATTCCTCTGAAAAGTCTGCAGCAATCTCTACTGCTGCTGCTTTTGTCGTATACCAACAACAACAACGTTATGTTTGGAGATAATATTATGTATCTTCACAAGCCTCGAGGTATGCGAAACATTTGGAAACGCTTTTTTCATTGTCTTCTTTAGAATTTTTGTAATACGAATTCAATAAGAAAGTCTCATTGTTTATCATAGAGACGATCGTATTAAAATTAAAATATTATTATATTTAATAATTCTTATTAAACATATTTAATAAAAAACCTTATTGTTTTCCAGTCTTATAAAAATAAAAATAATTATTAATATTTTTTTTATTTCATTTTATTCATCCAAGATTTCAAGAATATTAATCATAATACAAAATTTCATGGTTAAAGCCTGAAAAGTAATATGCGATTATTTGTTATTTGTTTGCAAAGAATATTGTATATACTTACAATGGAAAGTACTCACAACTGAGAAGCAAAGAGCGTCCATTATCAACTATGCCTAAGTAAAAAAAATTAATACGACAATATTAATTAGATTTTATTTGGACACTTAACGTCACTTTTGACTTCACTTTATTTTCAATAACGGCCGAAATTTTTAAAAACTTTTCACAAGAAATCTACAAGAACTTTTTGATTTATTAGAATTATATTTCCTTGCTTGAAGTGGTATAAATTTTGGAACTTCCAAGGTTTTTTTGCGAGGAATAAAACACAATCCTGCGCAATATCTCACCAAAGGACACTTGATAGCAGCTTTTTATTCGCTAAAAAATGTTTTATTTTCGCCGAATAACAGCAACTTCGATTCTAATAAATAAATATACTTTATCTTTTAATAAAATGAAGAGTATGAAGTGTTCTTTTTTGTTGCTGGACCCATTACTTGCGTCACTTACAAAAAATTTACATAAATATTCATTTATGCCGTTGGAGAAGCACGAAAACAGTGCTTTTATAAAGTTTCTGCGGACAAATAGTCTGCAATACAGAAGATTTTCCATTTTTTGTAATTTAAATCTGTTTAACTCCACTTGAGATTTTAATTTACTACGAAAAACCATAAAAACAGGCCATGGAAGCCTTACAGTGGAGTAAATTTGTACTCTTCAGTGCACGTTTTCGTTTTTGTTCTGGGACACTTTCGTTCGTTCGTTCTCGTTCTGATGAAAAATCTCATCATCATCAAACCCTGTCAAAACTTAACGAATATTAGGAATATTTATTATTGTCCTGCGTAAAACAAACAGAGCTAACAAAAAGCATCTGGCTAAGCAGGTGAAGGCAACGTGTTTAATACTCAATACTTTAATACTTTAATATTCAATAATTAATAAAATACTCAATAAATACTCAATAAAATACTCAATAAAATACTCAATAAAATCGCATACGTTTATACGAAAAAATATACTAAGTATTAATACCAATAAAGGAATCGCATAAACTGTCGAGATTCTGAGCAATAATAAAAGTAAAGAAGAGGAAGAATAACAAGGAAGTAGAAAACAATAACGAATGCTATTCTACAATAGTAAAAAAGAGAAAACCGCACCGACAAACCAACCGAGTTAAAGTTGCCAAGAAAATGTAGTAGCAGCAGCAACAACAACATGAAGTTGTTCACAATAAAACGGAACAACAACATGAAGTTGTTCACAATAAAACGGAACAACAACATGAAGTTGTTAACAATAAAACGGAAACAAAAGAAGCAATAAAAGGCAATCTTATAAGAAAATATCAAGTGAAATCGAATTGGCAACGCGAACTCCGCAATCGTGTAATCGTATTGCCGGTACGCGAACACAAACGAGCACACGCGCACACCAATACACGCACACTTCAACTTCCTTCAGCCACGAAAAACAGTCTGTATGAAACGCACAGAGACTCAAGCTCAAGAATTATATTAACTTTTCAGCTTTAGCTGCCGCTTTTTGAAAGAAAAATCCACAGAAAAGTATTTACAAGTTTTTATAAGTGTTTACAGTACAGTAAAATCGAAGGAGCTTCTTCAGGAAGGAATATTCATAAATTTTCCAAGCTTCCTAAGCATGAAACGGAAAGTCTCAACCGATCGAATGTGCTTCATATGAATTCAGACTCGAATCAGGATTGCTTGATGATGATACCGGATAAACCACACGAATCTAGCTTTTGGTACTTGAATGCTGAAAAATGAAAAAGCCTACACGATTTAAGGATTTCTTTTCTTTACCTTTACTACAGCGCACAGATTGTTTTTTATGCGGTGTAAATGTTTTGAAATACAGTATATGTTCAATACAGGAAGAATTCGAAGGAAGGAACGACTGCTGCGCCGCCAACGACATTACTGTTCACGGAGCCAATCAAACCGCAGTCGATTTTTTAAATTTGTATTCACAAATCGAGGAGTGGAGAAGATTTTTGTGCATTTCCGTTTTTATTCTTAGACGCAAATACCGCATGTATGTGTAGGTGTGTGTGTGTGTATTGTTAGTGAATGTTATCGCTGAGAATTCCAACTGATTTACCCGGACGTGTTGCTGACGTTATGAAACAATAATACCATCAACAACAACAGCAACGATATCTACGACTTTTGTGAACTGAAAAAGTATTTTTTTTTTCTTTCTCAAAATGATGCGGAGAATTAAAAGAAATTGGTACAACAAACAAGAACGGTTCGTTGATTTTCTTGCGGGTCATTGAATCCTTATTTTTCACTTTTGGTGGTTCGAGAGTTCCTGAAGGACTGCAGGAAAAATTTAAAGAAGAAGTAAATATCTTCGGTGAAATGGGATGGAGGAGTAATAAAGGAAATGGCAATACAGTAAAAAGATTTAATAAAGGAAACCGAAAACGAAGTTTTCAATACTCGCAGTACAAAAGCGTAAGAAATAGCGCAAGAGAAGTATGCGAAAAAACTAATACGAAGGAAAATTAGTCTGCTGACTCTGCTGATACTCAAAATTCCGAAGCGTACACAAAAGTTTGTCAATTCAGTAAACCAGCTGAGCATCAGCTGCCTGGAGATGATGATTTATATACATTTTTGCACATAATGATAAAATCATACACTGAACAAACCATGAGAAAAAGGGAAATATGTAATATCGAAACGACCTTAAAACAATCTGCGAATATGTCAAGGGGGCAAAGGGTTTTGTTGGCATTTAATCTGACTTGAATAAAAATCGCAGACAGTGCAAAAAGTCAATAATGGGCCATTGTATATTGCCAAAATCTGAAAAAACCTCGAGATTATTATACTGTACACGTAATGCACAAAAAAAAAAACGAGCCACATACCGTCTGATGTGGTTACCGTCTGATTACGTAGCACAGACGACGCATGTAGCCATGACAAGAGCTTCTCACATTAACATTAACACACTGCGGCACTCTAATGGTGCCATTTTGTCGTCTGAATTGTCTTCTTTGTGTTACACAAACTGAAAGAGAAAGAAATGGTTTTTTTTTTAATTTTTTACAAGGAAGCGATAACCCACAAAAATACGATAAGGAGGAGAAGAATAGTTAAATGGCTGACTTAAATATTGAATATGAGTAAAAAACTGTATGGAAAATCTGATGCAGAGCTAGCATTACAAAATCTGGGGAAGACAAACCAGAGTGTTTGTACTTCAACACGTACTCGTCTCTTAACCGATAAACAATGACCAAGTCGATAAACAATGCTGTGGGGCATAGCAGCATTTTCAGCCTTCCCAGCTGGCTGTTCACAGGCACAAGACGGTCGTGATACTGGAACTGCTTCGCTACGGCATACCGATCAGAGAGATTGAATCTCTTTATCTCTGTCTCTCAAAGAATTAGAGCATTTTGACTTGAAGCGTCAGAAAGCTGCTGAGATTTTCACGACAACAAAAAAAAATATTCGAAAGACAGAAATGCCTTAAAAGGGTTCTTACTCGGACTTTAGACTTCTTTGCGTTTTTCATAGACAACTTTTAAAATGAACCGAATGCCTGTGAGAACGCCTGGACAGCCAGCATTCGCAGAAGTTGATCTACTCTCGCGGGTAGCTATGAAATTACCGAGAAAAAGTGCTCCCAAAAACTCACCATTCATAATAAATTCGCAACTAAAAAATTCCCTTTGGTTAAGGCACACATAAAGCGACTCCCTTCGAAACGAATTAAAACTCTCTTTACCGGCACCCAAGTGAGTCACCTCAAAGAGCCACAGCGCCACAGCACCGAAAACGAGCCATCGCATCGCGCAAGAAGGCAAAAGGATAAAAGGAACAAAGTTAAATTCATACCTGCGGCAGTCAACCCTAACAAAGCACGTCACGGGAGCTCATTTGTGAAGATAAGGTTGACGTTGATGAGGCTGCTCCCGGCTGCTCCCGGCTGCTCCTGGTGCCGGGCTAGCCGCAGTAGTGCGACACTGCCGTGGCAGCTGTTAAGTCAGCAACAACAAAAAATTGGATTAACGCCACACACACAGCGTTGCATGAAAAACTTTGTCGCATTTTCAAGGAGACTGAGTGGCCACGACGCCAGCAGAAGCAGCCCGCGGTGAGGAGCGAAGAGTTGTAAAGGACACCAAATAGAAAGAAAGGAAATAAAGGCTGAAAATATTCCAAAGGTTTAGGTTTTGGCGTTGTCTGTAGTTTTGGTAGCAGCAACTTATTTGGACAAAACGCAAAGGCTACGGCCGTGAGGACATGATTCCAGCCATTCGGTTGGCTCGGACTCAGCATATGAGTGGCATAAGAAAATGTCTTTTTAATGACTCTAGGAAGACGGATGCTGGAACACAGACAGAGAGTGATCTTGATTTGTTTAGCGGAGTGACTTTTAGACGTCTCTGGACACAGCTTTCAGGCAATCATTTTCACTTCCTTGAGGGTCAATTAGTTAATTATTTGCTATCATTTCTGCTGTTCTATATGAACTAAGCCTTCCAGCGCGACCATCTATCTCTCCTAGTCATTTTAAACAACACATTTCAACATATTCCATTTACAATGAACTAAGGCACAAAGTAAGCGAATGGCAACAACTGCACAAAGGAAAATTTATCGTGGAACCGTATTTGTTAAGGCCACCTTTGGCTTCCTCCAACACTATCCCCTTCCTCGATACCTGAGACGAATAATATCTGCTTGAAACTTTAAGTTAATTGTTACTGTTGATATTACATTTTTTGGAGGAATGAATTTTTATGGAATATTTAGAATAAGGCTTGAGACTTTGCCATTGTGTCAATCGTGCTTCCATATATATACATAGAAAAGATAACATATGGTCAGTAGAAACATCAGAAGAAGGAAACTGGCCGTCCGATGAACAATTTTTCATATGGCACGGTTGGTACAATTGAATTATTTATTTTGTAGGCTTTTTTAGACTGTTGGAACCTCTATCAATCAATTCGGAATTTAATTTCCTCTGAAAGTCGGCTTAAAATTCTCAAATCTCCGATGCTGAATGAATTATGATGGCATTAGATTGCCGAAGACATTTGAATTTCAGTTTCATTCCGCTTTTACCTTCTTTGCTTCTTTTGCGCTCAATTTTCTTTCACTCCGTCTGCAGAATTCAAAAGTCGATAAAGTCGACTTTTGTTAAAGCACACTTTTAATAAACAAAAGTACACTTTAAATATGCGCCATTGTATTCGTTCTGATTTTGTACTATTAAATTAATAGGATCTCATATTAAAGCAATATTAAGATGTACCATTCAATTAATAGTAATTAATTTTATGTTAAAATAAGATATTTTTAATACATAACTCATTATTCAATATAATAGTATGCATACCATTAATTGCGTAATACGAGTAGTATGTACTCCATACTATAAAATTAAACTGGTGAAATCATTGAAACAATAGTACATATACACTTAAACAGCAATGGGATGGAAGTATTAAAATTATATTGCTATATTATAAATACAATACTACTAAGTACTATTAAGTTTAAAGTGTTACTAGTAAAAATAAATCTTCGTAGTATTAAAAAAATAATAGTACGCGTCTCATTAGAATAATAGTACCTCAATTTTCAAAAGCTATTAAAATTAATAGAAAAGTTTGTTGTAATAGGAGTTTTTTTCTGAGTGTACATGTCGTTTATCTCTTTTTCATGCCATTAATAAATCATCTCAAAGGATCTAATTCTTTTCTGTCTTGTTGGCTTTAATTGTTCTACTATACGTTGTTGTTGTTGTTGTTGTTGTTGTTGTTTGTGTTGCTGTCCTGTTTGTTATGTAACGTGCAGTGTACCATGTATGCATTTATGAATAATATTTAGTACGTCCCTCTCCGCTTATTTCATGGTTACCGCGATGATTCCTAAGAATCCTTTGTTTTGCCTTCGGTCCTTCCCGGTTTGTTGTCCCTACTGCTGTCACAAAGGACACTAAACAGCAAATAATTCCGAATATTTTTATTCATATTTACCGAGATTTATTTCTATTCTGCGAGCAAGAGAAACCTCATCCCCTTTTGCCATTGCTTCTGCATCCTTCGACGAAGAAAATGACAAATACCAAGAGAGAATGTTTAGAAGAAAGGACAAATTCTGGTTTGCTCTTTCTTCGTACTGAGAATATTTGTTTAACTCACTATCTGTTTTTCCCTCTTTTCCATGTTGTTGTTGTCGTTGGTGTTGTTGTAAAAACAAAAAAAATCTCTTGTTTGTGAACGCTGCAAAGCTGTTGGTCGCGGCTTTGGGTGGAGAGACGCGGCTGGGCTGGGTCGAAACCGTGGATGAGGTCTTAGAAGAAAATCAAAGTTAGCATTTATTTCGTAAATATGCAAAAATGAAAATGTTGAGTTGAATGTGTGCGTGTATGTGTGTGTGGATTCTTCGGTAGTTTGGTCGTTCGTAAGTCTATAGTTAAAGTTGTTTAGATTCAGGCCAGCAGCAGATCATAAGTCAACCGTATGTAACTTTTTTTAGAACGATTTGCGTAAGAAGAGAAAGCGAGGGGCATAGTCAACATGAAATAATGCCAAACCTTAAAGCCTGAGGTAAAATCTGGAAACGAAAAAGTCTTCAACTGACTTAAGAATTACAGAAAAACAACAACTTGGGTAAAATAGAAGAAACAATTACGAATAAACGCATTCCCGTTGAAGAAATAAACTCCAAGAAATTGAATTATTCACTTTAGTATCGTACATATTAGTAACCAACAAATGAATTTTGTAAGCTCCTCGACATTATGAAAAATGTGCAAACTTTCACGTGCGTGTAAAGAGTGAGTATGTATTTAAAATTTTAATAAAATATTCACTTACCAAAATGCAATTTTATTTTAATATCTGGTTTATATTAATTGTTACAAACTCCAAATGATTGAAATATGATCGCATCATGGTTTATGAAAATTTATGGCGTGCATATTATTGCGGACTCATTAAATTTTAGTGCGCGAATATTTGCCGATTTTGTTAAATGGCAAAAGGCACTCTTGTCGAAATACAATATTTGCATTTTTCCGCCATTTCCATTCATTGAAATTATTTCATAAATATTTGCTAATATTAATTTTAATTCGGTGCACTTTATCGTAAGCAAAAATGATTTGGAATGTATTTGCAAATTTCATTTGAATTAGTTACCAAACTGTGTTGGGTTGTCTGGGTTCAGTTGGGCAATAAAAAAAATATACCGAAAAAGAAAGAACTATTTTTCAAAATTACTCTTAGAGCCTTTTGAAATATGAATTTTCGACGTTTAAAACCTTGGTAATTGTACTTGGTAATCGTATTAAAAAATATACCACAAATGCTATAACAACACCCATTTCTAGTGGCACAATCATTGAACGTTTCGTCTTTCGAGAGTTACGGTAAAGTGCTGTGATCTGTGAGAATCAAACGAATAAAGTTTAACTATTCGTTTTCCATCAACGCTTTTTTAAGACACGAAAAATTAAATTTTTCTATAATTATTTCAATTATATTTTTTCTTTTGTGTTTTTTTTTCTATGTCTTCTTATTTTCTTAATAGTGTAATAAATGTTTTAATTTCGGAATCTGGTTATGACAATTTCGATTGAATATTTTCTGAGTGTAGATTTTCTGACTGATAAGCTGTCATAAATTGACGAAACCATATTTAATTTTCAAATAATTATTCTTTCGATAGTGCCGTTCATCAAGTCCATCCTTTCGAATATTTTCGTTGCGGTGTATAGAACATAATGTAAAAATAATGTGAAATAACAGTAAATACGCCAACAATAACACAAACAAAGCACGAAGCTAAAGTGTATTAAATAGAAATTTTGCCAATGATTGCAAACGGGCTCTTTTTTCACGAATAGAATTATGGTATAACCATTTTAATGAGCGAGTAATTAAACATTGAGCATTTCGCTCAAAAACGTTTTCACCGGTTTTTGTTACAACCGAGCGGAAATTGTGCAAATTGAATAATTTATAAAAGTAGATAATTCTATTACGAGCTAATTTAAATAAAACTCAAGCTTTTAATTGTTACTTAATTGCTGTTTTTCTATAAATTATATGCATTACGCATGTGGCGTCATTGGACATTACAATTGATCGGAAGTGGATTTAAGGGCGGTGCTTCCTCCCCTTTTTTCATATTATTCAATATTGTATTATATTTATCCCTTAAAAATAATACTCCCAAAGAATTCGGAGCACTTTCTCCGTAATGTTTAGCCAAAGGGTTTAAGAGACATTCACCACCGCTTCCCTTCTCATTACCGCCAAGGTTATCATCATCAGGAATATCAGCTACACCTTCCTCAGCGCCACGACCGCGACCACCACCAACATCAAAACTTTTCCCATCAAAATATTTCACAAAGTTTTTCATTAGCAAACATTCTCCGAGTTCAGTTTGAAATTCTGCAGAGCAAGAAGAAGTAAATGAATAAGCAAACAAAAACTAATAAATAAATAAGACTTATGACCAAAGCAAAAACAAGCCCAGAATAAACTTTCGATGAATAGAATTCTGCAGCAGATTGAATTCTTTTAATTGTTTCGATTATGAAATGGTTGCACATTTTCATTTTCACGCTTACTAGATTTTCGAAAACGAAAGAAAAACACGGAAAAACTGCTCTTAAAAACAGCTGCAAATATTTCAAATTCTATCATAACAAAAAGAAAAAAGAAACCGAAGGAATGCAATTAATATTCGGAAAATAATTGCAATAATCGACACAGCGACAGGCCGATAATGAACGAGTCATGGATGCTGCCAAGCCGGCGAAGTTTCGTCGAGCATCATTTGATATTTTATGCAAATTCATTTCGCAAAAAATGCACCAAAACCAGAAGAAGGAATGCGCAACCAACAACAGAACAGAAAAGAGCTTTTAAGTGGCGAAGAAAGCGGCCGGAACGATGAAGAGAGAGGCAGAGGAGCAGCAGTGTCTTCCGCAGAAGTGCGAAAACGTGCCGACTCTTGCGAAGAAAGCAGTACGCAGAATGAACAAATATTTGGGAAAATTGCAATAATTTTCCCAAGTAACAGAATACAGAAAAGACCGAAACAAAAGAAAGATCCGAAGCCAGGAAGAGCGAGTAAAGAGTCACGGCGGTAAAGGAGAATTTTGTATATAACTTAATTCAACTTTCCAGTTTACTAAGAAAAAGTGGCATAAGAAAAACAACAAGGAGAAAGATATTATGCTATTAATAAATTTTCACATTTAAAAAGGCCTTGAAAATACTTCTATTATTTTAAACATCACTTTAGTTCTTTGTTATTAAATTCTGAAGGCCGGAGGAGTGCAAAATAGGAATAAGAGTTATTAAAGTAACATAATTTATTAAGTACCCAATTTAAATATTTTAATTTAATTTAATATCGTTATACAAATTCTGAGGTCTTTAGTGCGGTCGTGAGCAGCGATGTCCATTAAACTCTTTCCGGCTAATTTCTCAATTTTTATAAAAGAGTCAAACATTAATACGGCTTGTTTTGTAGTTACTGCCGCACGAAAACAATAACATTTATTAAATACAAATTATTGACATCGATAAAGCTTGCTGCGGATGAATAGACACGCAGAGAAAATGGTCGGGAAAAAGAGAAGTCTGTGAGTCACAGATAAAAATGAGATAAAAATTTAAAATCAATATAAAGACAATAAAAATAAAAAGGATATTAACAGCAACACATTTAAGCCAGCAATGGCAACAACAACACTATGTATAAATGCGCTAATAATAGACACTAGTATGTACAATAATATGAATAACTGCAAACAACAACAAAAAATAAACTTTTATATAAGCTGCAACAACATAAACAACACTAACAACAACAACAACAACAAAGTTGTAGTCAGAAATAGAAGAACAATAACTTTTCTCTTCGGGTGTACCCTACAGGATATGGTACAGGATGCCCTCATGTGTTCACAGCTTGAGGCAATGTTTATCAAATTAGTTGTTTGTTTACATGAATGTGCGTGTGTGTGTGTCCATAGCGGAAGCATTGTTACACATACATACATATGCGTATGTACTCGTACAACTAACTGTTCATGAAGTAATGTTTAAGCTTGGTTCTTGCTATTGTTCTGTTGTTATAGTGTCCACGTGCTGTGTAAGTATGTCCGTTTAACGGTCAATTGTGATAGTAGTAATCGTTGTATTTGTTGTTGTTGGCTTTTGAGCGCCTGCCAATACTATTAATGTCGCGTTGCCATCTTGTTGACAATAAAAACGAAGCATTAACAACAACGTACTTATACTCGCACAACCGGGCACATTTTATCAATGCTTGTCTTTTATTTTTTCATTGTTTTTTCTCTCTTCTTTTGTTGCATGAAAACGTTGATCGCAAAAATAAAGTGCAAAAATTAAAAAATTAAATTAAAAACAAAATTATTATGATAATAGCAATAATGATAATTCGAATTTAATGCTTGGCTGAGCGCCGTTGATAACTCATGCAGTTAATGAGCAAAATAAACTTAAGTTTAATTAAATTGCGCTTGGCGCGCGCTATATTTGATTAAAGTTCAGCGTGGCGAAATTGTTACTTATATAATTTTTAATTATCCTAAGTAATGAGCAGGGAAAGAGAAGGGAAGAGAGATTGAATAAACTCTTTTCCATTACTACGTAAAATTATGATATACGTAACTACGAATAAAAAACGCTCTGTTAACGAAAATCTAAAAAGGAATGCCTGATAAATAAATCCTCGAGATATTTTAACATAGTTTTAAGATTGTCTTAATTTACTTTAGTGTGAAATGAAAACGCAAGCTTTTTTTTTCAGTGGACTCCTTTATTCTTCATATTATTTTTTGAATAAAATTCTTATAATTTGAATGGACATGTTACATAAATCTTTTATTAATTTTCTAGTCATTCTAGTAGGAGCAGTTGTTACTTAGAGACTAGTCTGCAGCAGAAAACAGCAGTTGAGGACTCAGCTTTTACATATTTCTCAGCTAAGAGCAATCGTGCTCAAGGTACCTCGTAGTCTGTGCCGTACGAGTTGTTAATAACGGGTGTTTGGGTTAGTTACGAAATTCCGATATACAAAATCCCGAACGAAAAAATCCGGCAACAATAAAACCCGGAAAAACTTGCGATGCAACAAAATCCAGAAATTATAAAACAAATTATAAAACAAAATTACCACAGATTTTTTGCCTCTAGAAAGTAGCTTTGCGCGAAAGACCACCGACGAAAAATCAAGAATAAATTTATGTTTTTGTACAATAGTAACAGGCTGCTGGTGCTGTTCAGAATTCTGCTGCAGGTATTTTTTCAATTTTCTTCGCTTACTCTAAAATCAAGTACTTATTTTCAATATTTTGTAAGATTTTTCGATATGATGCGTTGAGTACAATTAGGCTGCAGCTCTTGTGTTTCTGACACTTAAAAGGACTTAAATTAGAATGATTTTATATAGATTTTATATATTGTACATCGTAGGTGTATTTATATTTACTTATTTACTTGGCTAGCCAAAAGTAAGCTCTTCGCTTTTACTTAATTTCAAGTACATACTAGAAAAAAAGTATATCGGTATACACTTAAGAAGTGTATTTAGTCATGTATCGTGGTACAACTTTCATATACAAGAGTAGTTCTATGATTTATGAAAAAAATAATTAAGAAAAGTCTCTGTTTCTCAAAGAAAAAGTTATTTTAGTTGAAAGGAAAATAACTGATAATTGGTAATGAAACCCTTCCATGATGATTTTCCGGGTTATATGCATTGAGACGATTACTATTTTTGAATTAATTGAAATTAAAATTTTATTTTCATTCACATTTACATTTTATGTGCGTCTATTTTTATACTGATACAGTGTAATAATTTACTTTCCTTTTTAAAGTTTGTTTTTGTTGAAAAAGTATCATTTTAGCAATGCTGATTGTATCACCTAAGTTTACAACGCTGAATATATATTTCACTTTCTTTCCTTTTTTCTACTTCGATTGTATCCGGTCGAACTTCATAATAAATGTTCTCTTCCTACAAAGCTTAAGTATTAAGAACACGCGTTTTTATTAAAAGTATTTTGGGAAATATCCCAACAGTTTTTCTTCGCGCGGTTTATTTTTTTTTTCATTTTCAATAATTTTCTTAGCTAATTATTTGAATTATTAAAAAACAAACTAAGTTTATTTTAGGTTTTAATTTTATTTTATTTTATACGGCTTAAACCAATTTAGGCAGTTTATTTAATTATTTGTACAGCATTTAATTTTACGTAGACCTATATTAATTTTATTTTTATTAAAAAGTATGACAGTATGATTTTCTTATTTCAACTTCTCTCTTTATTATGTTGCTTTATGTAATGCCTAAATCTCTGCAGATCTATTTTGCCGAAAAGATTTGTTTTTCTTTATTTCAGGAACGTTATCTTTCTTTTAAAAACATCAAGTGATTATATTCGTAATAAATTATCAGAAGAGTTTACGAGAGAATTTTTTAAATTATATTAACCATTATATACACAAGTCGGTGTTCTCCTTTAAAATGTTGATAATGCCTCTACCAAGTAGTCTACAATATAGTCTATAATCTTGTAGCTGTAACTTTATATACTTACACGCACACATATAGTAAAAGGTTTTTGCATCTGAAAAAAACACAAATTAATGACGCACATTCACATGCCAATAAAATTTAAAATGTACAAAACGGCTGCAGAAGCTTTTACATCGACTCAATTTCTGTGCTTTTATTAATTTAAATCATGTATATTTCTTAAAGTCAGTTCGGATGAAACCTGCTGGTTTTTACTTTACTGAAGAAAGCGAAAATTTAAGAAGAAAAATTTGAAAAATCGACTCGTCTCTCATCGCATTTTTCAAAATAAAACAAAATTCAAACATCATCATCATCGCCATCGGAACCTCATTGCACCTAATGCTAAAGCAATACGGTAACTTAATTTTACTTTCTCTGCGTTGAAAATCAGTCAAGCCGGCAATCAATCATAATCCATTAGTGACAAAAACCTTTGCGTCATTCTCATGTCATCGCGGCGGTGGCTTTTACTCACATCCTTTTCCAAAAACGAACTCTGCAGCTACAAAGAATCTTTGGTAGAGTTCTTGCGCCATTCTGCTCTTGAAGGTTTTTCTACGTAGGAAAACTTTTGCCTAATTTATTTCTTCATTTCTATATATGTATGTATGTATGTACAGGATGCGATCTATGCTGTGTATGAAACATCTTAATTCGGTTTTTCTTAAGTGGAAATCGATAGAGTTCACTCCGTTGCCATCAACCTAATTTTTGCTTATTGCTATTAATAATCTTGTTATTTTTCGTGTGATTTTGACGGAAATCTTCAACCCCCGCCGACCTCGCCTCAACCCTTTCCAGCGGGCAACAGCTCGCTCAAACAGATCGCGTTCGGATCCTGATTAGCGCATAATATAATTTGTGGCCACTCAATACTTGGTCTCTAATTGTTATCTGCGCTGCAGCCATAATTTGATTGTCGTTGACAGCGGCTGACAACTGAAAATGCTGTCGAATTGGCAACACTGACAGAAAAACGCTACAAAAACGGGCAGCGCGTGGAGCAAGATCTGTATCGAGCTTAGTGCCATTATCGAGGACGTTGCTGTTACTGTGGCCGGCGCTGATGCGGACGACGACGACGCTGCCGACGATGAATCTTCAATTTGATTATCTGTGGACGCAGTGTGGAAAATAGAGGAAGAAAAAAAGAAAAGAAGAGAAAACAGTTGAGCAAGGTTTAACGAATAAGAGTTGGAAGAAATGCGAAGCAAATCCGAACGACGGTGCATGAAAGTGTGGAAAATTAATGCGTATACCTTCCAGCGTTTTGTCGAGTAATCGCGATTTGGGGACAACTGTTTCCCGAGACTCGAGGACGGGGATGCGCTGGTGTTTATCACTCTCGACACTTTCTTCGTTGCTCTGCCAGTAGATGGAAGAGATTTTGGCGATACACTGGAAGGAAGAAACGAAAGGTCCTTTTAATTTTCATAAGTCATTAAATATAAATTATTTCTTGATATTCGTTAAAATTTTATCAGTAACAATCTTAAGAGCTGCACAAGACGACACGAAAAAAACATGAAAAAGGTAGACCTTTTTTTTCAGTGTAAAATTAGAAGTAATGGCATGACTTGTTTCTATTAAGAAATTTGTTTTGCCAACAATTACTTCGGTTACACCCTCGAGATCAAAAACAGACGCTTAATATGTTTCAATTTACTTTATTCTCTTCCTCTCAAAATAAACATCCGCCCAACAACACTAATAAAATCGTAGCTACAAGTCACGTTGTTGTTATAGTATCCAGCACACGCACCAGCAGCGGCGTCGGCACAGGCACGAACAAGATTCAGCTAATTACGGGGCAAGGACGAAGTGCTCCGCTAACCAAACAGAGCAGTAAGCTCTTTACTATTACAACCGGAGGAGGCTGGGCAACCTGCCGCACGAATATGTGGACACGGTCAACAGCGTTGCAGGCAGCGCTGTTGGAATGCCTGCGGCACGTACGCAAAATGGCCGAAACGTATTAACGTTTCAAGCCGGCTTATATTTTCCATTGATTAGAAAATAACAAAAAATAACAACCAACACAAGCCCTTCAATTTTACTCCCAAATTACTCACCTTCAGCTTCATGTCGCCATGCTTGAAATGTCATCCACGCACACGGAACTCCAGGCCCAGGCGGGCCACCTCGAGGCCCTCCCGCCCCACGACCACATTCGCGTAGGGCCGCAGAAATGAGCGGTTCGCGTGCACTCCGTTGATCAGCCAGCTGAGATGGCACACGGGCTTCGAAGGGGCGGACGTGCAGTTAACGCGGACAATGTCGCCGATTTGGTAACGCGGCTGACCGCCGGTTATTTGCGGTCCGTGCTTGGGAGTCACTGTAACGAAGAGACAAACGTTTTATTGTATATTTTTTGCAATGGTCGTGGCAAAAGTTGCTGGAAGTGTATGCAGCGATATGGACTATGTTCGCAATTCACTACTTTTACCGCTTGCAGAAGAAGAAGAAGAAGAAGCAGTAGAAGAAGTAGAACTCGCCTGATAGATATGTTATGGTAAGAGATAAAACTTGCCAGTGTTGCAAATGTAAAGCACGTTGTCAATAATAGCATTAATGCACTTCGATGTGTTACCATGGTCAAGCCTCTTCAAAATGTAGAACCGAGGTACGGAGTAAGTACCGAGAATACCAGTATAAAACCGCAAACAAAAGCACGCCGCAGGAGAAAAGCCAAAGGAAAAGAACGATGAAGGAAGGAAACCTCCCGAATAAGAAGCCACTAGCAACAATAGAGAACTAATTCTGCATCCTACGTGTGCCACGTGGTTACTTAGTTAATGGTATAGACGGAAGGACGGTCCCTTCCTGCTCTACGTGCAGCTCTACAATTGTCAACAAATGTGACATTGTTAAGCTTAATAGTCGTTGACAACGCTGATAACACTACACCGGGTTATTTGTTGTGTCCCGGCCTGTGTCGGCGTATGTGTGCAATACTCGTACACATACAACAACAATGTCAACGGTACCACATACAAAAAAAAAGATGTTAGTTTCAGGTTGCCTTCGAGCTTTCACCCCAAGAATGCGTTAATAAAGAAAAATATTGAATAGTGGTGCTGCAGCGACTGAACTCTTTTTCCTTGCTCCAATTTTACGGACTTTTAATGAAATTGAAAAATTCAATTGTACACACAAACATGTATTTGTTCGACTAAATGTGTGTCAGGCGTGTACACCATTACGGTGGAGGACTTCTCCTTCGTTTGCCTTTTAGGTCGCATAAAGTGAATTTGTATCCACTGCAAAGCCACGAGCTTAGAACGCTTTAACGGCTGCAAACTCAGATTTGTCCTTTTCTGGTTTCTCTCTACTTTTTTCAATGAACAAAGGAGTTATTGGAACGAGGTCAAGCTTTATAGTGTGCCGCATTTATTGATTTGAAAACAATTATTTTAATGAAAATTGAAAAACGTTGGAGCACTTTTGGGCATTTATTGCTGAATTAGAGTGTCTCACTCTAAATAATTTAATAGTAAGAGATGGCGGAAATTTCTTCCTCAGCCCATCATCATCCATCATCATTCGAAAAGTTAACAAACATCAAGAAGCAAGATATTTAACCGTATTTCTTAAATGAAATCACCCACAATTTTTGAAAGAAGAGCAACTTTGTGGTCTTAACTAAAAGTTGATATTGCGTGGGTGTTAAGCTCAACAACATTAACAGCATCAATCACTGTCGACGTGTCAGCTTTTCCTTCCAGCAGAATATCGAGGGATGGGGCCGCAGTTGAGTGATCTTTTGCTGGCCTGGGCATTAAAACGACTGAAATCAACTTCGTTTCGAAGATGCAGAAGCACAGAAACTTTTAAAATTAAATCAGTTTTCAAACAAAATTAATTACGTGCGTTCTGGCTCTTTTTTACACAATAAATTTATACACAAGTTAGCAGTTATCAAGCTAAGAGGTGCCCGCGGAAAAAAGCATCGCTTTATCTACTTAATTCACTTAAAGGACTTACCCACGACAATCATGTCCTCGTGACCGGAAACTGTTTGAAATGATGGCGCCTCGCCGGAAACTTCGCAGCGATAACGACCTGTTGAATGCAGGGTGACATGTTTTAGGACCACGACGTTGTCCGTAGAGTTGAGCAACTGCTCCAAAAAGGGCCGCATGGCAGTAAGAAAGGAAAACGATAGAAGAGATGAAGTCGTTGTCGTTGTTTAATATTTTTTTTTGTTTCTGCGTGTGGGTGTTTCTAAGCTAAAGCTAAACATCCTTTGTTTCGCATTCTCCGTTTCATTACTTTTGCTTCAAGATTCATGCGGATCTTTTAGTTATTATTATTATCGTTATATTAAAAAATGCTCGCATTGGCCTCGGAAATAACTTACGTCGACGTCGACTCCTGGCAGTGGAAACACTTGACCTGGCGGGCTGTCTCGCGGTACGTAGCGATAAAATTCGAATCCGTCCTTGTACCACTTCACCGAGTACAAGGACTCGCCGTCCAAATCGTACTTGCAGCCGAGCGTCGCATCCTCGTGCCGCATGATGTGCTTCGGTATACGAACCTCAGTCATCGACAGCGCACTGCACAAATCTGGAAAAATCCGATAAAATAGAAAGGTTAAAAATTAGTTAAACACTTCGTTGCGCCGTAAGAAAGAGAGGACAAATATTGAATTTCCATTGAAAAGCCGGGCGGGGAGGAGAGAAAGGTGCAGGCAAAACGAATCGAAACTTGTTAGTATGCAAATAGACAGTGAGAAACCAGCACAAACTCCGGCGACCAGTTCGTTTCTCTCCACCGATCGAAAAGATAGCAGTCTGTGCATCGTCTGTCGGCGAGCTACAATCAAAGTGAACACTTCTGAAAAACAAACTAAATGCTCTTTAGGCCAAAGCAAAAAAGCGCTAAAACATATTGCGTTTCGAAATGGTTTTCCATGATTCCAGCAGTTCACTTTCTGCTGCACGGCCGACTTTATGGAGTTTTGTTGAAGGCATGCGGCTCAGGCGTCACTGCCGTTGCTGTCAGTTCAATGTAAAATAAATTGATTTGTGCCTTCAGGAGCCAAAAATTGAGTCGAACTTGCCGACTTTTTTCGTCTTTTCGTTTTTTTTTTTTTCGGGGCGCGAGAAATCGAGGTAGCAGATTTATAATCGCATCAACCAACAGCGCTTTTTTAAAAATGATGAAATGAAACAGCAGGTCGAAGAAGGCTGATGAAAGTGTAGATAACTAAAAAAGGTACGAAAAATATACGAGTTAGGAAAGTATACATACATACGACAGCTCGACTCTTTATCAATATTGAAAATCGATAAATAATTCAGTGTTAGAAAATTTGTTTGCAAATGCTTCATAAAAATTTATTGCGATAGTTTAAAAGTGATTCTTTCTTAATGTTTGAAAGCTCTTTTAATGTATTTTTAATATCTGAAACGACATGACTCTTTTTATATACTCGAAATTTTCTTAAAAGTCATTTTTTATTTTTTTTCTTTTCCTAAATCTCATTTTGCACGGCAAACGAGTTAAGCTCAAGGTTTAAAATTTTCTTTTAAACAGGAAAAAGCTAACCTCTTTTGTCGGAAAGGAAATCCCTTTCTCTATATAGAGCTCAATATTATTAAGTTTTGAAAATAGGGCCGCAGAGGCTTTGAAGAGGTAAGATTAGGATGCCAGAAATCCTAATTCCAAAAACAATTTCGAAGAGTCTCCGGAAAAAATATGTATTTCGAAGTAAACAATATGATTTTTTTAGACTCAGAAAAGATTCGTATTTCTGAGCAAATACGCTTTTTATGAACACATAAGAGTCACATAAGAAATGAACGTTTTTTCCTTCCTAGATGGCTCGCTGAAAAGAGTCTTCAGTTAGAGTCAGAAAGGATTCCTAAAATTGTGCGTTTTGTGAGTTTAAAAGTTTAATATAAAATAACAATTTCTGAGCCTTTTATGATTCTTTTCTGAGCCTTTTCTTAATCTTTTCGGAGCCTTTTCTGATTCTTTTCTGAGCCTTTTATGATTGTTTTCTAAACCTTTTGGAACTCTTCTCTAAACATTTTATGATTATTTTCTGAGCCTCTTATGATTATTTTCTGAGCCTATTATTAATCTTTTCGAAGCCTTTTATAATTCTTTTCTGAGCCTTTTATGATTGTTTTCTGAACCTTTTAATAATCTTTTCGGAGCCGTTTATAATTCTTTTCTGAGCCTTTATTGATTGTTTTCTGAACCTTTTGGAACTCTTCTCTGAGCCTCTTATGATTGTTTTCTGAGTCTTTTATAAATCATTTCGGAGCCATTTCAGTACAATGTATTCGACAGAAAGACCTTTTGTTTAGAGAATGCAAATCATTTAATTTAGAAAACGAAAGTTTTTATATGGACAAAAGAAGACGAAATCTAACTCAACCAACGATTCGAATGCAGCAGGAAAGAATAAAATCGTTCGGTTGCTGGGAGAGAAAAAGCTCACGAAATGACAGGCAACCATGTACTCATATAATGCTTCACTTCAGAGAAAATGCTAACGCAATGTCAACAAAAATAAGCCAGGATTGTTAACAAGTTTACAAGCTGTACCATCGGAAAAAAATGGCAACACAGTGAACGGACTGAAGTCCAGCCAGAGCACGACGTGGATGTGGATGATCCTTTTTTTCTGCTCTTTTTATTTCAAATACCTGCTGTAGCATTTTTGACATGCACCACAATTGGCGCAGCACAATCGCGCGAAACAACAAGCAGCGGTCCGGTAACAATAGCGCTAGCAAAAAACAGCAGAAACTAAACAAGAAGGATAAACGGAGCTAACATCCGCTCCTCACTTCGTCCATCCATCCATCCATCCTCGCTTTTTGTGGGGTAAAAAAGCAGAAAAAAAAACAATGACAAAAAGGCTAAAAGTAGCAAGAAACAGCAAACTGTCATGCAAATGAGTACATACGACAGACGTCATCCAGCGACAATGATACGAAATGTTAGCATCATATTTTGCTTTTTGTTGTTGTTGTTGTTGTTACTAGTGTTTATGCTATGATAGAATGTTGCAGGTTGCTAAACAAATACAGGCGCAGCTGTTGCAGCATGCTTTTTATGTTCTTGCTGCTTTTGTTATTGTTGTTCTTTACTACTTTTCTTTACTCAGCCACCTTCGTCACCTTGTGTCACCTTCGCTTTGTCGGGAGTATTTTTTTTTGCGGGTGCTGTGTCGCGGTGCTTTTTGCTTTTGATTTGTAATTTTTAATGTCTTTGTTGTTGTTGTTACTTGTGTCACTTTGCAAAATTAGAAAGTTTTGTAACTCCATTCCGGAATATATATCTATCTTTCTCTCCTTTTGTATAGAATGATTTTTATTTGAAAAATGTGGGGATCGCGACAGAGGAATATTTCTAAAGCTCCTTTAACATCATATTTCTCTCATTCTTCGTTGCTTCCATTCTTCCTGTTACATTTGCTTGAAATAGAATACGGATGATGTGACGAAAAATTGGATTTTTTAGGATGAAATAATGCTTCACTGCAAGCCTCAAGTTACACTGCAAGTTAAAGTACATTTTTACCCCGTTATTAATTCAGAGAAACCAAAGTGTTCTTATGTATGTATTCACATTTTAAAACTGCAGTGCAAAACTGTTCACTAAATTGCAAACAGATTATTGTAGAGTAAGATCGGTTACCACTCATCGCCCTCGGAGGGTAGAAGCCCTGTGGCGTTGTCTGGTCATCGCAAAAAAACAAAGTGTGTAGCAAGCAGCCTTTAAAGTCGTCATCATCATCAGCAGTCTCAGTGTTAAATAAAGTGAGCCATAACGCAAGGTATTATCTAATTTTCAGAAATTAACTGAAAATAATAGGAAATATTAGAATAATTAGTTCGAGCACTATAACACTGATTTTCATTTGGTCACATTTTATGGCGAAATTAGCTTTGGAGAGCTTGAAAAAGTCTCTTAAATCTAAAACTAGACGAAAAGATCAATCCGGTAATAGTTCCGGTCATTCAACCGGCAAAGAATGATGAACCGGCAGACCATCGATTTTGTCTCTTCGGGAGTTAAATTAAGACTACATTTCTAAAATACCGGGAAAGCGATTGAACATCTCTCGTTGTTTTACTTGCCCTTTTTGTGCCTCTCAGTACAAGACATTTTCATTAACTTTCTAAGTACTACGAGTATTCAAGGAAAACTGAGTTTTGAACTCATAGTCGTCGGCACACCACATATGTATATGCACACACCCACCCACACACATGCAGCAACGACACTGCAGTCGCACGACTGTACTTAATCTAAAATTCAATTACGGCAAATACACTCTTGCCACTTCCGGCAGAATGTACAGAGAACGTACTAATAATGAAGCAGTAAAATACCTACACATACACACACACACACACACACACACACACAGCTTCCATTCGACATCTTATGCATTGTCGTTTATGGGCGCACCGAGTAAGTCTATGAATTGCTTTGTTGATTGCGAGTATCCGGTGCTGCTGCTGCTGCTGGCGAAGCTGTGTTAAACACTAGAATCTCTTCTTCTTCTTCATCGGATTCTGCGACTAGACAACCTGGTTCTTCTCCTACTTCGGCACATCGTCACCTCACCTTTGGAAACAATGCACTCTGCCACCACCTTGAGAAACTTGATGCATTACCCAGCTGTACCTAAGTTTTCATTATTAGAGTGTATGTCCTTATTTATTGTGATGATATTTTAACATTTCGGACTAAATCATGTGATATCTTAACAAATAGGCAGCGACTGAAACTTTGGAAGTCTGCTGCAAACCTTACCAAACCTTTGGAAAGGCTTCCAGGTTGATATTTCAGCCATTATATCCTTAGAAAAGTACGATTTTAACAACTCAAATAACATTGCACTTTGGTTTAGCATTATAAATAAATGCCCGATATCACTCTCTTTCAGCCTTGAATACTTATGCTTTCGAATAAGTCTGAATGCTAAAAAGCGTTAAGTGTTAACTTAAATGGCAATGACATTGGGATAATCGTCTCTCTCTCCGTTGTGACCATCTCCGTTCATAAAACTGTAGTTTTAGCGTCATTGATATTGATAATAGAATTTTTCCTAATGGGTTAACGTTTAATGGACCAGTTTCACTGCTCAGTGAGCACTTATTTTCTCTGCTCGCGTTGTGCAGCAATTAATGTCTTTAAGCAGCAGTTCTTCTTACTTTTAGTGAACATTTCAATGCATGACACTTGACAAATGCATCCATTGTTGCCTGTTGCTGTCGGTGTTGATGTGGCTCGATGAGCCTTGTGCTATGCTGCTGAACTTAATCTGGGACACGCCCCATTTCGAGCGTTCGGCTAAATGACTGAGAGGGCGGGCGGCCGTGGTGGGGCGGTTTGGGCACTCGGAATTTGTGTGCAAATTTTGTAATTAAAATAGCTTTGAATGTAATTATATAATTTTATTGCTTCAGTGATTTAAGGTTTAGTTTTAATTTGATTTTCAGTTAGACAAACCGCTCTCGTTATTTAAACCTTCCTCCGTTTTATCTATTTCGGGTAAAGTTGAATTTTTACATTGAATTCAGTAAACCATTTTCAATTAGAAAACACAACTCTTTAAAAAAATGAAGTGTTCCTTTCGCACCACCTTTTGCACCAGCTACACCAGAGAATTTCTCTCTACCTACAATATATACATACATACCATAAATTATTGACATGAGAACTCTCTTTATGTATTTCCCTCAGTTTTCTTCCCATAATATTGCGGCTTTAAAGCTAAATTAAATAGAAAAAAATAATTGGAAGAAAAAAAAGGAAGCGGAGAAATGGGAAGAACAAAATATTCCGGAAAACCGCCCCAATCAACAGTTAGTTTCGTTAGTTGAAATAATAAAGTAATAATAAAGTAATATTATAAATCAAATAAACACAAATAAAATAAAATACAAAAAATATTTTACATAAAATACAAAAAATAAATAAAAATAAAGTGAAAACAGAGAACGATTGATTGATTAATTGAAAAGCAGATACGAGGAAGGAGCCAATATGTACGTTAAACACCCTTTTGAGCAATAAATTAGAATCCAGGGAAGAAAACGGGAAATAATTTTCTCCAATACGGTAAATCCGGCCATAATATTTCAACTTTAGATTGAGTTTTAGCGAGCATTAATAAAAAAATTATTTCAGTCGAATCTTATTCATTTCAATCCTCCTCATCACCAGAATTCAAACCAATATTTTTCTCTGTGCAGACATCATCGCCTGTCAGGGTGTGTGTGTGTGTGTGTGTGTGTGTGTGTGTGTGTGTCCTGTTAAGCACGTCTATTTGCGTGCGTGTCATAAATGTCTGAAGCTGTGTACAAAAACTTGATTGTTGGTTTTTGTTGTGTGCACTTTATGTGCTGTATATTCGCTTGTAGTTATTGTGCCCTTTTTTTCTATTTTTTTTTTTTGCTGATTTGTTTTTGAACACACTCACAGTTTGTATTGTTTGGGGAAAAAAATAGAAATAAACAATAAAATTCAGTTATTTTTGAAAAGTAATTTTTGTAGTAAATATTTTGTGTTTTTGTACTTGTTTTGAATATTAAACTTGTCTAATTCATACAGCCTGCTTTTAATGTTATTGTCAAAATAATTAATAAATGGAAAAAGGTATAGCTCCGTGTAATTGCTTCTTGTTAACCGCTAGAAAACAAAATTTTTGTATTGTACAAAATTTATTCGCTTTTAAAATGGAAATTGATAATTTTAATATTTGATAATTATGTATTATTATTATCGTAAAATCACCATTTTAGGTTTATTGAATAAGTTAAAATGAAAACAATTAAGAGCGTTAACTTCGGCCTGGCCGAAGCCTTTACACCCTAGACCCGCATCTTTCGAAGTGATGAGAAAAAAATACCATAATAAAACTTTGCTTTTCTGTAGTAGGCGTTTGCATTTTTGAGTGAAGGAGTTAAATTTTCATTCGAAATGTGCAGTACCGCAGTACTGTATTCAAGTGTATTCGAGACATCCCATGCAGACCTCTAAAACGCACAGATTGTTGTCCTGCCAGCATTATTGCTTAATACTCTTGCTTCATATGAAATATACACGCCCAATCACAACTCGGATGTGCGTGTGTATGTGCGTCACTGAAGTGTGTATTAAAATTTATTTCACTCCGTCGCTCTGCTTTCGAAGAACACAAAATTCTGTGTGCAAAAACACATTAGAACATGTCCGCAAACACGTTGAAATAATTTGTTATTCATACGCACGCACACATACAGTTCTCAGTTGTTGTTGTTGTTGTTGTTGTTGTTGTTGTTGGTCAAGTTTGTTGCCACAAACAAAACATTTGATAATTAAATGCGAAACCTACCAAGAATCATAAAGACATTCTTAAATTTCAATTTTTATCAACTTTTCTTGTGTATATGTATCCATGTGTGTGTGTGTGTGTGTGTGTGTGTGTGTAAGGGAAGGTGTGCGCATTGGAAATGCGGTTTGTGCATATTGGGCACTCAAGGCAGTCTCCTCTGTCTTTTCGAATGCATTCTGTTGCACAATTTGCCGCTTTTATACTAAAAGCATACAAAATATAATGCATTGCAATAAAATCGTCAATTGTTTATGCCTCTTTTTATGTGTTTATTTAGACATTTTACATTTGTGCTGCGATGAACCATGATAAATGGCAAACTGTCTCCAACAGCAGCAACAGCAACACTACACTTTAATAATATGCAATTTTTAACGTGAAATTATGCTAGAATTTGCTGTTCCTGTTGTGACTTCAAAATGATGGCAACGTTTTTCCTAATATTTTCTACATTTTTATTTTATTTTTTATTATACTAAGAAAACACTGACTATAAAACTGAAAACTCAACATACAGCTTTCAGCAAAGACTTCAGTAAATTTTCGACAAAATACATTTTCTTCAAACAGCAAGAAACCAGAAAATGCTAAAATGCAACAACCAAAAAAAAAAGGATGCCTCACAAAACAAAGAAACAACAAGAATGGGAGGAAACAAAACCGTAACAACAACAACGAAAGAACCTCAGTTCGTATTTATATTACCTTCGTTTTAATGCGATCCCGAAATTCGGAAAGGAGACTTTATGATTCCTATAAAGTGTTGCTGGTGGTTTCCTTCGCCTTATTGTTAATGGTTAAGTTGTTGAGAGAATTTTATTAAAATTATTATTTCACTAAAATTTCATTCATTTTATTTCATTAAATTAGCATCGAAACAGTTGAGCTCTCTTCTCGTCAAAGACGCTCCTTCATAAAGGACTTAAGAATAGCCTTTTTTCTATTTTAAAACTATGCTTAAGAAGTTTCTAGTTCCGCGGTACTATATTGGACCCATTGGGCCCTTGCAAACCAAATCGATATGGTACTGGAAAGTCCTTCAATCCTCTGTGGATTGGAATCACTATCCACACTCCAACTTAAGGTGAAGCATTTATTTTTCTTCTATAAATTTTATTTTGAAGCTGCATTCTTTACCGTGGTTGTTATTCGTAGGTCTTCATTTCTGCATAGATTTAATAAAAATATTTTGCATTTCTTGTGCTTGTGGCGAAAAAGATTCTTCAACCTGTTTGCAAAACATTCGACTCCTCATTCTCAACTCATTCCAACAAATGAGCTCCTTTCTCGCATCACGCTGCAGCGTAATTTTTTGCATCATGAGTTTTTTCCTTTTCATTGCTTGCTTCTCCTTCCTTTATTGCTTTTGTTGTCGTTGATGGGTCCTTAGCGGCAAGTTGCGTTATGCTAATAAATCAAGCGGCGCCTGCAGGTACTTTTTCATTGGTTTATTATAATTTTTTACGGGAGACAGTCAAAATCCCGAATTACAAAATCCCGAAACGACAAAATCCCGAAAAATTTTAAAATCCCGAAACGACAAAATCCCGAAAAATTTTTAATACCGAAATGAGAAATCCCGAAAATCACGAAATAAAATTTTTAATTAATAAAAAAATGACATTTAAGTCACAATTTTTTCCAATTCGAAGTACGCGCCTACTTGCCTTTTTTTACATTAGCAGAAAAGCAAAGTTGTAATATCGAGAAAATTTTGTTGTGTGAAGGTTATAATCTACAATATACAAAAAACTTCACATGACCGTGAGGATTCTGCTGATTGAGGGTTATGATCCCTGCTGCGGCCGAAGGCCGCCAATACGCAAAAAAACCTGTATGCAAAAAACTTCACATGACCGTGAGGATTCTGCTGATTGAGGGTTACGATCCCTGCCGCGGCCGAAGGCCGTCAATATGCGAAAAAACCTGTATGCAAAAAACTTCACATGACCGTGAGGATTCTGCTGATTGAGGGTTATGATCCCTGCCGCGGCCGAAGGCCGTCAATACGCGGAAAAACCTGTATGCAAAAAACTTCACATGACCGTGAGGATTCTGCTGATTGAGGGTATTGATCCCTGCCGCAGCCGAAGGCTGCCAATACGCGGAAAAACCTGTATGCAAAAAACTTCACATGACCGTGAGGATTCTGCTGATTGAGGGTTATGATCCCTGCCGCAGCCGAAGGCTGCCAATACGCGGAAAAACCTGTATGCGAAAAACCTCATATTACCGAGAGGGCTCTGCTAAAATTTTTTTAATGTTTTTTTAAAAGAAATTTAGTGGCTAAATTGAAGTTTGCTAGTGGTTTTAAAATGTTCAAGAAGATGGAGAATACCGAAAAACTAGTTTTGTAATTTCGGGATTTTATTATTTCGGGATTTTGTCGTTTCGGGATTTTGTCATTTCGGGATTTTGTCGTTCGGGATTTTGTCGTTCGGGATTTTGTCGTTCGGGATTTTGTCTTTCGGGATTTCGTTACCAACCCTTTTTTACGGTAATTTCTTGTTTTCATTTTTAGTTTGTTATTGATAAACAGGATACGGTAGAATGAAAGTAAAGCATATCCTGTGGTGAATGATTGATGTAAAGCATAACGATCGTAACGAATATAACAACTGAAATTCCAAATATCTCTGAAGAATTTAATATGAAGGTATGCTTCGCCAATCACGATACATCCAACGATGAAGCATGTTGTAATTTTTAAATACTTGCATTGTTTTATTGGTTTTGGAAAAATAGAATAATATTGTTAAAATTAAACGATTTTAATATCAATTGTTTAACTACTTAATTAACTTTTCTGTTATGGATATATGACTTAACACTTAACAACCAATTAGTATGCAAGCCCGAGTAATCGTTACGTTAAGAGATAGTAAAGAAGTTTTAATCGAGCGGAAATAATTTGCTTGCTAAATAACATTTTCTTGTAATTTTAGGGAATATATTCTTCTCTTGATTTCGTTAAAAATTTCAAATACTTGGAATATATTTTTCTTTTATTAATTCTTTTATGAGTTTTCGCTAAAATTCATAAATAAGAACTGCTCTTATGAACGAATTGAAAAAATGAAAGAAAGAATGGCAGCATGAATGAATGAGAAAATCGCATTAAAACATTTCAAAATTATGAAGTCATGTCTTCATCTGCATAATCTGCAGGCAAGTCCTTTTCTCCTGCAAACGCTTCATCTTACGATCTATTCATCAGTTTTCCTTTTTAGGAATATTTTTCTATAATTTGTGGTTGTTAGTGCTTCAGCTTTTTGCCGGTAATTGTTTTTTTATTAAATATGAACTGTTTGGGACCGTGTTCATTTCGAAATCGGTACGACGTTACCAATTTGCCTGACGTTAGCAAACTCTGCGCTAGCCCGGCAAGGTAGAGGCATTCCTTTAGGCAACTACGCGGTGTAGCCGCATACGGATGTCAATCGCATAATGTACGTCGGTCTTTGTACGTACTCCCCTTCCATTCAATGGCTTAACTTTTCATCCTTTGGCGCATAGCAGATTGATATTCCATTCATCTGAAGCCGGATGTCGTTGCCGGATGCCAGCAAATCATCGTTTTCATTCATTCGTATCCTGTCTCGGTCCTACTCCAATCAGTATTCATCGTTCTCAGCAGCTCATTTTAGATGACGTTGGTAATGTTGTGGCACTGCTTGTTGTTGTTGCTACTCGGTACCATCACAGTTGCCGTTGTTTTCCAATCAGGCTTCAGGCTTCGTCTGCATCCCCCTCATAAGCCTTAGCTTTCCATTCATCCTTGAAAAGACGTAACGGCAAGTTGGATAAAAATTTACATTTCCTGATCCATTCTTCGATGGATATCTATACCTCCGTCTCATTAAATTTATTTTCAAATTCAAAAAAATTCATTGTTTCATGAAAACCAATATTTGTTGCTAGTCATTTTCTGGATTCCTTCGACGTTACCATGAAGTTATTGCCACCGCTTTTGTTCTCTATAAACGGAGCACATCCCTCGGGGCAGCTCAGCGGGCTGCCTTCTATTACGTCCGCTAACGAGACAGCCGGCATTCCATCCATTATTGGCAACCCGTATTCAATAAATTGTACACTAGAAGTTTACGAGTTATCGAGTTTTCGTTGTCTGCCGAACAGCTCTCTACAGCGACGTGCTACGAATAAAAGGTACAGGAGAAGTTTCATAGGATCATAAGGTATCCTATTTTAATTTTATTCCATTTTATTCGAAATTTTATTCCAAGGGAAGAATGTACGTATACGTACTTTCTATCGTAATATTTTATTATCTAATTATGTACAAAGAGCGTTAACATTTTTCCATAATTCCATAATTCAATTATTTGTCCGTATTTATTAATTTTTTAGTAATTTTTAATGCACATTCTTTTAAGGAAATAGTTACAAAATGCCAAGTCCAAAAATGCTGAAATCTTAGCTTTGTGACAATTAAATTTTTGAAAGAAAAAACGGTTTTTTTTTTGTGCAACTTTTACCTTTTAGACAAATCAACGTGTTTTCGACTTCTTTACGACAGCACTCGAGATCGTGTTGTAGTCCTTTTGCCTCAATCATATCAGATAACTGCTTCTCATATCATTAATACTTCTCAGTCACTCACACTTACCGCTTCCGCACCGTTGGAATTGTGTCGCCCCCTCTTGCTTCACGCCAAAGACATCAAATGGTCTGGAATACATTTGGGAACGTGCTTCGCAGGATTCGAAGCTTATTCGTTGAAGTGAAATTAATACATATTTCAGCAAGAAGTCGCTTCACTGCTGAATACAAACTTCTTCAACTCCTAACGGAGTAACGGAGCTGCCAGAAACCACTCGAGTGTGCGATGAAGTAATTGCTAGGGTTGGTAACCCACTCATGAAAATGGTCACTGTAGATGGTTACACCGAAGGCACGTAGCTTCCGTTCATAATCTCCAGAGCAAGAATTGCGTTTGCAAAATTAATAACGTCTCGGCATGACTCACACAGAAACTTTACGCAATGGTATGTGCAGTATCGCCTCTCCGGTAAACCCAGCCGCCCCAACTTTGTAAAACCAAAGGATTGCTGCGAAGACGATATAAAGTTCTTCAAAGTTTTGAAGAAAGACTGTAAGCTGTAAATAATTAATTGTCGATACTGTCAGTTTCCGTATTCCCAAGATTATTCGACTTGAGCCATCGGCCGAGGCGGTTTCGCAGACCGATTCTGGTAAAGCTGAAGTGGTTTATTTGGGAAAAAGTCTGCTGCTAGAGTTATGGTGGACGAAAACTCTAGAAGCGTCCACAGTACGAAGGTTGAAAAGAGCGCAGAGGCTAAGTCCACCCTGGCTATTTCGAAATGGATTAGTTGCTGTGTCCAGAACTTCAAAGGCCTAATTAAGAGACCTTATTATAAACAAAATACTCGTAGCAAACCAAATCTTTGAGAAACTCGAAGTGACTTTGGACTTTTACCGATAGTACACTGTGACAGCATGGAACCCGGTGTACAATATTTAATGCTATTAGTAAATCTGTCAAAGTCTAATTCAGTTGAGCCAGTTGAGCCGAGCCATAATACGAGTATTTTGAAGATATCGTACATTATATACAAAATCACAAGATTCGTAAACGCAGTGAATTAATTACGTCAATCAATGGATATATGTATATATATATATATACTTAATCCATCAAAACGGAGATATTTTCCATTATTTTGCCTCTTAATATTTTTAATTATCTGATTAACTCAAATGACAGGCTTTAAAGAAACTTTTCATTAGAACTAATTTAAGTACAAAGTAAAAAATGCCTCAAAACATCTGAATAATTAGCTATTTTGATAATATCGAAAGTATTCGATAGAGATCGAAACCACTGATCCGCCTTTTTTTGTGGCTTCTTTCGAAACGATAGCATTTAACTTTAGAACACTTAGTTTTAGCTTCTAAAAACAGGCGAAAATTCATTAATACTAATAATAATAGTGATGAATCATAGGGCAAATATGCTCACTCAATTTGGGATCCGCTGTATGTTGAAAAAGGGTACCGCGTCATCATCATCCCTATTTATAGACACAAAATTTCTCTGAAATGCGGTAGCCCGCCCTTAATTGAGTCAATTAACAAGTTTTATTTACAATTAATAAGTATGCATTAGTTCTGTAGGAAAAACATTTCGAAATTCGTTAAAGCGAAGGCGAGTGATACATTTTCATGAAATTACTGACTAAGACACGCACACACATACATACATATGACATATATAACCCTACATAGTATGTACCTACACCAAAACTTTCGTCGAAAAATAATTTCATATGATAGTACAGAAAATAGACCAACACGTTGAGTTTAACAAGGTCACAAAATGAATGGACATGGCCCCTGAGGCACACGCAAGCGCCAGCCAATACACACCCACACACACACACACACACACACATACAGTGAATATATAATAAAATATTGCTTTTAGTGGGAAATAATTTAACGAGGTTCAAATCAAACCATTAACACTTTATAACTTGAGAGCTGAAGTTATGAAGTCGAAAAGTCAGCGTGTTGAAAGGAAATTGCTATTTCAATTAGTTAGAGAGAAAGTTATAAGAAGTTGAAGAAGGCGGAAGTGAAAGAAGTCAATACGTTGAAACTGAAAACAAAGGCATAGTAGTACAGTCAATCTGGTCAATTGCTGATTTCTTCTGTGAGGTAGCATTTTGCTCACCAGACAAAATACCTTCTCACATTGTTTATTACATTCAATTTTTCTCCTTAAACGAAACATCGATTTAGGGTCATAACTACGGACGGCGTTTTTTATTTGAGGGCAAAAGATTTTGTGGAATAATGTTCTGTAGATAAATACGTATGCGAGTATATACAAATACAAAAGACTTACCAACATTTCCTAAGAATGCAGCGAGTGAAATCCATTTCCATGCGGTTCTTAACAGACATTTACTCTGGTTAGTGTCTCTTCTGTTTCTTTTGCTCCAGCTGCTAAGCCGGTGATAGTAGATGTTGCTTTCGCGGCGATTATTGCTGCTTCTGGTTTTATTGTTGGTTTTGACTCTGTTCCTACAAGTTTTGTTGAAAGTCGCAACCATTTTTGCTGCTTTGCTCTTTGAAAGTTTCTCCTTGCGCTATAGTTACTTTTGTTTCTCTTCGAAACTTGCTCGATTTTTAGTTTTCTTTCTGATCACTTCTAGGGTGGTTTTTCCGGCGATTGTTTTTTCCACTTTTACGACCGAAACTTTTTACTCTTTATGCCAGGAAGTCGCCTCAAACTTTTTCTCGTCCTGCGTGTTGTTTCATTTTTCGTTATTTTTTTCACTAAAGGTTTTTTTTATTTCACATTTCACATTTTTTTTTTTTTTATTTGTTTATTAATTTGTAAATTTTTTCTTTTCCATTTGTTTGCATTTGTTTTGATGTCGCCAGGTTCGTCGTTCTTCGCTTACTCTACTCTACTCTACTCTGTTTCATTTAGCTTGCTTACTTTATCGGTCACGCTCATCTGTCCTTGCCTCCGCTACGGAGGTGATTTGTTGCATTTAGTCACTGTTGTGGTTGCTGCCTTTTTTTTTTTTAACTGAACAATCAACAAGGCGGAGACAAGCGCGGTATATGTACGTTGTGCACAGAAAACAGAGAGAGCTTTCGTATTTTGACGTATTACAGCAGCATTAGTCCTTAAATTATTCGCACAAAAAAACAACAACAACAACAACAAAAACAACAAAAAGGTGAATAGTGCTTTGTTTTGTTAAACCTTTTTGCGCTTTCGTTTCGCCCGCTATCGTTTGCTATTATTTTTATTTGTTGTTGTTGCTCTTAGCAACAGTGGCAGCAACAGTAACGTCAACGTCAAATTCGACCACGACGACAATTAATTAAAAAAGCAAGCACGAGTGGATTTTTCCCTTTACCTCGCTCGCCTCTAAAATTATTTGTTTGTTTGCCTTTTTTTTTGTTCTTTTTTTCTGCACCTTTTTCTGGTTTTAGCCTGAAGTTTTCACTACACTTTATTTAACTAGTTTTACGTTTTTCTTACGTTTGCCTCTCAACGGGACTCGTTCTCGCTTGGTTTCTCGCCTTTAACCGATAGTTTCTTTTTCTTGCGGGCGCTGCTTAATTTTTTTCGATACTCTTTTGTTTCTTTTCGCAATTGCCTGTTATTTTTTTTTTGTTACCACTTTGCAATGCATGAGACTTTGTGCTATTCTTTTGTGTATTGTGTTACCGCTTTCATTACTTTTGTAACTTTTATGCTATTGTACTTTTTAGTTGTTGTTTTTTTTTTGTTTTATCCTGATGTTCTTTTTATTTTGTTATTTTTCTGGCATGCCTGGCATTTCTTCTTCTTGTTTAGACTGATTTCTTTTCCGGAATCCTTGGTAAATTTAAACAGGTTCGCAAACTTCGTCTCTCCTCATCCTCTCTTTTGTTATTTGACTTTGTTTCCATCTCTATCGTTAGTGCTTCGGTTGTCTTTAGTCCTTCAATCCATATTTTTCGACGCCTCTACAAAAAAAAAGAGTACGTACTTAATTATAAACAATCAAATAAAATTAAATCGGTATATAGGCGTAACTGAAATGTAGATCCAGATCAACCTTAACTGTTAGACGTTCAACAGGTCGTATACAAAATGTTTACCAATTGATTTTGATGACAGAAGTTATACAATTAGTAAAGCCTTAGGTCAAAGTTAAAATCCAAGTGATTCATAAGAAACACTTTAACATTTTTGTTCGGATTTCGGAATACCAAAATCTTTTAGTGTATATCGTTATTCATCTTCCAAAATTACACAAATCAAATTGCACACTTTACGAAATCCATCAACAGATTTTACATTAAAACAATGATTGCACAATACTGTACAGAGTAAAACGATAATGGAATAATTAAGTATCGTCTGGAGAATCCTATTGTTCTTGCTGTAATAAATAATTTTAATTAAATTTATCTGCACAAACTATCGATTCGTAGTAAATGTTTGCTCTGAAGCCTGCTCCGAGCAACCATTCAAAGATTGCGCAGGTCATGTCAAGATGCTGGCACTTGTGGTCAGCCATAAACTAATGTTAATGTAGGAATATCATCATCCGAACAGCGAATAAATAACATTGAGGTTTGCTGAGGCCAAAGGCTTTCCTGAGACACTTCTATGCTCTCGTATCGTGATCATATGCTCAGACACGAGTACATACATGCATAACACATCCTTTCTTGTAAGTACGTAGCACTAAATTAACCATTTATTTTGAAAGTGCATAAGTCCACTTCAAGCAAAAATGGAGTTAATGATAGGAAAACTTTAATTATGGTATAATCTTTTTATTTTCATTCAATTTTCACAACAATCTTTTCCAAATCTATTTAATTTTCATAAAACAAAACCTCCTCATCCAAAAGAATTGCATTGCACTCGAAAAGCAAACCTTCAAATATCTCGGTTTAAAAACCAATTGACTTATGCCACTTTCTAAATAAATGATTCAAATATTATTAAAAATTCAATGATACGCACAACAGCTCCTTCAGTATCCTCATCAGGGATACTCATGCTCATAATTCAAAAGCGCACACCAAAGCGTTTCAGTAAATTTTTGGAATATATTACTCCTAAACTGTAGCAAAAACAAATCATTGCTCACAGCAGAGCAATAAACAATTTAAAGGAATGATGTCGACATTATACGCAAAATCCCTGTGAAAGAAATAAGTGCAAAAAGTGAGAAATAATCCACCGATGAATAACATTATCAGAAGCTCTATTTAACGAAAATGCATCCGCATTCATGCATCACACACACACGAATATACATACGTAAGGAAATGTGTGTAAAATGAAAGCAAAGCTGACGGCAATTATTTAGGAGCACACATTTAACACATTTAAACACTCACACACTTGCGTTTAAACATAAACTCTTGCACTTAGTTACGCTCATTGACATAAAATAGTGTGCTTTACAATAACAAAACAAAAACGAGCGCAACCGAAAGCGGAAAACTAGGACAAACAATAACAACAAAAAGGACAGATTCAGCCAACCAACCCAACAATCTGTAGCTGTTTGCAAGTTTGCCAAAATATGCAAATGCTTGCAAATTAGCAAAATATGCTCTTCAGCATATAGTTTGGGTAGAATTTTTAGAAGGTATTTCCATTACAAATTATAGTTGTTATGATGAAATTATTTTGATTAATATGCACCGCAACAGTAGAATCAGGTCGATCCGCCTGAAAGGAAGTGCAGTAGTCGTCCGCACGTGTGAGAGTTAAGTGCCTGCAGGATTTGAGTTTTTCCTGTGGACTTTTGACTTAAAATACTTGTATATAAAATACTACTACGTCTACATTGTTCTTTTGTTAGAACAAATAACTTGGACTTTCTAAACTCCTGAAAACTTAAAGCCGAAACTCATAAGCTTAGAGCCGAAAATTATTCTCGGCTTCCAAAGAACATCTGTAAACTTCAGCTTCAATAATTTTGTATTTAACGAGAACATAGAAACCTCACTTCACAGAATTGTCTTTTCTCTGTGGTAAAGGTAATAAAAGCTTACGGCGAAATGGTCAAAAATACCAACAGAATTTTTAACCAATTCACTGAATACAATAAAAGGACTTATTCCTTTTTTTCGCATGACTTTTTTTCCACATGAGGTTGTCACAAATGTTGCCACAAAGGGAACATTTGAGACAAAAGGGATATATGTAACAACTTATGTGTTAATATTTTATTTACAACCATTTCAAAAACAATTTCAGAAATGTTTACGAGACTAAAAGAAAGATTTCTATAAAATATTCAACGCCTGTTCCAAAGAATTCAGACATCTTCAGGTCTTTCTGTTTCGTAGACATACGAGAACAAAACACGCTTTGGCCCAAATGGTCCCAAAGGAAGTACCCGTGTTAAGAAATGCGTCTAAAATAAACAAAGTTGGAGTAAAAACAACAACAAATTACGACGGTATTCAAAGGCAGAGTTAATTAAGGCAAAGTGATCTCAAATGAGATCGGCTATTAATTTACAAAATACTTTACTGTAAAAAATTTCGTAATCAATTTCGTAATTTATTCTATTCCAATATTACGTATGACCTCTACTAAATACAACTTTCAAAAATATCCAATTGACACTCATTTCATTTCATAATATTTATATCCATTTAACCTCATCAATAGTATAAAAAAAACGCAACACAAAATTGTGAAATGCCAAAGTTTCAAAAAAATCCAGTTTCGAAGACATTAACTTATAACCCATTAAACCAGGTGTTAAAATGATTTACCCTAAAAGTCACTGGACATTAAAAAAAAAAAAAATTGTACCATAAAATGTCGAGTAAATAGAAAATAATTAAGGACCAAAGAAAGGAAAAGCTCTAAGAAATGTCCTTCAATACGATTTTTACCTATTCACGAAAATTGGAATCAGTGAAGGCCTCTCACCGCTTTTAGCAATTTATTATAACAAACAAAAAACGGGGTCTAACTTACGATTAATCAAGCAGCCGTCGACGTACCTCGTTGTGCTAGCAAGTCGCGGTAGGCCACGAGCGTGAGGCACGGTTCGGGAACGTCAGGACTAGCTGAACACACACGCACACTCGTCGCGCTAAAGATGCCCAATGGTGGATTTCTCCAAATCGCTGTGACTAATTATTGAATGTCACGCTATTAACGTACCTGACGTTGCGATTTATGCGATTTATGCGATTTTTTAGATTTTATTCATACAAATGGATTTTTTTATTCCAAAAACAGCAGCGACATCTGTGCATGTTCAACTGGCGGCTTAACGCATGTAATCACTTAAGTATGCACTTAAAGAGTCACTTAGGCACGCACACACTCACAAGCACAATTGCACTAACCGACTTTCGGTTTCGTTCTGTTTAGTTGTTGTTGTCCGTAGCTGCTGTTGGTAGCGTTGATTACAAAATTTCTGCCACTAAAATTCTTAAATCACTTTCAGGGTTTCTCCGCCGCTTGCGCTACTTTGCAAAATTTCGCGATTAGCGACGTTTGCCTTTGGTTTTTTTTAAAATTCGGCTTGATTTCTGATCCAGTTTGGTGTGAATAACCCAATAGCAAAAATCTTTTAACCACTCGAACGCGTACTGCTTCGTGACAGTCAACCGTACAGGACAAATAACTGCAAGCGACTGAAAGCTTTGCTCCCGATTTCACCTGGTTTCTGTAAAAACTTACCAACATTTCGTTGATGTTTAATAGAGGAACGGGGAAGAATGAGAAGGACGACCGGGAAAATAGAGACCGTTGGTTCTAGTTATTTTAACATAAAATTCTTGCGAGAAAGCTATATTTGGTTTTCATACCGAATTCGATGAAAGCTTCTCTGAGAAATTTCTTCCACAGAGATGGAGAGAGAGAGAGAGAGAGAGGTTTTGAGAGCCACTTTTTCTCGGTATACGAGTACTCTGCGGAACAGTTTGGCATTGAAATGCACCCAACGTCCGAAAGGAAAATTGTAGCACATTTACGACAAGAAGCTTTTAAGCCTTGACTGTATGAATTTTGGTTGCGTCTCGTTTCGCATTGCGTAGGTCGCGCCGCGTTCGGTTGTAGGATATTCGTTTTTCAGAGAAAAATACCTCCACGTGCCTTGTGAAAAAGAGAGAAAACTCTCTGCAACTCTTAAAGGTGTTTTGGAGAGAAGGAAAAGAAGCAGGAAAAATTATTCAATCTATGAATGGATTATTGTTGTCTCTTACCAAAGGTTGGTAAAGGCAGAGAGTTGCCCGCCAAGACGAGTAATGAGAATGTAGAGAGAAGTAAATATTGGGAATTCCTGCAGGAATAAAAAAAAAATTTGAAAGAATAAAACTTCAATTTATTTTCAAATCAAATTTAAAAATGACAAATATTTTAAAAAGATCTTTTAAAAATTTTTGTTTATGACCATTATTATGAAAGTGACCTAAGTCAAAATTAAAAAAAAATTTAGTTAATCTGTTATTGCCAAACATCCATCCATCTATCCTTATTCTTACAATAATTTAATCTGGAAAAGGTTTCGCGAATTTTTTAAAATTTAAGCGTTAAACATTTAATCGAAATTTATGTACAGAAATCAGAAGATAATGGCTATTACCTGAACCATTTATGCGACTAAATTCATATTTCTCATGTGCTGCATTGTCATGTCGAATACTTTGACGAGTTTTCGACATTTTCGACATGTCGAATACCTACGGTAGACTACCAAACCAAATTGGAGTAAATTACACAAAATTGTTGAAAACTCTGAAAAATTTATCTTCATCAATTACAATAAGAACAAATGAACGCTACTAAGATTTTTTGATAAAAAATACTTAAATTTCAATTCTGTGTATTTTTGAGTCCAGTCATTTCTTTGTGAAAAAATGGAGTACTTAAATCAATAAACCAACAACTTCTGGATTCATAACCTCTAGAACTCTTCGAAAATTTCGTAGGCGGAACAACAAAACTCAGTAATTTCTCGAAGGGTATTCCACTTCCGGTTGCTGATTAGCTGCATTTCCTTCAGTCGCTTTGTTGGCAGGACATCCAGTAAAAGCTTAAGGATTTTTAGTTTAACCTTTGCATTTACATGGACTGCAATTATCGTCCAGGCATGAAGAAAATTTTCGATTTTGAATCATGAAAAAGTCAAGTGGCATCTTTTTGCCAAAGGAATTTTCCGGTCGACTGATTTTATTTTCCGACTGAGTCGCTCTGTAAAAATAATAATAATATTCGTACAATTTTAAGTATAAATGCATTTTATTCCACTTTAAAAAATTTTGGGGAAAAGTCTTTGGAGCATTTCCTAACCGCGCCCTTCAAAACTCCGTCTCGGTTTTCAGCGCATAAACTTTTATTTTAAATTATAACACAATGAGCATTAACACAAGAAATGAAAACTTTTAGACCGAAATAGTTGTATCAGCATCGCAGGAACAGGAAAACGGGAGGGGAAAAGCGCAGTAAAAGGGAAATTTTTCAAATTTATTTTAGCGAAACAGAAGAGAAAAACAGAGAGGATGCATCGCGTGGCCAACAACGAGGACAGCAACACCGAAGCTTCATCAAAAAAGTCAGTAAAAAAGCAAATTTTTTGTAATTAAAAGTTAAGTGGAGAAAATCATTTAAACGAGTGTTGGCTCGACCGTGGCGCATACTGTGATGTCAATTTAACGCCCACCGGAAGTCAACGCCTCCGCGTTGCATTCCAACTTCTTCAGCAGACCGACAGCTGCTGCTGCCCCTCCTCCGCTGATGCGACCAACTGCTTCGGAAAAAGCGCCGTTGATTTAATTGTTGAAATCAGTGTGATGGATTCAAAAGTTTTCCGCTTTCAAACTCGAAGGTTTGTTTTTATTATTTGCTTATTTTCTGTTTTGTTTGTTCGGCCATCTTTACGGTACTGCGTGTGTGTGAGTGAATGTGTTTTGTTTTTAGTTCGTGTTTATTAAAAAACAAGGTAGAAAAATCCATACTGAAAAGCGTACATTTATTTTTAATTATTTTTATGCGTACATGTGATTTCTCTTTAAAAGATAATCAAAAGGTAAGAGTAATTAAGTAATATAAAAGCGAGAAGTAAGAAACTGACCTACGAAATTAAAGATTTTAGCAGTAAGGTTTATATTGCAAAATTGTGCAAAAATATATTGTAAATTTTGCTTTTAATTTTTATTTTATGTCTGTTTGAGATGCTTGAGATAAGATGCTTCCAAGCAATTTATTAGCAACGAATACCGCAGAAAGACAAATATATAGTAATTTTTAAAAAATTATTTACACTTTAGTATTTGTTGCTAATTTATTTTTAGACTCTTTTCATGTTCATACAAAATCCAAAAATGTAAATCCATAATGAAGGATCTTTAAGTAGAGACGGATTTTAGAAATCGATGAATAAATCATACGCTTTTCCGAAGCTTGTTTAGATATTAATTAAAAAATCCCAAAAATTGAATACAATAAAGATTATAGTTATCAAATATGGTTGTGTCCAGAGCGCGAAAATAAAGCCTCTTTAGGAAAAATTTAAAAAAATGCAAATTTTTTAGGACAAAAGGAAACCCATAATATAGTACTCTTTAATGTAATCAAATACAAAAATAATTTAAAAACACACAAAACGACTAAACTCATCCGAGAGAAATGAAGTACAACAACTGCACGGTTAGTGGTGATGATGATGATGATGATGGTGGAAGTAGTATAATTCGACAGAACCAATAAATCTCGACATTAATGCAAAATACCGGGGCTTAAGCCCGGGCCATTGAATGGAATAAAATACGGTAGAAATAAAATAAGAACAAAAGCAGAGAAGAGAATTTTAGCAAAGGTTATTTACCACCGCCGACACCAACCGACGCCAGCAGCTTGCAAACGCGTAACTGTTCTGGATCCATTTTAAAACGTGCTGCCGCAAAACATGAAAATTGTTGACATAAATCTTTTCGATTTCTTGCTTTTGTTGTTGGTTTGCTTTTTGCTTTTTGCTTTCTTTCTTTTTAAAGAATATATGTGTAAGCTTTCCGAGTGGTGCTGTTTGTTGTAGTTGTTGTTAATAAATTGAACAGTCCACAAAACGAAAACCCGGGAATTTTGCTTTTTGGTGAGAAACCTGTTGGTTGGTTATCCGGTAAGGTGAGGTTTTTGAGGCTAGTCTGATTTTTAATGCATTTTTTATTTCGTTGGCGTTTTGTTATTGTTTGCCAGATTGCAGTTAAATTCATCCGATCATCGTTCGCTCAACCAACCTCGGCTGATTTATGCAAATCATTGTTCTACACAGAGAACCATTATTTTTGCTAAACCATTTTGTATTGCTTTCGAAGTGTTTTTGCTCCGCTTAGCACCTTCCGTGTCCCTGCAACTTTGCACAGACTGACGCAATTTCCAACGTTCCTACCTTTTTAAGCGTCCACTCGCTCGATTCATTTTCATACAGCAAATGTTTTATTTTATGTATTTGTAAACATTTACCGCTGCCGTTTTGCGCCTTTTTCTGGTGCTGTTGCGAGCATGCAAATTGTTGCATGCAGCATCATTGCCTGCGCCAGCCGTGCCAGGTGTGCCCGTCGAGCTCGCTGTTGCGCCTTGCAAAGCCTGTTGACGCTTCCGACTCCCTTTCGCGTCTTTTTTCGCAAACCGTGCGCCATGAAACCATGGTGGTCCCAACCGCTTAACGGGCCACTTCGTGAGCATCAATATCAAATTGAAAAGTTGCACAAGAGCAGGGCAGGAGGCGGTTAAAAACAAAACAACTTCGCCGTGATTCCGGCATGATTCTTTGGCTGCAAAAACATACGCTAAAGGGGAAAAAACAGTCCCAATGTTTTTATGTTCAGCTGTTGCTCTGTGTTTTATCACTTTTTTGCAACATTGCAAGCGTTTTTCTTTTACTTTCTTTCCAATTCGTATTTTTTAAGCCTCCGAATCACTTTATTTCGCGATGCCATGATTAAATTTGTTACTAGTATACAGTGATAAATGGAATTTTAAATTTTCCGCATCAAGTCATTATAGAAAATGCGCCGGAGTTCCATTCGGGCGTAGTCGTATGAGCAACATTTAATTTAATCTTACTTTTTGAGCAAAAGATTATCATTCTATTGATATTTGTCCCTCGAAATTCTCGAAAGTGCTTTAGACAAAAATGGAGAAAAAACGTTATTCTTTTCTTACAATATTTGTAAAATAACAGACTTTTATTTGAAATAAAGAAAACATGGCTATATATTTATGTATACTTATACATAAATACTCAATACAATTAGAACTAAATATATTAATATTACGATATTAATATTACGATATTAATAATTATTTTCATTATTCATTATTTTTATTTTATTACGATTATTGTAGTATTTTTATTTACAAACGCAAGCAATTCTGGCGATACCGAATTCGAGTATAAGAAACTCAGAAGGTTTCCTTTGGGAGGTTTCGTCTATGATAAACTGAGTTAAATAGTGCAAATAATAGAGCTTTAACCCGTTCAATTAAAATCATTCAAATATATTAAATTGAATGGCTAAAGTTTATTTTGGTATTTTGTTGTTGCAGTCTTGGACGTAAGCAAAACTTTGCAAACAGATAAAGCAAACTAAAACTAAACTAAGCTAAACTTGAGAGCTCTACGCACGTAAGCACACACACATGCATCTTTAACATTACCACACATATACACAAACACCAATGCCAACACATGTGCACATTTTCTCAAGCATCTAATCAAATCACATTGCAATTTGTTGATTATGATGCTCTTGCCCCATCCCTCACGGAACCACGAACGCTCCACAATCTTCGCAATCACAAAACAAACAGACGCCCCACAGAAAACTCGTCCCACATGTCGCTGCTGGTTGGTTTTCTCTAGAGAGAACCAGTTCATGTCAAATGAACTGACAAATAAAAAGTTTGTCTCAAAACAAACTCTTGCAAAAACTCATTGTAATAAAAACCGAAAACAAAAATCTAAAATTCTACACTAAAAGCACAAAAGAAAGAAAGGATTGAATCAATGGAAAAAGATAAAAGAGAAAAGACAAAAGCGTACAGAGTAGAGAGAAGAGACTCAGCAAACGCGAGCAAAAATAAGGAAGGAGTAACAGAATTATTGAATGCAAATTGCAAGAAAATTGAAAGACTACGCTCGGATTGTTCTGGTTTTCTTCTCATTCGTGTTGATTATCCGTATGTGGCACAGCGAAAGCTGCTACTAAGGTACCCGTCTCGTCTCTTTAATCATCAACTATCCTTTAGGGTGGCTTGTTATAGCTGAGGCCCAATCAACGCTGCAAACAGCCGCGGATTAGTTGATTTCGTGTAGTTCTTATGAAAAGCGGTGCCAAACGATTCGATTTGATTTTCAACTGTTTAGACAATTATTTTCAAGTCTTTAAAAGGTACTCTAAAATTATCTTAAACAAACAAACCCAAAAGGTGGACTCTCGACCCAAGAGAAGTTGCAACAGTACTAATAACTTTAACCAGTTCGTGTCATAAAGGCTTTTACTACAAGCTTTTACACGTATTATCATCATCGCAATCATCATCATAATCATCATCAATGTTTTATGTATTGTATATCCAACACTGAACGATACAATGCAGCGGATGATGGGCAACGCTTGCAACCCATCAAGGTTAACTCGATTTCATTTACTAATAGCGCACTTGCGAGGGGAGAAAAGGAATATTTAATGAAAGGTAAAAAGAGTATTTTATTAAATCCTTAGTTCTGCACACAGCCGCCCGCTCGCACACTCTTTTTGACCCATTACTCTTACGCTCAGTAAACATTCGTTGCAAACATTCGTTGCAAAAATATTTAATTTATTGAAAAAGAAATATAAATCAGTCCACGCATTGGTCTTTTGGTCATTTTGGTCAATACCAAAAATATACAGTTGTTAAAATGTGTATGTGTATATGCATGTTTCGTATGCATGTATTCGTTTTCGTGTTCTGTGCACGTTTGCACAGTGTAAGTGTATTGCTGAAGGACTCGGCTCCCAAAGCGTTAAGTCGCTGCTGGCGCATTTAAACGCTTGAGCAAATATCGATTAAATCATTTGTTATTGTTGTTCAATCCTTTGTTGTTGTTGTTGCTGTTGTTGTTGTTGTTGTTGTTGTTGTTGTTGTTGTCGTACTCGGTTTTCACATTCGAAGTTGTGATTTCTGCTCCTACAGAAGTCAGCCGACTATGTTGCAAGTGGTCAAAGTTGACCAGTTGCTTGTTCTTGTTTCATTTCATTTCATTGTTTGTGGCTGTTCATTTCTTGTTGTTGTTATTCTTGTTGGGCACTGGTTCTTTGAGAAACTGGTCGTGTGTGTGTATAGGCGCGCTTTTAATACACACGCATCGTGCACGCATCATGCGCAGTAGATCCTGGTTTGAGTTCATGTGTATGCTTTTGCACGTGTGTGTTTGTGTGCTTAAATGTGCAGTGGTCAAGTGAAATTCTCAAAACTCTCCCCCACCCCGACAACACCCCGCCATGTGAGCCCTCCTAACAGAGTAAAGTTTTTTTAATTCGTAATTAAGCAAAGTTGTTGAGCTATTGGTCCGTTTTGCGCCCGGTCTGCTTTATGCAAAGGTCGATTAAAACAAGGATTATCAGCGAGACCCGTTTTTCCGTCGACTCTATAATACCATTCGGGTAGTTTTAGCTCCTTTCCTTTCCTTTCCTGTCCTTTCCTGTACTTGATTTTGTTCTCTTTTTTATATTAAAATGTTATTTTCAGATTTTTCAAATGTTGAATGTATGGTTCCTCATTCGCGGTTACTTAAAAGGCTGTGCGTACGAGCATCTTTCTGATTTTTAAGCAACCATTTCAATTTAAAACTTAAATTCAGCTTCCTTTTATACAATTTTGGTCTTTCACTGTTAATCAATATGTGTTGAGCGCCTGATTTGTTTTCACCATGCGAACAAAAGGATAACAACAACAACAACAACGACGACATGAACAACAACCTGTGAAAAGCTATAAATTTAATTGCATTTATTTGGTCGGAGCAAATGTTTTATTAATTAATCAATGGTTATCATCGGCCACGAAATTAACACTTTTTTTAGGTTCATTAAAAATTAAAGTTGTTTAAACAAATTGTCGGATAATTTTTTATTGCAAATTTGCTCAAAATGTTTTTGTTAAAAGTCACTTGATCGGAATTTAATTGGAAAAAACGAACAAGCAAACAAAACTAATTAAAACTATGTGCTTGTGTTTGAGCCTTTTTTTTTATTTGAAAAATTGAATTTTTGTTTTAATGCATTAAAGATGAAATTCCTAGAAATAATAAAAACCAACAACATTCGAACTTCAAATTTTGCAAAATAGAAACGCACAACAACAAACCGTCGGCCAAAAACAGCAATTGCTTTAAGGCCGAAAGTATTTCAAGCATTTATTCAATTAATTCTGACTCTCCGAACAACTAAATAAAACCTCGACAATCATCCTGTCAGTCGGCATTCCTTAAAAGGACGGCTGGATACTCAAGATTTGCTGGCAATTATTGCGACAGAACGTGAGCCATGCATTCGATTTACCTGCACAATTACTCACACACGTAGACATTGCTTTGCATGTACGTATGTGCATGTCACACACACACACACACACACGCGCGCGAATACCTGTAGATCTTTCTGGGAGATCAGCAGTTTCGCTTGAGCTTGAGTGTATTTCCAAGCAAAAGCATTCCGAAAATGCCGAAGAGTGCCAGGAGGAAAGAGCTTTAAAAGGGGAATTCTTGAGGAGGGCTGGCAGAAAGGATTTTTTAAGTCGTTTGGAATTCGACAAGAAAACTGAAATTCTAAGATTCTTTAGAAATTGTGTCAACTTGTCAACGTGCATGTAATATATTTGTGTGTGTGTGTGCACTAAAGCCACTCACTAAAGAGTTTACAAATTCTGCTAATGCAATGAACACATACACGCCATACACTCACACCCATGCACATGCTCGTCCAATAGACCGAAGTGAGAGGCGCGTGCATACAAAGAAAAATACGACAAAATTTATTCAAAGAGACGAGTCGAAATCAGCATGAACCATTATTCACAGAATGCATTAGAAAGCAACAAATACTTGCACACACACACACACACACCGGGACACACTTGCACACATACTCATAGAAGCGAAGAGTCATTATTATTACCGTTAGCCAGAGTACAATGACTTTGTTCGAGTTTTTATTCCTGGTGTGAGTATGCATATATGCATAATGTGTACTCGTATGTATGTATGCGTGAGTGTATGGGTAATTGGGGGAGTGTGATGCGGTCGACTTTACGCTTCGCAACAACTCACGACAAGCGCAAAACGGTCTACTGAACTCTGTTGTTCTGTTGTTCTGTTGTTCTGTTGCTTTGTTGTTGTGTTGTCCTACTTCTATTCCGAGCAATCTATTCCGAGCAATCGTACGAGCAGAAGAGCGATTGTCCCGTAAGCGCATACATACAAACGGTTGCTTCCATTCGTGTGGGTGTGTGTCTGAATGAATACGAATGCGTTTCGTTCCATTTTCCCCAGCAATTATCACTCGAGTTTCTCGCTCTCTACATTTCGGATTGTGTCGCTTTCACTTCCGCCTTTCGAGGGTCTCTTTCTGTGTGCGACTGACTGCCTTCGGTGGTCTACCGCTGAAGAGACACTTACGCTAGAAAGTGTGCCTGCCCCGGTGTGGTCTGCGCCTGCTTGTCAGGCTTTTGCAATACATAAATTCCCGCCCCCTCGCCCCCAAAAACCTTACTGAACCAAGTGAAAAATTGCAATCTTCGCAAAAATGAAAAGGAAATATGTTCGCATTCAAAGCACTTCATAAAATGAGCAAGTTTTTTATTTTCACTTCACTTTAGGCGAAATGAACTGAAAGCGGTGGAAATATGGTCTGCTGCATTTCAAACTAATTCTATAAAATTCGATAAAAAATGTTCGATGATCATCATTGTTTGAATTGACGTGGCTAATAGATAATATATACATATGTACATTTTACACACATACATATATGTTCACAAGACCAATTCTCGAGTACATTTTGAACATTTATGTATTGTTTATTAATATTAGATACTTATCAAAAAAATACAATAATTCAATTTAACTTCGAAATTTTCAATTTTTCTGCAATAATTCAATCAATAATAATTAATTTAAAAGTTTTCTTCAATAATTAAATGTTATATTTATTGCTCAAGTGTTGATTGATTTTTGGAAAATATATACAATAATATTTTATAAAAAATATTGGTTATTTATTTACGTTCAAGCAAATCGCTCGGACTCTGTACCGAAAGAAGCGTACTTATATATAATAATTAATTATTTGATATGGTATTTGCAATAAAACTGACCACAACAAATTCAACGCAGGTCAATAAACATTTCATAATACCACAAAAATTCATGTTACGTGTTTTCTTGCTACAACCGAATGAGAAAATGAATAAGAATGAGAACCGTATGGAAATAATTGCAATAGAAAATCGTATAAATTTTGCCAAATATTTTCCATTCAGAAATTTTCAATTCTTTCAATTTCAATTCAATTTCAGAATTTTAAGGATTATTAGAGATGGATATGCATTAAAGATGGAGTTTGACAATAAACGACGCAAAAAAATAAAAACCAATATGATAAAAATAGATGAAGAAGAAAGCGTTAAAGGAGAAAAAGATAAAAAGACCACGGAATCACGGAATGTGGCATTCATAACATCAAAAAGCTATTTGCTCAAAAAAAGCTCAGCTTTAAGAACTGACAACACGGAAAAATTGCACACTCGCACACACACACACACAAATACCCACAAAGAATTACAAAGTGCAATTACAAAGAAAATTCAATTCGTATGTTTGCTCCCAAAATGTTCGTCATTCAAGCAATATATTTTCAAGAACTTTTGATATTTTACTTAGTTTTGCCATAAAACGAATTTATCGAATGGAATTCGATAATAATAAATTTCTTTTTTTATCGTACTATTTATTGCCCGTATATAGCGTTTATTGTGTATATTGCCCGTATATAACGGGTGCGCCATTTTGGCGCCTTTATGTCGGTATGTAAACATTAAATAACTATCAAATTTATCAATCGATTGACTGGAGTAAATATGTTTTTAAAACGTCAATTCAGTACAATTATTAATCATGATTCATTAATTAACCATGAATCGCTTCACATGGTAAAAACGCGCCGAAATAGTGACGCGTTGTACATATCATGGCCAAGAAGCACCGTCGGACAAATGTTGCTTTGTTGAATTCAAATGTTGAATTTTGTTGAGCATGGGACAGTGGTAGATCATCGTCGACATGCCGTTCATCAACGCTCAACACGTTCCAATTTAAGCGGTAAGAGAGAGTGTTGCCGAGAACCGTCTTGTGTCGTATCGTTACCGCGCTCAGCATTTTGGAGTCAATTGAACCAACTCGCGACGCATTTTGAAGGATGCTTTGCAATTGTTTCCATATAAAGTACAATTGACTCAAAGAATATTGCCGACAGATCGTCCACGTCGTTTGGAATACGGCCAAACAGAAACATACCGACATAAAAGATGGCGCACCCTATACATATATACTTGCTTACCGCATTTGAATTAAAAATATTTAAAAATTCTACCTTACTGTTACTGTTACTTCGAATATTGCTTTAATGATGCTGTCATATCACGCAATCCTTCCGAATAAACTTTTCATTCAAAATTCCTTCACAAAACTTAACAAAAGCTGAAAAGAAAACTTTCGCCAGAGTGCAATTTTCGGAATTAGTTTAGACAGTTCTCTTCTCACTTACTCGAGCTCATTCAGACTATTAGTTCCTACTGACCATCATTATCATCATCATTACCATCAAAAAGTTCAGTCAGTCTTTTATCAATTTTTAGCTAGTTTTTCTGAACGTTCTTCAATATTAACTTAACATTTTCCATTTACCATATTCTCGACTTTTTCTACCCAACGCGGACCGCATTGTAAAAGAATGATTAATTGTACTCTGATGCACATCAATTCCTTTCATGCTCACCAAAAACTGGTATGTCCCGAGCTCACTGAATGTCCCTTTGTGGGCGACAAAACGGACACTTTATTTCAGCAAACGAAGTGTACTCTCTCCTTCCGCTACTTCACCGACTTTTTTCTGTTATAAATAGAGAGGGCTGACCTTTAGGGACGCATCATGGTATTACCAAAAATCACTTACTGGCTACAGAGGGTCTGCGGTGCTGAAAAATTGCATCATCTTTGAGTGCTCTGGAAATTTTTGTTGTAGGTTTTCGTATGACATGAGTATTTTCGTGTTTTTTTTTTGCCGTAGTTACTGCTGATTACAGCAGTCGTTGTTGTTGTGGTCGTTTGGAATGTGGTTTTGAGCACATACTCCATCACATTGACTAAATTTCCCGAGAGATTTAAGTTGACACATCGTTTGTCATAATTTTCAATATAATTTTGTGAAAATGAGTCCTTTTTACAACTCAACAGACTAAAGCCCAAAGGGCAAAATAAATAGCAGCAAACAACGAAATTGTTTAGAAATTTGGTACAAAATTTAAACCATCGAGTGTGCTAAAGTATACTTAGTGTTGAAGGATTGCACACATTCCCATTTTTCCGCCGGAAAAATTTTACAAATTTACCAAATAGCATCTGACACGTAGGCTTGATTTATCAGGCCAACGAAGACTTTAATGATTCAATTAATCCTTGACTCCATTTAATAAAACTCTGTTCTGCTTAATTTTTTAAATTCTTCTACCGCGCGCTTGCCTCATGGCATCAAGTCGTCCTCTTTGAGTCATTAATACTTCCAGAAAGCGATCTGCTTTCTTGCTGCTGACTTCTGTTAATTAAAATGCAAACGTTTTCTTTAACATTATAATTTCTTAATAGCTTTATGTAACAGCTGTAAATACGAAAGCAGCAAACAGCGAGATGCATCACATTAAAATTTGTTAATGGAGCGCATTAAAAGAGCCATCAAAATGCAGTCAATGCTGCATTCCTTTTACAAAGTTAATGGAAGGCTAAAAGCAACGGCAGAACTGAAAGAAATTTAATTATTTTCGAAATTTGCCTTCATAAAATTAACAGCTGACAGAATTCGTAATACTTTTAAATATTACCAACATTGATATTGGGAACCAAAATCCCGCCCAAACTGGGTGAGAGGTTGGGTTCTTAACGGGTCTCACGAAATAAAAGTAAACTCTCTGGGAACACAGTTTTTGAGAAAGCTGCTTTCTCTGCTTTTGAATGTACAATACTTAACCCATATACGCACATTGTCCTCTCAAAATCATCTGTACAAACATTTTAATACATTCTTGCTATGAAATTGACGTGTTTTGGGGCTTCTTCGCGCCTTCCAGAGAACGTGTATGAGGCCAAAGTCTGCGGAATTTGGTTGGGTTGACTCAGGCGATTGAATGGTTTACAAGGAGTTAGTCAGTTTTTATAAAGTTACCGGAATGCTAACGAGAATCAAAAAAAAAAAGAAGACAAAAGTTGCAAATTATCGAAATTATCAGGTCTGTCAAATAATTACCAAAACTAATCTAAATACAGACAAATTTTGAACCGATAAAAAAGAAAGAGCGCAACAGAAAAGAAAAAAGTATTACGAGTATTTTCCAGGGATTTTTATTAAATCTATTCCCTGAACATTGCTTTAGAGAATTGAACTCGATGAGACTTATTTGAAGAATTTTTCTTAAATAAGTTTTAAATAAATTATACCTACTTTTTACTATACTATAGCTATAATTTCCTTTAGTTAATCAATCAATCAATATTATTACATTCATTTATTTTGAATTTTAGCGCTCTTTTACTAGCTGTAAAGATCTCTATCATGTCATAAAATTCATCATTCGTCATTTCTTAGGCCGTTTTGTCATACTCTGTCAAGTTTTTCGGAGACACAGAGAGATAGAGAGAGAGAGAGAGAGAGGGGGGAAGCAACATGTTTTCTCATGCATTTCAGTGTGTACCCGAAAGTGCACTTAAGACAGTTTTCAGGTCACTTGAAGTACTCGTACGTTGGTATTGTATCGTTACCGTCAATCGTGCCCTGAGTGGTGTCTATTGTTAGAGATGGTGGCAACTACTGCCACTTACTGTTGTTGTTGTTGTTGCTGTTGTCGTCGTCGAGTGCAGTAGCACCACAATTACGGTGAATGGCAAATTGTCATCATGCTGGCAAGTGTTGCTTCGTTAGTTCAGTTGTTCTGCAGTTTTAAGAATAGACTACGAGGCACAAAGTGAGGTACGTAAGTTGTTCGAGATGCTGCCTTACGTAACATAGTTTGTATTCAGAAATCTTCTTAACTACGAGGGCAAAACACACCGAAGAATGTTACGAGAAATTCCCGAAATAGGTGCTTTATACAATACCACGTACGTAGGTCCACGTGCGTTGAAAGTTTTTATATAATTTGCTGCTGCACTCCTGCCCGATTCCTTGTTCGATGAAGGCTCCAAAAAGCTCGAATTTATTGGTGTCTGAAATACGATTGATTTCTTGATGCTACTGTTTCTTCTATTCCATTTTAGTTTTCTCCTAATTTCGGGAGGAACTGATGAGTTCGATTTTGTTTTTTTGCTTTCGGGCAACGATTAAACTCGGTCTGTATTTGCTATAAAGTCCATCAGTTTCTTTATCTAATCTTCCCATAATTTATCTCTATTTAGGTTTTCTAAAACTGGCAAAAACGCGGGGCTTTTTTTTACAGCATTTGTTTTTGTTGTTATCGCTCTGTGCCCACAACTAGTCCGCCACTACCTGCATCATTTGCCAACAATTTGTTGTTGTTGTTATTGCTGCTGTGTTGTTGATAACTAAAGTTTATTCGTTAATTTAGTTAAATGATAGCAAATAATTCGTTTATCCTTTCTTTCTTTCTTTCTTTCTTATGCTGCTACGTGCTGCACAAATAGTTTTACCAACGAACAACAACAAACAAACATTTTCTTTTCAACAAAGCATTATATTTTCTTCCTTTCAGTTCAAAATCTTGCCCCTTTCTCTTAAGCCTTCCTCTTACCCTCAACTTCTTCCAAACACTGTTAATAGTTTTACGAGTATCGAGTATCGACGTTGCCAGAGATTTTCTTTTGTTTGCACTTTATTTTTTTTTCAAGTGCAGATCCTTCAACACAATTTTGTACTTGTCGAAGACTGTTCCTTAAACTTTCGGTGCCTCTCAACCCGCAGCTTCTTCGATTTCTTCTGTCTTTCTATCAATTTCCTCATTTTTCTTCTCTCCATACTTTCATAAGATTTTCTTTCTGATTCGTTTTTTCTTCTTCTTCCTCTTCTTCTTTGCTTAATGCTTCTTTAATTAAGGCGTTGTTTTTCTTTTGTTGTTTTTACTCTTAATTGCATTGTTTTATCGTGCTCTGTATTGAAAATGTTGCCAATTTAAATTTGATTCAGGCGAATAGAATGCAGCTCACTGGAAACTGTTGCTGCTGCCGTTGTTGTTGTTGATAGAGTGTCAGCAACAGCAACAGCAACGCGCGAGCCAGAGCCAGGAACAATCCGTTTAAGCTGCAGCCTGGTGTGAGCACTGATATCGACATGAAATTAGATTAAATTTATTTTTTCTAGACTTCTTCTTCTTCTATTCAACTTGATGAATAATCGATGGAAATTAAATTATTTTCTTCGCAGTGCAGTCTTTTAATTAAATTGTAATTACGACGGAAGAAGAGGAGCTGCTTGAGAGTTGATGACGTATAGAGCACGCAGTGGTCTCGCTAGAAATGGTACCAGAAAAAGTGCTGGGGTAATTGATGACCGAGGGATGCTTTATCAAAGCGCATTTAAAGCCACTTTGACATTTTAGCTGAAGCATGAAATGAGGGTCAGAGAAAAAAGGTCCAGGTAGAGAAAGGGACGTACCGAAGAGTCACGAGAGTGTAATTAAAAAAAAATAAACTGAAATCTACAGAAAGGTAGAAATATAAACTTGTGTCGAAAATTCCAAAAAATGTTTCGCCGTATGAGACCTCTCTCTCTCTCTCTCTCTCTCTCTCTCTGTAGAGAAAGAAGACTTAATAAACCTTTTGCGGAGAATTTCGAAAGCAAAATTCAGATGGTCGTTTGGCGTCATTTAATTTACCCGGACCCGGATTATTTGCACAAATTTCTTTAAATAAAGTCGCTGTAAAAGTAAATAAAAATGTGGCTTGTGAGACAAAAGCATCCATGCCTTCTTTTCATGCAGCGAAAATTTTCAACACCTGAAGAAATAGCTTAATTTGACCCGATAATGGACCACTTGTGGGACATTGGCCGATGGCCAATTATTGATAAACAATGTTGCCACTCACAGCAGCTTAAACAAAGGTAACGGCGCGAAAGTATTGCACTGTTAATGATTTCCATTAGCGACCATTTAACTCATTAACTTTTTATATAAACATACACAATAAAATTAATTAATAAAACAATGGAAGCGCGGAGGGTGGATGGAATGGAATGGGCCTAAGGTATGTTTTTCGCCAGCGAGGTGTCAGCCGCACTTCTCTTCGTGTTATTTCGCTTTGTCAGCAACGTGCAGGTGAAAGATAAGCAAACAAAAGCGGCCACACAACAATTAATTAGCATTGTTTGGCCTTGTTCGAAGGTGGAAAAATTGGAATTATTAACAGGTGCCGGTTCTCTAAGGATGGGTTGTTTTAAAAGTGAAATCCAGTTTGAGAGAACTGTATTAAATTTCGTCGAATTACAGCAAACCAAATTCTTCCTTTCATTCGTAAGCATTAAAAGGTAGTTTTTTGTAATTTGTATTAATATTTTGAAACAAATTAGCTTAACATTTTCACTGAAAACGTCTTTGATCAAACCTACTACGATTATTTGCCAAACTGTTGAGCAATATTTTCAATTATCGCCGCTTTTGCCAGCACCGGCTCAATTTACAAAACTCCTCTGGTTACAGCTACTGCTATGGTGTTGTTGTTAGCGTTGTTGTTGGTGTAGTGCATGCAAGTAGATTTGGCCAATTATTATTGGATTTTCCATCCCGCTCACCGATCACCGCTCTCAATCAAACGATCCACTTTTGTAATCGTTGGCAACTCGATTGTTTTGCTTTCGTTCTTTCACAACAAACATGCCGCAAATCGGAACAATTTTCTCCTCTCTCTCTCTCTCTCTCTCTCTCTCTCTCCTCCCCCATACCCTTCTCTTCCTCTTTCCATAGAACTTAGCAAAAACGTCAATGATTGGAAAAAAATCAAAAAAGGTGAAAACCGGCAGCAGCAAAGATTTGCATCCGAACAACACTGAGTCTGAACACACACACACACACGCCACACACACACACACACACACACACACACACAGCTTTTAGCTTTTACTCACTTTAATGGCATTGCAAACAAATTTTATTGGTTGCTGATGCGTTGCGGTTTGTGTCCTGACTTCGTTCGATCTCTCTGCACTTTTTCGACAACCATCCAACCGTTGACAAGCTCCCTGCAAATAAGTTGGTGATGCGCCACTGTCACCAGCGATGACGTTACCGCGTCCTTGCAAATGTACGAGTATGTTCTTGATACCGCTGTTGTTGTTGTTGCTGTTGTTCCTCTTACCGTTGCTGCTGATACTTCACCGTAATTGAATCTTAAATGTTTGCGCAGTTGTAATCGATTAACTTGTTCGTGTAATAACAGCAACAACAACAACGGATCATTGCAGACCAAAAAAGAGAGTCAAACACTTCTAGTATTTTTGCAAAATCGCATTAAAATAAACACAAATCTGCAATGAAACTATGAATTTTAAAAAAAACAAAATTTTTGTTTCATCTGCGCAATGTTTGAAGATCTTTCTCAGGCGGTGTCTCTCTGCCAACACAATAAAACAACAACAGCAACAGAACAGCCACAGCAACAATCGGAAGACAATTCTTAAAGCTGCTGTTGCTGCTGCTGCTGCTGCTGCTGCTGCTGCTACTACTCTTCTCCTTTTTATGCGGCAGCTAAAAAGCGAATGCTTGTTTTAGGATTTTGCAATTTCTACCGCTTTTCTCAATGCTAGCATTCCTATGCTGTTGTTGTCGTTGTTGTTGTTGTTGTTGTTTTTCACCACAACCCCCAAAAATAAATCGCCATTTTGCGAATCCGATTTTGTGCCGTCTGTGTTGGTGTGTCCGCAGCAGCCGTCGAGAGCGCAACAGCGCCAGGATAACACATTTTTGGGGGGCTTCGGTTTACTCTTCTTCGGTACTTCGGAGCAAGCAAGAATCAAAAATCCTCATCCCTTCACCCATCCCCCTTCCCCCTTACCCTTCTCTCTTAGAGAAATTACAAGTATTCGCAGGAGTAATACGTTTCAGACAAAGAACAAGAGTGTGTGTGTGTGTGGAATAACAAAGGGCGTGGGTGGAGGGGTGAGGGGAGGGTGCTTAAGCTGAGTGAAGAATTTCCATTGACCTAAGAGATTATATAATTTATTTAAGTGCAGCTGCTAACAGTGGGCGTGTGGGTGGACCAACAAACGCTTGAATGGTCTGCGCCGCTGGGCAGAGGATTGTCGTGGCCGCCCTCCTTCCAGCTGCCGCAGTTGCTAGCGCTGAGCTGACAGCCTTTGGTCAGTATAAGAAAATATGCAAGTCCGATTATTATCAGCTCCAAACCGGCACAATATGAAAATAGTATGCAGACCAGATGAGAGGTTATATGAGAGGCCAGATGAGAGGTTACTGCTGGACCTTGCGGTGAAAAGGGTGGAAGGGTAAGGGAAGTGCTTGCAATATTTGCCCATTAGTGGCAACATTTTATTTGGCTCAGCGTTTGCTGCCAGCATTTGTTTAATTTGCAAATGGAGCAAACACTGTAAGCAGCAAAATGGGCTCACCATTTGAGAGAGGGAGAGGGTTAGTGAGCAGGAATAAGAAATTGCCTTCGCCACGGATTATGTTGAATAGAAAAAATTCAGAATAAATATTGACTGAAGAAATTGTAGAATTTTTCTTCGGTTGCTTTTCAGGCGAACAAACAAATAACTCATTTCTCATTTCTCTTAAAAGTCTAGAAATGTTTTCTGATTTCAAAAATTATCGCAAATCTTGCGAACATGAAATGAAGATTATTAACTATTGTTGATCAGCTTTGTTTAACAATTGAAACAAGAAAGTAAATATAATATTCTTTATTAAAGAACTAAACTTCTGCAATGAATGAAAATTTTCTGACCACACAAACTATACAATATTTCAATACATACAAACACAATATGTATCATACAATACACAATTGATTAAAAATATATAACAGTTGAATTTCTTAAAGTGTAAAAAAAATAGTAAAACTATAAAATAATTTATTTTAAGTTTTATTTTATTAGAAAATCCTAACCGACCGTTGCTGGTTCTCTTAGCTTTTTAAGTTGTGTGTTTTTTATTGCATTGAATTTTTATTAAATTTCCCTGAATTTTTATATTTTTTTTTAGTATTTTGAAAAATACTGGGAACAGTTTTATTCTCAAGATTTTCGCCTAAAACATCCTTTCCAACGTTTTCATAAAACCACAGAGCAAAAAACAGAATGGCCTCTCTCAGTAAATTGTCTCTCTTTGTGACTCTCTTTCTCCCTCTCCCTCTAGCGCACTCTCACTTTCCACATTTATAAACATACATACATACATACTTACTCTGGTGCAAGCCTTCGCGGTAATGAAATGAACCCAAGAGCCAGGCCACAGATTTCACACTTCACGCTCTTGACGTACTTAACTGTGGCTGTGTGCGATTGTGTGTATTTTTGTAGGTGTGTATTTGTGAAGGTATGTATGTGTTTTTGTAGCTGTGACTCTGAGCAACTATTTTGGCAACCGGAAAGTTTTTTATTTGCTGCGCGCACCGCGTGCAGCGTAACCCAAACCAACACAATTTAAAACAATAACAATAAAAATCATGTTCTCATTACTTTTGATGGTAGTTGTTGTAGTGCTGCTGTTGCCGTGATTTACTGCAGCACGTAAACACTTAAGCTGGCGCGCTGATGACGGCGGACGGTGCAAGAGACCCGCTTTGTGAGTTCGCTCAACAATTTTCAGAGTTTTTATAACGAGAGCAACAATTTAATTCTCTTTTAAACAAAACAAGTGTCGTAACACACACACACACACACACACACAAGCATTAGCGCAGAAGTTTCATATTGTGAAACAAAGCCGGCCCTGAAGCCGCCACATCATTCTTCAACGGCCATCATTCCGTTGAAAAGAGTTGTATTTTAGACCTTTTGGATTTAAGACGAATAGTTTCACGATTAATAAAATCTTAAATAATAAAATTTCACATTTTTTTGTGTGGGCCACACAGGCACGCCTCCGCTCAGACGAAAGACACCCGGCCTCCTTCAGTCGCTGCAGTCGTCGTTCAGCACCTTTGAAATTTGCTGAACAATTTGTTAGAGCGACGAACGAGAGTGGCGACGACAGCAGCAGTATTTGCAGCACTTGCCACATGCCACATGCCGCATGCTTGTTTACTTACGTTCTCCAGTCACGTAACGAATCAGTAGCCAGAATTTTGAGCGAAGGAACGGCTGTGTCCTGCCGATCATAAAAGATGCAGCGGCACTTCAGCCTCAGAGACGCTTGTAAAGGACAGTGGAGGCGTTTGGACAACAACAAAAACGCATTGTTTTTGTTAAATGAATGACCATAATAGATGTTACTGCCGGTGACTGTGGTGCAGATGGTAATGGAGTTGTCCAATATCAGGGTAATGGAGATAGAAAGATGGTTAGGGTCAGGGTGAGGGTGAGGGTGATGGTGAGGGTGATGGTGATGGTGAAAATGGTTGGATAGTTTCCTCTGTGAAACTTGTTGGTAAAAATTCTCTTTTGTAAATTATTAATATGAGAAAATACTTTTAAAATGTTAATTAAATTTTTGTGAAGTTTTTAAAAAAATAAAATTCACAACAATTAATTGTAATAAATTAATGTTTAATGTACAAACTAAATAAAATATTTAATATATAAAACTTGTGCTGAATATTTCCACACAATAAAATTAACATAGCACACAGTCATGCGCCGACATTATAATAATGACCACAAGTCACAGTTATCATTCACTACACTTTTTTCTTCGTAAAAAATTTAAATTATTTTCTATCATTCCATTAAATACGGTTGAGTGTCACACGCCTCTCTCTCTCTCTCTCTCTCTCTCTCTCTCTCTCTCTCTCTTGTCTTCGTCACATTAATTTTTGTTATTATCGTCAATACTAGTATTATCATTAGCATACATTTTATTCTTACCAATTATTACCAATTTCATTTCCATTTCCCTTTCTTCCTTTCTTCCTTTTGCCATCGCCGGAATAATTTTACCATCGCTTTATTTTACGTCAAAAATTTATTTTTTATCTTCTGAATAAATATTGTTACATACATGGTTAACGCTGTCAAATTATGTCCATTAAAATGATTTAATTTATTTCATTTTTTTATTGAAATTATGTTGCCCAAAAGGGACAGTCAGATTGACCGGATGGACGGTCAGCGAATCAGTTAGTGCCGCTTCGGTGGCCTACTTTAAAAATAATCTCATAACTTCAGTGAGTGTGCATACGACTCATTCAACTCATTCGAATTTTTGAATCGGATTTTTTGTCAACATACAATAACAAAACTTGTTGCTGCATCAGCCAAAGAGGGCAAGTATAAGTAGCATCATCATCATCATCAAACCTTACGTGTTTGTCTAAATGTGTGTGTGTATCGTTATGAATGCTTTAAGAACCGGCATAAAACGATTTTTATCGTCATCGCTATTCGGGCGTGACCGCCGTTGCGGATGAATGAGAATGAAGGAAGGCTTTGAAGAATGCGATCAGATTTCTTGGCGGCTTGTTATTGCTGTTATTGCCTGCTATAAACCCTGGGCACAAACACACACACGCATAACTAAAATGGAAATGAGAGCGCAAACTGAAATATCCAATTTTAAAATTAATGCGAACAGAAAGTCTCTCATAAAACGATACTTAAAAGCAGCAGCAAGAAGAAGCCATAAACAATCCACACTTGCCTGCGCCCAAAAGGACTCTAAAGATTTATATAAACATCTCAGTTGGGGGAGTGTGTGTGTGTGTGGATGTGTATGTGCTATCGACATTGCTACCCTTGAATTGACCAACATGCCAGCGTATCCCAGTAACTTGACCCACCAAGACCACCATCGCCGCCATCGCCAGCTTCACCACCATCACCTCTTCATTTTGTTCTGTGGTCTGTTCAACGATGCGAAAATTGCTTTAAGGCCAATTTTTGTGTTTCACGTGTGCCCTCGTTGTTTTTGCTTTACATCATTTTCGCAACATTTGTGGCGGGCGCTCGAGCAGGCGCTCGATGGCTTATAAAATAAACAGTAATAACATAATAATAACAATAAATTTTACTCTGCTCCACCATGCGAGCCGTTAATGAACATTGCGCCCATCACCCTCATTCTCAGCATCACCATCACCATCACCAGAGACACCATCATCAGAGTCCTTACTATCGCTTTTGATGTCATTGATCCTCATCCCGTTCCGCGGGTGCTTGGCCGTTCCTGCGCGTTCAGCTCATTTATACCTAAAAACACAGTCATAAAAGTGGCCGTGTTATCCTTAATAAACTTCCAGGATAAATCAACTGCGGAAACCCACAAGCCTTCCCGCGTGTGTGTGTGTGTGTGTGTGTGTGTGTGTAGGAGTTTGATTCATGTGCATCCAGAAAATTGTACACAGACGACTCCGAGGATATAATAGCTATTTAACGGTTTTTCTCTTCTAGCAATTGCTAGAAAAAAAAAGGAAAAGGGAGAAAAAATGAAGTTATTTTTAAAATTTCTACAATTTCAGTCATCTTCCTTAATCTGTCTGGAAACATTTTATTAGCAATTAATGTCCATTATTGTTAATCCGGCTTTAATGTCCAAAGGAAGAAACGGAATCATTCTATGGCAGTATCCGGTGTTAATGATACGAGCACATAATGGAGACAGTAACAACAATCATTTCATCTAACTATGGGTACGTATGTACGATCCACAATTCTCTTGCAAGTTTTTTTACTCGCAACTTTATAAAGACTGAGCGAAATCACGCAATAAATTTTTTAATAATAAATAAGGGTGACAGTCAAAATCCCGAAACAACAAAATCCCCAAAAAAATTTTAATCCCGAAATGAAAAATCCCAAAAAATTTTTCTATCACGAAATTAAGTAAAAATTTTTCCTGAAGCGAATTACCTTTTTTTACAATGGCAAAAAAGCAAAGTTCTAATATGGAGAGAATTTTGTTGTCTGAGGGTTATAATTCTTGCCACGGCCGAATGCCGCCCCGCATCAAGACTTTTAATGCGAGAATACTTTCCGTTATCGAGAGAATTTTGTTGTCTGATGGTTTTAATCCTTGCCACGGCCGAATGCCGCCCCGCATCAAGACTTTTAATGCGAGAATACTTTCTTTTATCGAGAGAATTTCGTTGTCTGAGAATTATAATCATTGCCACGGCCGAATGCCGCCCCGCATCAAGATTTTTAATGCGAGAATACTTTCCATTATCGAGAGAATTTTGTTGTCTGATGGTTTTAATCCTTGCCACGGCTAAAGGCCGCCACGCATCAAGACTTTTAATACTTTGCATTATCTGAACAATTTTGTTGTCTATGGGTTGTCTATACTCCTCTTCCCGACAGTTTCGGTATATGCTCTCCTTCGAAGAGAAGGAGCATCTTTCCGCCACGAAATGAAATCGACCGTCATAAAAACGGAAGAAATCTGCTATTTTTCTACACGCTCAAGTTATACAATATTTGTATACGATCGTGCTCTCTTTGTATTGTTACGAGTATGTAATTTATTTGTAATTTTATTTTCCGCTTAAGTTTGTGTTTGTCTTCCTCTTCTCCGCTTCTTAGCTTATTTTATCGATAGTAACTGACGATAATATCGTGCAATTTTCGTGTGGGGCATCGTAGAAAAAGGTCAGGAAAAATCGTAATCGAATACGTGACCACAATTTAGTATTTTATTTTATTTATTATTGAGTTTTATGGTTTGTTTTCTCTTCACAACGCGTTTGTATGTCCGTGGCGGCGGACACTTTTGTGGCTTTGTATGAAAATCCGGTTTTTATTATTTCGTTAGCAAAACATGTCCATACGTGTTCACATTTGCTGCATCCGTCTCGTTTTCTTCCTCTGCTTTTCTGGTGCTGTATTTTTTTCTTTCGAATTTTCTGGTTTTCTTTTCAATTGTATCCTTCCATCCGGCGACGGTTGCAAAGGATTTCAATTGCGACTGTCAATCAAGGATTTTCAATTTTTCTTGCCTTCTCAAGCAGAAATTCATTGAATAAATGCTTTCGAGTATTTAATTCAATTTATTTTGTGTGTATTTTTTAGAAAACTGTAATCGATATAAATAAAAATGGTAACGTGTTCTCTTTTCAGGATTTCTTCTTTCTTTTACTCTTCATTTTAAAAAAGCAAAGCTCTAATATGGAGAGAATTTTGTTGTCTGAGAGTTATAGTCCTTGCCACGGGTTCTTTTTTTTCATTTTTCAAGACATTATGGAGAATGCGCGGTACATTCCTAATATATATTTCTCAGTGTCTGAGTATAGAAATGACATACATTTTTCCACAGAGCTCTTATGAATACGAGTATAATTCGTATAAAAAGCAAAACCAAGCTTGATGAGATTATACTCATGTCGCAAAACAGAGCGAAATGTCCTTTGGATCATGACGGGGAAGCTATACTCGAATGGAACTAATCTTTCGCAAAAATTACTACGTGTCTCAGACTTTTGGAAAATCTTTATTTATTCCGATTAAACTTAATTTGCAAATTATAAAGCAATTAAAGATTTCTTTATTTCAAATTTCAAGCAGATTTTCAATTCTTTTCAATTTCAGGAATTAAGTAATCCCTTCGTTTCGTGCACAAAAGAAGCCCAACGTGCTTAAGTCCAGCTGCTGCTGCTGCTGCTACTACTGCTGTCGCTACCACAAGCTAGCTCGATTTTTCAATAAATCTTCAATCGTAAGTGTGTACCGTAGAGTACACCGAGTACGAATGCACCGACAAACCGTCGGCAACAAACGGGGCGGGCAGTGGGCAAAGAGATTTCCTAGAAGTTTTCCTTTATTTGTGCAGAAAAGGCCTTCACTCGTAGGCCAACATCGAAGACTTTAAGCATCGTAATTAGTTTAGTCCTTTAGAACTGCCTCCTCCTCCTCCTTCTCCTCTGCACTCCTGCGCCCACTTCCGAACACTTTTGCCAAATAGTAAGAAAGCGATGAGCACACGAGTTTACTCTGGCGTTTATGTATTTTATATGAATTATTTGTTGCTGTTTTTTAGTTCAACCGAAGCTGAATGAAATGAAATTTCATTCCATGGCGCCGCCGGCAAGAAATCAACAAATCCTTGTATTTGTCTACGTATGTATGTATGTAGTATGTTTGCGTGTAAAGTGGCGTATGCATGGCTGAGCGCTCTTCACCACAAAGTTGCACTTCTCTGGAAAACTTGATCCTTCCGTCCGGCTGACCGGTGTTTCATAGCCCCTGCGTGTTACAGTTCTTGCTGCTGTTCTTTTGTGTGCCTTTTCGGAGAACAAAAGCGTACCTAACAAGTTCTCGCATGGTTCTTGAAACGATATTATACACTGAACAGTGTGTAGGTATCTGCAATACCGACTGACCTGCTATGGTTTTTCTATGGTTGCTTCGGTTAAATTGAATGCAAATACAAACGTTCTCATTGCTAAGAGCTGCCGCTTTTGGGGAAAAGTCTAAAACTGTTTTCCTCTTTCTTTGCAAAATTGTAAAATTTAAGTTAAATGCTAAGCCTTAAGTTATTTTTATTAAAAAAAACTCCAAATATGTTCGTTAACAAAACCTGAACGAAGCTCATTGGCCTCCAAGGCAACAAATCTGGTTGGTTTATCAGCATAATCCAGAAACTTAACGTGGTCCCACCGGATCGAAATCGAAAAGTGACAAATTACACGATCTTAAAAGCCAATTTGAAGGTCCACTATTGTCGAAATCAACGATATTTCGATTTCAATCATTCGGATAGATATATTAGATGATTGTTCATAATATGACTTTCGTTTGAGTAACTCAATATTATTGAGTTGGCAAATATGTTCGTTCGATTTTTGGAGTGGAAGAAAACAGAATTTCTTGCGATCTGGCCACCAACTTTATGTTACACTGCGTTCTTAAAACGTCTGAGGTTATTGGCGACAAACCAATCGCCAGTGGTTGTTAAGGGCCTCTGCTGATGAAAGAAAAACCAAAGCGAACAAAAACCGAACGAACTTATTTGCAAACCAAAGTTACCTTTAGCTGAAAGATGGAGAATATATTTCGTACAATCAACCAGAGACGTGAAACATGAATTATGGATATTACAGACTCATAGGCCGATTTATTGATCTTTATATTTCAGGAAAAGAATATTTTTATATATTTGCTGTATAACTTTACAATTTCGAATTTGTGTTTTGATAATTAACCATAAGAAATTTTGAAAATCGCAGACTTTTTACCGTATACATACGAGTATATCTTAAAACTTGAACTTTCTTTCCCTAAAAAGCACTTTTGTTATCTGTAATAAACGATTTAGACATATTTTACATTACTTTGTTTTTTGAATGTAGCCGCTCTCTCTCTCTCTCTCTCTCTCTCTTATTCATAAAAGACGCCAGAAACGAATTTAATCCAGTTCAGGTAACTGGTAACCCTGACAAAAAACGCTGGATCGCCGCACTCGCAACTTTGAGCATCACAAGACGATGCTACACCAACCAGTTCACCGGTACTCTCCAAAACTAGCGGTCCCCCAGAGTCTCCCCTACAAATCGTCGACCACATTGAACTCATGGCCGTGCACAGTTCATCCGGCGAGATATCAGCAACTTCGCACTCCTCCTTTGGTAAGATTTTCATACGGCCCCAATACAATCTACCTGAAAAGGTGTTCTGATCACTGGTCATTCCCCAGCCGCTGCCTCTAGCAACGTAGTTCTCGTAGGTGGGATAGGACGGTTTGATTTTGGGTAGAGGCACGATTCCAATTTCGTCACACAAGTCAGTGGGCGGGATCTTCAGCAGAGCAATATCATTAACCAAGTCATCTCGGCCGAAGAGTGGATGACGTAGAATGTTGGTGATCGGCACTTGGTAGGCTACTTTGGCATCGTCAAATAAAACTGAGCCCAGATATACCTCAATAGCTATTACGCTGTGATGAAGTGAAAATCGGTTATAGTCTTAACCGTGAAAATCGATGTACTCACTTATTAAAGCAATGAGCTGCTGTCAAGAGCCATCTGGTGCCGATGAGTGCTGCCCCACACAGACGTACATTTTCCCCAAAATCTACATACATTCTTACACTGTATGGGAACTGCCCGACCGCCGCGTGATGTCCCCTGGCAATACGACCTAAATCTCCCCGATTGCGGTCAATGGCGTTAACACTGAACGTAACGAAAATTATAAAAGCTAAGAATCTCATTCCTGCCATGAACTAACTCTGCCAAACCGTTTTTGAAACTGAAATCATGCCGACATTGGAAAGTATATTTGTACACTAAATGGGAAAGATAAGGAAACTTTAAGGGTATATAAAATACTCCTACTTCTACGGATATATAATATTTACCGCGGTATTTAAAAAAAACCTATTAAAAAAATCCATCTCAATAAATTTCAAGAAAGTAAAAACTTTTGTATGTACATACATACAGAAATTCTTATCTTGTACAATACAATAATTTATAAATTAGTGTATTTTATGGTTTCTTCACCTTTTCAGATCCACGCCGGTTTTGTTTCGTGATAATTTGAATACATAATAGTATTATGTCCATTCGATTATTAGTCCATCCGTCTTCACACTGAAGTAATGGCGACATTGAAGACTATGTTAGTTATGAAAATGGAAAAGATGAACGAAGTAGAACACTGAAGATGACACAACGCCGAAACCGATTTGCCTCCAAACCATACTTGATCAATGACGAAAACTTATTCCAGAACACATCAAGATAAAGAAGGTTTAATCGAAGATAAAAATATTTGTATGCTATGATTCAAATATGTATACGATCATTAACCTTATTTATGAATTATTCAATAAAATCGTTAATAAATTGAAAAAAAATTAACACTTGTACGATAGAAACAGTTTTTTTTCTAATTGTATGGAGATACTAATGCGGTCGCCAAGTTGTTCTTATATTGTATAAAATGATATATGAATTAGTTTATTGCGCCCTTTATTATGACTTATCGAAATTTGAACAATTTTCTTAATTCAGAATTTCTTTTTATTTTTTCTAGATTACTTTATTGCGTCATATTACTTTATTATGACTTATCGAAATTTAAACTTTTTTTTTTTATTTAGCATTTCCTTTTATTTTTTTACTAGATTGATTTGAAGTTTCTAGTTTGTAAATTTTTTATTCCTCATAATTTGTAAAATATAAAAATATTTGTAAAATATTATATTTTAAAATAATTTGAAAATTAAACCAAATATTGCGATAGTTTTTAAGCGGTAACATTTATATAACTGTGAATACCAGTAACATATATACTCGTAACTGTATTATAAATGAGTTGTATTATTGTAAATGTAAAATGTAAATGCGTTGTAATATTTCACCAGTACTCTCCAAAACGATTCCAATGCCATCACACAAGTCAGTGGGCGGGATCTTCAACAGAGCCCTATTATTAAAAAAGGCATCTTTGTTAAAAAGTGGATGAAGTACATCGTCCACTATAAGAGAGTCCAGATATTCTTCTCATTTTTGCCTTGTTATTTTCCGTTTTTTCCATTGTTGGGTGCTGTTTACCAGCAAAAACCCGAAAATGAACAATGCAAAAAAGAGAAGAATTCATGCATTTTCCACTCAAGTGTATTCCCGCAAAATGCTGTTAAATAATTTGGTAACGTGATTTGCCAAAGTATACTGATAATAACTTTCAAACAGTAAGCGCAGTATGACAGCTCGTTTGACAGGTAACTCTCCAGTAAGTTCTATTTAAGCAAAACAAACGCTCCATATTATGCCATGCACAGCATTTCGGGCAGACAGATTCCTCCACAACACGGTCGAAAATTACGGTGTAATTTTTCAATTTTTTTTACGTGTTACTGAAGTTGTTACTGGTAAGGTTCTCGTTTTTGTGGTTGGTGCTTGCGTATGTGTTCGTAGTCTTGTGGCATGGTTTTTTCATTATGTGGTGCATTAATTAATCCGGCCACAAAACACGGAACGAACTCACTAAAAACGGTTCGTTAGTTATGATGGTGGTTGCTTCCTTTGTTGTTGTTATATGTTGTTTTGATGACGAACACATCTTTTTTTCCTTTATATTATTTTATTATTTTAACTTGGTTAATTGGACATACGACCTGAGGACCAAGACTTGTCATTTATCGACACAAATTTTATAATTTCTACGGCTGCGTGTAATAATCCTAGAATTGAGTATTTTTTTAAAAGAAAGTAAAACAAGATGGCAGTTAGTTCTATATAAAAATATAATGGCGCTATGAATTAACTCCCAATGAATTAACCCCCAAATCAAAAAATTAATTAACTCCCAATGAATTAACTCCCAAAAAAATTAATTAACTCCCCAAAAAAATGAATTAACTCCCAATGAAAATATGAATTAACTCCCAACTTTTTCCAAGTATTAATTAACTCCCAAAAAAAATGAATTAACTCCCAATGAAAATATGAATTAGCTCCCAACTTTTTTTGATTATGAATTAACTCCCAACTAAAATGAAGTAACTCCCAAAAAAAAATGAATTAACTCCCAATGAAAATATGAATTAACTCCCAACTTTTTCCAAGTATGAATTAAGTCCCAAAAAAAAAAAATGAATTAACTCCCAATAAAAATATTAATTAACTCCCAACTTTTTCCAAGTATGAATTAACTCCCAAAAAAATATGAATTAACTCCCAATGAAAATATGAATTAACTCCAAACTTTTTCCAAGTATGAATTAACTTCCAAAAAAAGTGAATTAACTCCTAATGAAAAAATGAATTGACTCCCAACCATTTCCAAGTATGAATTAGCTCCCAAAAAAAAAAATGAATTAACTCCCAATGAAAACATGAATTAACTCCCAACTTTTTCCAAATATGAATTAACTCCCAAAAAAAAAATGAATTAACTCCCAATGATAATATGAATTAACTCCCAACTTTTTCCAAATATGAATTAACTCCCAAAAAAATATGAATTAACTCCCAATGAAAAAATGAATTAACACCCAACTTTTTTTGAAATATAATATACTCCCAGGGAAATGAATTAACTCCCAAAAAAATGAATTAGCTCCCCAAAAAAATGAATTAACTCCTAATGGAAATATGAATTAACTCCCAACTTTTTCCAAATATGAATTAACTCCCAAAAAATATGAATTAACTACCAACGAAAATATGAATTAATTCCCAACTTTTTTCAAATATGAATTAACTCCCAATGAATTAACCCCCAAATCAAAAAATGAATTAACTCCCAATGAATTAGCTCCCAATGAATTAACTCCCAAAAAAATGAATTAGCTCCCCAAAAAAATGAATTAACTCCTAATGGAAATATGAATTAACTCCCAACTTTTTCCAAATATGAATTAACTCCCAAAAAAATATGAATTAACTCCCAATGAAAATATGAATTAAGTCCCAACTTTTTTCGATTATGAACTTCCAAAAAAAATTATTTATTAACTTCCAAAAAAAATGAATTAACTCCCAAATTTTAACTCCGAAATTTGTATGGAAGAATTTTGGGACTTAATTCATATTTGATTTGGGAGTTAAATCATTGGGAGTTAATTCATAGCGCCAATATAATGCTATAATATTTTTACGGAAGACAGTAAAACCAAAAACCATATGGTTTGGTTTCTACCGTTGTCGACATTCTGTGACAGAAGAAAATTTAAAAATATTATCATTAATTTAAGTCGTAAATATTTAAAAATACAATTTAAAACAGTTTTTTGTCCTAATAAAACTTCATTTTTAGAGTTTAATTAACATTAATCAGAAAAAATTACGTAAAATTTGCAAATAATTTTACTTCTCTCTCGGAAAAGTTGGAAAATTTAAAGAAAACATTTCATTTCGATCGCTGAACAGTTTATTGCCATTTTCAGTGCGTTTTCATTGTTGTGCTTTACTTTATTGCTCTGGCTGTTGTTTTTGCTGCTGCTGTTTGTTTATGCAGCTGACACATTGTTCTTCACCTTCAGGTGGTGTGAACCGTTTACTGGCCCATTTCCATTGACTACATGCAGCGTGCAACAACTGCTAGTACTACTACGACTGCAACAACAACAACAAATAGTACGGGCAGCAAACAACAGCAACATTGACATTATGCATAAAATAATTTAACTGAACATCGCAACGGCTCTCTCTGGGCTCGTTAAGCGTCCAATAGTATTTTAAAAAGGCTTCTTCGCCGTCGCTCAGCTTAACATGCTTTATTTCCAGTCGGCGCATTATAAGGCCGATTTCAGAAAGCGAATTGAATTATGGCACCTATAATTTATAATAGTAAATTAACTCTAGCCTGTGGAAAGATACAGGCCGTCAAAGTGGAAGGTTTTCGAACATTACAATACGCTTTTTAATGCGCCTCTTCCTCATTGGTCGCTTTGAATCATTAGTATTTTGCTCAGTACTAGCGAGTGTGTTGAGTTCCAGAGACATGGTCAAATACTGCCTCCATTGACCGGCTTCAAAATTTCGAAACGACAAAGACTCTTTTTATGCAATAGCTAAAAAAATTCGGTTTAGCCGTCAGTCATGCCTACGCCCCGCATGATGCAAAAAAAGGTATAAACGAAGTGTGACGAAACGGAACATGATGTCCTCTTTCTCGTTATCCTCCTTTTACGTTCATTTTACGTTGCGTAGACGTAACTTTCATTTAAATTCGTTACAAAGAAAACGACAACTTGTCGTTTTTTACGTTCGCAGGAGAACGAACGTATAAAGGAAATTGAGTTTTCTTTTCCGAACAAATACGCACACACCACACACACACATACACATTTCTACGTGTATTTCAACTGTATTCTTCTGCTGCTACTGCACTCACACACCGACACCGACACCGGAACGCACTGTCGCTTCAGCCAACGCAACAACGTGCTGCAGCTTTGTGCTACTGCCCTTTCCGTTTGGGTGTGTCTGTATCGTTAAGTGCACTTTTTGCTGCAGTGTGCCTGCGATAGTTTCGTGTTGCGTGCATGTACGTGCCTCTATATATCGTTTGTACTTGTGTACATCTGTTGGTTTTCAAAGGAATTGTGTTAAGCAATTTTCAGTTCTTTTTTTTTTTGAAAAATTTTGTACCTTACAACACTTTCCAGGTTTTATAGCATGTCAACCTGGATGTGTTTTTCGAACATTTTTTTTTTTCTTCACGTTCCTCTGTCGACTCTGATGAAGTGAAAATTCAATTACAGATTTTCTTTTCTTTCAAACAAATGCTACTTGAAAGAATGCTTGAATGAGTGCTAACACACACACACACACACACATGCACCTCTACAAACCAATGCTGCGGACTAAACTTTGAAGTGCGAAGAAAATGGAAATCCAATTTGATTGGCTCTTTCTGTAATTTCATCATTTTTTCCAATGCTTTTTGCTGCAATATTACAAGCGTAATTTTTTTGAAACGTAAAGAATTTTTTGGACATCATTTAAAATTGTCTCTCCATACAATTTAATGAGAAGCTGTACTCCTACAACAGAGAATTCAAGAAAAACCTTTTGCAAATAATGATTTTTTCTTAGAAAGCAGAGTTCAAAGATGATAAGTCCAGAGTTTTACAATTTATCGGAGTAGCCGAGCTAAAGAAACCTTTCTGTGAAATTAATCACAAGAGACTAAAGGATTTCCAGTCGCTGTCTTTCGAGAAAATTCCTCCAAGGTCTGAATAAAATATGAAAAATGTCTTTTTAATCGAATCGAGGCGGTCACAAAGTCGTTGAAAACTGTGGCGTTAAATATTTATTTAGCAGTAAGACGGCAAAAGGGAGTGCAGGGAAGCAGAAGTAAGCTCAAGCAAACCCATGGAGCCAAAGGATTTCATGCTAAACCGCAACCGAGAGTCAAACGGAAATCGAATGAGAAATGGTCGAACAAAAACCGGAGGCAGCGCCGTTGCGCCAACAAAGCGCATAAGCGAAGCGCTTAGAAAGTAAGTATAAAGAAAAAAGAGTAAGAAACGCATTAAAAAACTTTACTCGGTTTCGGTGTAGATCGTCGACGAATCATGGCACTGGCAAAATGAAAAAAAAAAAATTGATTCCTTTAAAAATATTCGCGAAAAGAAAACTAAAGTATACTTCAAAAAACGCGATGACCGAATCCAGAAGTGGACGTCAGCGAACTCCGGAGAATGCGAGCACACCGCATACACCGCATGTCTGCGTGTGTGTGTGTGTGTGTGCTTGTGTACACGAGCATTTCTTGTTATTCCGGCTTCGTCTTCCCGACTTTTTCCAAATCAATGAACCATTTAATTTGTTTCTCATAAAAAGAACTAACCGAAAGCAAATAAATAAAAAGAATTATGGCAAAGAATTTTAAAAAGATGAAGGAGGCAGCATAAAGTAAAAACGCCGCCGACGCCGCTGGAGGACTGCCGGGCACCTGGAGGACTTCGGCTGCGTTACGTCATATACCACTGAGATCTCCGATAGCGCTGCTTTGACCACGCTGTATATTATTCTGTGTTCTTCTACCCCCCCCCCCCCCCCCCCTCGACTCTTTTCGACGCTCTTCTGACTCTTCGCAGTCGATTTGGTTTTATCGCTTTCGTCCTCAAAAACGTCGATTGAAGTGTTTTATGCCCGAGAAAAGGAAACAGTTCGTCGATGCGGGCACTTCTGGCGCAAATGATGGCAACTCTGCCAAAGAGAACCACCATCATTGCTGGTGCTGCTCACCAACCACTAACAAACGACCATCTTCAACTTCTCAATGGCCAGTGTTTCCTGCGTTTACGTTTACACTTCCTTGAAGCAACTCCTTCCACTGCCTTCGTGAAGGCGTCGATTTAGTTTGCTGATTTGGTGCTTGAATTAAACTCAAGTAGCATCAGCAACATTAACAGCAACGACCACGGACAGCAACAACGTTGCTAGCCACAGCATTGCAAAGGAAAAAACTTGGCCTCGCCGAACGCCTCAGCAGTCGCAAGAGGACTTCAAATCACCTGCAATTTCGCATTCTAGACAGAGAGTGAGAAGTGAAGGCAAGGGAAGGGAAGGGAAGGGAAGGAAAGACGAAAGAACAAGTACAAAATGATACAGAAATAAAATTAATTCTGTAGGAATTCATTGAAGTTATGAATTAATACATTTTGATGGCTGCCTTCAATGTCGAAAGAGCAAAAGCGAAAGACAGCCAATATATGGACCGTTTATTTTGAAAGTGGTGTAAGTCCATGCTCATTTACTTCGAAAGATTTGCAACGGATTTGCAATTTGAATACAATTTTTATGAAAAAGAAAATTTTGTTTACTGAATACACCTAATCCGGTTTTTACACGATCTTTTTTACACGATTTTCAAAAACACGATCGGCAAAAATAGACTTATCCTGTTTTCACACGTGTTCTTTTTTTACGCCGACAAAAACAAATTATAATTTGAATTATTTTCAATTTAGCTGTTCCTGGTTTTTTCATTTCTTTGATATGAACCGTTTATTTTGAAAGTGCCCTAAGTCCGTTCATGTTGAAATCGAGATATCGAATAATTTTTTAATTATAAACTGTGTGTCTTTTTTACACGATTTTTTTAAAACGATATTCTCTGAAACGTATGTATGTAGCGTGTAAAAAAAGGATCAGGTGTATTGTTTAGATTTTGAAATTAAATTAGTCCATAAATTAAATAAAAATAAAAATATCATAACAGAATAAAAAGTTTTCTCACCATTAACGCCAATATTTTTATGTTTCGAAATATATAATTCGATATAATTTTGAAATTTAATCGTATTATACTGACATCCTTCACAGAGAGTATAATTGTTTCTATAGAGTTGCTATTTTGTGTATTTGTGTCTTTCTGTGGTTCATTGATTTTAAATAAATTTTAATTTCAAATTTGCCAAGGCTGTTTGTCTTAACCCATATAGAGCTACATGCGTTTTGAGTAATCGTTTATTATTATATCATAAAATATATTTGGTTAGATCATGTCAAGGTGATGTCTTTTATTGTGAAATAAAAGAGACCTGAACAATCTCTCATATTGTATGCCACAGTAACAACAACAACAACAACCACTGCCACGGCATCACATAAATTACAATCTTCTTCTTCTGCGCTAAAGCAAAGTGTATCAATTTCACACTTTTTGAGTTTCTGAGTCTCTTTCCGTCGGTGACTTTATTTATTTAGTAGGTACATTTTTGATTTTACACTTAGCTAGCTTTCTGGATCGTTCCTTTTCTGATTTATTTAACCCTTTTCGCTTCGTTTTAAGTGATTTGATTTTCGTTTTATTCAGCATTATTTTCTCTAAAACACAAAATAAACGAATTACTGACTGAAAAAAGCAAGAAACAACAGATTTTAATATAAAAGACAAGCATTTGGAATATGCTTCCGGTTTGTGCGGAAACATAAGGTGCGGAATGCAGCAGAAGCAACAGCGATGGCAACTGCGCCAGTTGCTTACTTACTACCAACGCAATTTGAATGCTCTTGCGGCGTAATGGAAAATGTAATCGCAACAACATTTGGTCAGTTAAACTTTTGTTGTTGCTTCCTTTGCCTGCTTCTTTCGCTGCAATTTAGTCGGTTTTGTCCTTCTTGGTGTTATTTCGGAACATTATCCTTGGCTGCGCCACAAGAGAAGATTTATGCGGTTTGGTTTGCACAATTTGAATTAAGGCCAGGATACAGGAGGGGAAGGATGACGGGGAGTGCGAGAGGAAAGAGAGAGAGAGAGAGAGAGACATAAACAGAGCCAGATCCAAGAGTGCCCGACAGCAGCACAACAAAACAATAGGAACAGTTCAGTTCAGTGTAAACTGAAAACAACAAAAACAACAACATAAACCTCACCGGAATTCGATGGTCTCGAAATTATTACAGTTACATTTTATGAAGACGTCGGAGGGAGCGTTGGAGGAGGCGCGTGGAGTGAAGGCCGCAAAACTGAAAAATTGTTCAATAAGCTTGAAAAATATACACTCGAAGGAAGTACGAAGAGTATGGGTTTTTTTTTTTATAAGAGCTTTTATGTTTTCTTGTTCTTTTCTCTTATGTTTTCTTCTGCGTCGTTATTTCGAAGCCTCGCCTTTTTTTCAGTTTCAGCAATGTTCGCTTCTTCTTCCTGTTCATCTGCGTCTTCGTCAGCTGCAATTTATAATGGAGCTTAAAAATTGTTTCAAGCTAAATAAAGCATTGGCAGAGTAAATAAAGGATGGCTCGGAGCAGCCGCAAAAACACTAAGAATAACACAAATTATCCTTGAGGACGTAAAAGAGGAGAAGGAGGAGGAGAGAGCGGACACCGAAAACCGCGGGACCGATAAGAAGAGACGCTGCCTTCGCCGCCCGAGATGGTCAACTATTTCTCGAGAAGAGTGAGCAGACCAACTTCGTCATCTTCCTCGCCACGAAGAGGAAGCAAAAGAGTTTCATTTGCAGCAAATAATCTCAACCAATCCAGTTCCGGAGAGCAAGCAACCCAACAACTTCCGGGCGTCTGTTGCTTTTGCGGGGCACAACCGAGTATTCAGGTCGGTGTGTGTGTGCGCACATGTACGTACGTACATACATACATACATATGTATGTATACCAGGGCAGTGCAAGTGTCGGAAATTTGGTGCCGGCAAACTTGTTTTTTCCTCTGACAACCATAGAGTTATGGAAATACTTTGCTCTGAAGGATGCGGCAAATCCTCTGAAGGATGCAGCAGCAGCAGCAAGAACAACCACAGCCGGAAGCCGAAACAGCTACAGTTGATGAAGACGAATGCCGAGTATTTGCACAAACTTTGCAAAGCTATTCAATTTAAATGCGGCTCCGACGCAGTGTGTCCGTGTTGGTGTAAGCGTCGAAGTGACTGTGCATGTGGTTAATTTTTATATATTTACCATGTTGAGCATTAGTTTGTTTCTGGATGTATGTACATGAGCAGCTTACACAGCTTTAATCCTTAAAATAATCTGAAATTAAAAGAGAAAAGTAATCGGCTTTTAAACTCGACTGGAAATTAAATCGTCGCCATCGCATCGCAAAACAATTCCTCTCTTCCATTGAAACATTACCATTTTTTTAAATTTGGAATTTGCAAGCTTTCACTTCGATACTTTGAAAAGCAACTCTTTTGAAAACAATTTCCTGGAAGATCCCGAAAAATCCTAATTCAGGGCCGAATTTCTTGCCTGCCTCCGCGCAACCACCAACGCAAAGGCGTTCTCGATATAATCGAGCTGCAGCAAAGATTGCGTTCGCAACCGCATTTTATAGACCCATGAAAACTTCATGCTTCATGGCAACATTAACCTAAAAGTTTTGAGAATGGGTGCAGAATTCAATCGAGCGTGGCAGCATCTTCTTGTACGAGTACTTGCTTGGTTTGGGCTGGACCTCCGCTCCTCTCCAAAGCAGAAATTATTCCAACAAATTACGAAATTTTACGAAGCGTTTGCCAACCGCTAAAAGATTAAATGTCGCCACTGCTGCTAACGGAGGAAGAATCGAAGTAAATGTGGCCGGAACGGGGCGTTTATGGACTGTGATGAGTTGATTCGGGATGCTAGCTCTAACGCGGCTGATAAACTCGGCTGATCGCTTAACAATTAATTTATTTTGGAATTCGTAATTATAAAATTACAAACTTTTCTAACAAAAACAGAGAAGCTCGAACAACTTATGAAAGAATCTCTAATTTTAGGCCGAATTTTTAGAGGCAAAATGGGGCGGGAATTAGGATGATTAAGAATGTAGCCTCAAGTTGATGAAGGCTTAGGTCAGTTGAAATCAGACGCAATAGTTAAGGAAATATATACCGTGCGGTAGTTTTGCAAATGACGTGGTATACCGCGTAACTTGCGGATACCGAAACAAGAAATTCATCGAGATCGAGAAACCTTTTCTATGAAAAATGAAAAGGCTGTAATTTCATCAGAAGCGTAATCTGTCGATGCTTCCCTTTCGCTGACATTTCTCTGACATTTGATGAAGGCTGAATTTACGTAAAAGAAATCGACAAGAATCCTTTACACGCTTCGCCCGCATAATTAAGAGAATTCGAAAACTTTGAAATATTTCAACAATTTATCTTCTTTTTTTCGAAGATTATCTTGCTATTTTAAATAATTGGGTCAAAGCGGACTAAGAAGAAAAGCAGACAAAGACACCATAAAATTACGTCGGTTGACTACACTTTGCCCTGTTCGAGGTCCTGCCTGTTCAACACATTCCTTAAAGCCTCTTTTAGCAGTGCGAGAGCAGCGTAAAGCAAGGAAGGCAGCGCTTATTTCTAACACTGTCAGAATCCAAAGTTAAAAAGATACTTAAAACTAGACGTTGAGTGTAATGTGATGTGGTGTTATCAACTTAAAAAGAACTAGATCCATTTGCAAGCAATCTAACCACAGAAGTAATTGTCCTCTCAGCGTCTCTACAGACTATAAGTTACTTATAATAAGCTAATAAGCTTATACTATACGCTATCCGAATAAAACCGCACTTACTTTAAAGTGCGTTTAAGCTTTAAATGCTCAGCACAGAGTAAGTGGTCGTCTATGTTATGTTAGGTCATGTACTCATTTACCGTCACAAACACACATCCTTAACCACTAACCGCTCGTACTCACCGTGGTTCACAGTGGCTGCGGACCGCTTTGCCATTGCACTTTATCGATGACATAACCGACTGCAGGCGTCAGCCTCATAAGCGTTGGATGGAAATGGCAACGTGACCGAACGAAGTAAATAAAAGTAAGTGTGTGTGTATGTGTGTGTTATATTGGACCAGCTCTGATCCCAGCAAACAATATGAGTCTTCCTAGACTCAAAAAAGATTCATATTTCTGAGCAAATAACGCTCTTTATGAACACATAAAAAAGTCATAAATAACCGTTTTTTCCTTCCTAGACGGCCCGCAGAGAAGAGTCCTAAATAAGAGTTAGAAAAGACTTATAAAATTGTGCGTTTTGGGAGTTTAAAATTTCAATAAAATATAATAATTTCTAAGCCTTTTATGATTCTTTTCTGAGCCTTTTGAGATTCTTTTCTAAACCTTTTATGATTCTTTTCGGAGATTTGTAGGATTCTTTTCTGAGCCTTTTATGATTATTTTCTGGTCTTTTTGGGACACTATTTTGAGCCTTCTATGATTATTTTCTGAGCTCCTTTTTTTTTTATTTAAATCTTTTCAGACTCCAAAAATATTAATATTTATGTTGTAATTAAGGCCTTCTTAAATTATTTCAATTAAAATTAATTCAATAAAAATTGAAATATGTGTATTTTCCTCTCAACACACAAATTGTTGAAAAAAGTTAATGCTGATAATCCCTTTTCAAAGAGGATCGTGAGCCGCCGGAAGATGGCTAAAAATGGTAGCAAGATATTGTTCAAAAAGAGTGTGAATTTGTCGAAAATTATAATTTTTCAATTGAAATACATTTTTTTACTTCAAAAGCAAAGTTTGAAAAAAAAACAAATCAAGTAGACTCAAAATACTTGTATAGACATAAAAATGAGCCATTTCGGAGTCTTAAAAGAGTGTATAATTTTTTCAATATTTCATTGAAAACAAAAAATTTAAGGCACATATTTTACTTATAAAAACAACTTTAAAACCATTATCGTTATTAAACTCATTGTGCTACGATGATGTTGTGTGAACACATTGCACTCGTAGAATCTGTTTCAACATGCCTCGCACGTCCTGAAAATTATCCAAAACAACAGAAAAAAACAAGTTAATTAAAATGTTTCCACTTCGAATGCGTTGGAACAAAGACAATCAATCCTAATAAAGAGCTTAAAAGACTGTCACAATCTTTGATGCTGCAAATGCTGCAAATGCGGCAGGTGCGCCTGGTGCGGCTGCAAGACAACGGACGCAAGCGGTAAAAGCAAGCACAACATTACTCAGATAGCAATCTGGCTGAAAATGGTTTCAAATTAAACAACACTTAAGGCTGTTGCTGCTACTGCTGCTGCCGGCCGCTCTTGATGCCGCTCTCGATGTTTCCGTCAACAAGACAAAAGCGAGCCAAAAGTGGGCGGCGGCAGGAACTCTTCATTTACGCAATGGCATTAAGTCAAGCTGTGTGCACACTCACACATATCGTACATACAGACAAACACTCTCCTGCGGGTGACCAACCGACTGCGGGCTACCTGACCAGGTAGCAAGGGAGCGCTCGCTCTGCAAGTAACCACATTTTCCACTTGCAGGAAGTGCTTCCAGACAAAAGTAGCTCCAGCCGCATCACGCCACTCCGGCTTCTGGCTTCTGGCTTCTGGCTTCGTTGATGGCTACCGGTTTTCAGCAACAATATGAACAATTCACAAAGTGTTTTGCTGTCGTCGTCGTTGTTGTTGGTGTTGTTGTTGTTGTTTTTGCCATGTGGGTCTATACGTTGACCATGTTGGTACTGGCAGTACGAGCAGCAGCAGCAGCCGCTTATTTGCCCATTTTGTTGGTGCTACGTGTACGACGTGCTTATGAGTTGGTTGTTTTTGTTGCATATCCATGTTCGAACAGAATATTCGTTGTCTTTGGCTGTTGTTTGGGTTGCAGTGTTAGACGTGTTGATATCGCTGATATTTTGCCAAAGCTCTGTCGGTGCTTAAGAGCTGCCTGCTCTGTTAACTCGCTAAAGCAAAAGCGCCAACAGAAACAAGAAATCATTTCATTCACTTTCAAAACACTTTGAACCACACAGAGCGCTTTTCAAAGTACTCAAACTGTTGCAAATTAAATCAAGAAAAAAGCTACATTGTGAAAATGAAATTATTTAAAAAATTTTTAAAATTCAATGTGGTAAAAAGTGTACTACGGACTTGAGTAAAGTGACTAGTGCTCTCTGTCTCTCTTGCTCCTACGAGTATCATCAGATACAAGAAGATGATGGCTTCATTTTTATCTTTCTGACAAAATATTTAAAAAAAAAATTTATGACCTCGTGCATACATATTTATTGTAGGTAAATTAGCTATAATTTAACAGTAATTCATGCATTATGTTCCTCAGCGCCCGCTCCTAACCGTCTTCTTAAGACGTCACTTTTCCAAAAGACGAATTATGAAAACATGTTTAATTTTAATATTTAAAAGTTCTTTTAACAAAGAACTTATTTTTAATTAGAGTCAGAGTCAGGCATACCATTAGCATTTTATGTAGATCATTTTGGCTCTAGCGTTTTCAGTCGGAACCAAATCAAAACTACTACAATGGATTTTGAAGGGGACAACGTGCATTTGTTAGACACTGAATTTGTTAGACATTTAACTCATTTGAGGAATCGAAATCGTATCGGAATCGTATTGGAGTCGGAATTTTGAAGGCAGCTTTGAATCGTTACAACTTTTGGCATCGTCCCATCACTGGTACGATATATAACACATACCTCGCCTCGGTT